>VBSM01003169.1:21071079-21156304 GCA_008086735.1 Cheirogaleus medius
ATGTAACCTTAACAATATTTGTACCCCCATAATATGATGAAATAAAAAAAAGAATAGGCAGAAATAAAATTTATAACCATTTCAAAAAAAATTTAAATTCCTACTTTCAGAAACTTATTGAATATGAATGCTAGACACTTGTAATTTTTATATGCATTTATTTTGATTGTACACAGCAGGATCACCCATCAGTAAAACATTATTATTGTTTCCAAAAGACTGTTCATTTACTAGAAATTAAACAAATAATAATAATAATAACATATTGGAAATGTACTGTATCCCATTGCTGTAACCTGGGCTTTTATATCCAGATAAAAAGAGCTAAGAACTGAGTAGCACATCATTAAAAATGCAAAGATTATCTTCCATTCAGAATTTAATTTCTTTCTGTGAAAATCACAGCTTAACCCTAAACTTTAACTTCAACATGAAAATATTTTTACTAGGACTAAAAATCACTGCCATTCTAAAATACTATTTCATGTTTAAGTTCCAGAGTAAATAATTTACTTTTAGTGTGAAATAATGAAACATCAAAATAGTCCATTTGCAGAATGTTTTGTGTCTAGGGGAAGGCCAAAGGAGAAAAGGCCTTTAAGTCTTAAAGGATTTGCACACTGTCTCTTCAAGTGTAGTTCTCAGACCAGCTATGGCATCATCAATAGTAAATTCTAGGCACTATCACAGCTCTACCTGATTAGAATCTCTGGGGATGGGTCCCAAGACCTGCATTTTTAAGTACCCCAAGGTTATTAGTTTTATATTCACAGCCAAATATACTGGGTACCTTAAGTTTGAAAAAACTTAACTTCTGACAATCTGCCACTTGCCAATGATGTTGACATGGATAAATCACTTAGACCTCAGTTTCACTCTAAAAATGAGGGAGTTAAACTATGTAAACCATGGTCCTTTCTATCCTTGACATATGATTCAAATGCTTATATGTGTCTTCAAATAGCTGTCCCTGATCCACTAATGGGGTATAATAAGAACTACCTAAATATGCACTGGGAGGAAAGAGTAATTTATTCTGAATGTGTCTGAGGTTTCATTGCTTTGAAGTTGGAATTTTCATGTCTGCATCTATTTTCTAGTGCCTTTGTAAAACCTAGTGTTTTTAAAAGTAGAAATGGACTTTTCCCACTTTTATAGTGAATTTGCTTTTTAAAAAATATATTCACTGATTTATTCAATGAATATTTACTGAGTATCTACCAACCAGGCCTTTGGTCAACATTTGCTGCATCATAATTGTATGTAAAATATTTCTTAAAATAGACTTGACAATCAACTGGAAAATGATACTGGAAATTGTGGGGATTAGGTGGGGAGTTCCATTACCTTATACAACAGTATTTGTGATTACAAAAAAAATACAGAAATGTTTCTATATAATGCTATAGAAAATGTTTGTAACTATTTTAATGGGCTCCTGAATTAAAGGAGATCTACATAGACACAATAGCAAAGCAGTAACTGGAATCATAGTTAATTCAAATAGAAAATGAACCTTGTAGGTCAAAATTTATATTAAACCCAATAATTCAATTCTAATGACAGTCTTTTGTTTTACATTTACCCATATATACTCTTTTATAAGTTCTCTATGACAAATAATAACAAAAGCATAGACGAAGCTTGAATGAAGCAGGTCTCAATTTTAATTAATCTCATAAAATGTAACAGATTATTGATTTAACTCAATTGCAAGTCTGGAATTATCTTCTCTAAATCAAAGATGACCCCCAAAGATCTACCATTATGCTTTTGGGTATGTTTTAATATACTGTCATTTCAGATTATTTTGATTTATTTGTTGATTCTCTGTCTTGTTCCAAAAGGATTCAAGGCTGTTATTTCAAATTAACATGTCCTTATCAGACTTCTTCTGATGAAAGAAGTAGTTTGATCCCCAGCAACAGATGCTCAGTTGACAGATCAAGTTCTGCCTATGGCTTCACTTTATTTTCTGGAGGGCACTGCAAAGGATTCCAACTTCACCTACAAAAAAACACCACCCAAATAAGCCACTCATATAAAGAACAAGCACCCTTCAGGTGTCCACAATGTGTGTAGCTCTAGGGGATCAGTTGGCTGCATGGATAAGCTGGTTGCCACCCCAGCCTTCAAGGAGTTTACAGCCTAGTTGTGAGGATAGGATTGGGCAGTTATGGTACAGGTATTGACACGTTTTAGGGAGTGCTAGAGCTATTAATGCAATTAGTTTCCTCTTCCCGTAGGCCATTTCCCAGGGAAGGATTTAACAAGTTTCTCCCCAGGCAAATCACTAGCTGCTCTGATTCTCTTTTACATAACTATCTAACAGATGCTTCAAGAAACTAAATAATGGAACCTAAAAGTACGGTTCACACAAATCTCTGGTGTCAGGATCACTTGGCATCTACAAATTCCCAAGGTTTACCACAGATTTGGTAAATTTAGTCTGGGGCTATGGCTTAGCACTGCTAATTTTTAACTAGCTCTCCAAGTGATCCTCATGCACACTGAGGTTTGGGCATGCATGGTTTAAGCAGATAACTCAGCCCAGAAGGCTAGGATGAAGGTGCAATGCATCCACTTCCATTCATGCCATGTTCTCACATGCCAAGGGGGACACAGGGACATAGACTCTTCATAGAGGTGGAAAGAGTCTTGGAAATGGATAAGTCTCACTCTCTCCTATATCCTGAGGAAGCAGAAGTGTAGAGAGGCAATGAGGCCTTACATAAGGTCACATGGCTCTAAGGATGCTTTGTTTCCTAAATTTTTTATTCCATGACTTTAAAAACTCCCATAATAGCCTATGGAGTTATTTTTGCCTTTTTAGGGACAATGAGAAAGAGAGGAAAAACAGCTATAGCCTCATCTCTCTGTCTTATATCCTAAATCTGGAGCATTTGGCTGGCTTTTTCAGTGAACAAATCTACTCCAACTGAGTGTCTAAGATAGAATCTTTGAGGGTGAATCAGCCCTGGGCTTTTTCAACATGGCTGATCACAGGTGTCCACACCTAATGGGGAATGACTATCATGGTCAGGGCCAGCTCTGGCCTTATGTATAAGAAGTGGCCCCAAGGATATTAGAGGAACACTTCAAGCCCACCTGCCCTTGTGGCCTTCATTGGCATTGTATCAGGCAGGGTGCCCCACCCACTTCACCTAGAGTTTCTCCCTTTGGGCTCCCCCCTTTGGAAGTTTAATCCATTCTTTCGCCAGCTCTTGAGTGCCTGATGTAATTTTTAGAAATTGAGCTAGGTACTGGGGATTTGACAGTGAACCTGACATAGCATGTTGCTCAGGTCTAGTTGGGAAGATTGACAAGTAAACAACTATGTAACAATGCAATGATAAGTCCTCCAAGAGAGTTATCTGTAGGAATGCAAAGACACAGGAGGGACATCCAAACTCAGCTTCCTACAAGAAGAAATGCCTACGCAAGACTTAAAAGATGAACTGTAGTTGGGTGTCTCTAAATGGGAGTGGGAAGGAGGGTATTTTAAACCTAAAGGACAGCTTGGACACAGGCTGGGAGCCAGGAGAGAGCACAGGAACTAAAGTCAATGAACATTGCTGGAAGGGAGTATGAAGGGCTAGAGAGAGAATCGGGTGATGAATAAGGTGATTTAAGAAAAACCTGTAATATCCTCATTATCAAGGAAGAGTGGAAGGCCAATAGATGAGCTGCTACATGGTTGACAAAGTAGATGGAACTAGGCAGAGTGATACCAACTGGGATGGAGAAGCAAAGGAGAAAAAGCAGCATGGCAGGGACGGGCCAGGGTTGGAAACATGGTATGGAGGTAGGAGGTGGGGTGGAATCTAGGAAGGTCAAAGGGAAAAAGACACTCAGGCATTTCTGCCATTTTTGCCAAATTCCTCACCCTCACGGAACCCATGGCTTGCATGGAAATGCTGCTCTACTTAATGCGCTATTTAATAAATTTCTTATTGTGCCTCTGTTACTAGGAACGAGAGTGACTTCATAGGGTGTAAGTTACTTACTGTTGATGGAGTCGGCCAAAATCGTAAGCTGCTGGACATTGTCCAAGACCTCAATCCTTTGGGTGTACGGGTCATAACGAACTGAGAAGGGCCGAGGGATTGTGGCAGCAAAGTTCCTGAAACCCAAACCACAGGACTGAGTGAAAGGCACCATTTGGAGAAAAGTAAGTTTAAAGGATTTCTCAGTGGCATTTCACTTTGTTATGAGTGGCACTGAAACCTCACTAGAACAAGGGCTTCAGAAGCCAGGCTGAGAAGGGGAATGGAGTTTCAGTGAGTCCTTTTCAAAGGCCTTTGTGTGTCTGTGTGTAGATACAAACACATGGATACACATATTTATTTAGTCACCTGCTCCAAAAAAGACAGAGGTAGCTTACAATGAAAGCACAGAATACAGGAAAGCCAAAAGCTCTTATCATTAAATATAATCAAAAGAATGTAAAATATAGCCAAAGAATGTTATTGAAAAAAATCTCTGAAATGCTTGCAAAGTAATGCAAACAGGGAAACAGTTCTCAAGGGTTGACGAAAGTACTATGTTGATAATGAAATTAAATGTGGATTGAGTGCCTCCTATGTATGTACCAAGAACTATGTTAAGTCCTAACTGCTCTATATTCTACAAATATCATTCCTAATTTAACCTTCACAAAAACCTTAGGAGGTAGGTATTATTACTATTCCCATTTTACAGATGAGGAAACTGAGGCTTGGGAAGTCTATGTGACTACCAAGGCCATACTGTCAGTAAGTTGTAAAGCTGGGAAGGGGCCCAGGCAGTCTGACTGTGGCCTGCACTCTTTGCTTTCCTGCCTTCCCAGTGCACGACTCCCAGATATGGGAGGAATCTGCCATGAGGGCCTCTGTGAGGGATTTCAAGCAACTTAATTAATAAGATGTTCCAAAGTCATCACAAATGCTATCTCTAAGTTGGCCCCTGGTGAAAGTAGAAGCTGCCAGTACTGAAAAGACAACAGTAAGGGGAGAGCAGGGCCCTCCGCGTTTGGCAAGCGTGGTTCGCAAGGTCCTGTGTCAGGCTGCTTGGGCTGAAATCTTGCCTCTGTCTACTGTGGCCCTGTGGCCATGGGCAAGGCCTTCACTCCGCTGCACCCCAGTTTCCTGACTCCTCTGTAGAATTGGGGTGGCAGCAGGACTATGTCAGAAGGCTGCAGCAAGTGCTGTTAGAGAATGGAGTCAGCGCTCCGTGAGTGTCAGCTGTTATCTTTCATGAAGAACAAATGGTCGAGTGCATCTCTCCACCTCCTCTTCCTCAGCCCAGCGGGTGGCGTGAGCCACGGGACACATGTCTGTGACTCTGCTTGCTCCACACATGTCCCTCTTCTCCCCACAGAGCTCCTCGCTTTTGCTGTGCACAATCTGCCCCTACCTCGCTGGACGTGTCTGTCTGTCGGGCGGTCAGTTCCAGGGCCAGCCTTCCTCTGGCCCAGAGGTAGCACGTGATCCAAGCTCAGCCAAGCAAACCTCTGCCTAGAATTTGAATCTGGAAACTGAAAATGGTTGGAGTTGGTTTCCTTTAGCCGGAGTGCTCTGAGGGGATCTCCAGAGACGCCCAGGTCCCCTCCTTGTTTTGTTTGACCCTTGCTCTTCGACACTGTCTTTCACCCTATGAGCCACTTCTCAGCAGAATGGAGCTTTTGTGGTTGTCTCGCTTGGGTCCTGGCAAAGCAGGTGGGCTTTCAAAGGTCTGACAGGCCCGTGCCCTGCTGGTCAGGGACAGATCATTTGCTGGCTAGAGAGCTGTCTCCAGAAGGGCCCACCCAAATGTGATCTCAGTGTGACAGGTGCTTGCGAACACTGGTGCTAAGCACCACTGCCTGCTCCAAGCCCTGGGCCATTCACGACACTGGGTGAGTTGCTCATCGTTCTATGCTTATGCACCCTCGGCTACAAACTTTGTAGTCTTATTTGAAGATTAAATTGTTAAATAGTTAAAACATGAAGAGCACTTAGAACAGTGATTGGCACACAATAGGCGCTAGGCATGTACTATCCATCATTACTGTTATTATAATTACCCAGGTGGGGTCATGCACTAATCCACCAAAATCCATAACCCTCAAGGGGTCCCAGGAATGGCACAGTGGAGCCTTTGGACGCTGGAGGGAGGCCAGGCTCCCCGTGTGGGGTGGGGGTTTAGGAGAGAACTAGAACCATACTTGACAGCCCTGGTGAGAAGCGGGAGAAAGGAAGTCATTTTAGACCAAACCAAGTGGACTTGTGGGCCAGTACTATGCCATTAACGACTTAAGCCCGGTGCACTGAAAGCTGACAGACCCAACTTCATAGACTCCCAGAGGCCTGTATGTCCTTTGTCTATGACTCATCACTGCTAAGATATATATTTTTTGAGTAGTAACAAATGATGAGCGTTAGGATACAGGTCCAGGTAGACCCTCTGCCCGGCCTGTCTCCTCTCCTCTCGGACGAGAGCCTGGTTGAAGAGCTGCCCCAGCAAGCTGTAGGCCGGGCTGTCAGAGGGCCGAGCGACTGAGGGTCCTGGCACCATTCCTCAGCCTCTGGCTGAACTAACTGCCTCTGAGACTGACGCCTTCATCAATTATTTGCCGAGTGCTTACTCTGTGTCAGGCACCATTCCAGGGGCTGGGGAAAGAGCAGGAAACAGACAAGAACACAAAGTCCTACCCTCATGGAGCTTAAATTCTATAATATATTAGATGTTATTAATAAGAAGTACTAAGGAGAAAAATAAATCACAGAAGAACTGGTGGCAGAGCTGGGTAGAGATTTTAAGTAATTTGGTTAGAGAAAGACACACAGAGATTAAATTTGGGTGAAGATACAGAGGAGGTAAGAGAACAAATTATGCAGAAGTCTGGGAGAATAAAGTGAAGAAAGAGCTTCCCAGATGAGAAGACTTCTCTGATTTGGTGGGGAGAGATTTAGTGAACGTTCTGTGCCTGGGAGGGTTCAGTGACTAGACTTGGTGGCTGCACTGAACAGGGACCAGGTGGCAGGGCTGTCTGCAGGGGTCAGCACTTCCAGCCTCCCACCAGCCAGTGGAAAGGGATGCGGGTGGAAAAAGTGGGGAGATAAGCTCTATCTGCTGCACAGTTGCTGTGGGCACTGGAGTCCACTCTCCTGGCCGACCACCCGCAGAGGAGTGGCACCAGCCCGAGTCAGGAGGCCCACAGAGCTAATGGCTCACCTTGGTCACCGCCTCACCTCACTTTCTCCTTGGCATCACTGAAACTCTCAGCCACATAATACAGGGGCTGGAACTCCGTGACGGTGTAGTTTTGGATGGCTGTCTTCTCCAGCTCCAGCGGCAAAAGCTGCGGCTTGTCTGATAAGCAGTACTGCAGGCCCCAGGTGAAAAGTTTCCACGATTAAATCAGGATCAGCGGTCCCTGCTACATGTCACAGGTCATTTGTGCACCTTCTCTCATCACACCCTCATGACCTCTACACCCCAGCCCAAACGCAGCCCACATTATTTTGCATATACTAGATTCTACCCTTCCTAGCTCATCTAAAACTTCCAGCCAAGATAGAAAGAAGTAATTCAATCCAACCACCTCTGAGTAAGGTGATCCATAGACAATGTGGGAGCCAACCACATTTTCTGGCATATGTTTCCGTACATACAAGGCTGCATGTGCAGTTCAACCTTGGGATAAGGAGGCCCCTCCTGCCCAGGCACCTGTGCACCTGCAGTTCAATTTCTACCATGAACACCCACAGCCAGGATCAAATCATAGCTGCTAAGGTACCAATCACTGGAGCATGAATGAGCCCCTAGGTTGCATCTCACAATGGATGTAAACGGGGTTCCCACAATGCCAAAAGAACAAAAATGGTCTCCTGAACCCATCATTTTCAAATCCATTCTTGTTTCCAGGGTCATACCTGTAATTCACCAAAGGACGAGAGGAGCCCGGCACCATATGCCTTTATGGAGTCTCCTTGTTTGCAGAGGCCAAACTCCACAGTAAACCAATAAATCTGGAATAGAAAAGTTAAACTGAGAGCACACCTGTGATGGCTAATTATATGTGTCACTTGACTGGATAAGGAATACCTAGATAGCTGGTAAAGCATCGTTTCTAGATGTGTCTGTGAGGGTGTTTCGGGAGGAGATTGGCTTGTGAGTTGGTGAACTGAGTGGGGAGGTTCTGCCCTCAATGTGGGCAGACACCATTCAACTGGCTGGGGTCCTAGATGGAACAAAAGACAGAGGAAAGCCAAATTCTCTTCCTCTCTCTCTTTCTCTCTCAGAGCAAGACACCCTTCTTCTCCTGCCCTTGGACATCAGAACTCCAAGTTCTCTGGCCTTTAGACCCCAGGACTTGCACCAGGCTCCCCTTACCCCTTTGTTCCCAGGCCTTTGGCTTCAGACTGAGTGTTAGACCATTGGCTTCCCTGGTTCTGGGGCTTTTGAACTTCGAGCCATGCCACTGATCTTTCTGGTTCTCTTTCTCATTCTCCCTTTCTCTCTCTCTACACACACACACACACACACACACACACACTCCTGGGAAGGGGAAGGCAGTAGATACCCCAGGACCAAGGACAGAATTACCCAGGTGGGATTCTGTGCAGATTTGTTCTCTGGATCAGCAATGACCTGTGATCACTTCTCTGGGCCCTGCATCTCACCTTATCCAGTCACCCACTGAACCAAGAGTTGGCTAAGTGCAAAGTGTGATGGAAGCACGAAGGGTGCTGGGAAACCCCAGAAGAATGCCCCCTTCAAAGCTGTGAATCCAGACTACTTCATATACACACTTTGTGCCCCAGGGCTTTCAAGGGTTATTACTACAGCCTTTTGGTGTTTTCAAGACATTCCATTTAAAATTATGTGTAAACATCTATATGCAGCTGATTTCAAAATCAAACCATTAAGGAGAAATCAAAATTATGAAGTTTCATTTGTGCAAATGTAACCAATAACATTCTGATATTTTTTTTCCAAATGACTTGGGTTCCAGGGAAGGAGCAAAGCCTCAAAGATCTGAGAGTCATAGCCCATAGCACCCCCACCATCAACCCAGGGAGAGAAGGGACTTACTGTGGCGAGTTTCTCAATGTACTCATCAGGGGCACCCAGGGAGGCAAGGCCAATTTCCTGTAAATGGGGAGAAACAGAGTCATTGGCACAACCGGGATCTGCCTATCTTCAACCTTCCCCTCAGTCCCAACCTGGTACTTGACCACAGGAAGGTGATGGTGGCCAGATGCCTTCAGGAGGGCCCAGATAGACTCTGAGTATTCTGTCAAGTCTTTCCTGGCCACACATTATAGAAGCACAGATCTCTAGAGCAGGGAAAACCTTCCACCATCACTCAGTTCTTTGTGTTCATTTTACAAAGGAAGAAACTGAGGCACAGAAAAGGGAGGTGACCTGCTTATGGTCACACCATTGGTTAGTGTCTAATGCTTTATTTCTTGACTCTAGCTCAGTAATTATTCTTCCACAGCACAAGTGGAACATTCCAGGAGTATTGGATGAGTCTTTATCATGTACCCTGAGAACATCACAGGAGAACTGCAGATATGTGGTTGACTTCCATCCAGGCGCAGAGTGGCTGGCAATGAGTTCTGGGTCCCACAGCTGGTCACCAGCAGTGTTGGGGCCGATGGGTGCATCAGAGCCTTCATACAACTTTCCCACGGGCCCAGTGACCCAGCCATGGCTTTAGGCTGCCTTTCAGGGCCTGGCATTAGTAGAATTCTCTCAGCCATCCAGAAACATTATTTTGAGCTTTTTCATCACTGTGAAAGATGAATCAAAGTCTAGGCTGCTGATTTGATGATGGTGATGTGACATTTGGCTCTTCTTTTTTGTCAACTATAAGTCAGGCTATTGGCATTGATTCTTGGCAAATATCATCTTATTTAATTCAAGCATATACACAAATGACTACCTGACAAGGCAGAAAGTTTCAAAAGCCTTAAAAGGGTTGAGGGGATGTAGTAGGAGAACTTGGAAGCAGGTGAGATAACTCCTGCATGGGGATCAGGGAGAGATTTTTAGGATAAAAAGGCTCTTAAACTACATCTGATAGGATAAGTGAAATTAGCAAATTCAATAACACACATGTGAGTCAGAGGATGCGCAATTAACCAAACCCATGCCGTGCATGGTCCCTGGAATGGGTATTCAGCTAACTTCACAGAATACCACACTCATCTCAGATGGGGTCATAGAACTGTCTGGTTTCTGTTCTTACAAAGGGTGCCAGGGCTCCTCCATGGGCTCAACTCATTTGAGCAATCCAGGTCCCAGCCATATACTAAAAGGCTAAAGAGAGCCATTCCTTACCTGAGAAAACTGGGCAAAGCTGCGATCTGAAAACAAGGGCACATGTCCCAACAGTTCATGGCAGATGTCACTGAAAGACAGAAAGCACAGAGATTGGGGGAAGGAAGATTAAGCTAAGCCAGACTTAGTCTTTCTACATGAGAAATGGGCAGGAAGACAGGAGGTAACTCATGGACTTATGACCTGTTTTCCAGGATTAAGTGATATGCAGAGCTTGGGTCAGATGAGGCAAGGTACAATAGAAAAGGACGAAGGGGAAAGAAAAGTAAGGGACAGGACACATCAACCAGTGGTCTTAGGAGTATTCCCAGTGGGGTACAGGGCAGAAGAGCCAATCTTCCGGTGGGCACCCTCCCACACACCTAAGTGAGCTGTGGGTCTTGGACACTTCTCATCCAAAGTCTTTTCCTTGGTAATAACTTCCCTGGGCAGGTACAATATGCTCAGTTATTCACATTGGGAACTACAAAGAAGAAAAAAATAGTGCTGCTCTTCTGAGTCTGGAGGGAGGCAACAGTCAGGGAAGAAAAACTACATTTATTTAACACTTCAGCTGCCGCATCCATTTGAAACAGGTCTTTTCTGATTTGTAGCAGTGAATTTTATAGCCATGGAAAAATAATTTGGGGATGTCCTACTGATTTTTTTGTTTAAATTGTGTAAGTTTTATCCGACGAAAGAGATGGCTAAACACCAAAGTAAGAAGCACAGTGGCTGGCCATTCTCCACCTCTAGCCAAGACACAATCTAGACAAGGAAAGACCAGAATCATCTAGATGTGTATTGAGTAGGTGTTGAGAGAATTTGGTTGTCACTTGTTCCTGTTCCCATTTGCAATTTCACATCTCTGAATTTGAAACTTGAGGAGGTTCTCTCATTTCCCCTGCCAGGGGAGTTCTGAATCCTTGGATCACAGGATGCCCAAATCTCCAATCAGTCTGGTCTATTTGGACAGAGAAAATATTTAGAGTAGATGATCATCTTTGTGCCATCAAACAATCCAGGCAACTAGTCCTGTGGACCAGCCAGCAATGAACCCAAACCTCATTCCTGGAGCAGGAAGAGGTGACACTCACTGTGCCTGGCAACTGGTAGCTAGAGGACAATACTCACGGTTCAGGTGTGTACATGGGCTTGGATCCATGTCTGATGTACTGTGTGCAGTGGAAGACTCGGAAGGCCAGGCCACCCAAGAAATCCCGAGAGGAAAGCAGGCCAGCCACAGGTCGGAGGCGGAAACCAGTGCAAGCTGGGAAGCAAAGGAAAAACAAAACTCAAAGCCCATGACAGCACAGCCGAGAGGCCTGAAGACCTTCGGGCAGGGAAGATAGTACACACAACTGCCCAGGAACATGCCAAGTAGACTTGGCTTCAAATCTCTGCCCCATTACTTTCTAGCTGTGTGATTTAGATCAAGTAAATTGACATTGCTGAGCCTTAGTTTTCTTATCTGCAAAATGTGAATAGATACTTCTTAGGGATATTCCACTAATTAAAAGAGCTAATAACTATGAAGTGCTTAGCACAGAACCCGCACATTGGAAACACCCAATAAATTTAGCTTTCATTCCTGTTGGTTAGGGCAGAACATTTATTCCTTACTTCTCTTATTTCCAGCGTAGGGAGGGAATTTTCACTCCATTTTTCAGAAGGGAAGAGTGTGAAAGGAACCCTTCTTGCTTCTTACTGCACCTCACACGGTCCACCCCATAAGGAGCAGTGACTTGTCTGGTTGGAGCATTTGGGAAGAGGAAATGAATATTCTCAATTTAACCCTTCCTGTACTGCTCTTTCTCTCCTGATTGCCCACAGAGGAGTACATGCTGGTCTGCCCCCGGGAGGCCCACCATCCAGACAATGCATGTACCTCCTGAGCTACTCAGATTCTGTGCTTGGCTATACAATGGACTATGCTCTGTAAATTGGCATGTAAATTTACTAATCAAGGGACAAAATATTAGGAAGTCCATTTGGCTACACATCTATACCACATTCTCTACATAGGTTTTTGTTTTGTTTTTTAAGCGGACATTTTGATCATTGTTTCTCTGGTTCCTGCATCTGTCTCTCAATTTGTTCTAAACTTGGAAGGAAAAGAATAATGACAGTGAAAATGATAATAATAGTTAACACTATATATTACTTGCCATATGTCAGACACTGTTCTAAGCACTTTATGTATACTACTAATCCTCACAATAACCCTATGAGGTAAACGTTCTTAGTAGGCCCACTTTACAGATGGAGAAGCTGAGACACACTGGTCCACGGTCACAACCATAGGCAGTGTGGCTTTAGAGCCTGTTCTCTTAATCACTATTATATGACTTTCCAACTTCTAGCATTACTGTTTTATTGTTCTCATTATTGGCCATGGCAACAGGGGTAATCAGCTAAAGAATATCTTTAGGATCCCTTGGGTCTCCCCTCATGTTCTGTGAGTCTTTGGACTGAAGCACACTCAGAAGCACACTTCTCACACATTTCTTTATCTGAGAGGCAAAACTCTCTAAATGAAAAGGACCTAAAAGGCCATCCAGCCCACCCCCAATATATCCCAGTATATCCCAGCTACAACTTCCCTCCCTGCTACATAGTTTCCCTGGCTAACCGCCCCATCATTGTCCATCTCTGCATGGCTCTGATGCATAGAAAATTCTTTATTTCTATAAACTGTGGTCTGTTTCCCTACTTTTTCTCATTCTACCTGGCACATAGCAGGTGTTCAATATATGTCAGTTGATTGTTTTGTTCTGTTTTTGCCGAATTAACATCTTCCTGGCAAAAAAGAAAACATTAATCACCCCTGCACGTGCTGTGCAGAGGCCCACCGCCCAGACAGTGCACGAGCCTCCTGAGTTACTCGGATTGCAATTCAGCCCAAATTCACAGAGCACCTACTGTGCACGCAGCGCTACGCTGTAACATCTTATTATGTAACATCTTATTTCATTCCCACACTCTCCCTATGAGAAAAGCTAGAGTTGACACAGTCTCCATTTGACAGATGACAAAACTTAGGCAAGCTATCCTTCATCCAGCTAGAGAGGATCAAAGACAGGATTTGTACCAGATGCACAGACTCAGAGCTCAGGGCTCTTGGTACCATCCTCACAAATAACTCATTTCTTAGACAGACACACACTGCAGTCAAATCATAAAACAGCAGGAGCTGCAGGGAGAACCCTCACTGGGAATCCTGGACTTGAAGTGTGAAAGAAAATACTTTTCATATGTATACAGCCAAATCCACACCTGGTGTCTTTGCTTGGATGAAAGTAAACTAACAGCGGAGGCTAAAGAGAAGGCATAGCACAGTGAAACTCAGTTCTTTCTGGGAGAATCAGCCTACACACATCTCACAAGCACACATGCCTATACTCACCTCTGTGTATGTTTTTTCCTCTTCCCTTTCCTCTGCCCTAGCCCTCCCCTACTTCCTGCTGGGCCCCTCTCCCTGAGGTGGACTTACACTGCAGGAATTGAGAGACATCTTCCAGCTGGGGAATGTTATCTTCGTGGAAGCCACAGTACTTTTCCAGAAGTGGAAAAATGTGATTGTGCTCATAGCAAGCGTGGGTTTTGTACAAAGACTTCAGAGTCCTGAACACTGTGCCCCATGTTTTCTTTTCTTCCTCCGTGTATTCCACTCGAGGGATGGGCTGCCCACTAGAACACAAGCACAAAATATGTGTCTCCGACAGGGCAGGGGCAGAGCGGAGGACACAGGTAAGGCTAAGAGAGGGAGTGGGCGTCCAGAGTCTGTGAGCTGCCGCCACTGACTACTGTGGATTTCAGAAGTTATTTGGCAGAGGACAATTTCACTTCTTGATACAGGAAACACTGTTTTGGAAAGAGTGATTTGGTTAAGCAATGCTACAAGACTTACAACTGCATTGAGGATTTGCTCTTACTTTGGGGAATCACTTGGCTTTTCTGTCTTCTAACTCCAGTTGTTTACCTACTGTGGAAATTCACTTACCTTTAGGGGCCAGGCAGGTAACATAAAGGCATACAGTAGCAGGTATAAGGCAAGGAGAGTGAGGGCTGAGATAATTAAAGAAGAATGCATTCTCTTTCTAAACAAAGACATCTAAGTTCAGTGAAAGCAACATAGTGTTTTGTATTATTTCAACTAAAGCAATTATATTATACCTGGGGGCTAAACTGGGTTTAATATGTGGGCCATGAGTTTGAGATCCCTTTGTTTAGTGGGCATGCACTTATTGGATTTGACATTTCTGCTCCTGGGAAGTTATAAAGGTATTTAAATACCCGCTAAGATTCCACAATGTATACATATATCAAAATACCATGTTGTACAGCATAAATACATACAATTTTTATTTTTCAATTAAAAAATAAATACGTTCTAGATCAAAGGTAATAAATAAATATTGGAACAAGGAGGGAATCAATCAATAAATAAATACACACTAAACTATATGATACTATGATACCTTATACCTTACCCACATGGAGCTAACTCACACTGAGCTTGTTAAAGTACCTATGCCGGACCCTGCCTCATAGATCCTGAATCTTTGGCAGAAGGGAAGGCCCAGGTACCTGGATTCTAATAAGTTCCCCCAGGTGACTCTGATGAAAACTATAGTTTTATAGCCATTAGTTTGAAAAGTCCTTTTGTAAACCACTTAGGAATGAACTGTGTCCTAAATGGAAAAAACAAATGAAAACCAAACAAAGCTTGACTTCAAAGGCCAGTGACTATTCCCTGGGCTGGAGGTCTGTTTCCCTAGCAGGGGACACAGAGTTTGGGACAAAGTGAATCTGTTTACCACAGAATCATAGATCATCATCAGGCTCCAAACTAGGTCTCTCCTGTCCTTTCAGAGTTGTAGCTCATCCAAGGACACTGAAGCAAACTCTTTGTTATTTTCTATGGAAAGGTGGCAGGGATCAGAGAGAAAAGACAGATTTTTCCTTAAGAACTGAAAGCAGGGCAAGCTCAGAGGGCCTTGTGGTAGCCAGAAGGGATGACAGTGAAAAACATATCAAGTCAGTTCTTGCCTAAGAAGGCAGCACTATTTCAGGGCTAAGCACTGAGGGAAGAGAAGAGCAGAGAGACACTGCTCAATGCTTGGTCCTGCCACTCACTAGCTGAGTGATCCCTGGCAATTTAAGTAAACCTCTCTGAGCCTCAGTCTGTGCAGCTGTTACA
This sequence comes from Cheirogaleus medius, assembly GCA_008086735.1. NCBI lineage: Eukaryota > Metazoa > Chordata > Mammalia > Primates > Cheirogaleidae > Cheirogaleus > Cheirogaleus medius. Next base: position 21,086,573 of record VBSM01003169.1, read on the forward strand.
TGGGCTAATAATAAATAAGTATTTGTAGGGTGTGGATAAAATTAAGGGAAATACTACGTATAAAGTACCTCCCACTGGAACTGACAAATAATAATTGATCATTATCATCATTACTAATGCTCATTTAAAAGAGAAAGGTATATGCTCTCTCTGCAGAAAATTTTAAGAGATGGTAACAGCCTGGACCAAGATGTCCCCCTGGTTGACATTTGCTGTTCTAGGGACCCAACATCTGTTCCCTCTTCTTCCTGGAAAGCACCTTTCTCCCCTCTCAATCTGTGAGGTTCAGGTGAGAAGAACCCCTACCTTCAGAGGGGGGGCATGTGACCATACTAGGCCAACTGGAGTGTCTCATTCCCCTGGCCACAGTGACTGCCTGAGAGATGGGCCCATGACCTCATCAGAGCCAGTGAGACTCAATGACAGAACTTTGGCTAACTTTCTTGAAAAAGACAGAATCTCTAATTGAGCTGAGGTGTCAGCCTAGAGGTGCGGGGGTCCCTCTCCAAGAGAGATGAGGCCAATGTCTGAGGGCAAGGCCATTGCAGAGGACACTAGAGCCAAAGAAGGGGAGCCCTGGAGCTGCCTGTGCCTAAACCACCTCCCTTAAACTCTTCATTTATAGGAGCCATGAAATCCCCCTTTTTGTTTGAACTGACTTTCAGCTGAAAGATACAAACTTCTATGATCCATTTCGTCTATTCCTAGCTAAAACTTAAAAGTCCCATCCTCACCCCAGTAATATAATCAAACACTGCTGCAGCTGCCTTTTAGATGGTTCTAGACACAATTCCCGGCTCTGCTTCCAATTCACCACTTTGACTCTTCACTCTCATATGTTCTCTTGGATTCATTCGTTCATCCAACAAATATTCACTGAGCACCCACTGTGCTCTGTACAGCAGTGAATAAAATAGTCACCAACTCCTGCCCTCATGGAGTTGACATTTCCAGTGGGGGGAGACAGAAAGCCGGCGTGATTCTCTTAGGTGGTAGGAAGTGCTATGGAGGGGAAAAAAAGGGAGGCGTGGGGGGGGGGGCAAAGGTATAAGGAGTATCAGGGAGGGTTTCAGTTTGACACAGGGTGTGGAGAGCGCCTGGCTGAGAAGATGACACCTGAGTAAAGATCGGAGGAGCTGACGCCTCCCTGCTTCACTTTGGAGTCATCTTTTCAGCCTGCACATGCCTGTTTGAGGTTCTGACTGCACTTTCCTGCAGGTTCATCTGCTCAGCACCACTCTCTGAAGTCTGGGGCAGTGACAGCCCTATGCCCCTTGTGTACCTCCGGGGCAGCTCATCCTGACCTAGATATGTTAGTGCCCAAGGGCCCCTGCTTTCCTGGGAAAAGGCGGGAGAGCCTGAATTCTGACTTTGCAACTTCCTAGCTGATTGAGGACTTGGACAAGTTTTAAAAAACAAAATCACCATAAAAAAACCCATACACACACATAAGAATATGAAAACATGACATTAAATATATCCACATAAAAGGTATATGTTTATAGCATGATAGTGGACACAGGAAGGCAGAGTGTTGCCTTGTTCGACCTCAGCTAGAGACGTGAGCCTCAGTAGAATCAAATTTTCCCTGCTCTTTGCAGGTCCTTTAATGATGGTGAAAGTATGCAGTGAGTATTGATTTTGGGGTCACAAACACATTTAAGAAAGTAGGCAAATTCACAAATACAGAATCTGTGAATCATGAGGATCAACTGTACCAGATGCCAAGGTGAGAGGCAATTTCAAAGGAAGGGATGGTAAACAGCATCAAAAGCTTGTAAGAGATGAGATAAATTGAAGCCTGAAATAGGCTTTGAGTTTGAGGACAAGTTCAGCTCTTAACTAGTGACATGACCTTGGGCACATCATTTAGCCATCTGGGATTGGTCTAGCAAAGGTGGGAAGTTGGCTAGAAGATCTTTAATGTCTTTCTGAAAGCACAGCCATCTATGGATGGTTTTCATAACCAAGTTAAATGAGTACCATCCAGGATTGTGAAGTATTCCATCAATTCCATTCTTCATTAGATTTAACATTTTTATGGAAAGGAGGGTAAAGAAGATCATTTATACCCTGGAATATCAACAGCTCAGAAGTGAGGGAATGTGCCCCCCAAGCATCTCGTACTTGATGGATGGAGAAGTGCAATCTCCAGCCTCAGAGTCCCCAGACACTCGGGGATGTGGCTGAGAATAACTTTGGAGGTATAGGACTTTGGCAAGTTATTTAACTTTTTTAAGCTTTAGTTTAAAAAAAAGGAGATGTTATCAAGACTAAACAAAATAACACATACAAAGCATCTAGCAAAGCCCCAGGCACACAGCAAGGACATAATAAATATGATCTGTTATTATCGACTATCCGAAGAAGGACTTTTGCCTGTACCTGATTTGATGGTGTCCACCTGACCATGCTGGGGGCAAAGGTGGGGACAGCGGTCACCATTTTCAGTGATCCTTGCTTGGCCCAAGCCAAAGCCCAGATTGACCTACATCCATCCAAGGGCAGCACAGTTCCGGATCCTTCCAATACCAGGAGTCATTCAGAGAAGAAAATTTTCTCAATTTCTATGGAGGTCTTCATGTTGAAGGTAACTTGGTATTCAGTATACCAGAGGCCCATTATCTCTGTTTCCCTGAGATTCTATCAAAGCTGTTAAAGCAGTGTGCTGAACAACTTTGAAGTTTCTTCTTGTGCTTGTCTTTCTTATTTCTTTAACTCAGGAGTGGCCCTGTCCCCAAAACACTAACCTTCCCATGGTAGCATTTCTGTAGTTCCTGAGTACTCAAAATAGTGAAACTATTCTCTTTCCAAACAACATATCTGATATTTGCATTTTCTTTTGGCTAAAATAGGATAGGGGAGGAGCATACAATCCCAGACAGAAAAAAACCAAATCCATCCTAAAATTGCCCTTCACAGCTGGATCAGACCAGATAAAAGTAGAACGCTGAAGCTTGGCTGGCCTGAAATCTCAAATGATTCATTATTTCAGCGAAGCAGCCAGCTCCTTCTTGAATGTAAATGATTCTCTTTTTCCTTCTTCCCTGTTTAATGTACAGAAGACCGGAGGCTTTTTTATTCGGGACTGAGGGCTTTTATAATTACTTCAGACACCACTGCATAATTAGACAACAAAGCTGGGGAGACAGCAGGGCCCCCGCACAGTGGGTAATTTTGTTTTGTCTAACGGCAATTTTTTAAAACACATGTTATCAAGGGGGGGCGGGGTTTACACATACACACACACACACACACACACACACACGCAGAGAATGCAGGACTCTCCACGTCTGTATTTTCCAGCCTCGACTGGTTGAAGGCAAGGGAGAGGCAGGCTAGGGGTGCGCTCTTCTCTCTCCCCCGCAACACACACACGGCAGACTTACTGGCGGTAGTTGTAGGCAATGTCAGCAAACTGCTTCCGTCTTCCTCGGTACACAGGATCCGTAAAACCCTAAAAAAGAAAAGAGACACCTGATTCCTCAGGCTTCAGAGAGAAAGGCCCTTTATGAATGCCTTGAGTGGGGACTCTCAGGCGGACTTTCAGGGGACTCTTCATGTCTCCTTCCTCAGTGCATGAGCCAATGCATGTCTCACATCATGAACCAAAGTGTCACCTTCAATTCAGCATGAGCCGCCCTGCTGTGGGCTTTCGATGTGCAAACGATGCACAGGTACACCCTAGTCTTAAAGAAATCTATCTCATCTACAGCACATCTAACTTATAGACTTGCTAAACTAGGCAAAGTTGTAAGATGAACGTCTATGATGAAGATATACAATATCCATTTAATTCCTGACCAATGGATGGTGTGTGTCTAGCACTGCCTCCTAACTTTTTGGTAGACAAACAGATACATGCTTACTGCTATTGCAATTTGTAAAATTTCCATTTATTGAGTGCCTACTATGTGCCAGTCTATGCGTGCTAGGAACTTAATTTATTTATAACTCTCACAAAAATCTTGTAAGGTAGACCAGTATGATCAGCCCCTCCTGCCCAGAAGAAATAGTGAGTCAGAGAATTGCAATCATAGTGAAGATGAGGCCAGGACTTGGATCACCCAGTTCCATGCTTTCTGGACCACATGTCAGTAATTGTTGACCTTTATACCGCAGCAGGGGCTTAACTAACTGAGAAATCTGTCTCCGGATCTAAAAAGGATGATAATGTTTCTCCTTTGTGGCTGACTTGCAGACAGCCTTTCCCCAAGGATTTGTAAGCAGCACACTTCCAGGTAAAAAGAGGCTAAGTGTGTCTTTGAGTGTTTGGGGTGGGGGCGAGGGGACCTCCCTGATTCAGAAATGATCCCAATTGATTAAAAGAACATTTTCCAAAACAGTTGATTGCAAGACAAAAGACTGGTGTCATCACAGTAGAGCTCTGTTCTGTTTCTTTCAAGCCTTTCCCAGTAAGCCACGCCACCCAACACTGCAGCTTGCAGTTTCTCTGCTCTACCAGCCCTCCAAACCAAGGAGTTAATGAATCCAAAACAATGGAGAGCAATATTTAAAGGAGTCTTTTAAAAAGAGAAATATTCCCTGAATTTTAGATAATGCTTTTTGCTTTGTTTGATTAATTGGTTGAGTTTTTGCTTCTTGTTTTTTTATTATTTATTTATTTTGAAACAGAGTCTGTCTCTGTTGACTGGGCTAGATTGCAGTGGCATCATTATAGCTCACCGCAACCTTAAACACCTCGGCTCAAGAGATCCTCCTGCCTCAGCCTCCCAAGTAGCTCAGACTACAGGTGCATGCCACTGTACCTGGCTAATCTTTTCTATTTTTGGTAGAGAAGGGGTCTCACTGTTGCTGGTTTCGAACTCCTGACCTCAAGCGATCTTCCCATCTTGGCCTCCCAGAGTGCTAGGATTATAGTCATGAGCCACCTTGCCTGGCCTATTTTTTGATTTTTAAACAGGGTCTACCAGTAATTGCAAAGAAACAGAGGTCAATGTATAGAATGTAATTTCATCTGAGATTCTGTAGCATAGAGTCTGGCACACAGAAGGAACTACAAACACTTTTTGAGAGAAAGAAGAAAGGAAGAGAGGGAGGAAAAGAGTTTTTCAGTTTGCTTCCTAGAATATATTTTGAAAAATAGAAAAATCCAAGTGTTTCACATTGGAAAAGTAAAGTAAAATTATTACACTTTTTGTATTCCAAAGCTAACTTCTAGATAAATTGATTCTTCAGTTTAGAGAAGATTCCATGCCATGGTTATTACAAAGTTTAACTCTATTGTTTCCTTAGAGCACTAAATGGTTTTGAATCATTAATTATAGATAAGAAAGCTTAGGAATCTGAGAAATTAAAGCTACCACTGGGTCTCAATTTAACTGGCTGAAGGTAAGTTGGTTTGAGATGATACGGTAAGAAAATTGGGCACCATGAATTGATTTTCAAGCAGCACTAAGACACCCTTTTAGAAACCTGTCTACTGGACTAAATGAAGAATACTTATTTATCCACATCTCCATACTTAGAATTCAAAATAAAACTCTAGCATTAGTTAAACATTAAGGTTTGATTGTTACAGTCATCCTCACCTGCCAATCTTATTTAACAGTCAGTAGTAAATGGCTTTCTCCATCCTATAAGTATAAAATGTAGACTTTTGAACCTGTAAGATACCGTGGAGACCGTCTCCTTCTCTATTTTGGTCTAGAAATGATGAAAGTGAAGCTTATAGGGCTATTTGCCCAAGAGCCTTTAAGTGGAGAACCAGCACCTCCATTAGGATTATATAGCCACACCCAGGCTGGCAAGGTGAGATTCGAGGGTTGAAGCAGGAAACCAGGGAGTCAAAAGAATTCCTTTAATCAGTAGATTTCCACTTCATCATGCTGCCTCCAGGAATGGGATGTCCATGGCCATTTCTCTGCCCTATTCAGCTTTATTGTTTAACTTTAATATGCCTTGTTTAGGGGGCTTAAAATTTTTTTTGCTTATGAAAATTAACAGCTTAATATAAAATTGTATGTCCAGTAGGCATCAACTATGTCAGAGGGAATCTATAAATATATGAATGGAATGATGGAAGAAATGCACCAAACTCTAATATCTGCTACCTCTAGGAAGTGGGAAAAATAGATAACAGCAACTGTTTTATTCCTCTATATACTATTTATGCTTTTGGAGTTTTCTACTTTTAGCATGAGTTTCTTTTATAATTCGAAAAAAAGCAAAATAATATTAAAAATCCATCTCAAATCATTTTGAGGAAGTGGCAGAAGATAAGTAAGTGCATTGAGACACATGAATGTACACATATACAATTTACTGTGCGGATTTTCCATGTGGGAAGGTTTCTAACCATGGTCCTTTCCAGCCTACTCTTCTGAGACATTCATTATCTGCCTACAAGGGACCCCCACAAACCAGATTGCAGAGACTTTTGCTCTGTGGTCAGAGAGATCTGTGGCCTTGAAGCCCACCCTCTTGGGGATTTGGCCTTGCATCCCTTGCGCTGCCAGATGACCACAGGTCCTCTGTGGTCACCCACATGGAGTGCATTCTGAATTAAGCTACACTTGGTGATGACTGATCGCCCTGTCTCAATTTAGACTAATAGCGGCAATTTTGGTAGCACTGCATGTAATTTATTTATAATCACCCTGTCTCAATTAAACTAATAGCAGCAATTTTGGTTGCACTGCATGCAACCAAGTATGTTTTGACAGGAAAATATATTGTTGGTGAAGGAGTGGTGGGGAGAGGGGGCAGAGAGGAGGAGAGGATGGGAGAAAGTGGAGAGAATTCTACAGGATGCAAAATTGTAACATCATCTGAAGCCTACATGCAACCCCTTTTCCTAATCTCGGAAGTTTTATTATTTGGGTATGTTGAGGAGTGTGATTTCTTGTGGTGGGGGGAAGAAGGTAACTATAGTCATGCATCACATAACAACATATCCTTAGACAAAAGACACATATAAGATGCTGGTCCCATAAGATTATACAGTAATACCATATTTTTACTATACCTTTTCTATGTTTAGATACACAAATACCATTGTGTTACAACTGCCTACAGTATTCAGTACAGTAACATGCTCTACAGGTTTGTAGCCTAGAAGCAATAGGCTAGACCAGATAGCCTAGGTGTATACCTCCTAGGTTTGCATAAGTACACTCTATGGTGTTCACACAATGATGAAATCACCTACTGACACATTTCTCAGACTTTATCCCTGCTGTTCAGTAACACATGACTGCATATGGACAAGTTCTAGACTGAGATATTTATTTCATCATTTCATTTTTTTCTTTTTTCTTTTCTATTTATTTCATTATTTCTTGATATCATAGCTGAGGTTAAACCTCAGAAATGCCATCTTCGGGCTAATGAGGAGAAGAAAGTGGGTTTTAAAGTCAGACAGGCTGGGTTGGAATACTAATTCATTCATTCACTAGGAGCATGGCCTGGGATTGGTCAGTTTGCCTTTCAGAGCCTTAGTGTCCTCCTTAAGACTGTTAATCATACCCACTTCACGGTGTTGTGTGGATTAAATTAGGTGGTGTAGGTAGGGCATCAAGTAAAATTCTGAGCACAAAGTAGGCAATCAAGAATGACACATTTGTGCAAAATGGTGGGAAATCCAAAAGCTGAGTTGTCTGGCTCAGAACATAAAGAGGATGTACTCTGGAATGGGTCATTGATCTCCATCACCCACTCCTGGGCTTTTTAAACAACATCTGCACAATTCTTACTTCACTATTTATATTTCATCCAGGCCAATAACAAGAGGCTTTTTGCATTTCATACAGTCTCATGCCAACTGTGGGAAGGATGGTACACAGGAGACGAAAGGTCCAAACTGGTATTTATTATGTATCTGCCATTCCCACGCTGTAGACTTTAGGGGAGTACTGACTGTACCTTTTCCCCTTGCTCGTGCCATGGCTGGCCAAGAAGAATTCTGGAAGGATTTGGGTACCTGATTGCCCAAGCCAGTAAGCTGGGAGTCACTGTTTTACTTCTCCCCTCCTTTTTTCCTTCACATCCAGTTATTAATTTCTGCCCAGTTTACCTGCTAAACATAGCAAGTCCATCCTTCTTAGTTCATTCTCTCTGCTACACCTCATTCAGACCGCCATCATTTCTTGCCTGGACTCTAAGTGGCCTGCGGTCCCTCCATTTCAATTCAAGAAGACTTAGAAAATGCAAATCTGGTGAGGTCACCACTTCCTCAAAAACCTTCAGTGGCTTCCCCTTACTTTTAGACTAAACTTGAAGACCCTTACAGCAGTCTACAAGGCTTTATGTGACTGGCCCTGATCATGTGCCCAGCCTACGCTGAGCCACATACAGTGCTCCAGACGGCACTGGTCTCATTGTAATTCTTTAAACATGCCATGCTCTTTCCCACATCAAGGCCTTCACACATGCTCTTCCCTGTGATTGGAATCCTCTTCCCTGCCCTTGCAGACCAGTAAGCTATTACCTGTTTTTTCTGTTTTTGTTTAAATTGCACTTTTAGAGGCCTTCCTGGATTTTCCCAAAGCTTATTGGTTTTTCTCTATAACACGCTCCCTCAGCAATCTGTAGGCTTCTCCTTCAAGTCAGTCCTCACACTGCTTAATCATGATTAAACTTAGGAACTGGATTTTCAGTGCATAGCATACTCAGCATACCCCTGAGTAGGGGCTGTTAAGAAAAACTGTCCAAAACCTAGGAAAAAAGGCAAGAAAAAAATTACTGTGTGCCTTTTTAATGTCATATTAGATCACTGTCTAATAAGCTCATTGTATGCTCTAGGGGGACATATATTTAACACTTATTAAGGTCCAACCACTTCAAAGATTGATAAGTTGCAACATATTTATTTTATGATCAAATTGCAAATGATTTCTGTCTACTAGAAAGGATAACTCATGGTATTATTGCTTTTGTGCATCCATCTTGTTGATTTCATTCCAGCATTCTATTTTTCAAAGACCATTTATATTTTGGTCTTTTGTATCTTTCTTTGTCATTCTTCTGGTTCTCTCATTAATGAGTCAAATGGATCTTTGACAGGTGTTCACTATATACTTTTATTACAGTTATGTTTTTAGCTTTTTGAAAATTATGTTTCGATAGAGCAACTTAGAGTGCAACCAGTCTTTGATGACTTAACTGACTCATCCTTAGAATAAACTCTAACAGAGTCCTCAGGTGGAGAAAGTTGGGTGGGCTTTTTAGACAAAGAAAGGAGAAAAGTATTGAAAGATATACCTCTGTTCTTGAGGAGTTTTCTGGAGAGTAGGGAAACTCAATGCCCATACCTTGAAAGATTAAGACTCAGTTTGAGAGACTCAAGAAGTAGACAAGAAGTAGAAATATACACAGAGGACAGTTGTCTTGGCTGAAATTTTCTCCACCAAGAAGCCCTCTGGAGTGAATATCTTCAACCTAGACTCAAGTGCAGGTGCCCAATAAACTAGAAAGGGGAGCATGGGGTTAGGGTGTGTGTGTCAGAGATGGCTAGTGTTCCCAAGGTCTGTCCTCCCCCTTTTTTTTCAGAGGACATTGCTAAACTGCTTTCCCCATCTCCTTTGCAGTTAGCAGTGGCCGTGTGACTGAGCTCCACTCGATGGAATTTGAGTGGAGGGACATGAACCATCTCTAGACATGGCCCACAAAAGCCTGCCAGGAGTGATTTTCAGTCTTTCTTCTCCCAGTCACTGTCAGAATGGAGAGGACTCCAAGGAGTTGGAGAAGGGTGCAGCTATTAGTGGAAGGAGACTTGATTTCTGAAAGACCATGTGGAGCAGTTTCCCTACTGGCCCGCACTGAAAGTAAACTTTTATTGGGTTAGGCCATGGAGGTTGCTTGACAAGCAATTAGCCTGCCCTGGTTGCCAGAGGGTTCAACTCAGACCTCTTCCTTCCAGAAATCCCCCCAACCATCCAGTCCACAGTGACCTTGGAACTGATAGCACATGCTATCTGACTCATAAAACCTGGCCTTTAATTATGTACCTTCTTGAGTTACCATTCAACTAACTATTTCCCAAATTGTGTTCCATGGAACATTACCATTCATGATAATGTTACTAAGTGTTCCATTCAACAGGGTTTCATAGGTAAATAGTTTGAGGAAAGATTAGGTTGAATAGGTTTCATTTTTGCAGGACTTTTCAAAGCCCTAATGAGATAACAGGACTTATATATGTTTTAAAAAGAGGGATATAGAACACAGTGCTTCTTTCTTTGAACATGAGATTTTTTTCATAGACTACATTTTGGGAAACATGAATATGGCCCTTTCACTTGCATATATATACCTTGAGCTTCTTATGAGGTTACAGGTCCTGAAGAAGAAACTTTATTGTGATCTGATGCTCTGTGCACTAAGTGTAGAACACAATGTGATAGTTACCATCTCGGAGACATGCACACAGTTCTTTCTACAGTAACAGTATGAAAAGTTTACCCCTGGGAAAGAAATAGGAAGGAGGCTTTAGGGAGGTGATATATATGAGTTGGATCTTAAAAGATGAACAGAGGTTCACCAGTGGGGGAAGAACAGGTGGAATGATAAGAAAAAGCATCTCAGGTAAAGGGAACAACACGGACAGAGGCTGGAAAGTGGTCAGTCAGTTGTGAAAATGGAAATCATACAGGACCACTTGGATTCTGCCTGCCAAGTTCACAGTTGCTATCCCAGTTCCCCCTGGCATGGCTTTGAGAAGAATCAACACCCTATCCCCTCTGCTGCACAACTATAGGCCCCCAGAGGGCAGGGATCGTGTCTTCTTTATCGTTTCAATCCCCTTTCCTTTACATGGCCTGGTATATATAGTTCAAGTACACGTGAGGCCACACGGTCTTCCCCATCTGAGATTTCTCATCAGAAAATGGCACACACAACCCTCACAGGCGGTGCTGACATGTAAATTAAAAAATGCATGCCAAGTGTTTAGCATAAAGCCTGGCACACCGCCCATGTTCAAGAAATGTTAGCTATTAATATCATCAGCTTAATAAATGCTCGTGGAAGGAAGAGAGGAAGGAGGGAAGGAGGGAGAACGGCAACGGAGGAAAGGAGGCAGGATGGACGGAGGGGAGCCCAGCGAGCCCATTTCATTTTCCCACTTAGCCGAAGCTGAAAGGCAGATGCTCTTTGTCCTGCATTTCGGGAACAATCCTCCCTTTACCTCATTTTTCAAAGTGGCTGTTTGGAGGCCCTGATGTGAGATATTGGGTCAAACATCAGTGCATGCTGCCAAGGGTAGGGGTCAGGGGAAGAAGAGATCATGCTGCATACGAGGGGACAGAGAGAACAGAGGGTCCTTTCAAGAAGAACACCCTGCCCCCCCCCCCAACACCACCCCTTGGACCTGTGTCTGTTTGCAGCTCACACACTGAGGCCAGGAATGTGGGCCCGAGGGCCGTGGGGAAGCACCCTGGAGGGTTTGCGGTGTTCTTGGCCCATGTCCCTGGGATCTGATGAAAAACCAAAGGAACAGCGAGAGCCTGGCGCCTCCTCTTCAGGGGACTGTGTACCTGATAAGTTGTATTTTTATGATAAAATGCATGACTTTGAGAGGTCATGGAGCCAAAGATGTGGGCTAGGCTTGTAAAGAGCAGTGAATTCCAGAGAGTTTCAAGGCCAGCCTGGTCTGCCTCGGAGGGGACACGAGGATAAAGGGAGGGAAGTGTCTGTCTCTTTGGACTGGCTTCTCCCACTGCCCCACATGAACATGGAGTGGGGCCGACGGGAGGAATGTGGGGTCAGGGCTGGGAGACTGGAGATTGGAAAGAGAAGAAAACGCCCTGATGGGCAGATCTCAGGGACGGGGTCAGAGGCAAAGAGGCAGCTTCTCTGAGAAACAAGATCTTTGTAGATGCTTTGTAGACAGGGGGAGACAGCTAAGATGCCCCAGACAGAGACCTGTCAAAGGCACATACGGAGCCTTGCCCGGAGCGGCCTTTGCCACCCCTGGCTCCACCGGAGCTCCCTGCATCACACACCGGGAAATGGAACTGGAGATCAAACGCTCCAACTTCACCTTGGTTTGGGGAGGGAGAATATTTAAGTAAAATATGTATCAGGAGCCTTAAATATAATTTCTATCCTTGGTTAAAACATAGTTAATTTCATTTCCAACTAATATTCAAGGAAGCCTTTGGACATTCACATAAAGATGCATAACAATATTCACTTCCGGGTGATGCTAATAGTGAAAGACTTGGAAACCTCCTACATCTTTGCTATGGGAGGCTGGTTAGTAACTTAGGGCCCTGTATTAAAAATATATAAAGAGATAGTTACATGCACAGAGAGAGAGAGAGAGAGAAGAAGAAGAAGAAGAAGAAGGAGAAGGAGGAGGAGGAGGAGGAGGAGGCACGCTCAAATATTAATATTGATTATATTAGGATAGTGTGATAATAGGTGAATTTTTTTTCTGTTTTGAAGTCTGGGAGACAGGAGGAAATTCAGCTTTATTTCTGTTTATATATACTTTCTCATCATTAAAAAATGCAGAACAGAATGAGAGAGAAAATTAGAAATATCTGAAATTCTGGTTGACCTTCATTTTCTTCCTCATGCTTTTCTGTATTTTCAAGTCCACTATAAGGAGTTTTACTATTTGAACTAGAACATGCATCAGTTGTTCCTATTTCAAGAAGCCAGCCTGCCCTGAAGCAGCGTTCTCTCTGCCTCAGGAGAAGGACCTGGATTTCTGCCCCTGGCTGGGCCTCTGTCTTTGGGCACTGAGAACGCACAGGACCAGAGTTTAGCACGGGACCTTAGGAAAGTCATCCACCCTCCCTGGGCCTCCCCACATCTGTCTCTAAGATGGAAACATCTGCTTTGCTTCCTGAAAAGTGCCTTCGTGAAGAACAAGTTCCGTGTCAACAGTAAAGACCCACACAAACGTGGGAAGAGACCAGGCTCCTCAGGAAGCAGAGATGTTCCTTCTGAGCTACACTAAAGCCCTGTGATGGAAACACCTTCCAAGTCGTTTAAAGAAGGAGTCATTTGCCTGGCAGAATAAAGGGCAGCCCACAGGATGGCGGCACCTCCCTCCCATGAGGGCTGCTGGAACTGGGCTGTGCCCTCCCAGGACCCTCTTCCGTACCCTGACCCTCTACTCAAAAACCGTTAAGACACAAGGATCTCTCCATGATCCTCTTTCTGGCATATCACACTTTTTAAAACCTGTCCCCAAACACTGCCCAGCTGCATCTTTCATCCTCATACCCAACGCACCAACCAGCCTTCCCCAAACATTCCGGTGCTTTCAGGACTCTGGGTCTTCACATGTACCATCCTCTCAGCCCTAAGGCCGCCCCTTTCCTTATTGGACCAGGATCTTCTACTCAGTTTTTGAGATCCAGTTCCAGTGTCGCCACTCCCCATCACCCCTGCAGCTAGCGGAGTTGTCAGCATCGGTCCCCGTTTCCCAAGCACTTAATTTAAACGTTCCTAGACGTACAAAGGCAGAAACAAAGACTACTTGCATCTCTGTGTGTCTGTGTATATGTAGAGACAGTCATTTCTGGACAGCAATTCATATTTGTTCCAACAATAATAATGATCATGATAATGATGATGACAATAACGTCATGTTAATCTTTACTTCCTCCACGCTGGCATAAGTAGGAACTCAATATATGTTTGTTGAACAAGTAAACAAACACATTGCTTCAAACAGAGGATGTGGGAGAAGAAGGGGTGGGGAGGGGAAGGGAAAGGAAGGGAAGAAGAGGGAAGCAACTGAGAGAATCTCATCCTGAGGGCTACGGACTCACCGGGTGGTCTGCATCCAGTTCCGCTCCATAGCTGAGAATCTGGTTGGCAAATCTGTCCAGCTCTTGGATGGTTCTTGGGAACCAGGGCACTGCAACACAGAAAAGGCAGAGTCCTGAGTCAACCTGGTGGGACATGGCCCAAGGCCTCGCTGAGGTCGGAAGCATGGGACCAGCCCAAAGGAGTCAAGTCAGCAGCGATGGCAGGGGGTTCCAGATAACCCCAAATTACTAAGATGCAAAAAATTAAATTCTTTTTTCCCTTGGAAACTCATTTTAAAACACATTCCACAGCAAATCTCTTTCCTGGAGATTTTCTTTCAATTAGCTCAAAACTCTTCTCCTTCTCACCTGCCATGGTAGTTGTCTTCAATGGTTTTCTTTAGCAGCAGAATATTACATATTGGTCCAACATATAAATCAGATAAAACCAGAGCTGTTCTACTGTAAACAAGAATGGGCTCATGAGACCCCATCTTCCCACCATGTGTCTCCCTCCCAACGGGTCAGGCACCCCGGCACAATCTTTTGATCCCAAAGCCAGTTAGAGAGCCACTGTGGAAGCTGAATGAACAGAATCAGGTAGTTTGGCATTTGAAGATATCTTGTAGTATCTAAAGGACTTGTGGACTTGCTTTGGGAGCACCATAGTAGGGGAGGAGGTGGGATGTGAGTTGTGTGATCTATAACAACTGGGTCCTGCCAAGAGAGGGACCCCAGGGTGGCACCAGATCCCTGTGGCTTACAGGAGAAAAAGACACGCTGGGGGTGGAATTGTCCCAGAAATGGACAGAGACTGGGAAATTTGGGGCTGTAAGTTCCATGAGGGCAGAAACCATGAGTACTTTGTAGTTCCAGGCACACAGAGGAGAGGAAGGAAGGAAGAAAGGGAGGGAAGGAGGGAACTAATGAACTCACTCTGGTTATGTTAACGTGTAGCATGAACAGTGACCACCATCCACAGTGTCTATTCTGTCTCTCAAGTATGTCCAAAATAAGGAAAGTAGTGTAACCTTTATTGTACAGATACGAAATTGAGGCTCCGAAAGCCTAATAACTGGTTTAAGATCACAAGGGGAGTAAGAAAGTGGTAGAGCCAGAAGGAATCCAGAGGCAAGAGTCGATGTGGCAGGGCACCTTGAAGTGAGCGTTCCCTGAAATGAGTCTGAGCTTGCAGTCGGCATCTGGTCTGGCTTAGAATCCAGGCTCCATCTGTCTACTCACCCCCTCTGCCTCAGTCCTCCCTCTGTAAAACAGGGATAATAACAACAATAGGAAGCATAACAAATGTGTTTTGAAGCCTTACCATATATATGCCAGGCGCTGTGCTTAGAATTTTGTGGGGAGCGGCTCCTTTAATCTGAGCACTGCTGTGAGCAGTAATTGAGAAAGCAGGCACAGGGCGCAGCTCAGCGTCTGGCACCTGGAAGGCGGCTTTCCCACGCGGGCGCTATTTCTGACGCTGGGCCGCCCAGGTAGGGCGGGGAAGGGCATGCGTGCCATCTAGTGGCCAGTCCGGGGAAATGCCATCTATGCTATAAACAGGAGCCTTAGGACAGGAAATAGCTATTTTCCAGCCAAACAAGGAGTGTTTATCCCGACACTGTTCATAAAGGTCAATTTAGAGCCTTGTGTCCATAGAGCTGAGGTGCTTAAGCTCTCTACAGCCCATGTTAATAACAACTAACACCGAGTGCTGTTTGAAGTCCTTACCTACGAGATGGGTACTATTGGTATCCCCAATTTGCAGACGAGGAAACAGGCACAGAGAGGTTAAGCAGCAAACCCAAATACACACACTGCTAGTGAACAGTGGAGCCAGGATTCCAACCGAGGTCCATCTGACGCCGTGGTCTCTCGTGTTGACCACTAATCCGTCCTGCCACTTCTGGGAAGGTGGCAGAGCATGCTGGCTAGGAGGGCTGGCTCTGGAGCCCGACTGCCTGGCTAGCTGTTTGCAGTTTCCCACCTGGAAGCTTCCATGCCTCTAAAGCCCGGTGCACTTCTCCAGATTGGCTCCCTACGGACAATAATAAACGGAAGCAGACGCCATAGTCGTCATTCCAGCTAATGCTCCCATGGCACTTGCTCTGTGTAGGACACTGTCCTGAACATTTTACATATGCCACCTCCTGCAGTCCTCACAGCAGCCCCATGAGGTATGTGTTATTATCATCCCTGCTTCACAGATGAGAAACACAGGGGCTAAGTCTCTCGATGGACCTCCTTGGTCCTAACTGCTGAGACCTTGGCGCTTCAGACCTTGGCGCTTGGTCCTAACTGCTGAGACCTGTGCTCCGCCCACCTGGCGTGGAACCTGGCTTCCACTTTGTCACCTAACCGCTCCTAACCACCACCACCACCACCAAGCTTTCCTTTGTCTTTGAATCCAGTATTTGCCTTGCACAATAAACCTCTGTTGTGGGCACAGAAATGAAGGCTCTTCCCTCCCCACTAAGTTTGGAAGGGCTTGGGAAGGGACACTACATTGTAGTCAGCCAGGAATCAGGGTCTCCTATGAGACCTTTCCTGTTTCTCCAGAATTTTGCCACCAAGGGGATTCATGAGCGGCACCCACCTGGACAATGGGCCAGTCCCTCTCCTCTGTGTTCAGGACGGTCAATAACCCATCCACTCACTTCAAGGCATCCCCTCTCCATTCATTCATCAAACCTCTTTTGCCTCAGAATCATCCATAATTCTGGCAGTAACAGCTGTTCCGAAATAGGGCAAGCCAGCCCTTTCCTGCTGTCCCACCTTCTGCCTTGGGAGACCCCCAGACTCACCAAAGGAGAGTCCACAAATATGTATTGAGCACCTACTGTGTACCAGGCACTGGACATTGAGGGGTGCATACAAGGGAGTCTCCACCCCTGTGGTGCTTATACTCTAGTGGGGAAGACACAAAATAAGCAATGAATAAATTTAAATATATAACAAGACCAGAAAGTTGTTGAAGTAGAAGAAAGCAAGGTAAGGAGATGGAGAGTGATGAGGAAGCTTTTTTTTAAAATTGATTTTTGAAAATTTTTTCCAGTTTTATTGGGGTATAATTGACAAATAAAAATTGTATATATTCAAAGTATACAATGTAATTATTTGATATATGTATACATTGTGAAATGATCACCACAATCAAGTTAATGAACACATCCATCACCTCATGTAGTTACAATTTTTCATATGTGTGTGGGGAGAGGGAATGAGGACACTTAAGATCTCTTGGCAAATTTCAATGACACAATAAAATATTATTAACTATAGTTACCATGCTATGCATTAGATCCTCAGAATTTATAACTGAAACTTTGTACCCTTTGACCAATATCTCCCCATTTCTCTCATTCCCCAGATCCAGCAGCCACTATTCTATTCTCTGCTTCTATTAATTCAATTTTGTTTGATTCCCTATATAAGTATGATCATGCAGTATTTGTCTTTCTGTGTCTACTGGCTTATTTCACTTAGCATAATGTCCTCAAAGTTCACCCATGTTGTTGCAAATGACAGGATTTGCTGCTGCTGCTGCTGCTGCTTCTGCTGCTGCTTCTTCTTCTTCTTCTTCTTCTTCTTCTTCTTCTTCTTCTTCTTCTTCTTCTTCTTTTTTGAGACAGAGCCTCACTTTGTTGCCCAAGCTAGAGTGCTGTGGCGTCAGCCCTAACTCACAGCAACCTCAAACTCCTGGGCTCAAGCAATCCTCCTGCCTCAACCTCCCAAGTAGGTGGAACTACAGGCACCTGCCACCATGCCTGACTAATTTTCTCTATTTTTAGGTGCCTGGCTAATTTTTTTTCTATATTTAGTAGAGACAGGGTTTCACTCTTGCTCAGGCTGGTCTTGAAGTTCTGAGCTCAAGCAATCCTCCCACTTCGGCCTCCCAAGAGTTCTAGGATTACAGGTGTGAACCACTGCACCCAGCCTAGGATGTCCTTCTTTTTATGGCTGAATAATATTCCTCTGTGTGTGTGTGTGTGTGTATGTTTACCACATTTTCTTTATCCATTCATCCATGATGGACACTTGGGTTGTTTTCATATCTTGGCTACTGTGAATAATGTGGCAATGAACACGGGAGTGATCTCTTTGAAATGCTTATATCATTTCCTTTGGATATAGACCCAGATGTGATATTGCTGGACTGTATAGTTATTCTATTTTCAATTTTTTGAGGAGTCTCCATACTGTTTTCCATCATGGCTGTACCAACTTACATTCCCACCAACTATGTGTAAGGTTTCCCTCTTCTCTACACCCTTGTCAATACTTGTTATCTCTTGTCTTTTTGCTGTCAGTCAAGGGATACTATTTTCTATGACATTCTATGGCTCCAGACCCCAGGGTGAAGACCCTGGTGACTTGACGGCCTTGCCATAGCTCTCAGTGGGGTCTGGGGGTCTGGAATAGTCGGGGCCTGTCCCTAGTCCAGGGCTGGCTTCCTATTTGTGTCAGAGAGAGTCAGTCTAGCAACAATCAGGAGCCCCATGACACAGCCAGACAGCCTGGGTCTCAGTTCTGTCTCTGCACTTGTTATCTGTGGGACCCAGGAAACATTATTAAATCTCTTTGTGCTTCAGTCTTCCAATCTGTGAAATGGTGATAATAGTAGTACTATAACGTACTACTTTATAAGAACAATATGAGGTTAAATGAGTTTATATTTGTGATTTGTGGAGAACAGTACTGGCACATAGTAAGTTCTATTATTGTTCAGATGTAAGCTACAGGATATATATGTACATATGTATGTGTGTATGTATATATAGTGTGTGTCTACATGTTTTTTTCACTCTGCCCTTAGCTCGCCATAGCACAGAGGACAGAGTAAAAAGCTTTTCAGCGAGGCTAGAAAGCCTGCTACGTATTCTTTTGTGTAACTGAGCAAGTATTTTATCTCTCGGAGCCTTAGTTTCTTTATCCATATAATGGACTAAAATGGATCTTTCCATATTATTGGATGAATTAAATGCTTTAGCACATGTGACACATCTTAGCACTGTGACTGGGCCTCAGTAAATGCTCCATCGGTGTTAACCATGTGGATGACAAAGACTTTAATGATGATGATGAAGATGACATTAACGAAGGAGGAGGAAAGAACAGAGATGGCAGGTAGCTGTCTGTCTGTCCAGCTTTGATAGTACCAGTTTTTAATCTTGGCCCTCAGCTTCCTCTCTGTCACATATGGGTGTTGGATCCACCTCTTTTGGGTTTCATATTTCAAGACCTGTGGAATCCCAGGAAGGGCCGAGGCTAGGTCAGAGGACACATGAAAAGACAATTCTGCTTCAATTACTGTGCCAACCTCGTTTATTTCCTGGAAGTACAGCCCCTGCCTTTGTTCAGCTCCCAATGCATCACTTCATTTCCCTTCCTCCTCTCTGCAAAGAAACCACATTCTTCCCCACAAAAAGCCAGCATGCCCCACCTGCACGCAGAGCCCCGCCGGCTGCCCATTGCCCAACCGGACGCCAGAGGGCAGCAGAGCCAGTTTATTATATTTCCAGCTATGGGTGACTTTTTTTTTTTTCCCCTTCTCCAAAGGAAAAAATACTAATTGGGCCACATGGCTTAGTTCAGACCTCTTGGGGGGAAAAAAACCAAAACCAAAACCAAAATCAAAACCAAAAAACAAAAAAATCAGACAACTGGAGAGAGTTGCAAAGACTCAAAAGATTCAAGTCTTGGCAAAGAGGAGACAAAGACCAAAGCAGCCCAGCATGCCCCAGACCTTTGAGCTCTGAGCTCGGGACCTTGTCATAGGGGCTGTCAGGGACACTGAGGCAGCATGGCATGGCTATGGGGTGCTCACCTGAGTCCAAGGGCCTCTAGAGGCTCCGGGGCCCCTTCATCACCCAGAAAAGGCACAAACACAGCCAGGCTGGGGAAGTGGCAGAGCTTTGGAGCTCATCACAGAGACTCTGGGTGGGGCCAGAAGGCCTGGTTCCAGTCTCATCTTTGCAACGTTGTAACTTCAGGACTTGGGGCATGTTCTTTAATCTCTTTGTTCCCCAATTTCCTATCTGTAAAATAGCTGTAATGATAGGACCTCCTTCAGAGGGATGATGTAAGGATTAAAAGGAACTAATGCATGAAGAGCGCTTTGAACAGTGTTTGGCACGTGGCAGGTGCTTTGTAAGTATTCGGCAGCATTGTTACTATCATTAACCACTGTCACCATTAGAGAAAGTCAAGTGAAAGAGGGTGACAGGGCCTGAAACCCCCGTCCTCTAGGCAGCAGCCTGGCTCCACCTTTGATCTATTCTCCACCTCCTCCCCAGGCCTCCCTTGAGGTTAACACCTTGGGTACAGTCTGTGTATCATCTGGGAAGGAGAAGGACCCAGGTCAGGCCTAACAGTTAAGAGAAGGAGATTCCTGATGTGGCTCCCTGCATCATCTGGCCAGCCCTGGCTGTGACAGGAACAGTGTGACAGGAACAGTGTGAAGACACCGGGAGCAAAAGGCAGGGAGGGTGTGTGCAAAGGGTGTGTTCATCCTGGACCTGAAGCCAGCAGGTCAAGTTCAAGTTTCATCTCACCCACCCACACACTACAGAAGTCTGAGCAGATTACTGATTCCTGAGTCTCTGGCTCTGCAGCTGTGAAGTGGGTGCGGCACCGAGCCCTCGCCTGTCTCCTCGTTTGCGGTGGGAAGAAACTGACCCACGGCAGGTCCATCTGTGACATCAGTCATTGCACTTGCACCCCAGAGATGCTTGTCTGGCTAAGAAAATACAGTCCCACAGACCCCTGGTGCAGAGCCAGAGTCCGTGCATGTGTCCCTCTTCCAGCTTTCCCAGCCGAAGAGTTACAGCTACTTTTTTTACTCTAAAGGTTTTGAGATATGTTTTTGAGAGCTCACTATGCACCAGTTACTGTGCTAAGAACTTTACTTGCCTCATCTTTTTTTTTTTTTTTTTTTTTAACTCTCAAAGCAATCCTAGGAGGCAGACAATATTATTTCAGTTCCCTGATGAGCAAACTCAGGCTCCAGGAGATGAAGCGACTTGCTCACGATCACTGAGCTGGCTGAGCTGAAATTAGCGTTCTGTGGCCTGTGCGTCTCTACAATGCTACGCTGGCTTGGAATAAATGGGGGGCGTGGGCTTCTTTCCTTGAGATCCCTACTCTCTCTCCTCAAGAGGGAAAGGAGGTGACAAACTAAAGTGGGCTCTAAAGGTGCTTGAAGAAGATCCTTTCGACAGCCCTGGGTCCTCCCCACCTTTCTGTCCCCAGCCTCCCTGGATTGAGGGATAGAAACATTTTAACCCCAGCTCTCCTTCACACACCCTGACTCTTCTTCAGCGAAATCCCTTCCCCCACCAGGTCTCTCTCACAAAACTGGGAATAGAGACTGACCCCAGCGACCCAGGCCTCCATTTTGAAAAGTTAAATCAGATTAGCTCATTAATGACCTTGCCAAATACCTCAGCCGGTGGGCTGGCCTCTGCGAGCCCCTCCACAGCCTCCCGGGCTGCTGGCCTCAGCAGTTAATGAATGACTTGGGCAGGCTGGTGTGACAGAGGCCTTCTGTGGCTCTGCCCGCGGGGGGCAGATCATTAATAAATATTGATTTGGCTCCAAAGGAAGCAGCCCGCTGGAGAGCTGGCCCTGGACACCCACATCGTGGTCCCATTAAGTCGGGGTCAACTGCTCAGCCAGGACTGCCAGGGGCAGCTGGCTCAGGAGGGCTCCTGAGCAAAAGGCCCCCACAGGCCTGGCTGGAGCCTGCTTCCTGGCCAGTGGGTCAGAGCAGACCCATTAAATTTACAGCAGTTCAAGGTGCAGGCTGAGTCCAACCTCGCCCCCTCCCTCCACCAGACGTTCACCAGCCCCAGGGGTTAGCCAGCAAGGCACCCAGGCTGGCCTCCAGCCTGTCTCAGGGAGAGCAATAAATCCTCATTTCTTAGGTCCAGAATAGAAGGGCATTTCACCCTGTCGTCCCAGGCTCCCAGATGTCTCCTCCCAGGCAATAGCCACCAGCCCTGCAGACAAGCAGACCCTGTGCTGATCCCAACAGCTCCCGCCGAGGGAGAAGGAATGGCTTGCCCACATCCCACAAGATGAAGACTTGAGGGCTTTAGTTTTCTCTTTTAAGGAGCTTCTACTTTCTTTCTGGAGGAGGACTGCCTTCGGGAAGGTCTCGGCAAGAATGGTTGAGCCACAGGCTGGCTAAGGGTACCAAGCTTTTACCCTCTGCCTCCAGGACAGAGCAGTGGTCAGGGGTCAAGCCTGGTGTGTTCAGAGCAACGCACCTGTTCTCTCTGTTCACACGCTAAAATGAGAATCCCAGAACCAGATACATACAAGGGACCTCACACGTGAAGTAAAGAGTGAAAATGTGTTGAATAAATACAGTGAGTAAATGGATGTAAGTGAAATTATGAGCAAATACGATAATGACCTGCAGGGTTATTTATTCCAACCACCCACCCAAGCTGGAACTACCCTTCCAGTATCCTTTTTGAGATGTCACATATCTTACAAATACATCTATTGGCAGCTTGCCCACCACATCCCCAAATACTCACTTCTGTCTCCTCAGCGCTCACGTTGTACTGAGATCTGGTTTCCTGCCGCTTACAACTAGAGTTAAGGTCAACATACACTGGGTCAAACAGAATACATGCAAAGCTTTCTCCATATGCTGTTTCTCACTCCAGGAGCCCTTCCTTGCTCCCTCTCCCCTAATCGCCCTAACCCGCCACTGGGCTCGGTGCACCTCCTAAGTCTACTCCCGAGTCAAGCCACCTTCCCTGTCACTGCCGTGGATCATGCCATACAGCTGTGGATTACAGGACAAGTGGGCCGAGGCACCACGTCTGTCTTTTTCCCTGCTGCATCCTATCAGTGGCGGACACTAAATGGGCACTCAGTCAATATGGGTGGTGTGAATGGATGGTCAACTGAATTAGGGGGTAAATGTGAACGAAAGAGAAGAAGGTGGCTCTGTGGTGTTTGAGAAGTAGTAAGAGAAGAAGGAATAAAATCCCAATAGTCAAGATTTTAAAAAGTAAGGGCCAAATCATTTACGAAATGCTAAGGAAAGAGAGAATTCGCGGGGGATAATGGTGACACATGCTACAAAAATGTCAAAAAGACTGTTGGTTTGGGGAATGGGTGTTGTCAGAATAGTAGGAAAGAAAGGAAGAAGAGAAGGAAAAAAGGAAGGAAGAGAGAAGGGAGGAAGGAAGGGAAGAAAAGAGGAAGAAAGAAGAGAGGGGGTGGAACACCTGCGTGCAAAGCCGGCCTCTGTCTCCTGTGCCAGGGCTGAGTCCAATACGGCACAGTCAGGTGGATGATGTTGAGCACGGGAAGTAATATCTGGAAATGAGAACGCAGGGCCCCTCACATAATCCCACACAGGAAGTTTTCTCCCTGGCTACTAGGTAAGTCTGTCCCCAATGACGGGGTGGCTGCCACCAACTCCTTATATATTAGCCATGGAGCTGGTGTGACAAGTGGCCTGCTCTTGGCTGGGGTTATAGAGCACAGAGATTACTCCCTGCTGAGGCCTAAGGATGTCTAAGATCAAGGGCCTATTCAACTCAAGTTTCACTCGATCCTTCAAACACTCTAACACGCAGAGGATCTCACATGAGCCCCTCCATGAACCACAGGAAGTGGCAGGGTGGGTCTTAGCTCCATTTCACAGATGAAGAAGAGGCTAATGAGGTCACCCAGCTGGTAGTGGGGTGGATAGAATTCAAACCTAGCTGTCCATGTACAAAATGCAGATCCAAATCCAGGCTCTTCATCCTACATGCATTGCTCTTTCTGAGCCACTAGGATGCTCCCTCAATCCACCATGAATGGCACATTGAATTTTAGTCACAATCATTTCATGTCCTCTTATTAGCTCCTTCAATTGAGGGGACAAACCTGTCACACAGAGAAAAGGGGTCTCAGCCTAATTCCTTCTAACTTTCACAATCCTTTGGATTGACCCAAATGGCATGTCACGGTGGCCTTTCTTTACAAAAGATCAGGAGTTTTGGGATTCTGGGCTTGCTCAACCATAAAATTCATAGTGTATCCTTATGAAAGACTTAAGGATAAGTTTACTGTTAACATTTTCCATGGATCCTACATGCCAGGCACTTTATGCGAATTATATCATATAATCCACACAACCACACTAGCACCCAGATATCTTCATTTTACTGACGAGAAAAGGAAGGCATAAAGAGGGCAGGCAACTTGGACAAACAGCTACGCCCAGTGATTGAACTGGAACAGTGGAGACTACAGAATCCATGCTGCCTTTCAACCTTACCTCTCTGTCTTGTTTCCTAATATTGAAAACAAGAATAATGTTATCTACTTGCCCTAGCAATCCGAGTTGGCTGTTGCAAAGCTTAAATGAGATAATCTAATGGGAAAGAAATTTGAAAACACTGGATTTGGCCTACTAAGGAGGAAGTTTTCACAGAATGAGAGTCTACTTATAATTTTATGGTCTTCTTGATCTTGAAGCCCTGTGACCTGGCAAACTGGGTGGGCTACAGAAATAACATTTGCTGGGGATCTTCCCATGCCAATGAAGAGAGCTGCCCCTAATAGACTGCAGGGAGCAAGCAGCATGCTATTGACACTAAGAGATTCTGCTTCCAGCTCTTGGGTGGGTGTCACCTCCCCCTGAATGGGCTTGTCCTCTCAGCTGGGGCCTGCTTGTCTCGATGTGACCGTCTGCTGAAGCAAAAGTCCCTTCCTCAGCTGCCAGAACTGAGGGCTACATCAAGGCATCTAGCAAGCATTCAGGTAAAGGTTGAAAAAGGCAATCGAGGCTGTGTGTTTTTACAAACAGGCAGATACCTGGTCTCCTGCAGACCCAGGGCCACAGCCTGTATAGCCATGAGAGATACACGTGGGGCAAGGTGAAATGCAGACGTTTAGACCTGAGAAGAGGGTAGTGGACAGGCAGAGACAGAATAGAGAGAGACAGAGGGAGGAAGAGAGTAAAGAAAGGCACAAGTGGTGGAAATGGGGGGAAACTCCAACAATCTGGATTCCCCTCCAGCCCTAAGCAGCTTCTTTCTAAAGATTCTTAACTCTCTGGGAACCATGACCCCTTTAAAAATTCTTCTCTCTTAAAAAATACGCATTCACAGACACCTGTACCATTTTGCCCACAATCCCAGAGGCTTTTCAGAGTCCTGGAAGGAATCCTATCCTCCCCCCAACCCCAGTTGATCTGAGACATCGGCCTTAAGTCAGCACTGTTCTCCAGGGCAGCAATATCGAAGCAGAAAAGAGAAAACTCAAGAGGGCAGGGAGGGGCTAGAAGAGAGAAAGAATAAGTGTAACGATGTTGCTTTTGTCTTCCACAATATCATAAGTGCCGGTGGGCTAGCTAGCTAGATGGATAGATCGCCTTTCTGCTTTCCACAGAAAACAGACTAGCATGGGCAGTGTGGATTCACTCTGCTTCCCTACCAGGACCCTTATAATCACAGCTTAAACAAAATCCAATAAATGCCCATTTGCTCTTGGAAAATAACTCCAAACAGATAAATTTCTGAAAAGGTGATGCTCTTATACCTCCGTTTACCCAAGACATTTTGTTGGTCTGCTTCTTCCGCCTGCAATCTGTCTCCATGTAGAAGTTTTATATCCCCCACTAGATGTAATGTTATGCAGAAGACTCAAAGGGAAAGGTAAAAGGATTAGTAGATTGATCGATGGAAGATATTAATGCTCTTTCATGTTGGGTTGAAGAAGGATTTGAGGTCATCAGGAGAGAGGGTGGCAGGAGAATAGACTCAAGTATTCAAAAGACTCTCTGGATTAAAATCCTATTAAACTCACATCAGCTTCTCCAGGAGGCATTTGAGAAGGTTGGGGTTTCTTTAACATGTCACCATAATTAACCTTCCCTTAAGCTGTTTTAGGTGGGGAACTTTAGCAATTAAGAAACTGAAAAACTTTCATTTTCTATCACCCACATGGCTCTTTGAATGAGTGACAAACTAGAGTGGAAAGTGGTTTAACTTAATTGATTTGAGGGGTTCAGATCTCCCACTTGGACCTGCTGTCAGACTCACCCCTGAGATCTGAGTCCCTCAATAAAAAGGGTATTTTGTCCAGAGAAAGAATCAAAGGTTCCGATCTACTACGATGCTTTTCTTCCTCTGATCATCCTCCCACTGAGTCCTATAGAAAGAGAGATTTTGCAAACGGCTGGCTGTTTTCCCTAAAAAGATCTATTTCTGGGCCCAGACTCCACTTCACAAAAACTACCAAAAAAGCCCAAGGGCTGTCTCTCTCAGCAGGTGCAAAGTTGTGCCGCTTAAGCACCTGCTGCTCTGGTACATGTAAGTTAAAGTCAGGTGGGGGCAGCCACTATGGATGGAGTGACAAACTATCCAAAGAGATAAGGGTCATGAAACACACATTGTTTTAAAGGGTTGGTCTTAGGCATGTTTTCTTCATTAGGTAAAATATCATCTGAACTTTAGATACCAACACCCCACCATTTTGAACAACAGGGTGAGAAGCCCTGCCAGGGAATTGAACCTGTGCTACACCAGCCTCTAATAAGCCTGACAGTGATCACATGATACCCTTGTGTAAAAACGTTAGCTTTTTTGCTTTCACACTTCCTGGGTCCTGAGAGTTAAACACAAGTGGAGAAAAGACTGAATTCCATCAACCTTGTCTCCATTGCAGTCCCGGTCCTTCCACTGTATTTATCTGGCATCACGGCCCCCCTTGGCAGACTGTGAGCTCCTAAAGAACAGGCAGTGTGACCGTCTCTCTCCAGCTCTGAGCACAGTGCCTGGCACAGAGAGCACTCAACATGCCTGCGCCCCTGACAGCACAGAATCCACTCTATGCCTTAGGCAAGTCATGGCCTCTGTTTTCACAATGAAAAATTAGGGCGTATGTAGGGTTGCATGACCTCTGAGGTCATCTTTCAGATCTCAGAATCTCTGAAAAAGTAGTTGTGCACAGGCTGCCTTTTGGTGGCTCCTGTGCTCATGCCAGTGTTTATAATAACCATTAAGCCTTTAAACACGCTCTGCTCTGTCCTCAGTGTGATTTCATCAATCCTTCAAGGCGTAGGCTCGTGCTACTCCTGTTTGATACAGTGGGAGACTTCAAGGGTTAATAATTCATCCAAGGTCATACCAAGCGTGGTATGCCCTGGGTCGGGGATCTGGGCTCCTAACTCTCCTGCTATATCCCTGCTCAGAACCTCCTTTCTGAGCCTCCCGTTCAGGCTGCCAGTGCTCCAGCTGGTCTACTCCATCTCCCTGGCTCCCCTGGGGGATGCCTGCCTGCCTGTCAATTGCTTTGATTTCCTCCCCCAGGGCCCCAGCTGGCCCAGCCTCCACCTGCTCCGACCAGAGGCAGAGTAGCCCCAGGATCAGGCAGCCTCTTTGTCCGGAGGCCTGCAGCTCCTGTCGGGAGCAGGTGGCCGGAAAAGCAGGAGAGGGCAGTCATCAGGGAAGCAGCTTCAGAGGTTGGAGGGGGGAAAAGGCAGCTAGGGCTGATCTGGGGAGGAATTTCAAGTGCCTGCCCCACCGAGACCTGAGCCCATCTGCGTGGCTGTCTACTCTCTGCAAAGGCAGAACCCTGAGCTGGGCTTCCTTGCTTCTGTTACATCTACAGGAGGACGAAGGTAGAGAAGAAGGGCTCTCTTAGGAAGTCCTTGGAGGTTCCTTTTAGAAAATGTTTCAGTGTCCTGTTTATGAGGTGGATCTTGTCTCATTTTAAAGCATTTCTGCCTATTAAAATGCTAATTTAAGCTACAGTGCTTGACATCTTCTTGACCTAAAGTCTTCAGTATTTTGCAAAGAAACTTGATTTTATAGTAGGAAAAAAATTGATTATTTTTTTTAAAAAAGGTCATCTCAGCAATCACACTCTTAGCTATTTACCCAAATGAGTTGGAAACCTATGTCCACACAAAAAACCTGCACATAAATATTGATAACAGCTTTATTCAGAATCACCAAAAACTGGAAAACAACCAAGATGTCCTTCAATAAGTGAATGGATAAAAAAAAAAAAAACTGTGGCATAGCCATACAATGGAAGATTACTCAGCAATAAAAAGAAATGAACTATCAAGTCCCAAAAAGACACGGAGGAACCTTAAGTGTGTATTGCTAAGTGAAAGGTGCCGTTCTGCAAAGGCTACTGCAGGACTCCAACTAGATGTCATTCTGGAAAAGGCAAAACCATGGAGACTGTAACAAGATGAGTGGTTGCTGGGGGGAGGGTGTGCAGAAGGAGGAATGGACAGAAGGAGCACAGGGCATTTTTAAGGCAGTGAAACAATTCCGTATGACATTGCAATGGTGGATATATGACATTATGCACTTGTCAAAACCAGTAGAATTGTAAACACAAAGGGTGACCCCGAATGTAAACTATGGACTTTAGTTAATAATAATACATCAATATTTGTTCATCCATTATAAAAAAGTGCGCCCATACTAATGCAAGATGTTAACAAGGGAAACTGGGGTGGGGACAGGGTGAGGGAGAAAGAAGATATATGGAAACTCTATACTCTTGGTGCAAATTTTCTGTAAACCTATACTGCTCTAAAAAATAAAGTCTATAAAATGGTTCATCTGAATATGCTTTGAACCCTAAAAAGTGATCACCTTGTGCCTCTGTATTCTTTTCAGGCTAATCATAATCATGACAACCACTAAATGCCATCATTTATCCAGGCCTATACTGTGCCAGGCACGGTTCTAAGCACTGTGTGTGTTTGATCTCATTTAATCCTTGCAAAAGCCACATAAAAATTAAAGTCAGAGCAGTTAAAACTACTTGTCAGGTATCTCAAAGCAGCAAGTGGAAGAGGCAGGACTTGAACTGAAGTTGATTCAATCCCAAGTCCATCCTTATGATTCCTACACTCTATTGCTCTCCTCCCCTCCAGGGGACAGTGGGCAGCATTTCAGTAAGCAGATAGTGGGACCAAGCAAGTCTTGACAACTCCTGTATTTAGTCATTCACTCACAAATATTTGCTGAGCACCTGTGTACCAAGCATTATGCTAAACTCTGAGGATATAAATAGAGGAAAGAAAGTCTCCCTGCCCTCAGGAGCTCCTAATTTAGTAGAAGATACAGATAAGGAGATGGACAATGACAATGAAAGTCCTAGGGACAGGGAGCCTTGCAGTCCCAGCTCCGAGAGTGGCATGTCACGAGAAGGATTTAGGGAGAGCCTCTGGTTGGAACAGAGATAACTAGGCATTTTGTCTTGAATGTGCATTTCTATAGAAAGCACCCCAGACATGCTAACCATCTCATCTCTGGAGATAGAAGATCAAGAGCATGATAACCCAGGAATGAAAAATATATATAAATTGCAGCAACAAAAAGAAAACTGCTAATATAAGCAATTATTATCTTAAGGAAGGGGGAAAAGAACTAACATTCATTCTATTTCTACAATATGCCAGGCACTTGTCTAAGTCCCCAACCTACATCCACTCATTTAACCCCCAACAGTCTTACAGGGTAGGTATTATTTTTGCTGTTATTTTATAAAGACAGTGTAGAGTCACATACATCACAAAACTTGTCTAATTCTTACCTGTGTCTTTCTTCTTATCTCGGGAGAGCTCGTGGACAGTGGCACCAATGTCGTGCCTCAAGATCTTGATGATGTTAGCCAGGGCAGGCACACTGCGTTTATCCAAATAGGTGAAAAACTCATACTCATCTTTCTTTAAACGAGAAGGTCTAGATTCAATGTGGGTCAGGTTTATATCATTCTCCTAGAAGAGAGAATGGGAAGTGTGAGGGGACAATCCTCGGGACTAACGTTGACCAACGTTGCAAAACTGGAACAAAAAAACCCAACACGATGAAATGTAGAGTTGAGGAATAGGATTTTTTCTTTCAATATGAGTAGAAGAAAAGTCCTTAAATTAGCAAAAGTTGTTTACTTTTTCTTCTTTAAAACCAAGTACCAAATGGCAAGAGTGGGGATAGATTTCAAATGTCACAGAATTTAGTTACATGGAAATCTGCTAAAGGCCTGGAATTGCCCTCATAAGATTTTGGTTTGGCTCAAATATTTAGGACAGTGGTTGCCAAAAATATTTACATAGAATAAACCCCTTTCCCAAATGACATTCTGTAGAATCTCAATAAATAAATAATACAGAAATAACATTGTTCTGCTTGAAAAAGGTCCACAGGGGTCAGGTTTATTAAGTTTATATCTAAGTTCTAAATTATATTGGCTATGAGTCCTTGGATAATGAACTTTCATGTCTCTAATTCTCATTTTCCCAATCTGTCATTTGCTGGTCTTAATGATAACTGCTTCATAAATTCATTGGGAGCATTGGATGAGATGATACATACATACCTCCTGGCACGTGGCAGATGCTCAGTAAAAATTATCTATTTCTTAATTACCAGTAATATATTTATATAATTACTTTCCATTCAAACTATTCCACAAATATATGTATATATTTGTAACTCCCACCAGTGGCCAATCACCCTTCTAGGTCCTTGGGATCCATTGGTGAACAAAACAAAAAAAGACACTTTCCTTTATAAAGCTTCCTTTCAAGTTTAGGGGATACAAATAACAAACATAAAAGATAACTAAGGAAAAAAAACACAAGGCAGAGCAGGGTGCAAGGGATGGACAGTCCTGAGGACGGGTGAGGACAGATTGCAATATTAAATAGGGTGGACACATGGTGCCTCATTGAGAAGCCGAGATTTATGTACATTCCTGAAGGAGTGGGGGGAGGTGAAGGCCTTAAGGTGGCAGCATGCCTAGCCTGTTGAAGGGCCAGCCATGAGGCCAGGATGGCCAGAGCAGAGGAAGCGAAGGAGGAAATAGCAGGAGATGGTGTCCGAATAATAACAGGGCTGGTGGCCAGTCATGGAGATCATTGCCAGTTATTTTAAGGAATGTGATTTTGATTCTGAAAGAAATAGGGATCTTTGCAAGGTTTCAAGTAGAGGAATAATAGGATCTCATGGACTTAAAATTATCAGTCTGACTTCTATATTGAGAATAACCTTTGGGGGAGAAGAGAGACCTATCAAAACCTGTCAAGAGGCCATTGCTGAAACCCAGGTGAGGTGTGATTGATGGTGGCTGTGCCCATGGCAGTGGGGTGGAGGTGGTGAAAAGAGGTTATATTCTGAATATCCTGTACAATTTTCTCAAAAGGATCAAAATTATCCAGGGGCATGAGAAGAGTTGGTGGGTAAGAAAATGGGAAAAGGTCTATCATATTCCAAAGTATTAATATTATACCACTCTCAGGCTTGACTATGACTTTGATTTATAATGTGTCTGAATAAAGAAGCTTTCAGAAATCTAAGAGGAAGAAGAGGGCATCTCACATCTCCCTGGGGAGTCTCTTCTTTAAATCAAATTTTGTCAGCTAAGCTAGGTACTATTATAATACAAATATGAATAAGATATTCCTGTTTAGACATTAGCCACTCCTACCTCCTTCACACCATTTTTAATAGTTGTCTGATGGTCTATTGTAAAGACATGGTCATAAATTCTTTAACCAATACTCTAGCAATGGGCACATGAGTTGCTTCTTATTTTTTGCCTCTAAAAATGATGGAGAACATTATAAATACATTTTTGCCTAACTGATTTCTCAGCATAAATGCCTGGGGGCCAAATTGTTGAATCAAAAAGTATTTACCCTTTAAAGATTCTTTATATATTGTTCCATTGCCCTCCAGAAAGCCTGTACTTAACTATTCTACCTTTCTATGAGAGAATAGGTATACTTCTCATCTATACCAACTTTCAGGATTTTCAATATTCTTGACCTAATAGCTCATAACTCATGGCTGAATTTTTTATTTGATTAATGATGAGTCTAAATACATTTTCTAGCTTTAGTGGCCATTTGTATTTCTTCTTTTATGAATTACCAGTTTGTGCCATTTTCCTACCATAGAGCATTTTTAATGATTAGTAATAATTGTTTATATGTTGATGTGAATTCTGTTATATATAATTTTTTTTCAAATTAACATTTATCCTTGACTATTCTTAAACACCCCCATGTAAAAACAATTTTTTAAATGCTCCCCAAAAATGATGGAAAATAACAAATGTAAACAGTCTTAGAGTTTTTAAGGAAGGTAGCTTCAATGTGTTCTCAGAAAAAGGCAATAACTTCTTCCTCATCACTGCCTGAGTATCAAGGTTTTCCTGACATATCTCAAGTGCTGCCTAATTTTAGAATTAAGTTCCCTGGGCTTTTCTGGTGTGCTATGGCATGTACTGAGTGCTAGTTGCAAAATCACCAGACAGGAAGACGAAGCACAAGGTAGGTTATGCAATGTGTCCAAATTCACTTCCTAAAAGAAAACAACATGAGGCTGGATGACTCAAAAGCCTTATTCACATCTGGATTATCCCTTTCTAAGCAAGGGGAGTGCTGCAGAGGACTGCGGCACATTTCTCATTATGAGATGCCTCCATTTTCCTGTAAAACCTGGACTCTTTAAACTGGTTCAGAAGCAGAAATGGACTAAAAAATGAATGTTGGTCAGCAGCAGAACTTGACAAAATCTAGTAAAGCACACTGAACTCCCAACACAAAGAAGTCAACTTGCAGTCATCAGTCAGTGTTTCTCTGCAGGAAGCATGCATTGCATGTCAAACACCCCACTCCCACATTCATGCAAAGAGCTGGGGAGCTGTTTTTATTAAGTGCCATAAAAATGCAAAAATATGATTACTTACAACAGCTACTCAACTTCAATGTCTTTAGATGGTGAGATTTTAGCTCTTATAGCTTTTATCACCAAAACCAAAAGTAGTTATTTGCTTAAGTTAGCCCTCAAATGTAAATGCTTGACAAATCATCTGCTGCTTACTCAAAAAGTCTGTGATTTCATTGGTAGTGCTGCTCATTACCAAGAAACCAAGGAGTGTTGTCTACACGTTATTAAAACAAACAGTACGGATTACTCCGATATTTAATTGGACAAATTATCCTGAAAATATAGTAATTTGAATAACTCTAAAATTGCAAAAAATTAAATTCACCAATCTTGTAGTTGAAGAGGTGTCTCTTCTGCCTTGACTATTAATGGTGTAAGATTGAAGAGAACATGTATAATTACAGTAATATTTTTTCACATGAAAATATCACTTTATAGTATAGAATTTTTTTTTCTGTGATCATATCAACAATGCTTTGAGGAGGTTACGGAAGACATAAAAAATAAAATCAAAGATGAAGGTGCTTTGCTGTAAGTAGAAGGAAAGGGAGATATGTTTTTTCTAAGATATGTTTTTTTCAGAGTCAATGGTTTCCTAATCACACTGCCTTTCCTACCATGGATACAGTGAGCACTCCACAAATGTCAGTTTATTATGATTATTACTATTAAGCCAAACACAAAAAATTAAAACCACTGGGTACAGTAAATATAATAACAAGTAACCTCAAACAGATGCTCTTCCTGTTGGTTCTTCTCTGTGCTGCCCGAGGGCACATGGTGCAGCCATTATTTATGGCTCTAGCGGCAGAGAGCACACCCCTGGCAGCTGTGGCCAGGTAAACCAACACGAGGGCCCCAGCTGGAGAGAGAATGGGGAGGAGGGAAGGCCAGAGAGATAGCAGTAGCTCTGAAGCTTCCTCTGGCAATCAGAGGTTATTTCCTAAACAAAGCAAAATGCAATGTCACCCTTCTTGGCTCAGGAAGAAAGAGAATGGGAAGGTTTTACCTGCTATTTACCTAAGTTGAAACTTCAAAAGAAGAGATAACCAATCCCTGTTTTGTGTAGAGCAAAGAACACAGCAAAGCCAAGAATGGACACACTTCTGGCATACTTATTTGTGGAAGAGTTTGGGAAGGTGGGAGGGGGCAAGGGGGAGGAGGGGGTGTTTGCACAGGGAGGAAGAAGTGTTGGAAGGCAGACCATAGGAGAACAGTGCTCACTCCCACCTCCCTTCCCCTCTGCTTGAAGCAGCCACTTCCACAGAGAAGATTCTCACTTTGGGAATCACCAACCATAAAACAATTTATGCCCCATGACTCAGTTTTTCTAATACTGGAGATCTAACTCATGGAAAAAAATCACAAAGTTTTTTGCTAAAATTTCTAAGCAAACTAAACCCTCACAATGGGGGAATGATTAAGTATATTGTAGTATAATCACTCAGTGGAAGATTATGCAGTCATTAAAAAGCAAGTAAGAACAACAACATGCATAAAATGAAGTGTCAGTAATCACTTCAAGATATGTTCACTCACACTGGTGGTCTCTAGATGATGGGCTTAAGGGTGGTTTTGTTTTCTTTGTATTTTTATTTTTATCATAGTTCAACTTTTCTAAAAACAACAAATATTACTTTTATAACGAAAAATTAACTTTATATGTTAAATGGATATACTGATAATCACTTGGGAAAATATTTACAATAGATATAGATATGTAATCATTAAAACATGTTTAAAAAAATTATGCCCAGGCTAAAAAAGTAAAAAGACTATAATAAATTGCATCAAAATGGGTTATGACAAGATTATGTGTAACATCTATTTTTTTGTCAAAAGTCTTATAAGAGTGAAATTTCTGGTTAATTATATACTGAACATCCAACTGAATTGTTTAAACCATTTCTTTTCCATTTGAATCAATTTGTTAATAATTAACCTTCTAGTTTAGCATGCAATTTCCTTTTGGGGATTTTTCTAGCTTGCCAGTATGGATCCTTAGAAACCAATAATTTTGATTGCTAAGAGAGGCTTTAGAAATTAATCTCCAAGCCTGAATAGGATCATAGTTTTAGTAAATGAATTTATATTTTTCAACCAGAGGTCTGTGTAGGTTTATAAATTGACCCATACACACTCACTAAGTCTTTTGTGTGGGAAAAGAAAGAACTCTTGATACTACTCCAAGGTAACATCTAGGAAAAGGTAAGAAAGGTTAAATTTTTCAAAAATAATTTCAAGATTCATCCAATAGTTGATTTATGCATAAAAGATAGCAGTATAAAACCCTGATTAATCAGTGTGACAAATGATATCATAAATCCAAGTAAAATAAAAAAAATTGAGAGAAAATATTTGTCACACATACAATAGTATTCAGATTATATAAAATGTCAAGAAATCAGTAAGGAAAAGACAAAATTGCAACAGAAAAAAATGGCAGTGTGTGGACAATTCACAATTTACAAAAAGAAAAAAATTGGAATGTCATGAAAGATGAAGACATCCTCATCTTACTACTAATCAAGGAAATGAAAATTAAGTCAATAAATTACCATGTTTCACCCATTATATTGTCCAAGATTAAAAAGCAATAATAAGCAAACATTCTTATAGAGAAATGAGTATTCCCATATTGAACTACTGGGAGTAGAAATTATTACAGAACATTTGGAGAACAACTTAATAGTTTCCATTAAAATTCAAAATGCCCATACTCTAGGACCAGCAATTCCACTTCTAGATATCTATCTGCATTAGAGAAATATTTGCATGTTATATAACAAAACAAATTGAACAAAATAAATACTGCAGAATTGTCTGTGACTGCAGAAAACAGAAACACCATGGATACCAAAAATAGGGGGATGGATAACTAAAGTGTGGTACACACATATTAAGAACTGCATTTCAGAAGTTAAAACTTACAAACTTGATCTATGTGTATCATCAACATGTATATATTCCAGAGAGGCTGCATTTACAAAATATATAGTAATTCTTACCGAACAGTTAATAAGTAACCATTCTGAGAGTTTTACATGCATTGAGTCATTTAATCTTCAGAACTACCCTATGAAGCAGTCACTAGTATTATTCCAATTTTATAGATGAGGCACAGAGGCGTCAAGCAACTCTCTACAACTCACAGCACTGTCTGTCACGAGTCTACCCTCTTGACTACTTGTCACTGTGCTGACTCAAAGAGGTTGCAGAAAACTTCTGTAATGTGCACAGCATGACAACTGTCAACATCAACATAAGTTTTCAAAGGACTGGAAGGAAATACACTAAGCTCAAAATAATGTTGCCTTGGCCGGGGCAACATGTTGCCTTTTAGGATGAGGATTGAGAGGAGATTAGAAAGGACTGTAGCTTTCTAATCTATGTATGATTTTTTTTTCTTAAACAACTGTTTGTTAATCTGTAACTTTTGAAACCTTAATCACACATGAAAAGGCTGAAAGTGAATATATCAAAATGTTAACAGTGGTTGATAATGAATGTTGGGAATATTAGTAGTTAATTTTCCTGTACTTTGATGCATTTTTCAATTTGCAAGAAAGAAAGAATACCCAGAGACAGACACTCTCACCTCCTTCCCCCAAGAGTAGGACACTGGGACCAGGATACTTGCATTAAAAAAAAAAAAAACTCCAGAAGTGATTCAGATGTGCAGGGAATGCTGCATTTGGCAGAGGTGCTGGGTGTAACAGAGAGATCATGGGCTTTGGAACCCTGAGAGCCAGGGTCCAAGTCTGTTTCCGTAGTACATTAGCTGTGTGACCTCAAGAAGGTTACTCAGCCTCTCAGAACCTCAGTTCCCTCATCCATAAAGTGAGAGTACTGCCTTCTCCACTGAGTTCAATGAGGATCAAATCAAGAACCATATGTGCCTGGCTTATCACATAATGTGGTTTCACAAATACTAGAATTTGATTCTTTCCCTTTGAATGATGATAACTTAACTTTGCAATTTACCAGGTTGTTAATAAGGTGAGAAGTTATGCTGGCTTATATGATTTTTAGAACAACTTCTGTAATACGTTTGGGAAAAAACTCCAAAACACACTAACAACTCTTCACCAATCACCCAGTGACTTCTGTTTTCTCCTCTATAAAATAGGTTTAATAACATCACTTACTGATCTGTGCAGTTGAGATTTTGAAAAATGCTTCCAAGAGTTCACCTAGAGTATGTGCTGCATACACACACATACAGACACACACACGCACACACGGAGTTCTTGAGTGCATTCCAGCCAGTTCTGATAATTTAGTTACTTCTGGTTTATTTATTAGGTTGAAAACATCCTGTTCATTTGCTATTATTTAATCTATTAACTCTGACTTAGTCCTAAGGGGCAAACTCTCAAGGAAAGAAAACACTGATTGTTGTCTAATACAAAGGCTAAAAGTTACACAGCACATTTTACAGATATATTCTTTCTCAGGAACAGTTTGTCACTTAGAAAGTGCTCTGTCTTCTCTGCACACATTGCTTGCTCTCACCCAGACATACAATTCCCCTACTTTGGATAGATAGATTTATTTTTAATAGACTTTATTTTAGAATAATTTTAGATTTATGGAACAATTGGAATGACAGTACAGAGTTCCCACAAGCCCCAGACCCAGTTTCCCCCATTATGAACATCTTACGTGAGAGTAGAACATGAGTTACAATTACTGAACCAATATTGATGCATTATTATAAACAAAAGGCTGTGATTTATTCAAATTTGTTTAATTTGCATCTAATGTCCTTTGTCTGTTCTAGGATCCCATTCAAGATACCGCATTACATTCAGTCTTCACGTCACAGCCTTTCTCTTGGCTGTGACAAGATATTCCTTATTTTCGATGACCTTGAGAGTTTTAAGCAGTACTGGTCAGGCATTTTGTATAATGTCCCTTGATTAGAATTCATCTGATTTTTATTCTCCTAGTTAGACTGGGGTTATGGGTTTCGGGGAGGAAGACCACAGAGGTAAAGGGTCATTTTCATTACATTTTATCAAGGGTACATACTATCAACATGGTCTATCATTGATGACATTGATTTTTATTTTTCTTTCTTTACTATTAAAAAAAATGTTTGTTTCACTATTATATTTGGCTTCTTTTTTGATGATGCTGACCTTGGTCACCTGGCTGGGGTGTGTTTGTCATATTTCTCCAGTGTAAAGTTACTCTTTTCCCCCCTTTCATATCATACTCTTTGGAAGGAAGTCACCATGCAAAGCCCACACTTTAAGAGTTATATTATTCCTCTTTGAGGATGGAGTATCTACTGGAATTATTTGGAATTCTTCAACATGAGAGATCTGTCTTTTCTCCATTTGTTCATGGGTTCAATCACTCGATTTAATTTTATTAAAGGGCACAGGGTAAAAATGAATGGGCTAAAATATATTCTTTCTTAAAATCCAGGGCAGAAGAGTAAAAAGATTCTAATGTCCTTTGCTCCTATTTAACTTCAATTTCATTCTTAATTGAACACTTAATATAGATAAAACTCTGAGTCTGTTGAGGATTATAAAGATGACTGAGACAAGGTTCCCTTCCTGAAGAAACTATCTTCAGGGACAGACAGAAATGTATACACTGAACAAGGCAAATATATGCTGCAGTTAAAAGTAAAAAGATTTTGGGGAACACTGAGAAGATAGTGTTAATAATGCATTCAAGGAAGGCTGGCTTCCTGGGTGTGCGACCAGTGCCGTCCCACAAGGATCACACTTGGGGTTTAATGCTTTTTGTAGCCCTCTCGAAATTCTTAATAATGTGTTTTTGGATTTGTGTTTGATAAGCAAAGTCCAGTGGGTCAATGAAGCATGTGCCGGCTGCTTGGAGCCTCAGCTCACGTGCAATCCCACTTTGTCCTCTGCCCCCCGGCAGGGATTCTAGGGGACTTTCTCCCAGCGTCCTGCACTCCAGGCCCACCCAGTCTCCCCCTCCCGGGCCTCCCCTCAGGACTGCTGCTGCCCTCTGCCCAGAGTTGTGATCAGGTGACTTGAGGGGAAGGTAAGCCCATATTCCGCTGCCACCCTCCCCCACTGGGGATTTGGTAGGTGATTTGGTGGGTGACTTGGCCTCTCTTCTACCCTCCATCCAGAAGTTGCAATCTCTTGGGGAAGGGGCTTACTTGTCACTGTGGGTTGGTACAGCAGGCCCATGGACACGGGAGATGGATTTCCCCGCCCTTGATAGGCACATGGCTGTCAGTCTAGTACCGGCTGAAGGGGGAATCCAGCAGCTAGCAGGCCACAGTGCTCGGGGGAGGGGAAAACAAAAATAGCAAACCAAAAACACCACTACAGGACAAGAGACAGACTGTAAAAGAAAAGACAAAGTTACATGTTTTAGTACTTCTAACAGCACTTGTCTCCTGTTATTTGAAGAAGAGACCCTGCATTTTCATTTTGCCCTGGGCCCTGTAAACTATGAAGCCAGTCCTGTCCGGGGCAGTGCCAAATAGCTGCTAAGAGTGTAGGGTCTGGGGTCAAAATGCCTGAGGTCAGATAATATCTCCAGTATTTACTAGCTATGTGACCTTGGGCAAGTTTATTTAACTTATCTAAGCTTCTGTTTCTTTCTCTGAAAAATAGGAATAGAAATAGCCCCTACCTCATGCTATTTTCATGAGGTTTGGTGAGATTGTGTCTGCAAAGTGTGGTCACTGAGAGACCATCTCACGTGCCCCCCACCTCCCACCCCTGCTCCTCATCTACTCAGAGTGTTTGCTTCCCTCGCTAGATCCTAAAGGAGGAAGTTTCTCTTCGTTCCAACTCTATGTATTCCTCATCTTTGCCCCCCCTCCCATAGTCCTGAGAACATCATAGGTTTTTACAAGATATCTCATTATATCCAGCCATATCCAAAAAGGATTTGTTGAATTCGTGACCGAACACATTGAGTGCTGTGTGCACAGCCCTGACCACCATGCTACCCCTGGCCTCCAATCAGCTAGAGAGATTACAGAAAAATGAGTAAGAAGCAATGCACCCTCAGGTAGGAAAAATCCCAGGTAGAACATTAGAAAAATACTTGGGAGGAATCTGGATGAAGAAACCTATTTGGAGTTATATGAAGTTTGGGTGCCTAGCTAAAGCCAAAATCAGCATTTCCTAAACCCTGTTTTAAAGTATTAATAAAATGTTCTTAAAATTAAAAGGGTGCACAGTCAAATAAGCTTGGAAAATTATGCATAATTTATTTTTTGGAATGATCTAGTATACATTAGAGTTTTATAGACTTTAAAAGTCCTACAATAAAGAAATCTGATAAAATGATAGGGCCCCAAGTTTCCTAAATGTATTTACCATGGAACCACTTTAATCATAAGACATGTACCAATGTCTTAAAGAACATTAGCTATTTTCTAGAACATAGTCTGAGGTTAAGCTGCTTGAAGAAAGGGATGGTGTCTTATTTGTTATTTTATGCCTAGACATAGAAGACAATATTAATTTAGTGAATGAAGGAATGAATGGCTCTTTCATTTCCATTTTGTCTCACCTTTATGATAATATGCAACATGTATTCAGGCATTTTACAAAATTACATCACAAAACCCCTGCTGAAATGGATAAGGCAAGCATTATCAGCACCATATTATAAACGGAGAAACTGAAGCTCAGAGAGATCGACTGACTTAACTAAGGTCACACAGTGGGTTAATGTAAGAGCCTGAGCTGAAAATCAAGTCTTCCAGTTTCAGATCCTGTGTTCTTTTCATTGCGTATAACTAGAAAATAACATGCACATTTGCTATGCCATTGTCCAGGACAAACACGAATAAAGCATTTACCTCAAATAAGCGCAAGACTTTAGCCAGCGCACCAACTTCTTCTTTGAGTGAGAAGATCAGCGACACAGCACCATTTTGATTGGAGTTGTCTTCAATATAGCTTGTTTCCTGCAGGATAAGATGCATTTGGTTAAAATGTTTTCTGCAGTTTAGCAATTCATTCCCATTAAACCTCCAAGAACGAGGCAAGCATGAATTCTTTCTTCTAGTTAAGCCTTGGAAATATAATGCACCACATATACTCTATGCAGAAGTATATAGTATGGTGGAAAATAAGCAAGTCAAGGGCAAAAAAGTGATCAGTGATGCTGCTGGGTCGGTTTTCAGCTCAAGGAAGCTTTGATTATTCATTAGTCAACCCTATAAATTTAATACCTGTTAATGTATACCAAGTGCCAGGCACTATTCAGGCTCTGAGAATGAGACAATACCCTATCATTTAGGAGCTCACAGTCTGACTTAATAGACACATACACAACAAATCAAAAGGTGATATGATATGGTACTTAAAATGTCCCAGGAAAACTTTTGAGAAATACAATTTGGAAAGTACTACAAATACACATGCTCAGGCTTTGAAGTCCAAAGAACTGGGTTGGAATTCTCTCTTTTTTATTTCCCAGCTGGAGCGTTTTGGGCAAATCACTAAGCCTTCTTAGTTTCTTCATCTGTAAAATCATTATCATAATAAGCCCTGTATAGTATTCAAATGATGAAAGAAAGAAAAAGATAAGTTTAAATATTTAATAGACTATTAAATAGAATATTAAGGAAAATATATAAAAGTGATGGAGATATTATGGGTACACAAGAATGATCTCTTGGCCTTTGGCAAAGATCTCAGGAAGCATTAACTTATTCCCATATGATGGAATTTACAATATCCAATTGTTTAAAAAGTCACAAAATACATAAAAGCATACAAATATCCTCTCAGAAGATGGATGTCTTCAACTAAATAGCAAAGAATGTCCAGGATCTAACACTTTCTACATGCATGTGACAACAAACTAAGGTGGGATTAAGATTGACCTTCCAGAGTTTGCCAAAACACTTGCCTAAGTTTTAAAGTAATATATAAAATTCTATGTGTGTCCCACAACAACAGCATGTACCTAAAACTGGAAAAAGAAATGTGCAGAACACTTACTCTCTTGTAAGCATATTAATGAACTTAATGGGATGGATGTTGCATCATCTCAATGAGAGAAGGCTGTGTTGGGCAGATTTTTATCAGTGACTCACAATAATAAGTCCTACAGGAATACTGATGATCATAGGACAAAATTCTTTCAATTCAGAAAATTCAGAATTTTCCCAGAACCTCACAGGAATATAGGGGTGTGGTGAAAAACCCAAATTTATCAGCAAGTATGATTATAGAGAGCTCCAGATGAATTGGAAGACTGAACTATAAAATATTCCTATTTGGATCATGTTACCTTTCCAAAAAATTTTGTTAATGTACCATTTATTAAGAGACTACAATGTCCCAGGTATTATAATAAGCAGTTGATTTGGATTATATCATTTGATTTTTGTAACAATCTAGAGGTAGGTTTTATTATGCACCCTTTTATTGATTACAAAATCAAAGCTTAGAATTTTCCCATGACTATGTAATTAGCAGCGCAGCTAGGACCTGAACCCAGGCCATTTGAGCCTTGCATATGTCTATGAATTACAACCTCTTGCAGAATCTCTCCCCTCCCTCTTTTAAACCCTGCCAAAGAGGTGCAGATGAGTCTCTGACTTCAGTCTCTTTCTTCCTACCAGAGAACACTGAGCTCTTCCTCTTTTCTGGTTTCCTTGAAATGACAAAGGATTTCCTTGTTTTTATTATAGTTTACTTGGCAAGATCCTTTACTCCTGTTAGCCTCCAAGAAAAGTAATATATTCCTGACACAGATGCCACCTTTGATGAGGCCAATACAGACTTGAATGCACCCAGGCTTGAAACGTAGTCACCTCCCCTATCTCACCCCACTCCTCTGTGTGCCCAGCCAATCACCAAGTCCAATCTGATCCTCTCCAGAGAGGACTGTTGGTGTCAGGTTTGCCATCACTTGAATCCAGCTCTTAGTTATCTGCATTGATCTAGGCCTAAAAGAATTTTGTTCATGTCCTCCTTCTACTCAGAATTCTTTCAAGGTTCCCTCCCCATGGCCATCAGGTTAAAATGCCTCTTGCTGATGTTCAACAGACCACCTCCAGTGGCCCACCCACAAGAACCTCCCCTCCAGCCAAACTGGTTCCTTCCTTGCCTTTTTTTTTTTGAGATCGCTTTGTTGCCCAGGCTAGAGTGAAAGCTATGGCGTCAGCCTAGCTCACAGCATCCTCAAACTCCTGGGCTCAAGCGATCCTCCTGCCTCAGCCGCCCAAGTAGCTGGGGCTACAGGCACCAGCCACCATGCCTGGCTAATTTTTTTTGGTTTCTGTTTTTAGTTGACTGGCTAATATTTTTTTCTATTTTTAGTAGAGATGGGGTCTCGCTCTTGCTCAGGCTGGTCTCAATCTCCTGACTTCAAGCGATTCTCCCACCTTGGCCTCCCAAAGTGCTAGGATTACAGGCGTGAGCCACCGCGCCCTGGCCCCCTCCTTGCCTTTTCAACTCCTCATTAGAGTAAATCACTGAATTCCCCTTCACAGTATCTCAGCCTTCCTCAAAGGCTCTCTTGGGGCTCACTTCTCTCAGAAAACCTGGGTGCCAGTCTACCTTGTGCACAAGTCCACCTTATGCACAGTCCTCTTCTGTCCATGCGTTCCATCTGGCTTCTGATACCCATGTGGGACTGGTTAGCAACCGATTCACAGACAGAGATTTGTCCTTAGAGTTCACCTACTTCAACTCCCTTGTCTCACAGATGGGGAAACTTAGGGCCAAAGGGAGAAAATGCCTCACCTGAGTTCACACAGGTAGTGGAGGTGTGTCAAGAACTCAGGCTCCCAATTATCAGTTGTTCTACATGATTCCATTTGCTATGGACATAATGTGGGAATTTAGGCCTCTGTTTCCTGTGAAATAAAACATTTACTTTGGTCCAGTCACCAGTTACTCAATACCACTCCTAAGAGCTTGCATTTCGCCATGCCCAGCTGCTTTCACTTGCTGCATCCTCCCCACACCCTTTCTAAGTCAATGCTTCTCAGTGAGTTCCTTCAATCTCCATTCCAAAATTACCAGTGAGT
This sequence comes from Cheirogaleus medius, assembly GCA_008086735.1. NCBI lineage: Eukaryota > Metazoa > Chordata > Mammalia > Primates > Cheirogaleidae > Cheirogaleus > Cheirogaleus medius. The sequence goes on from VBSM01003169.1 coordinate 21,130,024, forward strand.
CTTCCTATAATGCAGGCCCCTGGGCCTCACCCAACCCTATCAAATTAGAATAGTTAACGTAGGGTCTTATAATCTTCAACATCAAAGCCATCCCAGATGATTCTTGACCACAGAAAATTTTGAAGACATTAATAAATAGACAGCCAATATTTTTATTATAACTTTTTCCAAATGTATCTGCAAATTCATATTTACTACATGATAAGGCACCACTATTTGCTGTTATTACTATAAATACTAGGGTCTGACATTGACTGAGTACTCACTGTGGGCCAGGAGCCATACTTGGTACTTTTCACAGTTAATTAAACATCATCATTAGCAGCAACTAGCACTATTCTAAGGGTTTGCATGTAACCCATTTAGTTTTCATAATAGCCCCATCAGGTAGGTGCTATTACTTTGCAAATGAAGATGTAAACTCAGCAAGATTAAGTGGCTTTTCCAAGAACACCTAGCTAATGAGTGGTGGAGTCTGGACTTGAACACAGATGCAACAACTCCAAAGTCCATTCTGCCTCCTAATGACAGACTCAACCGGGACATGTGAGTTGGCTAACAAACACATGTATACACAGGATGGGTAAAAGATAGAGAAAAGTAGCTCAAAAACTATATAGGTAGAAATAGGGCAGGAAGAAAGATCTTTTCTAGGAACCAGGAAGGAAAGGCTTTTGATCATTAAACAATACATTCAACAATAGAAATATATTCTCTTTGGTTGTGTATTTTGTTATCTTTGGAAAAGAGCAGTGTACAAATATACAAGCAATACATTTTGATAAAGATATTCCAGGGGTACTAACTTTTAATCTTAGTGCTTTTTGGGGTCATGGTAGGAGGTGTGTATTTGCATGTGTGAGTACACACACACACGCACACACATCTACAGTGTAAGACTACTGGAAACAAGATGCAGACATCCTGCCATGGACACAGCATATCTCTGTATTCAGCATTTATTTACAGGAGAAAGCATCATAGCAGAGAAAGGTGCATGGTTGGAGTCAGATCTAGGTCTGAAAACTGGCTTCACTGTTCTTAGCTATGAGTTCCTCTCTTCTATCCCATAACCCTGCTCTATCTTTCTTCATAGCATTTATCAATAGGAAATTATATGTTCATTTTATTAATTTTTTATTGTCTGTCTCTAGACTATGTGTTTCACCAGGACAGAAACTCTGCTGTGCCTGGTACACAGTAGGTGCTCAATAAGTCTTTGTTGGATAACTGAATGCACCAAACCTCTCTTATAGAATTTGCATGTTTTTTGCATGTGTGAAGCACTTGACATATCACGTGCCCTCATCAAATGGTGGTTCCTTCCCACAGTCTGCACGATGTCCAAATTCCATCCAGTGTGTATTTATCTGGTTTGGGAACTTTAAGAAGGCATAAAGTGTGTCTCTTTTGCAGAATATCAGAGCTGGAAGGATTAAGATTAGTCCTAAAAATGAATCCAGTCCAACATCATCCACCCCAATTTTACAGATGTCAAACTCAGCTTCCTCACCCCATTTAGGTGACTCCCCTATTACATTATATCAAAGATGAGAAGCCAGGCCTTCTGACTCCACATTCAGTAGATTTTTCCATGAATAGGCTCTACCCGCTTCAGTGCCTGACATGTTGACCATCCTTCCTGCCAGTGTTCAAGATGCAGTTTTTTAAACAAACAAATCAGTTCCGGCTAGACCAACACATTGACACTTTCTTATGCTCCAGGAATTGTGCTAAGAGCTTTATAAGCACTATTTCATTTAATTCTCATACACCCCTAGGACATGAAGATTTTTATTCCTGTTTTTCAAATAAATAAACCTGAAGCTCTGAAAAGTTAAATGCTCTGCTTTAAATGCAGAGGTGGTGCCAGGGCATGCTCAAAACCCTCCTCTTTATTAGTGTCCCAGCCACTGGCAGTAACAATTTGTGTATTCTCAACCTCCTAAGTGCTCTATAAATAAAGCTTTAAGTCCCCATGCTTCCCTAACCAGATCGCTGCACCTAACCCCTTCCCGTGGACATGAGGGCCCTACTATCAGCAGCACAGAAACTAATTGCAGGATGGAGCTGGGATCTGTTCTGGGATCTGACTGGCTCCCACATTGTTCCTCTTCAACAGTAAGTTCTTCTGTTTCCCTAGCACCACACACCATTTGCACAGGAAATCTTTCTTTTAGGATCCAAAGAAAGTTCAAAGTTCTGCAGTCTCTCTAGTTATATCAACTTTAACACCCACCCTCCTCTTCTCTCCAGTCTTCCTATTCTATACAGAGGATTGTTCTCCCTAATCCTACAGGTGACAGGGGATTGCAGTCTCAGATAACCTCCCGCATCTGAATCCAGGGTGCAGGAGCATTATTTCCTGTGAATATAGAAGTCAAACTAAAGAATGTTTTCTACAGTTGTTCACCTCAAGAGAATGCCAGCAAATCCTGGGGAATGGAGGACACCCTGGGCATTATCCCCAAGTCAACTTATGGTTCTTTCACAATCCACACCCAGGGGGCTAACTAACTCTTGTTCCTTTTCCTCTCTGCTTAGTTCTCCCTTCCCAGGTCTGAGTAAGTCTCTGTTTGGCTTCCCCAAAGTTAGATGTTTCTCACAATTTTGCCTTTTCAATACCTGGTTGAGAACCCTTTATAAGCATCACAGAAGAGATCTAGAAGGACCCCCATCTCCTGCCCTAGATCATTAAGAACCAGCTTCTTCAGTGTACAGAAGAAAAATGAAACAGAGAGGGACAGTGACTCTCCCAAAGACACACAGCTAGTTGGTGGCAGCTCTGAAAGCCAGATCCCCAATCCCTAAAGCAGTGCTCTTTCCTCTGAAAGCCACATAGGATTGATGTTATTCCACTTGGAAACGACTGTTGAGGACGTGTCTTACCTGTTGGCTTGCTAGACATTCTCATCATCTTCAAATGAATTTGGACGTCTTGATGAGCTTCTGAAACTAAGTTACACCAACATTTCTCAGACCTCTTTCCCCCGCGGGGAGCCAAACTCCCCTACCTCAGCATCTGAGGCCCGCCCCGGCTCACCTGTCCAAAGTCTGAGAGTTTCCTGCCCAAGCCTCCGTTCTCCAGGACCACAGTTGACATGCTGGCTCCGCGAGTGAGGTCTCTAGCTCTAGAGTGAGGTCTCTAGCTCCGGGGCGTCAGTCCCTCAGTCACTGGTAGATTTGCAAACAGCACGTGGGGTTGAGGGTTTTAACGTGGCATTAGGGAGGAGAGGAGAGGTTCCAAGGGGTGTCTCCTGCTGCGTGTGCCCCGCAGTAACCTCCCGGTGGGCGTCGTTCTGACGCAGTGGGCGAGGGCAGCCCACCTCCTGCTCCGAGTCACCTGCCTTGGATGGCCGGCCGGCAGGGGAGGGGCGGGGGAGGGTGGGGCGGAGGTGAGAAGCCTGACTTGGCCGCCGGCCCGGGACAATAGGTAGACGCCAGGGAGCTCAGCGCCCCATATGCCCTGTTGATTAGACAGGTTTGGCACATCTGGACTCTCAGAAGCCTGGGAAGCGGATTCCCTGCAATTGGAGAAAACCTGCGACTGGCTGATGATAACAATTATCGTCCGGGCATCCAAAAATAATCTGTGCGCCCCCACCCCCATTGAGACAGAATCAGGATCCTAATTCAGTCGTGTTTTCTTTTTTTTTTTTTTTTTTTTTTTTTTTTTTTTTTTGTCCCTTCTATTATATTAACCACTAAGCAAACTGCCTCGCTGTGCTTTGGCTTTAGAAAAAGTACAGGCAGATGACGTTGCAAACCCTGAGCACAGTAGCTAAAGAGCAAAGGTAAGAGTGATGGGGGTTTAAATCCAGCCTCATGTTCTCCAGGTATTTACATAACCGCTGAGAGCTCAGAAAAGAGGATGGTGGAGCCACCTTGCTGGAATGTTTTAAGAATGTGAATAAGAATAGGAATGAAGAAATGCATTAAAATTTAGGACAGTTCTTGCCACATAGTTGACACTCAGTAAAGTGGAAGATATTGTTTAAAAGTCTGTCCGCATAAATTTGACTACAAATAATTATGGAGGACCTATACTGTGGGCCGGGTGGGGTTAGAAGCACTGAAGATACAGCAATGAATAAAATAGAGGACTCTAACTCCACTGTCATGCTGCCATTCAAATGGGCAGGCAGAAAATGATAAGTTTAGGCAGGGCTAAGTCTTCTGAAGAAAATAAAATAGGGGAGTGGGCTAGCAGTGAGCTGGTGGGTGTTTGGGGGTGGTTTGCTTCAAGCAGGCAGGAAGATGTCATCAACCACATTGTTTTTTTCAGTTGAGGAAACAGAGGTGAAGCATGAGTAGCCAGCAAGTAAAACAAAATATAAAAGAGCACTGGGAAGCTAGAGATTCAGAAAGGATGCGAAAAACCAAGGGCTTCAAGGTCTTGAGCACCTGCTTAATACCTTCCAGAGAGAGGTTAGTGGTCTGTGAGAAAACAAGCCAATAATAGAGGTTGCTGGAAATCCACCCCTCTCCTCCCACTATTTTTTGACCAAATGACCAAGCATCTGCCAAAAAAAAGGAGAGAAAAAAATAAAAACGTCAGGTTTGAGATCCAAAACAAATGGATTAGCTCCTTGTTCTACCACTGATTGATTAGCTGTGTAGCTTTGGTCAAGTCTATGCCTCAGGTTTTTTTATTTTTGTATTTAAAAATGGGGATTTTTAGAGCTGTTGTATAGAATTCCTTGAGCCTCTATAATGTTCCAGGCTTTCTGCTGTCTGCTAAGAATACAGACATAATAAGTATAGTTTCTGTCCAAAAGGAGACCTGGGGTACCTGAGTAATATTTCCTATGGTAAGTTGGAAGCTCAATGTTACTGAACACGGATGGCCAAGCCCTTGACCTCCATCCTCAAGAGAAATCCTTTATCTGACTCCAGGATTTTTCTAGTAGACATAAAATGCAGTGTTTTCCTCAACCCCTGGATTGCCTTACAAACATTATTTCATTGCTTGATGCTGCTAGTTTTCTGAAAAGAGCAATGAATGTACAGCACCTGAAGTATTACAGGCATGCAATAAATAAAAGCAAACAGTAGATAAAGTAAATCAAAACTGCTTATTTGCATGCACACTGTGTACTAGACACTGTGCCAAGCTCTCCAGATGCCTGGTTTCATTTCTTCCCTTCAACAATCCTATGCACTATGCGTCTCCTCTTAATAGGTAAACTGAGGCCCAGGAAGTTTAAATAAATAGCCCAGATTCAAACTATGTTTCACCCTCCACCAAGGCCCTGGATCTCAAATACTTTTTCTTTCCTGTTTGAATGAGGACAGCATGATTTTTGGAGACAACAAAATGATAGCTCTTCTCTTTTCATCCCACATCAGCTGAAAATGGACTTCTTAATCCTATCTCACATAAAAACGCCCCAGGTGTGGGCTGGGAGGAGAACACATTTAATTGTCTGCTGCCTCAGAGAAAAACAAAAACTAATAACTTCTTTTAAAAAAATTATTCTGGCAAAAATGGAGAATTTCTTATGCACTAACATAAAAATTCATTTAATATGAGATTGCTTGTGCCATAAATTTTGTAGATGAATATTAAGCTATTTTCTTGTTAGATTTAGGTGTAATACAATGTGTTGCTGAAATGAGTGTTGTTCTGGGTGCAAGGAAATTGAGGAGAAAGTGCAAGTCCACAGAGTCAGTTTGTATGTCACTGAGATAATGTTTATGGCCATGCAAAGGTGGGCACCATGTCACAAGATGAGCAGTTGTGTATTTGGAAAACTTAGAGCTGACCTTCACTGATTTGGAAGTTGAAGATTTCCCAACTGTTGGAAGTTTACCAATCCCTTTTTGTTGAACCTCATGTGCCGAAGGTTAAGTTAATTATAATCCACGAGTTCACAGCACAGAATCAAAACATACATGACCCCTCTCTTGTTCTATTTATTTATTCTCTTTTTTTCTTAACTTGCCACTCCTAATTTGCCTTTTCCCAGAGGGAGGCAAATTCTTGAATATGTTTGATATTTAGCCTTGAACTTATAAAATACATAAAAATGCTTGTGCATATATGTATTTTTCATGGACATGTGATGGTGCACTATAGATTTAGTATAGTATGTAGGTGTACCATAGATTGCTTAGTTTCTAACATTTTTCTATTAACTGTGTTCTTAGGATCTAGCCATGTTGCTGAACATACATCTAGTTCTTTGTTTTTCTAAATGGTGTAGAATATTCCCATGTGTATCCCCCACATTTGACTTCTCTATTCCCCAGTGATGAACACCTAGGTTGTCTCAAGCTCTCCCTCACCCTAAACAATGCTATAATAAACATACTAATCCTTGTCCCCTTACAGATCTAGGGGAGAATTTTCTGAGATAGAAGACTGGGATTCTGAGTCAGGGACCACTCATTCTTAATTTCACAAAGTACTGCCAGATTGCCCTAAAGAGTGGCTCATACCAGTTCACATGTCCACCAGCAGGCAAAAGAGTTCCTGTTGCTGGGTATCCCTAATACTTGGCATTCTCCAAAGGTCAGAATTTTTTTCCAATCTGAACAGCACAAATTGGTGTCTTGTTGCTGTTTTTAATTTGAATTTTCCTTACAATTAATGAGTTTGAGCATCTCTTTATATACTTACCTATCTTAGATTTCCTGTGCTGTGAATAGTTCATCATCATATCCTTTGCCCGTTTTCTTACTAGGATGCCTGTCTTGTTGATTTACAGCAATAATTTATATAGTCTATTATAGACACAGGGCCAAAAATGTCTATTAGCCTTGTGCCTTTCTCAGTCACTGAAGATATCATCTTCCAATATATCACTATCAGTTTACTACCAACTGCTGTCCTTCCTTGAGCAAAGAACAACAAAAACAAGTAGTTCTGATATAATAAAAGCCTATCTTTTTTTAAAAAAAATTGTGGTTTGTACTATTGGAGTATTATTTAAGAATTCCTTTTTTTACCCCTAAGTTACAAAGAGAGTCTCCTCTTCTCTATTCTACCATCATTATAGTTTTATCTTTTCCAACTAGATCTTTAATCTACCTGCATCTCTTCAGTGTATGGACTCTTTAAAAACCAAGTTGTTTTTTCTTGTCCCTCCACATTGTCAGTCAACACCATGTACAAAGACGTTTCCTTATTGACATTGTTTATATAGAGTTTTCTAAGAGATAAGATGAAAGGATCTCTTCTCAGAGATGCATAGCAGAAGATGCCTCTTTGACTTTTGGCACCACATGCACAATTTCTCAAGCTCCCATCTGTACCTGTGTCTGTTTCTGATGTTTAGTTTTATTCCATTGGTTTTTCCACTGTGTGTCTTCTTGTGTCATAACCTTACTGCATTTATCACTACAGTATGGCTTGGTAGTATATCTCATTATTTGGTTGGCAAGTCCCCCTTTTAGCTTTTATTTTTCCCCTAGTTTATTCATCTATTAATGCACATTTATTATTCCATATTTTAGCTGCAATTTTGATTGGTTTAGCTTTGAATTTATTGGTTAATCTGAGGGCATTTTATAAACAGTAGCAGTAATAGTAGGCATACATGCTGGATCCCAATCTTGTTATGAATGCAGCTAAAATTTCTCCATTACTATTATGCTTGATTTAAGTTTTTGATGCAATAACCACCATCAAATGTATAAAATCCCTTCTGTCTCTAGTGTACTGAGACAGTTTGTTTGTTTGTATCATGAAGTGTTAAATTTAATAAATGCCTTTTTTGCGTTTACTGAGAAAATTATGTGATGTATTCCTTTTAGTCTATTAATGTGGTGAATTCCACTGATAGATTTTTCAGACATTAAACTTTTCTTGCACTCTAGGATAAACTTCACTTGTTCATGATATATTAATTTTTAGTACACTATTAGATATGGTTAGCTCATATTTTATGTAGGATTTTTTTCATCTATGTTTATTAGTGAAATGGAACTGCAATTTCATTACTTGTACTGTCATTATCTCATTTTGAAATCAAGATTACAGTAGCTTTATACAAGCAAATGTGTAGCCTTCTCTGCTTTTATAATTTCTGAAATATCTTATGAAGTTAGAAATTATTTGTTTCTTGATGATTTGTAGGCCCTCTTGTAAGTATACTGGGTCTGAAATTTGAGAAAGAGGCAGGAAAAAGTAGTAGATTATATTTCAATTTATTTTACTATTATTGGTCTATTCCTGTTTTCTATTTCTTCTTATTTTATATTTTTCCAGATATTAATTCAGTCTATCAAGGTCTTAATGAAATGAACATATTAAATGTTCATAACATTTTTATTTTTTAAAGATCTATTGTGTCTGTATTTGTTTTTTTCTTTTTTGTTCTGTTGTTTATTTACACCTTCTCTCATCTTGCCAGATGTTTTTCTATTAAGAATCAGCATTTATAAAACTTAGCTTCTCTAAAGTTTGTGTTGTTTTCTATTTCACTAATTTCTCCCCACTTTTCTTTATTATTTCCTCATTTGAGTTTGCTTTGTTAGGTTTTTCCCAACTTCTTGAGTTGAACCCTTAGCTCATTTGTTTTCAACTTATTTGTTTCCCAATAAATACATTGAAAATGATGTATTTCTAAGCACTATTTTAGTTGTGTTTCATTACTTTGTTACATTTAATGTTTTCACTATTGATCCATTCTAAGTTTTGAATATAATTTTCTCAATAATCCAAGAGGTTTTAGGAATATATTGTTTTAATTCAAGGTACTTGGGATATTTTTACCTTCCTTTTTATCTTTAACTGTATTACATTATGGTTAAAGAGTTCAATCTTTATTTTGATTCTTTGGAGTTTATTGAAGATTTCTTTGTGGCCAAGAACATATGACCTATTTTTATAAGTGATAATGCATGCTAGCAAAGAGTAGGCATTTATTTCTTGTGTGAGTGTGTGTATATATATAATATATATATTTCTTAGAGATTATATATATTGTATATTTATATTTATGATATATATATAATGGTAGTTGGTTATTTTTAACCCTATATAAGATGAGAGTGTCTTTTTTTTTTTTTTAGAGACGGGGTCTCGCTCTTGGTCAGGCTGGTTTCGAACTCCTGACCTTGAGCTATCCACCCGCCTCGGCCTCCCAGAGTGCTAGGATTACAGGCGTGAGCCACCACGCCCGGCCCGATGAGAGTGTCTTAAGCTCAGTGTTCCTCAGCTGTGAAACAGACCCACTGTGTGCCCAGCATCCATCTGGATCCACTTTGTATTGACACCCATGGCATTTGGGGGACAATGAGAATCAAGGAAAACATGAAATTCGTGTTGTCCATGGTGCCCTGAGCAATAAACTGTTTAAATCCATTCGCGCTCATTGCTCACTTACTGGCCAATGTCATGGAAGTGTGGAAACTCTGCCTGGAAGTTATACTGATGTCTAGGAGCTGCTTGACTACTTGATAGGGAAGAAAAGGAGCTATGGCATATACAGCTAGTTGGCCAATTTTCTTTCTTTCTCTCTCATGGAAATAGAAACTTTGAATGTTAGCTATGTTCAAGGCTTCATAGAATAATAACTGCTTTTCCCATCCTTTCTTGCAGTTGAGTGTGGCTACATATCTAATATTTGACCAAAGAAATCCAAGAAGGAGTCTGCCCACCACCTAAGAAGTGCCCTTTAAAGGAGACATGTGCTTCTCCTTCCATCTTCTCCTTGTTACTGGTTGGGATGCAGAAATATGGACTGGAGCAGGAGCAGCCCGATTGGATTATGAGGTAAATTTAGGAATGGAAGCCATGCTTTCCAGAGCAAAAAGAGAGAGAAGGAGATCAAGAAAGAAGGATCCTGGTTGTTGAGACTATGAAGCATCACTCTACAGTGTTGGATTGCTGATTTAGACATTGTTATAGAAGAAAAATTAACTTCTCTTAATATTTTGTCTAAACTCATTATTTTAGTTTCTGTCACTCACAGCTAAGTCTGATCCTAATAGTATAAGAGACATGGGAATGATATTTTAGATGGATTTATTTGTCCTAGAACTATTATTTTCCTCATCAGAATTTGAAGAACAATGTAATGTATCATTGCAAAAACTAAGGAAAGTCCCACCCTACAAAGTCAGCCTGGTTTATGAGCATTGTCAGAACCTCATTTCCATGGCATCCTTCTTTTTAGGCTAATTTTTCCCACAGGCAACCCAGAAATCTTAAGATCACTATCGGCCAATGCCCACACAAACTCAATGTCATGGTATGAAGTCATGCTTTTTATTAAAATAAGATTTCAGGAAGGCTATTCCAGGAATTCTTAGCAGAACTTAGACATTACATTGGATCATAATAAAATCAGTTAGTAAGTCAAATGAATTTGATCTAAGGTCTATACACACACACACACACACACACACATAATCTCAAGACTCTGGAGCTATTGCATTAGCATCTCTTCTGGGCAACATCAGAGTGAGATCACTGAGCGTTGTCATTCATGCACTCATTCATTCAATAAATAATTGTTGAAGATATACCATGTGGCAGGCACAGTTGTAGACACAATGAACAGGACAGTCAAGGTTACTACTCACAGTGATTTCACCTTCTATTAGGGGACATGAACATTAAACAAATAGATGAAAAATGGCAAGATAAACTCAGTACTTACAATGACTAAGATGACATAAAGCTTTAAAAAGAGATAAGAGACTGACAGTTTTGAGGGAGCTGGTTTAAGTTAGGTGCTGGGGGAAGATCCATTCAACAAGGTAACATTTGAGCTGTGAACCGAATTATGGGAAGGTGCCAAGTGTAAAGAACTCAGGGAAGAGGTTTCTGGTAGAGGGAACACCTGTACAAAATCTTTAAACTATGAGTAAGTGGGACTTTTTTGAGGAACATACGTAGGCCAGTTGTGGATGAAGTAGAGGGAATGAAGAGGAGAGAGGTGTGAGGTCAGTGTGGAGAGGTGAGCAGGGGACTAATTCGTCATAACTGGTGGTGGGCTAAAGACAGCTCATACAGACTCTCCAGAGATTATTCTTCAGCAATTTCATGAGTGTGTTGCTGGACACAACCACAATTAAAAACTAAATGATGTAAATTTGCAATTAAATAAGTTATATTAAAAAATGAAGGTAATAAATACTGAAAACCCATTTCTTCCAGTTATTTTACTGCATTTGGTTACTATCTATGCTGTTAAGGTTATTTTATGTCCACTGTATCTGTGTGGTAGAAATACTACATAATAACATGCCATGACACATCTCCTCCCAGTTCTGTGTTCAGTGACATCATCACAGTGTGACTACTCGCACCATGGAAATCGGCAAACACTTTTTATTTGTCTTGGTTGGGCAGGGTGGGTGGGTTGCTAAACATTTACCACCACCCCACTAACTATAACTATAGCAGAACAGTCACAAGTAGGGCTGGATTGAAGCCAGATGCCTCAGAGGGCAGGGGAACAATGTCACTAGGAGTTGAAGATACTTATTAATAGGAGCAGAGCAGCCTCAGCCAGTGGTTAACACAGCAGGGGACATCAAATCCAAGCAGAGCAGCAGCGTGGAGTTTGGTCTGAAGAAAAATCTACGGTCAAAGCTAGGGGAGGCTGCCACAATGGACAAGCTTGGGAGTAAGGGTTGGTGCTCGATTGGTGAACTCAAGTACCACCGCTTCCAAAAAGCTTTCTCTGACTCACTGCTCCTAGTCAGAGGTGGCCACCCCTCCTTGACTCAGATAGTACCTTGAAATTTCCACCATAAACTCACAGACTCCCCTGTGGTCTTATTTTCACTCTTCTGTCTCCTCTCCTAGACCAGAGACCATATCTATGTATTTCTAAATTCCCAGGACTAAGCCCAGGGCCTGATGCGTATTAAGCACTCAATTCTTATTAGCATCATCAGAAATGTAGAAAAATATACACAAAAGAGTTTGGGGTAAGATTATTCTAAAAAGTGTGGGGAGAAATGAAATCTTCAGTAATAAGGAATTAACTAAATTAATTACAGTTCATTCACATAATAGATGCAGCTACAAAAAATTATTTTAAAAATCGTAAAAAAGTATGATATCTTAAAATCAACACAATTAAACTAGTTACTGATAAAAGTAAGATATAAAGCCTTGTATTCTCCACTATGTAAATACATCAAGAAGCATACACACACAAAAAAAGAAAAAAAAAGAAAAAAGAAAATAAATAAACCAACCCCAAAAGAGGCATTTTGTCTAGATTGTGGGATTAAGAGTTATATTTTGTTTGTCATATTTATACTTTTTCATTTACATGTCTATGAGGAAGGGAAGTTGTAAAGAACAAAAAGTAGTTTGCCTAGAGAAGTTACCCAAAGCTATGTTAGATTTCTAGTTTGAGATAAATGAAATATCTCTCAGCTTTATTCTATTTCATTTTCTCTGGGAAGAGAAAAAAATAAAAATTAATTCAGCACTTAAATATGTATTCAGTACCAGGCACAATCCAGAGGTTATCTTCCTTAATGCTTTCTAGGGTCCAATGAGACATGTTTCTAGTATCCCCTTGTATGGCTGAGGAGTCTGAGATATTGTGATCTTGTGGGATAAGAAGCAAAAGATATGAGATGATGTCAGGGCTGGAAAAAGTCCCTATTATTCTTTCCCTTTGTCTCTCAAGGGAAACAAAGTGCTTAGGAGAAGAGGAGAGTGATTTAAACACACCATCCACTCAGAAACCCTTGGCCTTGCAGGGACTCTGTAGGCTCGACCATTTGAAAGCTTGAGTCTTTGTGACTGCAGTCATTACTCGTCTGGTAAAAATTCTGGGAGGTGCATATACTAAGGCACTCAGTCCATCAGACCATGGGGTGCTCAGTTTCTTGGTAAGACACAGACTTGATCTTGGGTATGATTCTTTCTCTCATTCCTCTGTGTCTGTCTCACCAGGGGGAAACCTGGCTGAACTCTAAGGTTAAGGAGACACTTGGGGAGCTATTAACAGAAATGAGTGAGATTCATCCATACAATCTAAAAATATTTATTCAGCTCTTGCTATAAGACAGCCACTGCTCCAGGTTCCAGGCATACAACTGCCTCCCTGAGTTTATGTTTCTTTTAGGGAATTAAAATTAATCAAATCACAACAATAAATTCAAATTTATAATCATAACAAGTGCCATGAAGGAGATATACACGATGCTCCAAGAACTTTTCCCCAGGAAGTTTTCTTAATCTAAGGATATGGAGTAGAAAATACCTAGGTGAAAGGGCAAGGGGAGAACCTAGGACCTTCTGGAAACTTACAGGCAGGGGGATCAGCATGAGCAGAGGTCATGTGGTGGAAATGATGTTGAACATGGTTGAAGGTGCAACTGGAGAGCTGGGGAGAGCCAGCCATGGAAACCATGGTAAGGGGTTTTCGTCTTCATCCTGAAAGGGCTGGAAGCCACTGAAGTACATGGCCAGAGGGTGGCTCTTTGAGATGTATGTTTTGACAAGACCACTGGCTGTGGCTAGGAGAGTGCAATGGAGGGGACAAGAGCAGTTAAGAGGTGACTGCAGTTGTCCAGGTGAGAAGTGGCCATGGCACCTTGGACTAAAGTGGTACTGAGGGTGGAGATGAAGAAAATGGGGTAGATTTGACAAAAATTTATAAGGTTGAAAAAAGCAGTCAGTTTAGATATGGTAGGCGAGCATGTGAAACAGGTCTGAGATGACTCCTAAATGTATGGAGATAACGCTGTCCTCAGCCATAGCTCCGTCCTTGATCTGGAAGGGCCAAAGGGATCCATCTGAGCTGGTCTCTCCAGGCTAATCGCTGAGAAGATTCCTGTGGAACTAGGACTCATTGAGATATCAGGTTAGGGGAGGAGAACCTGGACTTTCCTTTATGTGTTGTATTTCTAAAAACAATTTTTCTGTTTGTATTTTGCTTTTTGATTTGCAGAGTATTTTCAAATACATTATCTATAAAGGTATAGATTGTTATTCTCATTTTGAAAATGAGGAAATAAACTCTGAGTAGTTAAGTGATTTGTCCAAAGTCACACAGGCCATCTGACTCCAAATTCCATGCCCTTTTTACTTTATTCCCGCTATTCATTTATTCATTCAGTATGTGTTTACCACCTACTCACAGGCCCCGGAGGCAGATTCACTGTGGAGCTAATGAAGCTTAAACTTGAGGGTCCTGCATCTACTTAGGCTGCAAGGCTCTTGGAGGGACCCTAGAAATGGGTTTAGCTGGTTGTATATGGTTATCTAGTTTTTTTTTTTTTTCAAGAAAATATGAGAGTACAAACATTTTGGTTGCATTTTATATCTTTGCCTCTCCTTAGCAAGGGTTAGAGGTATGCCCTTCCCCTCCACAATGCTCACCTCATCCCTCAGATGTGGGTCTACCCCCCACAAACCCCGAATCCCTGGTGAACACCACCAGCATTTGAGCACCATAGTGTTAACCAGTCAGTACCAATTTGATGGCGAGTACATGCGGAGCCCATTCTTTCGATCTTGTGTCACCTCACTTCGGGTAATGGGCTCAAGCTCAATCCAGGATAATATAAGCAGTGCTAGTTCACTGTCGGTTCTTAAAATTGAGTAATATTCCACCGTAAACATATACCAAAATTTTAACAATCCAGAGTGATGGTTATCTAGTTTTGTGAAATTTGCCAAAGTGCCACAGTTAAACACAATCAGGTACGACTGCCATCTCTTTCCACTTCGACGTCCTTTCCACCACACTCCCTACGTGCAGTGGCCACAGACATCTTCAAGATCCAGATAAGAAGAAGCTAAAATAGAGATATATTTAGTGTGCAGGTAGTGGATATACTGACATCATTCGCAGCCACTTTCACGGAGCGCTGTTTTCCTGGCTGTCGAGGCGGAAGACGAGGTTCCGGGTACACTCCCGCCGTCCACGGTGTGTGTCCCCGCTCTCACTGGGTCCTAAGGCCTTGAGCAGACATTTTAGAGCATATTCTATGGTGTCTGGTTCTCTCCAGTCCCTGGTCTAAACAGAGTTTCTCTCCTTGTCAGGAATATACTTGACTATCAGACATAAACACATACTAATTGTTTTCCTTTTTTGATGAGAATTGTGTGGAATCAACTTATCAGAACTCCTGAGTTTGTATGGCACAAATCTATGGTAGTTCTACAACTACTAGTTCTGGTATATTTGTGTGTGAAGTGATATACCTTAAGCATCCATACTATCAATAATAATAAAAAATTTCAATCATTTGTTACAGAAAAAAAAGTGAATTATCTTTTCATTCTCTCTAAAGATGAGAGTAAAAATTATCATGTGATCAAAGAATGTAGAAAAGTTACTGTAGAATTTATTAGGTAATTAATTTAAAAATATTGTTCATTTTTTTCTGGAATTTATGGCATTTTGCCAACTTTTAATAATGTGTAATTTCTTGGGATTTATGTTCTGAAGACATATTCATCTCCTACCTATTTTATATTTAAAATATTGTATTCCTTCCCTTAAATAGAGATCCAAAGTTTTATAAGCCTCAGGTTCTCAAAATTTTTCAGATGTTCCCCCACACAGGAGCTATGTGAGCCATACAAGAAAGTGCCTTGCTCACCCCCAACTTAAAACTTATGAGAGGGGAATGGCCATAGGGCAGGTAAGTGCTAGGCTGAGCAAAAGCCAAGTACTGTGGGAGGCACAGCAGGTGCCCTGGCTGGCTCCAGGGTTGATAGTGATGGTTAGGGAAGGAAGAGGATACCCAAGCAGAAAGGGGGGAGGGTGAAGATTTCTTAGGTAGAAAGACTACCCTGAGCCCCACAGAGACATAGCATTAATCTTCACTGATTGATCTAAGTTTCATGAATTGTTTCTAATGCAAAACTTTGATGACTTCTGTGTGGGAGCTCTTCTAACATTGCTGCTCCCCTGGATTTCCTTGCCTCGCTTCCCCCAGGGGAGTCTGCTGCCCCTATCGGTGGTCTCTCTCAGCACACTGTTGACATAGTGGTTTTGCATTCAGAATTGCCTTTTTGCTTGCCCTCTTGCAAAAATGAAATATTATGTAAACTCCCTGAAGACAGGGACTACGTCTCTTTTCTCAATGTTTGCATCCTGGAATCTGCCGCATGCTTTGTATATAGGAGGTATCCAATAAATGTTCATGCAGTAATATTTATTGAGCTCCTGTTATGTGGCAAGCCCAGTATGGACACTGCAAACCACTGGTAAATGAAACAGACATAGTCCTTGCCCTCCCAGGGCTTATGTTCTAGTATCTGTGGAAAGAATAAATGGTGGCACGCATGCTGAATCATCTCAGGAAAACGTGATGTTAGGAAAAGGGTTTGAAGTAGTCAGAGTCTGTTCCCTCCAATCCCTCTCCCATAGCTCCACACTTATCTTCCATGAATATAATGGTGTTTAAACCTCTCTGTTTAAAAATCTCTCAGGCCATCATACGTGAATCATTTCTCTGTCATTCAAGGCTTCCCATAGCCCAGCCCGCCCTGCCCAACCCAGTCCCTTAGCACTCACCAACAAGGGGCCTCTGCTCCCCTCACCGTGCCCCTTCTCACACATTTGTGGAAATACTCATGCCTCGGATGGGATTGTGAGCATTTATGAAGTGCCTGCTATGCACCAGGCTCCTAGTACTCCTTGGAGAGAAAACCTGATTGTTTGAGATGAGGAAGATATTCACATAAAGAGATCCCTGGTGATCCCTGGGAGCCCTTGCCAAGTGGTAAATGAGGCCTCAGACATGCCAGGAAGGGGAGGATTTTTTTTCTGAGTTCCTTAAATTAATTAAAAGTGTTTTGCATTCCACTTTCTGTATCAGATACATACACCTTATACCCTCTAAACAACTTCAGCCCCAAAAGTTCATGCATTCATTCAACAAGTGTTTACTGAGCACCTGCCTTAGTCCAGACACCGCCCTGAGGGGTGGGCCTGCAAAAGGGGGCAAAGCAGAATCTCTACTCTTAGGGAGCTTCAAGAGCAGCGAGCTCTCGTCTGGAGAATGTGGGAGGCTATTGAATAGTTTTGAGCAGAAGAGCAGTAGGGTATGTTATACTTTGAAAAGAGCACTTTGTCTGGGATGTGATATAAAGTACCATTTCTTTACACTTTCATGCATTTCATACGTGTGACTATGTCATTTAGTTAGATTATTGTTGTGGCAGTGAGAAGAAGGTATTTGAGGGAGATGAAACTGAACATGGGATGGCCGGAGCTGGAAGAATATTGAAATAAGGCAATGATGTTAGTGATAGGGAGGAGGGAAATGCTTTCAATACATAATTGTGCATTTTATGTGTATATATATTTACATGTGTATACATACTGTGTGTATGTGTATATTATAACTTACATTATACACACACACACAGTATCTATCTATCTATATAAAGTTGTTAAGACTTGGTGATTTTGGAGTGGGCATGTGAGCTAGGTTATGGAGGCTGAGTGTAGGATGACCCCCAGCATATTTACAAGACTAGTGTAACTTCTTTATCAGAAGAGATTAGTTATTCACGCGTCCGTGTAATGGAAACTGTGTCTTGGCACCTTGAATACCTCTACAGAAATAGTTCCCCATCTTCAATGTGCAAAAGGACTTCCACGTAGATTGTAGAAGAGCCAATTAGCCAGATTATGATTTGGTGGGTCTCGGATGAAGCTTCAGAATCTGAATATTAACAGACATCTCAGTTATCTCGAATTTGTGAATCGTGGGGAAAAGTAATACAGACAGCTCAGTGCTCTGTGGGAAGAACTGTATGGAGAAGAATTAATAGAATCGAATTGAGTGGTACTGAATGAATCCAATTGCAGAATTTTCACAGTCTCCGCTGCAGTTTGAGAAATCACCAGCAGGTGGCGAGCGACCCACACAACTCGGAAATGAGGATCGACCGCTTCCGGGCACCCAAATCCCAGACCAAAAACTGTCCAGGCTGTAGAGGGGAATCCTACTTCCAAGCAAACTGTTGGCGACAGAGGTGACTTTCACCCCTTTGCACGTGCATCACGATGCGCCAATGGCCCACCTCTTGCGCTGGTCCCCAGGGCTAAAGGCATACCGACCGCACGGTGCCGCCTTCTTACTCCCAGGAGCCATAATCCTGGCACCAGCAAGGACTGACCTCACCTCTGGAAGGCTGAGGATGACGTCACCTGCCCCCTGAAGGTTCAGGCAGAAAAGAACAGCAAAAATGCCTGTTCGAAGAGAGGAGTGGTTGCCACTAGAGGGTCACGTGGCCATGCCTGTATTGCCTGTATAGTCAGAATGGGAGGTGAGGCATCTTAACCCCCTCATTTCGTAAAGCCTGAGAGAGGATGAGCAACTCGCCATGGCTCACAGAACTAGAAAGTTCCAGAAATTCCTGGAGTCTGTGTCTTTAAGTGACGTGTGTGTGTGTTTAGTTCATCAGTGTCTGCTCATGAATTGTCATATAGAAGAAGCTTAGGGGCCACCATCTGGTTGGAGAAGAGGTGACTTTAGGATGTGTTTGTATAACAAGTCCACTGCTTTTTACCTAGATCGTGTATTTATTTGGGGGATAGCCTGGCAGCTGGGGGAGGGTGGGAATCCAAAGAGAATGGTGCCTAGGGACTGAAGGTTCTCTGTTGCTGCCCCCACTTCGTGTTTTAATGGACTTTCTTTTCTTATACACCTCCTTTTTTGTCTGCTAAAGTTTATTGAAAGCTATGATTGTGTCTTATTTGTCTCTGATTATGCTCCATAGTTATTTGATGAATCGATAAGTATATCAATCTTGATCACTTTTAGATCTCAACGGTATTTTCTAACATCTTGAATGAATAGCATGTACCTCTTGTTATATGTTTCAGTATGCTTGTACTTATGTAACACATATCCGGTGTCTACTATGTGCCAGGCACTGTTGTCGGTAGTTTACAAAAAGTAACTCATTTAATCTTGTCTTTGTTGCTGTTTCTTTAAGATTCCATGTTAATGAATATCCACCTATTACAAATTACTCTCTTTCTCCGCCCCCCCATCTTCCCCTCCAAAGGGCTGAAATCAGTTACCCCGTCCCTGCAGGTGCTGCAGGTACTAGGCCCAGGGAAGAATGGTAAGGAGAGAAGAAAGTCAAGTGGCCAACCTTTGGGGGGCACATTTTCCGTGGCAGACGCTGCCCAGGCTGCGGCTGCATCCTCCTTACACTGATAGGAGTAACTTTCCCCTTGGCCAGCAGGGCCAGAGTCCAGGTTTGTCTGAAGG
The DNA here is from genome assembly GCA_008086735.1 of Cheirogaleus medius. Classification (NCBI taxonomy): domain Eukaryota; kingdom Metazoa; phylum Chordata; class Mammalia; order Primates; family Cheirogaleidae; genus Cheirogaleus; species Cheirogaleus medius. The sequence goes on from VBSM01003169.1 coordinate 21,149,194, forward strand.
GGAGACGGCTCCAGCCACTGGGCTGATTTATAGGCCAGAGCATTCCCGGGCCGCACCGCAAGGAGTCGGGCTGAGCTTGGACTTTGGGGAGGTGATGATGGACACAGGACACGTGGCCACACAATGGGGACACACGACTGACCTCAGTCACTTCGGTAAACTGCCCCTGCTTTCCGGCTGCTGCGGCAGGAGCGTTTCGGCAGCTCCCAGGCTCCAGCCGCCTGAGTTCCTCGCCCCAGCCGGCAGCTCCCCTCGCCCTGCTGACCGCAGAGAGCACCCAAGGGCACGTAAGCCCCCACGAGCTCTCAGAAACCCCTGACCCTCAGCCTTAAAGTCCTTCCTTGTGGATGGGAGCCTTGGTGCGTTTCACAGTGTGTAAGGAGAGGCACAAGGGCCATCTCCGCCTGGGGGCTGAGACTGGCTGGAGCCGAGCGCGCCAAGAGTGAACTTTCCGCGCAGGACAGATATAGGCACCCGGGGGTCTTGTGACGTCACAATACGGTCTGGCAGGGAGAAAGGCAGAGAAAGGGTCAAAAAGAGGTAGTGTGTGCTGTGTGGCTGAAGGTGGGGGCTTGCGAAGAGAGGGAGATCAGGGGAATGGGGGAAGGGATTTGGGGACGTATAAATTTGAGAAGGAGCAATCAAATTGGGGGAAAAATAGCAGGGCTTTTTTTTCTTCCCTCCTATATGCAAACTGTCACTTCGGGTTAGCAGGAGCCCTTATCTGGCTCATTAGCATGAGCTGTGGCTAACACGCTTAAACCCTCTAATTATTTATTATGCCGTCACGGAGCGGGTTGCAACCCCACCCCGGGGCGCGCTAGCTGCAGAGCCGGGCAGGGCGCGGGGGCCGGGGCGCAGCGTGCTGCCTTGCTGCGCGCTACCAGGGAGACCCCTCGCGGGCCCGGGAAGGCGCTGTTCCGCCAGTCAGCGTGGCAGAGTTGTTGGAATCTATCTGGAATGCCCTTTCACCAAAATTCATCCCCAGGGGAATAGTGCAGCGCACATCCGACTCATCTATACTTGCTCCCGAGCTTCTCCACTGCCAACTCCTAAGACCAAAGTTGGAGCGAAGGGGTGCAGAATTCTTGGGAGGAAAAAAGAAGAAGAAGAAGCCAAACACAACACGGAGCAAGGGGCTGGGAACCTGAGCTGGGTAGCATGTTGTGTGCACCTTCCAGGAGAACCTACAGGTTCTGCCTCTTCCCCAGCCTCGCGTTCCAGGCGGGTTCACAAACTTGAAGGGAAAATATGATGGGCTGAAATCCGGCCGCTCATGTCCACGGTTCTATTCAGAAAACAGTTTCAAAATAAGTTAACCTCTGTAGGGTGGTTTTCTTCCCCCTCCCCTTCTAATTGTCCCCCCTTCCCCTTCCCTCTCCCCATTCGAGTCTGTTTTATGTTCCCCTGCGTTGTGCCAACTATTTTATCTTTATTCCTTCTCTTTCTGTCTCGCCATTCATTCCTTTTTTTGTGTGTGTGGCTTCTCCGGCTGATGTGCGGCTCGTTACCACCCACTGCACGCTCGCTCCTGTAGCTGAGGTGTTTCTATACAAACTCGAGCGTCCAGTTGTCATATTAATTATTACACTGAGTAATGACTGAAATGGTCAAAATAAGGGGAGACTCAGAGAGCTTTTTTTTTTTTTTCTGCTCAAAGATTCAGCAAAGAAGCCGTGCAACAAAGCACTAATTGGTCCCCAGAAACACTCTGACAAGGCATGGAAGATAGGTTTCATAGAGCCCTTCGATTGTGAAGGGGGGAGGGCTCTGAATGGACTCCACGCTTCTTTTCTAAACTCTCTTGCTGAGCAAAAAATGGACCTCTGTTTGAATACTGCCCTGATCCTTGAATACTATACCCAGCAGAGAAAAAAATGCACCATTTATTGTAAGTTTTTTTTTTCTTTTTCAGCTATTCAGGGGTTCTCTGTGAAGAATCAGCTGGTTTTGTTTACCATGAAAGACCTTTACTTTATTTTCATTCTTGGAGGAGGTGGGGAGGGGGAGGGAAGGAGAGCCATGTGCCTAGACAGAGAGGAGCTGGCCTACTGTAACAAAATAGAGTGTAACAAATCCTACAAAAGTTTTGAATGTATTGATTCTTTGGAGAGCTATATAGATTAACGACTTTCTTTATGCTTATCCAAGGAAGGTATTTAATCATAATGTAAATGGGGCTTTAGAAAAAAATAAAGACTTAGCGTTACTTCTCCTTATTTGGAGAACTTCAAAAGGACTTGTGAGGGTGGCTGCAAATTACCTCCTCCTCCTCCACCTTCCCTCCCTAACCAAAAAGCCACAATAAAATATAGTTTGTGCTTTTTTGTTTTGTTTTGTTTTTCCATCTTTCCTTTTTCTTTTTAAGGCATACTGAAAAAGCGAATAGATTTGTTAGAAGCCTGGATTCCTTAATGCAGGTGCAGGCCTGGCTGCTGTGACCAGGAAGCTGGGCCAAGCCAAATACATGGTTTGTGCTGTTCTGCCCCCTGAAGAGGCCCTCCTCTGATGCTTCTGCAGACCAAACTCAGGCTGGCTAGCAGTCTTCTCTGAAGTTACCTTGGGAATACTGTTCTGGAAGACAGTAGATTGTGGAGTCATGACCTTTTCATTTTCCCTGGGTGCATAATCTAGCACAGGCTTAGAACTGCACACAGCCAAGGACAGAGGCCTTAATTATAACTATTGGAATACATATAGGAATATATATATGTATGTATGTATGTATACACACACACACACACACACACACTAGGAATGCCATGCACACTCACTTTTCTCCAAGCATCCAAGCATCCGTGGCCTCTGGGACTCAGGTTGCCCACCAAACTGAGGATTGTGTGAACAATTTTGTGACCAAATCTAGAATGCAAGGCTTGTGTTAACCTTTGTCCTCTCTTTGACCCTTATTCAGGATCCACTATAAATATAACTTTATTAAATTATCTGTCCCGTGGAAATCCTAGTTTCATTTTTAATATTAACCCATCTCCCCAGAGAAAAGGCATAGATAGAGCATTTTTCAAAGAGATGAGACATATGTCCTTTTCACAGAGAGAGGGGTCACAATCTAGGAGCTTGGGCATAGCATGTGAGCAAAGGTGGCACTGGCATGGTCTTCAGCTGTGAGTGGAAATGAAGGTAGGAGGAGACTGGAGCACAGTATCTCCAATCTGAGGGCAGCAGATCCTTGTGGATCACAAGAAAAGCCATCTCCCTCTATAAACCCTGGTGTTGAATGAAGATAAGGTCTAATCTAAAGTATAGTTCAGCTGCAGGGTGTCCTGACATAGGAAAGAGGCCCAAAAGTGCTGAAATTAAGTCTCTTATTGCATTGAAGAAGAAAGAAAACCTTTTCTGGAATGTATATATTCTGGGTGATACTCCCCAAAGGGGTTCAATGTCTTGCCCTTCCCCATCACAAGACAGAACACTGTTTGAATGCTGCTATTTGGAGGAATGAAAAGGCAATCCCTGATATATGTGGAGAGATTTGCAAAGCAAATTAACCAACAACATCTGATTTAATTCTCATAACAACCTTGACACACAGGCAAGGGGAGTGCCACTGCCCCATTTATGGATGAAGGTATCAAACCCTCCTTTTGTGAGTTGTTTGCTTCTCCCTTCATGCCCAGATAAATGGGACATTGTTCAAGTGTCTTAGCCAAGTAAAATCCTGGGGACTTGTGAGGATTCAGGCCCACTGGGTGGCAAGGGAGCCACAGAAAGCTGATGTGGGAGTCAGGACCAGTGGTTCTACTGAAGCTCCCTTCATGTAAAGGCCACAGAGCATCTCTGTATTTTATCTCACTTACTTCATGTTAAAAAATGTGGTTCCTGTCTTTATCACCTTGATTTGTGATCCATCACCATCATTTCTCAAAAGTGACAGGAATTACTCACCCCAGGTGCTGAGATAGTGAGAGAGGGTGGCATTGCATCTCCACTGGCTGGAGCCATTATCACAGTGTGATTCTGGGAAGCCAAGCACTGAGGCTCCTCCTGCCATAAACCCTTTCCTGAGTGGGCTGTGTGAGCCTGACTTTCTAATTAATCCCTTCCTGTTTAAACCTGATCTGGAGTGCTCCACTCACATCTTATTGGAATCTCACAACCCTTGGAGGTAGGTATTATAACTTTTGGCTGGTGCAGATGAGGAAACCGGAGACTCCCAGAGTCTCTCAAGGTCACACAGCTGTTAAGTAACAAAACCTGGACACCGGTGGGGAGGGAGGGTGATAATCTAGGTCACAGGGTCAGAAGCAGGATTCTAACTTTGGCTTTTGAGTCTCAGTTCTTTGCTCCACATTGGTGAAAACAACTAGAAAACCAATGTCAGTGGAAAACTCTCCTAGGTGGTGCACAATCCCCCAACAGCAGAGATGTAAACCCCTAAAGAAAAATTCCAGACTGCTCAGCCTTAGGGTTGGAAGAGAAGGTGGTGATGACAGTATTGAAGAGCATTCGCTGGGTTCTTAGAAAGCTTTGCAAAGCATGTAAAAAAGAAGGCTTAGTATACAAGGGAGGAGACGGTGAGGACAGCATTTTGGTTCAGGGCTGGAGTAGGGAAAATGGGAACAAATGTTTCAGTAGCTTTGGCAGGAAGGTCGCTGTCTTTTTTCCTGGGCTGATGCCAATAGGCAGGACCACTAGAAGGCTTCACTACTATATGCTTCCATTCAGGTGCCCATATCACGGTATATGTGTGTGCTTGGGGTGGGGGATGGGTGATTCTGGCCTTAAGTCCCTGGTAATTGCATGGGATCTTTGTGTACAGGTAGAGCTAAAGTCCCCTAAAGGGAAACTGTGAACACATGTTGGCTACCAGCAAATTTTCCCCTCTCTTAGATATGAGTTTTTAATTAGCTAGGGTACACCCCTCTTGTGCAGATCAGGAAACTGAGGCCAGTAGTAGAAGAGGGACTTGTTCAAGATTACAATGCACGAGAGTGGTAGAGTTGGGAGTCTGGACCTTTGTCAAGCATGGAATGACAGAGTCTGAGTTAGAATGGAGCTCACAATTCAGCTTAATGTGAAAGGAAGCACATGTAGATGGATCCATGTTAGGGACAACCCCTCCCACCCCCAGCCCTGACTATTTTGGTGAAGAGGAGGGGAACAGGCATGTGGCCTCCTAGCACATGCTCACAGTTGAGGCACATGGGTGGTGGGGAATGCCTGAATTATCGCTATTTCTCCAGGTGGTCTGGGGCTCATTTGGGTTGGAAAGGGCAAGATGCCCAAGCTGAGTGGTGTGGCTCTGTTTTAGGTGTAATTACCTCCTATACTTCTGGGAAGAGAAGACAAATAGGACCTTGGAGACCTCTCAGCTCCTTTCCTCGGAGTCTAAGGGGGAGGCCTGAGCTGTAAATTCAAGGGGCTTCAACAAAGTCCTGTGAGGTAAGCAAGCCACAAGTTACTGTGGGGTGAAGGGGGCCATGAGGGTGGGGAGGGTTACAGAACTGATCTCTGTTGGCACCATTGGGTCGTATACTTCTCAAAGTTACCCATTCTACAAAGAGGAAACAGGCAGCGAAGAGAGATGATTCACTTCGGGAGCCCCTGCTCCTTACTGCCCACCACCACTACTGTTCCCAAAACACTCATAGCCAGCCACACACACCAAGGGCGGCCCCCTGGCCACCCCCACCGGCCCTGTAGAAAGACCCATCTCCACAAAGCGAAGTTCGATTAGAAGCAATGATCCCGATAATTCACCTGATCAAACTGACTATTTCTGCAGGACAAATCAAATGCACGATTGACCTCCGCTTAATTCTGCCTGTGTAGACGCGCCTAGAGGCGCGCCCAGACTCTCTCCCCACCAGAGCCTTAAAGAGATGGGGCTCATTGCTCCGTCTGCTTTCCCAAGAGCAGCGCTGTGTCCCCAGACGTCCCGAAGCTGGACAGGGTTCCGGCTAGAGCCAGCCAGGGCCGAGGGCCCAGGCAGGGCGGCTGGGCAGGCGCTGTCCAAGCGGCCGAGCAACTGCTGCAAGCGCCTCCCCCTCCCTCGCGGCGCCAGCACGCGGCCCTGCCGGGCTCTGCTCCCAGTCGCCTGCCACCGGCCCGCCGGGCACACGCCTGGGGCGGGATAGAGGCTGAGCCAAGGCCGCCGAGGTGCCTGCGGCAGAACAACTGGGGAAGCTCCTCCAGTCCCCCAAGCTCCATCACCTGCCCCCCCTCCCGCCCCACATGTTTCTTCTCAGAGGATCCGGGAATATCCTAGAAGTTTCCCCTCTTTATAACCGGTCCCTCCAGCCACCCCCCCCCCCCGCCGGTCAGGAAATAATCCTTTGGGGGAGCGATGTTACAGGGGGCTGGAGGTCACCCTAGGGGGGCGTCCTGTCACATACACCTATCTACAGCACTGATCATAACCGCCCCTCAATGTCCCTTCTCCTCGGGTCCCCTCTACAGTTGTTCGGTGGTGGGACCACATCCTAATTTTTAGAGCTGGATGGGGCATTTGAGACCATCTAATCCAAACTTCTGTGGCCAAAGACGAGGAAACGGAGGCTCAGAGAGGATGCCACTCACCAAAAGCCACAGAGCTAGTGAGAGGACGTCTTGGGACTAGAACCCAAGTCTTCACATATAGTCCAGCACTTTTCTCACTGTCTTGGACGGACTTCCCCCTCCTATCTTTCAACCTTAATTTGCTTGAACTTCTAAGGTCAGCGAAAAACCCCAAGAGAAAAACAGTGAGGAGGAGAAGAAAACAGGAAACATGGAGCTCCACTACCTCCTAATCTTCCACAACTCCCCTCGCGCCACTTTTCTGCCCAAACTCTTCCCTGCGCTTTGCTGCACGTTCTCAGGAGATCCCAAGGGCATTTCACCCCAAATCTTTCCACCCATGCACCCCAATTCCCAGGGCTATTTGTCCCTTCTGCGAAGCCGGCCCCCCCTTTCTAAAGCCACCCCCCGCTGCAGCCCGCCCCGAGCGCGCCGCCTGTTTATTCAGCCGAGAGTCCGGCACGCGCCAGGCGCACGCACTGCAACAACAAACCCGGCTGAATGGAGAGTTTGCAAGGAGCGGGCGAAGGGAACCAGAGGGGGGAGAGGAGAGAAGGAGGGGGAGTTTAGGGAGTGGGTGGGAGGAGGAGGT
>VBSM01003169.1:21156404-21196568 GCA_008086735.1 Cheirogaleus medius
AAAAAAAAAAGAAGAAGAAGAGAAGAAGAAGAAGAAAAACTCCACACACACACACACACAAAAAACCAGCTAACCAACCCAACCCCAACAGCAACTAAGCACGCATGCCTGAGAGGCAAGGCCCTCAGAAAACAGGGTTGCGCTCAGAACACTATCTTTGCACTCCAATCATTCAAGGAGATATGAAGAGCGACTAGGACTTGAGTCAACGCGCAAAATGCAGCTCGTGTGCAAAAGCAGTGGGCTCCTGGCAGACAGGAGCAGCAGACGCACTATAGTAACTCCCACCCACCACTAACACGCACAGCTGAAAGCGCCGGCTCGGGCGCCTTCACCTCCCCGCCCTCTCTCAAAGCGCAGTTCGTAGCCCTCTAGAAATGAGTTGGTGTCTTTCGTCTCAGTAACCCCCACCCCAATAAGCTGAAGACTTTAGTCTACAGTGAAACTATGCTCTACTCAGTCCTTTGAAACCCTGCTCCTCCTCCAGGGCCCCATCCCCAAACCCTACCACCTCCCTCACAACGTCTTTTCTACTGTTTTCATCATAGAATGCTTCCAATCTTTTGTGAATTTTTTTATTATAAGAAAAATCTATTTGTATCTATCCTAACCAGTTTGGGGATATATTAAGATATTTTTGTACATAAGAGAGAAAGAGAGAGAAAAAAAATTTATAGAAGTTTTGTACAAATGGTTTAAAATGTGTATATCTTGATACTTTAACATGTAATGCTATTACCTCTGCATATTTTAGATGTGTAGTTCACCTTACAACTGCCATTTTCCCTATGTGGTTTTGTAAAGAACTCTCCTCATAGGTGAGATCAAAAGGCCACCAGTTGTACTTCAGCACCAATGTGTCTTACTTTATAGAAACGTTGTTAATGTATTAATGATGTTATTAAATACTGTTCAAGAAGAACAAAGTTTATGCAGCTACTGTCCAAACACAAAGTGGCAGCCAGTTGGTTTTGATGGGTTGCCTTTTGGAAATTTCTCTCACTGCCTTTTTTTTCTTACTGTTTTATTACAAACTTACAAAAATATGTATAACCCTGTTTTATACAAACTAGTTTCGTAATAAAACTTTTTTTTTCCTTTTTTCAAAATGAAAGCAATCAGCTGCCTCTAAGCTTTCTTTGACTCGGATGCCCCTGGACAAGTGATCGAAATGCCAAAGCAAAGGGGTGGGTGGGGGGAGAAGAGGGTGCTGCAAAACACGCTAAGTGGCAGGAATGACGAAGATAAGTGCTGTGGCCAGTCCTACCCAAGTAGTGACTTAGTGATGAGTGCAGAAAATGTACTGTTTTCTTCCCGTTCTATCTTGCAAATATACATATGCATGAGAGAATAGGTGGCGATTAATAGCTGTATCATACTTTGATAAAACAACTGAACATTTAAAAATCCCCAAAAAAGTGAACTGGAAAGAGAGGGTCCTTCACCCCACTTTCCAACCCACACCCCTATTCTGAGTGTCTCCTTGTGAAACTATGGGAGGGCTGGGTGAAATAATGGGTGGAAAGTTGGGGGTTGGGGAGGCATCCTTCTGCACATAGGAGCTCCCACTGGAGAATATGTTCCTCTTCCTTCACTTCCAGGCACACGTTTTCTACTCCTTTTCTCCAATACACACATTTTCCATAGCGATTTTAAGTAAAAGGTCCGTATGATATAAATTCCTTCCAGAAGGAGCTAGATTTTAATAAATAAATGCATTAGAAATGTGTGGTCGCTTTGAGACACTGGCCTATCTAAGCTTGTGACTCTATCCGAATGGCGTGAGCTGCGTGTAAAAGTACCCAATTACCAAGATTCAAAAAGAAATTGGTGGGTTTTTGGCTGGCTTGCTTCTTGTCAGTTAGCAAAGACGTGATTAGAATCCTACTCGGCCTCTCGGCGGCTCCTCGCTCGCCGCCTGCATTACTTGCAGATTCAGTTTGCGTGTCTCCAGCCAAGCGGAAAGCCGAGCGCAAAATGCATCTTACAAAACCCAACAAAGAACGGGTAGCCAGCACGTCTTCCAGAGTTAAAAATCTAGTCTGTGTTGGTACATCTATACCATTTAGTGGCACAGAATAATCATTTTTTAAAGCCGCGATGCGCGGAGCACGCCACAGCGTCTGATGTCATTTTGTTAAATGACCCTCTATAGAATGCACATTGAGGCTTCAGTCCCTTTCAAAGAGATGAACGTAATTAAGGGAAAAAAATCAGTAAATTCCTCATCGCCATAAATAATCGGACTTTCTGCCAGCAGTGGGCCAATTTAGAGCTTACTTGAGAGAAGTAATGCTTTTGTGATGCCTGCTTTTATTTTTATCTTCTCATTTAGAGGACCAGGGCTAGGCTTCCCCCCACCCCACCCCACCCCACCCCCGCCCCATTTCTCTTTGGTTTAATTTAGCTCCTTTGCAAGTTTCCAGATAAGGTATGCAAAGAAAGTGTAGCAAGTCATTTATGGCTATGAATATAACATTAGGATAATGTTTCGGTCCCCACAAAGGGGATTTTTTTTTCCCTTCTCCTGTGAGGACAGGTGTTCTTTCCCTCACTTCCGAATGGGAAATATCCAGTCTTGTTAAAGTCGAGGCAAAGTTAGCTGTTGTTTGCCACAACGCGAAGGCAAACTGGAAAAATTCACAAAAACACACACAATTTTGCCGAAGCTAGGAAAGGGCAAAGCGAGGATTGGGCAAAATCTCATTACATCTGCTCTAATCGCTTAGCAACACAAAGCCGGGGCTTGTGCGGGGAAGGGAGCCTTTCACTGCGCGCTGACAGGCCGCATTCAGCCAGCGTTAGTCAGCTCCATAAATCACTGCTGCCCATTGGCTGCGCGGCGGGCTTTGCAGCGGCCCTGGGCTGTCAGCGAAATACAAAATGTAGACCCCAGAGGCTGGCAACCGCAGCCTCCCCTCACCCCCGTCTTGGTCCCCACCTCACATTTTTTTTTTTTTTGGATGGAGGGGGATGCTGGGAAAGAAAACTGCATTGACTTTATTGACTGAGAAATCTTACCTATTCAAAAAAATGGCCTGGAGACCACCGAGTTAAGACTGGAGACATGCCTGCTATCGACCCGGAGGAGCATCCAATGCGGGAGAGAAAGAAAATGCAGGCCCGCCGTTGGCTGCAGAGTTGTTGAATGCACGTATTATCAGAGGCTGGGAGAGGGCTACTGGGGTACACGTATCACCTCCCTGATACGCAGGTTTTAAATTTTTCAATTGAGAGTAGGAGGGTATGTATGAAGAAGAATCTATCTCAAGTTCACATCAGGCAGACCCACCAAGGAAGAAAGAAGAAACCATTCTGCAGTTGCATAGACCTTCAAAGGAGTAGGGCTGAGATGCCCCAAGAGAGCAGGATAGAATGTGCATTTCTACTTTGCTGTTCTTGCAGGCTGGGGATGTTCCAACACAGAGTTAACAGCTCAGTTCCTTGGTACCCACAACAGCTAGCTGAAAAAATGTAATGAAGTTAGCAAAAGACCTATGTCACAGATTACAAGCTGTATGTAAATGTTAGTGCTCACTGTTGTAGCTATTCTCATCTTCCAGTTCAGTTTGTCATTTTCCTAAGAACACTAGTCAGATGCATTTAAATCACAGCTAGTCAGATGCATTTAAATCACAGCCCAGACTTGATTCCTACCCACAAACCACATAGAATCAAGTCTGGGAGTAGATGTAGAATCAAGGTAGACCTTCCTTGGGAGTCCAGGTTGCCTTACTTCGAGGCACCCCAATGCCACCTCCTCTGAGAAGCTTTCCCTGACCACCCTATCCCCAGCAGCTCTCCATCTGCCACAGTCTCCACCCATTATCCTGTTTTTCCTTCCTGGCATTCACCATTATCTCAAAACAGTGTATCTTTGTTTCTTTATATGATTGTTGTCAATTGCTCCCCACTAGATGGTAAACTCCCTGAGGACAGAGACCTTACCTGTCTTGTTCATTGTTATCTCCCCCACTCCTAGAAAGATAGGTATTTGTTGACCAAATGGACAAATGGTTAGTCTACTCTGTTCCATCCATAGCTGTGTTACTTATTCTTCCTTTTCCCTCCAGATGCACTTGCCACCTTTCTCTGCTCTTCTCTGTGTCCCAGGAGACTGATCTTTGTGGATTTCATCACTAGAGCTGCCATGATTTCTGGCTCTGTGTTGAGTTTGGCCAGTGGGCGGCATCAGCACAAGACTGCAAGGTGGGAGAAGAAATAGGTTGGGTGTTTATATCCCTGCTTTCTCCCTGCTTGGGCTCAGTTGCTTTGGCAGTGGCTCTGATCCTTGGTCTAAGGCCACAGCTCTTGTTAGGAGTCTCCTTTCCCACAGCTACAACTCTTGTTGAGGTCCAGTCAGCTTCCTTTTATTGCCCCATTCAGGCTCAAAGGCGGTAATAGCTCTCCCTTGTTACTAGTCTCTGGGTGCTGCATCATTTTGGCTCCTTAAGCCCCACTCACATCTCTGTCTCTCTGTTAAACTCTGTTCATTTACCCTGGTACCACTGCTGTTGCCAACCATGAGCGGTACATTGGCCATTTTCCCACAGGATATACTAGTTTTATGTAAAATTTTCAGGGACTCCTAGGGGTATCAGTAAGAAATTTTGTAGCATAAGGGTGAACCTAACTCTATGCAACACCTAACTCTAGAAAATCACTTAGTCTTTTTAAGCCAGGAATGACTTACCTGAAAGTTTGCAAAAATAAATAAATAAATAAATAAATAAATAAATAAAAAGGTCAGTTATAGTTTTCTCTTCTGGAAAATGAGGATAACAATACCTCCCTTTGCATCACCAGATGAATAGAAAATGAAAGGGCTTTAGAGCTACATATCAGTGCAAGAGATATTTACTTCTCATGATCTTTATGAACCAGGTAGAGGGATGGTGCTGAGGACTTGCCATTAAGATAAACAAAGGTGTCCTTGCTGTTGGGAAGCTAGTACACTTTCTTTCACAGGTTCATTCACTTGACCATTTATGCACTCATTTAAAAGAGGAGGGACAAATGATTAAATTTAATCAACATTTCTAGAACTTAATTGTCTTAATTTGTACCTTACAGATAGGAGCTTTCCAGGAAGCATGGCTTATTGCAACCTCTTTTAAAAACACTATGGATGCTTCTCTGGTGTACTAAATCTCAGCAACCCTATTTCCCTTTACTTATTTCTGAAAAGTCTCTGAATTTCTTTCTCCCTTTCTTCACTCTTGAGCCAGGAAATGATCCTTTTCGGATTTCCCCAGAAACTCCGGATTATCCGGAGTCAAAGGTAAGGACAGGAGTGGGTTCCCTATCACTAAAGTTCTTTTCCCGCTGCGAATGCGAATGGCTTGGCTCTAGCGCAGGTCGAAGTCATATTCCTGCTTCCTCTGTATGCAAGATTAGGTTGTTACAAAAGAGGGTGTGTAGGTTAATGGCAGGAAGCAAGTTGCAGCGCGGAGCGCAGGCCCTGAGCGGGTGTCAGGCTTAATGATTTATTCAAGCTGCAGCGCATCCGGGCGTTCATTGGCTGCAGGCATGCGTCCGCTGTCAGCTGCGCGCGCCGGGGACTCGCAGCGACTCGCCGGGCTACCTGACGCGGGGGCGGGGATGGCGGGGGGGGGGAGGAGAGGAGGCGTGGGGACAGGCCTGGAGCGTAGAGGTGTGAAAGAAAGGAACAGGTAGGAGGTGAGAGAAAGAAAGAGAGAGATGGAGGGAGACAGGAGAGAGGATAAGAAAAAGGAGAGAGATTGGGAGAGAGAAGGGAAGGAAGGTGGGAGACAAGAGAAGAGGAAGAGAAAATCGAGGCTACATTGCGGAGGTGAGGAGGAGGAGGAAGAGAGGGAGAGATGGAGAAAGAAGCAGAGCAAAACAAGAGGGGGAAAGAGAGAGTGTAGGAGAGGAGAGGTGTGGCGAGGAGAACAAATAAGAGAGCGCATAGAGAGAGGCTGGAGAGGGGAGTGGGACGCGCTCCCAGAACGTCCCGCGTGCGCCCCCCTCCAGGCAGCCAGGGGGCGGCCACTCACAAAGCTGCCTTTGATGCGCTGGCTACCAGGGCTATTTTGGGGATGAGATGGCGAAAAGCCGCCAACCCACGCTCCTTGAAGGGAGTCACTTTCTGCAAAGTACGCTGGAGAGGACTGGGCCTTGGGTCCGGGCTGTCGAAGCAGGAAGTGGATGCAGGGGACAAAAGCTCCGCACCTGCCAAAAGCGAGAGCACTTAGAGAGCGCCTCCCTCCCCCGCTCCCCGCCGCCCGGGACGCCGCTCTGCTGAGCTGGGGCGCTGCCCGGCACCGCCGCCTCCGGACAGGACCCGGGCTGGGTCCCGCCCTCCACGTCCTCTCTGAACCAAACCACTTTTGCCTGCCTTTCTTTGAGTCTTTCTCAGTCTGTCGTCTGAGCCACTTTCTCTCTCTCCTCTCTACTTCTCTTTCTTCCTTTTCTTCTTCCTTCTCTCCCCTCTCCTTTCTTCACTCATTTGCTCTTTCCTTTTCACCATCATTAATTTAAAAAAACAAAACAAAACACTTCTAGCTTGGTGCCCTACTCCAGCCAAAGGGCCCTTTGCAAGGAGGGAGGGAAGGTGGGAGAAAGGGAAGAAAGATATTGCTGGGGGAAGAGAATGTGGCATTAGAAAGTCGGAAAACCAGCCCACTGTGTGCATTTGTCTGGATGAAGTTGTTGAGCTGGAGAGTCAGCAGTCAGAGAGGGTGGCTGCTTGTGTTAAGGAGTTGGAAATTCTATCAATAACCACCCCTCTCCCAAAGAGGAGACAGAAGTAAAGCTGGCGTGTCCTTCCCCCAGCCCCCGCCCCCGACCCCCCAGTACACAGCCCATGGGTTCCCCAGCTATCTCTCTTTACTAGGAAAAACAGTCTGTCTCCATTGTCCAGGTGCCAGCAGGGCCTTTGGAGAAAGGGAGGCCCGCCAGCCTTCTGATCAAACTCAAAGGTTAGTTAAAAGACAAAAACAGCTGAAAGTCTTCATGAATAATGCTGGGCCAGCGCGCCCCCACCTCCAGCCCCCCCAGCTGAGTGTAGTGCAAGCCAGGCTCAATGCCTGACCACTTGGTTATGCTAGCTCGCCTAAGTCAGAATTTCACAGAAAGGCCCAGAAGAAAAGCTCCCACAATTAGGGGTCGCCTGTCAGAAAACATTAACGCCTTCCTCTCCCAGCCTGTCAGGCCTGCTGCAGATACAAACCGCCATGGCGAATTGGCCCTCCACCCCGTGAAGTGCCCGCCAGCCAAAGGAGCAGGGATTTGCAAGCCAAAGGAGATGGAGTCTGCCTCAGTGCCATTTCTGCAATGTCCTCATGCACAGAGATGCCCCCAGCCCCTGCTTCCTAAGACTTAGCGTTGGATGCCTGGGAGAGGTCAAACAAGATAGTCCTGCAGATGGGCAGATGGATAGACCTCCCAGACAGAGGCAGTTTAGCAGGGCCTTTGCCTGCATTGAAATGATTAAAATATATACACATGGCTACATCCCTATTGCCAGTTTATTGAGCATTTTTCAAGTGCCAGGCACCTTATTTTGTTAATGATCAGAGCAATCCTTTAAGGTGCTGTATAATTATATTGACCTTATGGGTGAAGAAACTGAGAGTCTCAGAGAGGATATATGACTCTTCCTTCCATGCTCACCTAGCTAGATAGTGGCAGAGAGGATTGGAAGTCAGATTTGCCTGACTCCAAATTTCATGGCCTTTCTACCATAATGCAAGCCCTTAGTTTGTCCAATAAGATCCAGATACCAATTCTATGCTCACTTGCTTTTGAAAGCATTACCAATCCTTGAGCATGTCCTTTGCCATCTTCCTTATGTTACCAAGAAAATTCTTCATTTTAAGAACAATATCTGGCACTCACAAACTTACAGAAGGAAGGGAGAAAGGAAAGAAGGGAAGAAGGGAAGGGTTCCTTAGAAAGGTCTTTCTGGTTTTCTTTGAACATTATTTTGTTCTGGAAGATATTTGATTTTGGTTGAGCTGCTTGATGTACCATCATTTAGCTAGGAAATTGAACCTTTCTTTCCTCATCTGCATAAGTGAAGATAATAACTACTTGCCGGGAAATGATGATGGTAGAATAAGATAAAATATGCAAAAATGCCTCCCATGGTATCTGGCACATAGTAGATGCTCAAGAAAATTCAGTTGAAAATGAAATAGGCATTAGTCTTTTATTTTTGTGTATCAGGAAATATGTGCCATGTATGTGGTTACATGTCTAAAATAAAAATGCTGTATTGTAGCTAAGTCGTTAGGGAATTGTGTATGCTGTTGTTCTATGGTCTTCACACCACCAGGTTGATATTAGGTAAGGCAGAGATCATGTTCTCAGGTCTTAGGGAGACTGTCTAGTGGTGTGGAAGAGTTTCAGAGCCTCCAAGAAGTGAGCTGTCATCTTCTAGTAGGAGCGTAACAATTTGGCTGTTACTCCTCCCTGGTGAAGCAGGTAGGAGATTGTCAGCCCATTTTGTGGAAGAGAAAAATGAAGCCACAAGCAGTGACTACCTTGCTAGGATTCCTCCCAAGCACTGGAAGTCAGAATTGGTTGCTATGATTCCCTCCCAGGAGCCTTATCCTCTCAGCTTTCTGGATGATTCAGAACGTTGGTCACTACCTCAGGCCTTAGAAGGAAAAATTTTAAGAAAACCATTCATAGAAATTCAAGAGATGGCCATCATTCCCATCGCACAGGATGTTGGTGAGATCATTCAAATTTGTTTCAATTCCCAAACCTCCAATACTGCTATCACCACCTCTCTCTGATTCTATCCACCAATTAGGTCTTCCAACTTGGTGTTTGAAAGCACCAATTAAAAAAATAGAGACAAAAACAAGAAGAGCTACTATTTATAATTCCAGGATTGTTTAATAATTCTGCCAAAGTCCATCAGCTTCTCTGTCACTATTTTTTCACTGATTCCTGTGTGATGTTTTGGCACCCAGAGAGCAGAGATGATCCTCAGCATGTGCCTCTATGGCTCTCCCATGTTTTCTGTTTTTTTCTCTTTCTCTGAGCAACCTTTTTAATCTTCCAGAAGACAGATTCCGTCCTTGATATATAGTCATTACTTCATGGACTGCTGGCCAAAAATAATGGAGGGATATAAACACAAGGTCTACTTTGTAGATATTTTATGAAAATATTACATTGAATATGTTCAGAATTCAGTAACATTTGAAACATAAGCTGGTCTTATGAGCAACCCACACATATCCACACAAGCACACAATCCACATAACATAGGTCTGCTAAAATGATAACTGGAGCATTTTTATAGTCATGGTGATGTAGCCAGTGGTGGTTTATGTAAACTAATGATGAAGTCTTTTCCCTTGAAAATACGTGAAAAAATAGAATGAACAAATATCTCAGCCCTGGAAGGAAGACCAGGGTGGGCCAGTCCAGCTGTAGTATTCAGTCCATGTCCATATTGTCTCTACTTCCTGAGGGATGGAAGCTGCATTTGGAAGAGAAAGTAGCACATGTGTAAGGGCATGTTCTTTGTCTAAGTAATTTCTTTTGTAGGAGTAGCCAAGAAGAGGCCTCCTTTATAGCCATCTCCCCATTCTCAGGATTGTCCCTACTTCACTGGGACACACAAATTGGGGGAGGGGGTTATTTTGTGTCATCTAAATAGAGTATACATTTCAATGAACAGCTAATTTGTTGCCAGAGATGGCCTACAGATGAAAATAGACATGC
This sequence comes from Cheirogaleus medius, assembly GCA_008086735.1. Lineage (NCBI taxonomy): Eukaryota > Metazoa > Chordata > Mammalia > Primates > Cheirogaleidae > Cheirogaleus > Cheirogaleus medius. Next base: position 21,166,110 of record VBSM01003169.1, read on the forward strand.
TAATTCTAACTCTGGAGACTTTTTTTTCTAAGGAAAAAAAAAAAACAGACAAGTTCAAATGACACGTAGCCAGGGGTGTTTGTTGTAGCACTTAAAGAAAATAATGTTGAAAAATCCGAAACAACCTGAAACTTTAATGTTGAGTATTGGTTCAAATAAATATTTTTAAGCTCATGGCATACTATTGTGCAGAGTTTTAAATGGTGATGTAGGTTATGCTTACTACATGGAAATATATCTGTGATATATTATACATAAGTAAAAAGAAGGTAATAACTTTTACCTACAATTCTGTCAACCAGAGGAAACCAATCAACTTCTAATTATCTATACTTTTTTATAAAATAGCATCAGATATTTGACTTTTCTATAAAATATGAACATTAATTAGTGTAGTTATTAATTCAACAAATGTTTTACCAGGCCCTGTTATAGGTCGTCACGATATAGCAGTGAAAAAGATCAGCATGGTCCCTGCTCTTACAGTTTATGTTACCCCATAAGACAGAAATTCAAAAATCTAGTAGTTACATGTATATGAATCATTAGTCTTCTACAACATAATTTTAAATGTTGATTAAATATACAAAAACCAATCTGTGTATTTTTACACAGAGAGACTTCACTCTTTTTATTTTTTATTTGTTGCTATTTGTAAATAAATCCTATGAGGAAAAATTTTATAACCAAACAATTACACATATCCATGATTATGTCCTCGAGACAGATCTACAGAAGGAAAATTGCTTTGTCAAAGGAAATGGGCTTTTTTTGAAGGCTTTTGAATTCATATCTCTTAATTGCTTTCAGAAAGGTTCCATCAGTTACGATTTGCCCAACAGTAATATGAGTATCAACTTCCTTACAACCTCACTGAGTAGTGTTGTATTTTAAACAAACAATTTTACCAATTGGTAACTTATTAAAAAAGTTATATCTCATTCTTTCATTCTGCTTATCTTACATCACTAGTGACAGTCGGGTTTTTTTTTTTCCTTATTTATTTACACCAGTGGTTGTCATACACTGGACTAAGATCTACTGCATTATATTAAATGGGTGAAGGTTTGTTTAAAATACGTATTCTTGTAGATTCTGATTATTTAGGTGGCTCTGATATAAGACCAGTTTGTGGACAATAGTGTTTACTTTTAGCCTTTCTGTAGGTAAAGCAGATAGATAACTTTAGAAATGACAGCTGTGGATAAGATAAAACCTCCAATTCCATAAAGGTGACTTATATTCTAAATTTACTTCTTCCAAGTTAAGAGGAGTTGAATGTCCCCAATGGTAATCTGTTGGAGGTGAATGTGGAGGATTACTTTGGACTGCGATTCCCAAAGTGGTCTTGCTTCTCTTTTCCAGCCTCTTCCCATTTGTGCTGACCTCCTAGCCCTGCCCCCCACCTGCTGCTGGCCAGAGAAGAAAGCCATTTCCATTGGCCTTGGCTGCCTGGGGAGATCTATATTACTCCCTGGAAGACAAGAGCTGCCCCCTATCTTGGTAAAGTGTGAAATTCGGTTTTGATTGCAAAGGGAAGCCATTTCAACGGGATTACACCGTGACCATGTAGATTAAACTCAGCCATATGGCCTGGGGACACTTCTTCCTACTGTCAGGTAACAGTGCATTGCTAATGACGTGTCAATGACATTTTCAAATACAAAATAAAGCCACCTGGACAGGAATAAAGGAGGTAAAAAATGACAAGATGCTGGTAAGCATTAACAGAGCTCTCATTCTCTGCTGGCTTTAAAGAGAAGATGCGATTTGTTTAATTTATAAAAACCAGGGAGCATAGTGTTGTAAAAGGACGTTTGCCTGCTTGACATAGTAAAAAGAGATTCCCTATTTTATCAAAAGGGAGTCCAGTTTTGACTCAAAGAGATTGTTTAACCTCACTTAGCCTCAGTTTCTTCACCTGGTAAGTGGGCATAAAAACACACTTTGCAGGGTTGTCACAGGAGCAAAGTAGGTTATGTGAAGGTGATTTGTAAACTGCTAACTGATGTACACATGGAAAAAAAAAGGATGGTTTTATCAGTCAGAACTCTCAGTTACAAGCAATATAAACTCTCATCAATTTAAATTAAAAAGAAACTCACAGAAGGAGCTTTCAATAGTTCAAAGAATTACTGAAAAGGCTGACTCTAGGATCAGAAAATGGGCTATAAAAGGTGAGGCTGAGAACAGTCAAAACCATAGCTAAAGCCATGCCCCCCAGAATAGTTGGATGAGGCTGCAACCACAGCTGCTTCTCATCTCTGGATACCACTGTTTGCACCGACACCATCCCCAGGACGAGACATTGGATGTCCTGCTGATGCTGAAGGTGCCACTGCCTGGAACCTGTTCATCCCAGCTGCCACTGGGACCCAAACGGATTCTCCATTGCCCCTGCTTCTTTGTGCCACTAGCCATCAAGTCCACATCTGAGGTATCAGTTCAGATTGCTTGAGATACAGACGCAGGGCAGGCCAGGAAAGTGAGTATCTGGCCTCACTTGCTTTTATACTAGAACATGGGCTCTGCTTTCTACCAAAATGCTTCAGAGTACCCAAGGGAAGGGTACCCAGATGCTGGGCAGCCAAAAACAAAACAAAGCGACACACAAAAAAAGACGACTATCTTTTAGATCAAGAGTGTGCAAACTATTAATATTTCTGAAAAGGGTGACACAGTGAATATTTTCAGCTTTTTTTGTGAGCAACTACTCGATTCTGCAATTGTAGTGCAAGAGCAGCCAGGAACAATATGTAAGTGAATGTGACTGTGCTCCAATGAAACTTTACTTACAACAGGCTTGCACTTTGCCAATCCTTGTTCTAGAGTGAGGATGATGGTGACAACTAGGTCAACTTTAAAACTGTCCTTTGACCTGTGGTTGGAAATGGGTGTTGGCAGAGAGAGCAGGAATTCCTTCCATTGTGCACTGGCCAGATGTCATCTCTCCTTCAGTTATGTTGCCCCTGGTTACTGATGTTTTCATTGTGAAAACTGTTTCCCAGCTAGAGGGTTAATAATATGTAAACTATTTGTGTTTAAACATAATTTCAATTCAAATCTGAGCATTAATTGAACTCTACCCTCTAGGTAGAGTTGTGTAGCAGAGCATAGAGGGCAGAAGAGGTGCCTTCCCCACTTTCTGCCATCCTGCACCATCACCCAGGCTCTATCTGGGTCTCCCTGGTGCTCCTCTCCTCAGCCTTGCCTCATTGTTACACTTTTTGGGGCGAGTTTCATCATTTCCTGCCATGGATGGTATCACAAGGGCAGTTAGTCTATCCAAGGCATCTGGGTATTACCTTCTTCCTAATAGCATGTCAGCCACATTGGTGAAATTCATCAGTAACTTCTTACGGTTTCTGTGTGATGTTCCCATAGACTGGTTTAGTGGAGCTGGGGAGGGAGGAGAATTCATCCAAGGGACTTAATGATAAATCATTGGATGTAAATATTTGCTGTCATAAAGATAAAATAATTTTTTTGGTGGAAAAAGACAGTTTTCTTCTTTCCATCACTTATTTAACCCATAGGAATTGTGGTCCTAAAGTACGTCGTATATGCTGGGCAATAGGGCTACAGAGATGAATAAAATGAGGCCCCTGTCCTGGAAGACATTATTAGTTTATTAGTCTTTATAGCCAAGCTTTTATTACCGGAAGCAGTCATTGATTATATCTGTAGCTTCCAAGCATAGTACATGTTGCAGGGAAATGGGCTTATTCATCACTATACAAGGAGGATCAGTCATCAATTTTATCAGAAATAAGTTGATGGTGCAGAAAACCCAAACTATGATGGTGAAACCAAATAATGGATTTTCTTTTCTTTTCTTTTCTTTCTTTCCTCTCCTTCCTTCTTTTCCCTCCTGACCTCATTCCTTCTCTTTCTCTCTTCCTTCCTCCCTCTATCCTTCCCTTTTTTTCCCTCCCTAATTCCTCTCCCTCCCTCTCTCGCTCCCACCCTCCCTACTTTCTCTCCCTCTCTCTCCCCCTCCCTCCCTTACTCCTTTCCTTCCTTCCTTCCTTCCTTCCTGCCTTCCTGCCTTCCTTCCTGCCTTCCTTCCTTGCTTTCCCTCTGAACAAGAAGTCTAGACGTAGGAATTCACTCAGGTTGGTATGATGGCTCACAATGCTTTCAGGATCACAGATGCTGACTAGTTTTCTACTCAGCCATCCTTAGCATTTGGCTTGTTGGCTTGTTGCCTTGCGGTCCCAGGATGCCTGCTCCATCTCCAGATCATGCTTGCTTTCTAGGCACGAAGGGGCAGGACAATGGAAAAAAAAATGGTTGTGCCAGCTGAAAGCTGCTTTTTTCTAAAATGAGGCTGAGATTGATGTTTTTAACCAGGAATGTCACTGCTCCAAACACAAGTGGGATTCTGTTAGTAAGGGAGAAGGGAAGGATGAATATCCGGTCTCAAAGAGACCCAAGATTCCTTCTACAGTAGATTTTACCCAAAGATGTACAGGTTCATGAGTCCTACCTATGAGCTGGCATCTGTTCCCAATTCTTTTAGTCCTCATTATTTGTCTAGACTTTTAAGTTGAAAAGTAGGGTCAGATTTCTCAATGCTCAATGGAGTGCCATTAATTTCATTTATGGAGACACTGAATGTTTAAAGGTAGAAATGCCTTCTAGATCTCCTTCTTCAATGCCTTGCACTACAGATGATGGAAACAAAGGCCCACAGACATTAAATGACTTGCCTAAGATCATACTGCTAATAAGTGGGAGATCCTAGATTAGATAACATGGAGAGAATGCTGGGCATATTCTTTCAAAAGGTTATTTTCTCAGTTAGATTTCAAGATTGCAAGATTTCAAACCATCAAGATGAGGTGGAATGTTTTCTGCGTAGTTCCTTTCATTACTAGGATCTGCATGTAAGCCCATAGCACAGGCATCAGTGTTTGGACTACATTTCCAATCCTTTCCATTTTTTTTCATTTTTAGAGCCTCTAACAACCTTATTCCAGCTCTCATTAAGTGTTTAGTAGGCTCTGAAAAAAACAAAAACAAAAACATGCCCCACTTGTTTTCCAAATCTTAGTTTATGATATTACCCCTCACCCACGATTTTCAATTAGAAACCCAAGAGTCAGTTCTGACTTCCTCCTCAACCAGTCTCCCTCCAGTGAGCATCAATAAATCCAAAAGATTCTGTAGGATGTTTTAAAAGTATAGAAAAACAGGGAACATATTAAAATTATTTATTGAACTTTTTCTGAAATTAATGATTAGACCCAATAAGCTTTAAATTTAGAGATATTTGGCCTGTAAAGGTGTCTAGAGGTTGAAGGACATATTCTGAACACATTATTTGAAAATGTGACTGACGTCTTTAATTTAAACCTAAGTTTTTCTGTTCTAGGCTTTTTCAATATCCTGTATTTATGTCTTAAATTCAGCCCCTGTCTTCTCAACTCCCTTGCTTTTGCCTTTGTTCAGGACCTGATCATTTCTTCCAGGACTTTTGCCTCTTAGGGGGTCTTCTTGTTCTTGTTGCTCCAATCCATCCTCCACACTCTGGCCACTTGAGCATTTTAAAAATAATACAAGGACCCCACGACTGCCACCAAGGTGATCTTTCTAAAGCGTGATCATATGTCACTCTTGTTTAAAACACTTCTATGCTTTCCCATTGCCCATGACAGTAGGTACTTTATTGACTCCACAGATATTTATGGAGCTCTGACTTTGTGCCAGTGCTGTGCTAGGCAACGTCAACACGAAGCTGAATGAGACAAACATGGCGGCTACTCTTATAGAACTTGCGTTTTTATGAATAATTGATAAAGGCTTTGATGGCCCAGATTCTGTCTTTAGCCCACCCAGATCTCCAGGCTTCCCTGTTGACCTTTATACCCCAGCAATACTAAACTGCTTATACTCTCGGCACTCATTCTGCTCTGTCTCCTCTTAGTATCTTTGCACATGACCTATTTGTTGTTCTGCTGTCTCAAACATCACTTCCTCCAGGAAGTCTTCCTTGATCTCAACTTACACAGATTGATCACTTTTTCTCTGGAACTTTCACACACAGTCGGCCCACCATATCCATGGGTCTGCAACTATGGATTCTACCAACCACAGATCAAAAATATTCAGAAAACAATTGCATATGTACTGAACATGTACAGACTGTGTTCTTGCCATTATTCCCTATACAACACAGTATAACAACTATGTACATAGCATTTCTATTGTATTAGGTATCATAATTAATCTAGAAATGACTTAAAGTACATGGTACGATGTAAGTTGTATGCAAATACTATGCCATTTTATATCACAGACCTGAGCATCTGTGGATTTTGGTATCCGCGGGGGGTCCTGGAACCAGTCCCCCACAGATTCTGAGGGACAGCTGTATTCTGTTGTTATTTAGTTGTCCTCATCACAATTTTCCCTAATTTATTTGTTTACAGCCTGCTCTTTTCTTTTTCCTAGAGTGAAAAAATGATCAAAACAAAAGAAGTTTGAATTGTGTTTAGAATTCAGAAAAACTGCCAGGATCACGTTTATTAAGTAGACGCTGTTGTATCAAAAAGAGAAAGGATGAAATTTTTCATATTGGCCACCAGGAGTTACAGTGAGCATTTGTAGCTCTGAGAACAATAGCTCTTAAGAGAAGGAGCCAGGAAACTCTACGATGCTTTATCTCACTCAACTATAACAATTTGTGAATCCTCATTAATTGTCTAACAATGTTTCATGAATCTTGAAAGTAGCTGAAATAAAAGGGTTCATTAGTGTGTGCTTCATAATGGGGGAGACTCAATTCTCAGAACACAAGAAGGAAACTATTCTCTTTTTTTCTCTTTAGGTGTCAGGAGGTCTAGGGAACAGAAAGAACAGTCTATAGCAAAATGCAAACTGATTTGGGATTTTTTTTTTTGTCAGCCTAAAAATTCCTGGCAGCAAAAAAAAAATTGGGGGTGTGGAGAGAAAAATCTAAGAAAAACTGATTCATATATTAAGGGAGAATTCATATTTCTATTCTCATTTTTTTTTCTGTAAGAGGGAGCCTTTATATTTTGTTTTCATGCTAGATTGTTGGGTTTTAAGGAAAATGATTGTGGTTTATGTCCCCAATGTATAGTGTGGAACCATAATAGATGCTCAATAAATATAAATTTTAATTAAATAGCATTGTATAGTTGATGATTGGTTTTGATGGGAAAAGATCTAAAATCTAAGAGAGGCTATAGACATAACATGAAAAAAAGCATCAGCTATATAAAACCACAGATCTCAGGGTGTTATCAAATTCTACATTTTTGGGCAGGCAGGACTGAGGCCAAGCATTGGGGAACATGAGCACATGTGCACGCATACAGCATAATGCAAATAGATCTATATGCAGCCCAAGCTTTGTGCCTCGCAAATCTTATGCTACATAACTTCAGTCCTGTTTTCTGGTAGTCCCAGCATCCTCTTCTCTTTTGTTGCCTTTGCCAGTGACATGGAACTTTATTTCTGCATTTTATTTTTTATTTTTCTTTCAAACAGTCTCAAGGAGTCCAGGTGTATAAAAAGAAGCGGGCCCTCAGTGCTGTTCCAACCCACTAGGAGCAAGGTTTCCACTTCCATTTTTTGCAGCCCCAGTTCATAATATTTTTTTTAAATTTTGTTCTCAGAACTCTCTTCTTTATAAATCCGTTCAGCAAATTTTTAAAAAATTTATACAAATTCAATGCGTGTGTGGATTTTGGGTGGGCTGTGGAAATTGATTTACGAGTCAACCACTTTTCTCTTTTCTTGCCATCTCCTGCTTGAGTGGTTTGTCGGCCCCGGGGCCTTTCTTTCACTGGAGGAGAATAAGGTTGTCTATGGAAGAGGTCAGCATTTCAAATTGGTGGAGTTCAACTGCACAAATGACATAGAACTGACAAGAAAAGACAGGGGGTTTGGAGGTCACAGACTGCATAGGTCTCGCTTAGGGTTTTTGCTTTGTGATGAACCCTGGCACCAAAATGAATTAAATAACAGGCTTAAAGACTATTGAGGGAGGACTGAATGCAAATCAAAGATAAGTAGAAGTTTTCTTTCCTAAAAGGGGAATGATTTTTTCCCTTCCCTCTCCCCGTTCCATATCTGTGCCGGCAAGAGCTGCATGTTAAACATGATTTCGCTGGCATTATGCTGGGCGCTTTCACTCCAGGCCGCTGCGATGGCCTATCTTGGCCTATGATTAATGACCTGCTAGGCAATTTGGAAGCCATAATAACTCCGAGGTCCACACACAAACTATATGGTCACATTCCTTTTGCAGATTTGCCAAGCTGTTACCAAGGGGCCCACAGAGGAGCTGGATTGCTCGAGAGATAGCGAGGCATTTCTGCAAATGCCATTCGGGCCTTATCTTGCTGAAAAGTGCAATGAGCGGCAGGCTCATTTACAAAATTCAAAGCCTAGATCTCACAGCGTCTTTATTTCAGCCCAGATTAAGGAAGACAAAACAAAAAAGCAAAACAAAACAAAAATAGCTCCAAAAAAAAGGCTGGTAAAAACCAATCTTTCTATATGGTCTGTAGGCTCTGAGTGATTACGCAGACAGCAGCACGGTGGTATTCCCAAATTTTTAATTGGATTCATGAAGGTCTAATGCTAGTAATGCCTCTAAAAGCAAAGAATGGATTTTTGAAAACCCCAGGTAGAAATAAAGGCTGTTCTTCAAGTTTTGTTGTTTGTAACTGTTTGTGTACCTGCTTCTAAACAGTAAAACTGCTTGTTAGAGTAGACAGGTATTGCCCTGGGAGTCAGGGGCTTGGGTCTAATCCCAGTTCAGCCACTGCATTGCTCTGAGCCCCTGGAAGCATCTATTTCTTCTCCTCTTGGTGCTGCAGTTTTCTCATCAGTTCAATGAGAAGGTTGGATTTAGCAAACAATCCACTATGCGCTTTTCGGCTCCAATTGTTATTCATGTTGCAGATATTTATGGAGCTGCCACCAGGTAATTGGCACCCTCCTAGACCCTTGAGATATTTAGGGAAGAAAGCAGACAAAGATCCCTGTGCTCAAGAGGCTTACCTTCTTGAGGAGTGAGACAATCATTGACAATAAAGATAATTAAGCAAATTATTTATATATGTTAGAGGATAATGTTGTAAGTCCTGCAGAAAAGAGTAAGAGGAAACAGGAATGGCATGGGTGGGGCTTGGGGACAGATTGCAATAGGAGATATTGTGGTCAGTGAGATTTGCAGTAATCTGAAGGAGATGAGGGAGTCAGCCAAGCTCCCAGTGTTTCTTGTGTGCAATCAAGGATGAGAAACCCTCAATCTGGAGAGCAAGCTGGTCAACGCCACCATACCCTTTCCAGGGGCTGTTTGTTCCTGTGGAAAGTGGTCTTACAATTCACACAGTCAAGCCTAGTGAATGTCACAGAGTCCATAGGCGATGTTGTGTCAAGAACCTTCTATGCACCAGGTTCTATGCACAGCTCTAGCCATGCAAAGGGAAGTGAGATGGTTCACGCCAAAGTACAGAGAAGATGGACGTGAAAAAGATTGTTCAGACACTGAGTTTGTACATAGCAGCAAAACAGGTTGTTGTTGCTAATGAGCAGTTTCTCTCACGTATAACTCAAATAAGACTTCGTTATGTTTGCCATATCCACGTAATATTGACTCATGCCTTTGTTTAAATTCTTACTTTACTATTGCCCTAATCAATGCTATCTGTGAAATTACTTGTTTGATGTGTTATCTATCACACATTTGACATATGTATCAATAGTATATAAATAAAATTGTGTGTACATATAAGTATATATAATTGTAAAAATGACAAATGTTCATCTGTATGCTATCTAAAATCATCACCAGGATGATTACCAGAGGAAAGGGAGCTACATTTTTGGAAATACAACTGAATGAGATGAGCTGGTGATGATAAAGAGAGGAAGAGAACATTTGAGGCTGAGAGACTCGTGGCTTCTATTTTATTTACATATGAAAATTGTTGACTTTGGACAAAAGAGAATCAAAGTTAAGTGGTTGGGGTAGGCTTTGCAATTATGCAACCCATTAATCAGTTTTGGACCATTTGGGTGATTAGCAGATGGATTTTTCTTTGGAATTCCCAAACATCAGACATCATTTGCTTTTGACCATATGACCAGACTTGTCTTTTCTCTCTTTGTGTCAAAGCATTGTGAAAAGGAAGCCAAGGTCATGCCATGTGAACTCAGTGGAGCCCAAGGCACATATTCTAGTATGTTTAGAAAAAATATTAAAATGGTCATTTTTGGCCTGGTAGTTAGAGAAAAGCATGTACAAAATTTATTTTTAATTAAAAATTAGGCTTTGGTTACTAGTTGAGGGAAATTTCCAAATTTCCATGTTTTGGGGGTATATATTTACTTTTAAAAATTCCCCTTTCTTTCCTTAACTACTCTAATTAGAGGATGGCCACATACTTTTAGAATCTGTACAATCTTCAATAAGATAAATAGATACATGGTACTGGTGTCTTCTTTTCTAAAAATATTTTTTTATTTTTAATTACCAAGTAATAAATAAATTAATGACCATTGTAAAATATTTAGTCACTGCAGATAACTATAGCTTCCCCTAATCATGGTCTTCATTCCAGAGGGAGTCATTGTGTTATTGTTACCAGGTTGGACTCAGAATTGAATCTTGTGGCCATTATTTTTATTTATTTATTTTTTTAGAGATGGGGTCTCACTCTGTCTCTGTCACCTATCCTGGAGTACAGTAGTGTGATCACAGCTTACTGCAGCCTTGAACTCCTGGGCTCAGGCAATCTGTCTACTTCACCCTCTTGAGTAGCTGGGACTACAGGCACACACCACTGTGCCTGGCTTATCTTTCTTTTATTTTTGTAGAGATGGGGGTCTCACTATGTTTCCCATACTGGTCTCAAACTCCTAGCCTCAAGTTATTCTTGGCCTCATAAAGTGGAATGGTCTTGAGTCAGCCAGGTGAAGATGGGAGGAAATAAGGTCTTGGCAATGGGAACAAAGATGCAAAGGCTCCGAGGCAGAAATGAGCTCAGTTAGGTCCAGGAGCAACAGAAAGGGACTAGAACATAGGAACAAGCAGAGCAGTCAGAGATGAGAGTGGAGAAGAAGGCAGGCCAGCATAGGAATGCAGTTGTGGAGGTCTTTGTAGGTGGGTGGGATTTTAAGTCTAATGGGAAGCTGGTAGATGATTCTAAGCAGGGAAATGATCTGGTTCCTGTTTAAAGAGGATGGCTCTGGCTTCTTTGTGGGAGAAAAGACAGCAGGGAGCAAAAGTGGAAGCAGGAAGGGTAGCTAGGAGATCATAGGTGTCTTCAGGGAAGACATGATGGCTTGGACCAGGGTGGTGGTGCAAAGAACTGGCATGGTTGGGATGTATTTTGAAAGGAGATTCAACAGCAGAGCTAATGAATTAGCTGGGCAGGGGAGGGGAGGGAGAGCAAAGTAAAAGAGCCCTTGAAAATACCATACTAGGTTTTGTTTTGCTTTGTGCTTTCATTCATTCTGGACTCCACTCAGAATGCTTTTCTTCTCCTTTCTATCTCCTTCATTCAACCCATTCTTGGAGCCTTAGCTCAAAGTTCCCCTCTTGCTGGAAACCTCCATCCTCTGGTTAGAATGAATCTCTTCTTGCCTCTCTACTCCTCATTCAACACTTCTCACATTTGATACTTTATTGAAGGAATTTGTAATGTATTAGTGCTCCCGCCATATGCCAGGAACCATATAACAGTGCCTCTTGGGTAGACACAGTGTTTGAATCCTAGCTGATGTTCACTCCTTGCTGAACTGAGACTGCCCAATGCTGCATTTTGTTGAGATCTAGTGCCATAGTTGGGATGCTTGTCCCCTCCAGATCTGTTGTTGAAATTTAATTCCCAGTGTGGGGAGGTGGGGCCTAGTGAGAGGTGTTTGGGTCATGGAGGTGGATCCCTCATAAATAGATCAATGCCTTCTCTAGGGATGAGTGAGTTCTCACTCTCATTATAATAGTCCCCGAGAAAGCTGGTTATTATAAAAAGCCTGGCACCTTCCTTGCTTCCTCTCCTGCCATGTGATTTCTGCACATGCTGGCTCCTCTTCTGCTTCTGCCATGAGTAGGAGCAGCCTGAGGCCCTCACCAGATGCTTATTGTATAGCCTGCAGAACTATGAGTCAAATAAACCTTTTTTCTTTATAAATTTCCCAGCCTCCCTCTATTAGCAACATAAATGGACTAAGACACATAAGAAAAGGAAAAAAAAAGTATGATGTGATGGAAGGTGCTCACGACTTGGTGCAGAGGCCTGGCTTCAAGTTCTAACCCTGTTTCTAGTGAGGTGGGAAGTCTTGGGTAAGTCACTTCAGCTTTTTTGACCTGAATAACCTTGTCTGCTCAATGAGATATGAGATACAAGGTTTTTCATATCTCAAATAGTATGAGGTTAGTGATTTTTTAAAAATCTGTATCCAGAATGTTTAGAAGTCCTAATAGAGTAATTACGTCAAAAGTCTGGATGCAACCTCCAGGAATTAAAGGTCCCTAGAAAGTTATAATAATTTAAAAAGTATAATAGTAATCTACAAGTCAATAGATGGAACAATACATTATACAGAATACATTAACTTGAAACAGTATTTATAAGAAAAGAGTTTTTCCAGATCAATAGAAAATGCTAAAGAATTATAATAGAAAATACTAATACATAAGAGATATAAATGGATAATTTATGAAATATGACAATGGTCAGTAAAGATTAGAAAACCAACCTCACCAGTAACTAAAGAAATGAAAATTTAAATTAGATGCTTTTTAATCTATTTAAAATATAAAGATTAAAAGAACTGGTAATAATTCAGGCCATAGAAATAAATATTTCACAGTGGCTAGTGGGGAGCCAAATTGACACAGCCTTTTGGGAAAGCAATTTTACAACACATTTCAAGAATGTTGACAACCTCATATCCTTTAAACTAGAGATTTCTTTCATTGAGATTAACATCCTAAAAAACTCTCATAAAAAATCAGATATGTAGGCAAAGATTTATCTATGAAGACCTCAACTGAAGTATTACTTTTAATAGAAAAAACTTGGGAATAATTTAAATGCCCCCAAACAGGGGAAAAATAAATAGTTAGAATCATAATGTAAACTATTAGGGTTTTTCTTAAAAAGTGTTTTTTAGGTCTATTTATTGACATGGAAATGAACACAATCAAATTGTAAGTAAAATTTAAAAAGCAAGATACAAAACTGCCTACTCAATATGAACTTGAACCCAATTGTGCTGATATCTGTAGTATATATAACCATTTAGAAAAGAGCATGAATGAAATGCTAATGTTTCTGGGTGGAGCAATTTCAGATGGTTTTAATTACCTTTTTTATATTTCCTGTATGAGAGCATGTTTTTGTTATATAGGGAGAAAATGCAAATGCTATGAAATCTAGCAACAAATAGACAAACAAGCAACCTCTCTCTCCTTCCTTCCCTACCATCTGCCCCCCAACCCCATGTAATAGATGTTCTAGGAAAAAAGAACTTAGAGTCTAGATGTTTTGGCCTAGAAAGCCCAGAATAAGGCTGGATTTGATTCACTGGCTCATTTCTAGAAAGCTTCTGAGACAGGACATAGGATAAATTAATGGTGGGATATAAAAGATGCTATTTCTTGAGCACCCACCATGCGCCAGGTGGGATGCTAGACACCTGGCATATGTTATTTCACTTTCGTTGCTGAAGTCTCACCTTAGTCCTTCTCAAGGAGCCCTCTCTGATGGGGTCTTTCTGGTGTGACTTGTAGCTGCTACAGCAAGAATGAGAAGGAAAAAGATAATGTCCCAGTAGTTTCAGCCAGAACTCAGAAGTCACTTCTTCACAGAAAAATTGGTCATGGGAGGAGGTTAGGTTCTCAAATAGGATTCTTTTTACAGTTAGGTTCTCCCATGAAATTATTTTTGTAGTTTGCATAGTTCTATTTACATAGACCCAGAAATGTAAGCCCTGTGTACTGAAGGTAATTGAAGGCTTGGGGTGAGTAGGGTATTGTGCTAAGTGCTTTATACTCATTATCTCCTTTAAGCTTCATATACCCTATGAGGCTACTATTTGTTTCTTTGTTTTCTAGAGATGGGGCCTTGCTATATTGCCCAGGCTGGTCTCAAACTCCTGCCTCAAGTGATCCACCCACTTCAGCCTTCCAAAATAAAAGGCTACTATTGTTATTCCATTTTATTCATGAGGAACCTGAGACCTAGATGTGTTACTTTCATACTTTTCAAACATTAATGTACATAACATTCATTTGAGGATTTTGTTAGAATGGAGGCTCTGATACAGCAGGCCTAGGCTGGGGTTTAAAGACTCTGTTTCTTGTAAATCTGCTTGAGAGTCTGTTTCTTGAGATTCTTTTTCCTAACAAGCCCTCAGATGGTGCTGATTGTGCTAGGCCCTGGACTGTACTTTGATTATCAAGTGGTCAATCCACTTGCCAGATCCCAGGGCTCAAGTGTGGCAGGGCCATGATGTGAATGTGGCAGGCTGGTGTCACACTCGACTGTACCACTTACAATAGCACGTGCTTCTGCTCTCCTGGTCTGTAGTTTCCCAATATCTTCTCCATCATTCATCCCTTACCAGGTCCCATGTCACGGAGATAGTCAGTTCTGTACTTATTGCTTTGGGGGAGGGATCCAGAAGACTGGAAGCAGAATTAAAGGAATATTTCTTACTCTCCAAAATTTCACAATCTGGTATCCTTTACACCAAATCTAGCCTGACGATGTGTTCTGATTAACACACCTTGGAATTTATATTCACACATGCTTAGCATTTTAATTGCCCATGCTTAAAAATCCTTGAATTTCATATAAAAATCCAGATTGTTGGCTTCTTTTTAAAACTTGGAAAGTCTGAGAACAAGAGCTGAGCCTCTCACATGGCAAGCAGTTAGTTGGAGCTCATAGTGCTGGTCCCTTTACCAAGAGACAGCCCCCCCGCCTTGTGCAACTGACATTTCCCATTATCTGAATTCCTCAGGAATGAAAAGAATCTGGGTGAAATGAAACATTTAGGAGAAAGATTGAAGAAGTCAGTGGGATCCAAGGGAGAGGACCATACCTAAACACCACACAGTCAGGAATTAGGGATGCAGGGTCTTTTGGAGGGCCGAGAAATGGAATCACCTGCAGGCTGCCAGGCCCTCATGTGAGTAAGTATGACTCACCACCCTTGTCATCCCAAGCCTATAACAGTTGATGATATAGCCAGCATCTGATAAGGACTTTCTTTCTATAGCCCCAGAATCTTGCCTTATACAGGAGTGAGGGAAGAAAGAGGGGGATAGTGTGCCACCAAGACTTCATCCCCGTCTGACACAGCCATGAGGACAGCTCTCTGCCTAAATATCCCAGGATACTTGTAAATCCAAGAGAAGAAGAGTAGAGTCCTAGATACCCAGCAGAACTGTGATGGGAGCAAAGGACAAGCCCTTTCCCTATAATTTTTTTGTGGGTAGAAGGACTAAACAGAACTCACTGGAAATCCCTTTTGAGCAGGGACAGTGGGTTTCTATACCCCTTCAGGCAAATTGTTGGTAAAAATGGCCACCATTAGTCCCCTTCCTGTGTCCAAGCCCTTTTGTAACAGGACTTTGCAGATCTTCCCATCCAGAGGTGGAGTTTATTTCCCCACCACTTGAATTTGGACTGGCTTTGTGATTTGATTGGCCAATAAAATGTGGCAAAAGTGATGTCCCAATTCCAAAACTAGTTCTGAAAAGCTCTTGTGTGTTTCTGCCGTGTGTGCCTCTGGAACTTTGCCTGCTACCATCAGAACTAGGCCAGGCAAGTCTGCTGGAGGATAAGAGACCCAGTGCACAGAGACTGGCCACTCCAGCTGTGGCCACCAGGGTTCAGCTATTCCCTGGCTGACCAAGTAGCCAGCTGAAGATGTGTGAGCACACCCAGCAAAATGAGAAGAATCGTTCAGCTGAGCCAACCCACACTGCTGACCCGCATAACATGAGTCAAGTATATGGCTGTTGTTTTAAGCCACTAAGCATTGTGCTGGTTTTATTTCATAGGCAGCAGAAGTTGGCACTCCACTTAACACACCTTGTTAGTTTCCTAGTACTTGTGTAACAAAGTACCACACATAGGGTAGTGCAACAGAGATTTATTCTTTCACAGTTCTGGAGACTAGAAGATTAAAATCAATTTTGTCAGCAAAGTTGGTTTCTTCCAGAGGCTCTGAGGGAGAATCAGTTTCCTGCCTCTCTCCTGGCTTATGGTGGCTGCTGACCATCCTTGATGCTCCTTGGCTTGTAGATGAGTTACTCCAATGTCTGACTCTGTCATCATATGGTAATTCTCTTCTCTGTGTGCATTGTGTGTCCAAATTTCCCTCCTCTTATAAGGATACCAGTTATTAGATTAGGATCTTCCCTAATCCAGTATGACTTCAACTTGATTATATCTTCAAAAACTCTATTTCCAAATAAGGAAACATACACTGGTACCAAGGGTTTCAACTTCAACATATCTATGTGGGAGTCAAAATTCAACCCCCAACATACACCATGGAATTGCTTATATTGCAAAACTCATTCAGGGTTACAAATAGTACCCACTGAAGGAATCTTTGTTTGTTTGTTTTTTCCCTTGAAAATACTATTTAGTGTTCAAATAGACTTTAGATATTTCTTTTAGGATTTTTGACCTGAATAGGACTTGGAATTGAATGCTGGTGCTCAGTTGGTATGGAGCATGTAGGGTTTTTGTTTTTGTTTTTTCTATTTCAGAGTATTACAGAGTATTATGTAAACCAAATACTTTGGTTACATAAATTGGCTTTGTTCTGCCTAAGTCAGAGCTACAAGCATGCCCATCCCCCAGACAGGCACACTGCATCTGTTAGGTGTTAATTTACCCATTCCTTCCTCCCCACTCCCACCTGCCTGACAGCCTATGAATGTTACTTTTCAGATATGCACATAAGTGCTGATCGATTAGTACCAATTTAGTGGTGAGTACATGTTGTGTTTGTTTTCCATTCTTATGATACTTCACTTAGAAGAATGGGCTCCAGCTCCATCCAAGATAATACAATAGGTAGTTCACCATTTTTTATGGCTGAATAGTACTCCATGGTATACATATACCACATTTTATTAATCCACTTATGTATTGATGGGCACTTTGGTTGTTTCCACATCTTTGCAATTGTGAATTGTGCTGCTATAAACATTCTAGGCAGATGTATTTTTTACAGAATGTCTTTTTTTTTTCCTTTGGGTGGATAACCAGTAGAGGGATTGCTGGATCCAATGGCAGTTCTACTTTTAGTTCTTTACAGTGTCATACTACTTTCCATAGAGGTTGAACTAGTTTGCAGCCCCACCAGGAGTGTATGAGTGTTCATTTCTCTCTGCATCCATGCCAGCATCTGTTGTTTTGGGACTTTTTGGTAAAAGACATTCTCATTGAAGTTAGGTGAAATCTCATTGTGGTTTTGATTTGCATTTCCCTGATGATTAGAGATGTTGAGTATTTTTTCATGTTTTTTGGCCATTATTCTATCTTCTTTTAAAAAGCTTCTGTTTGTGCCTTTTGCCCACTTTTTTATGGAGTTGTTTGTTTTTTTCTTGCTGATTTTCCTGAGTTCTCTATAGATTCTAGTTATCAGTCCTTTATCAGATGTATAGCACGCAAATATTTTCTCCCATTCTGGGTTGTCTATTCGCTCTAATGATAGTTTCTTTGCCTGTGCAGATCAGGTTGTCCTCTATCACTGCTTTTATTCAACATAGTGCTGGAAGTACTAACCAGAGCAATCAGACAAGAGAAGGAAATAAATGGCATCCAAATGAGGGCAGAAGAGGTAAAACTACAGCTCT
This sequence comes from Cheirogaleus medius, assembly GCA_008086735.1. Lineage (NCBI taxonomy): Eukaryota > Metazoa > Chordata > Mammalia > Primates > Cheirogaleidae > Cheirogaleus > Cheirogaleus medius. The sequence goes on from VBSM01003169.1 coordinate 21,183,982, forward strand.
TTGCTGATGATATGGTCTTATATCTAGAAAATCGCAGAGCTTCTGCCAAGTGACTACTGGAATTGATGAATAAATTTAGCAAAGTCTCAGGTTACAAAATCAATATACACAAATCAGTTGCGATCAATTTGCCAACAACAGTCAAACTGAGAACCAAATCAAAGACTCAATACCTTTCACAATAGCAACAAAGGAAATAAAATATCTGGAAATATATTTAACTAAGGAGGTGAAAGACGTCTGCAGGGAGAACCACAAAACACAGAGGAAGGAAATAGCAGAGGACATAAACAGGTGGAAAACCATACCATGCTCATGGATAGGCATAATCAACATTGTTAAAATGTCTATAATACCCAAAGTGATCTACAGATTCAATGCAATCCCTATTAAAATATCAACATCATTTTTTGCAGATCTAGAAAAAATAATTCTACTCTTGGTATGAAACCAGAGAAGACCCCATACAGCCAAAGCAACCTTAAGCAAAAAGAACAAATTGGGAGGCATAAATTTACCAGACTTCAAGCTATACTACAAGGCCATAGCAACCAAAATAGCATGGCACTGGCACAAGAACAGAGACATAGACCAACAGAAAAGGACTGAGAACCCAGATATAAAACCTTCTGCATACAGCCATGTGATTTTTGACAAAGCAGATAAAAACATACACACTAGGGGAAAGAATTCCTTTTCAATAAATGATGCTGGGAAAATTGGATAACCACATGTAGAAGACTGAAACAGGATCCACACCTCTCACCCCTCACAAAAATCAACTCACAATGGATAACAGACTTAAACCTAAGGCACTAAACCATAAGAATCCTAGAAGAAAATGTTGGAAATCTATTATAGACATTGGCTTAGGCAAAGAATTTATGAAGAAGACCCTAAAAGCAATCACAGGAACAACAAAAATAAATAAATGGGACCTGATCAAGTTAAAGGAATCTTTGGAACACCATCCATTGGTAAGCTGAGACTCCTTTCTCTGTGTATTTATGTGTGGGTTTGAGCCAGGATTGTTCCATTTTATCTAGTTTGGTAGAAAGATCTGAGACTTTGGAGAAGAAGAAGGACATTAACATTTATGGTACGTAAATTGTCTCATTGAATCCTTAAAAATTTCCCTTTACTGTAAATATAAAAATCCCATCTCACAGCTCAGAGATGTTGAAGAATTTGTCTAAGCCACACAGCTAATACATTCAGCAATAGGCATTTGAAGGAAGATCTGTCTGATGCATCTCTTTTGGTGTCAGATCTGTGTTCCTTTCCTGGTCCATTTTCTACTAAGTGGTATGACCCATAGTAAGTCTCTTAATTTTACTGAAATCCCTCCTCTTTCAAATGGAGCTAATAAATGCCATCCTTATGGGTTTTTATGATATCTGGAAAGATGAAGTAGAATGTGGTCTCAAGGGCTGAGTTTTGGGTTTAGACAGCCTTAAGTTGAAATCTTGGCTCTAACTATGTGACTCTGGTCATGTCATATAAGCTTTCCAAGCTTTAATTTTTTAAATATATAAATAGAAGATAATAATATTCTCTATTTTTAAGGTTTATTGTAAAGACTAAATAGGATTATATATGTAATGCATGTAGCTCAGTATTTGGCCATAGTAAGCCCTCAAAGATGATCTATAATTAGGTATTTAAAAGCATTTTCTAAAGTGCAAAGTTCTAATTAATGCTAATTATTAAAATTACATTTTATTTTGGGTTTGATGGAATCATGTGCTCTCTGAAGACAGGGTGGTTTCTCTGGGCTTTTTCTAACTGAATACTACCCAGGTTTGACTACTGACTGTACTGCATACCTCTACACAACCTGAGAAGCAGACCTACTCCCTTGGCTGGAAATTTTCCATGTTGGGGACAAAAGCTCCTGACGCAGAGTTCCCCAATGCTTTGCTTTTGGAGTGGAAGGAGGTGTGTCAGCCTGTTTTAGACTGTATGAGATCTCAGAGTGTCTGACAAGCCCCCCATTAGCTCATCCTTGTTTGCACGCTCTGTGACCTGTACAGCCTGCATCCATCTGCGGTTGTTCCAAGTTCTCATGTGGCTGGCTTCCCTAGACCTGTTTCAGCTTGAGTGATTTGGGGCAAGACAAAATGTCTATCAAAGTGTTCACCAGGCTACTCTAATAAGCCCTGGAAACATTTGCTTGGCTCCCCCACTAATATCCCTGGGGATCTTCATTTGTAAACTTAGCTTTTTAGCTTCTATTCCCAGTCCTTTCTCCATATCCCACTCTCATTTTTGTCTCACTCAGACAAAGGCTGGGATATGCGCAGGGTTCTGGGTACTTGCCATACCTACAGCCCCTTCTGGGAGAAGTGGCTTCATGTAAAAATCTTGATACCTTCTATCCACATGAATTTGACTGCAGCTATTTAGACCAGGGGCCATTGTCTGCCCCAAAGGATGCTATCTGCAGTCTAAGGGGTAGAGTGGCTGAAGATTTCTGACCATTGAGGAAGTCCTAACCTTTCAGTGACTGCAGTGTCCACAGACCACTCTTCTCTCTTGAGGAGGTTAGACTGGAGACACTCGTAAAGGATATGAGGACAGTAAGATGGAATCGGTCCAGTCTCACTGAGGGAAGGCAGCAAGCAGAAGCTGCTAGGAAGCAGAAGCTAGGAAGCAGAGGGAAGGCCTGTGCAGAGAGAAATGGAATGGAAGCAGAGGCAAAGGGAGTGAGTCCTGAGTAGGGGGGAGTTGAGAGTGGAGGTACTGGCTAAAGGAACTGTTACTGATGCAGTTATTAAATCACCAGAGACTTGTTCTGGACAACTTGAGTTTCTGAAGCATCCCAAACAGTAACGTAGACTGCGTTACTTCATTCTTAGATTGCAAGCAACAAAAACTAACTCTGGCAACTTGAGGAAGAGGGAAGTGTATTGAAACGGTATGGAAAGGCTCTTAGAATCAAAGCAAAGCTGAAGAAACAGAAAGAAGCCATCTCTGGGATCTGGGAATCAAGGCCCTTCTAAGTTTTGCCTCCACAATGATTCAAATCCAACTCTAACTTCACTCCACTCAAGAGTCAAAATCACTGAGGCAGATGGTCCGAATGCCTCATTGGGACCTACACTGCAGTTAGTAAATTGTAGGCAATCCTGGTAGATGGAAAGTAGGCTTTTAATTTTTTTACTAAAGTATGAGGGGCAGGATATTTGTGGGGCCAAAGAAATAGTCATCTTGTCTTCTGAGGTTTGGCTGTGTGGCTGCTGACACTGTTTCCTGTGTCTTTATCTTTACATCTGTAACCTCCTGTCACTTCAGATCCCCTGAGCCTGTCTCACAGACATAACCCTCCTTTAACTTGCCCAATTTTGCAAATCTTACCCGTCCTGAGATGATACTCATTGGTCAAATGCTGTTAGATTGCATTATTATTTCATTATTTCCATTTATTCACTCCTTCTTGTGTCTACTGCTATCATCACGTGACTTTCTATACTTGACCACTAGAGGCCAAGTATACTTCCCTACCTCTTGAGTTTGGGATCACTCATGCAACTTGCTTCAGTCAATGAGATATTTGCAGACATAATGCAGGCAGAGGCTTGGCCTATGCTTGAGCAGTAGGGCTTTGCTCATTTGTATTTCTAACATTGCCAGGAGAATAACATGCTTCTAGGTAGCCTACTGGTCTGGGGACATTGATAGTTCTAGGGAGGACACTGGGACAAAACCTGCACCTAGGAACCAAGCCCAGTTGAACCCAGCCTAGATCAGTAGACCTCCTCCTGCTGACCTGCAGATGAATGAGAAAGAATACATGTTTAGTTTTGGGAAGGCTCATTACCCAGCATTATTATGGTAAGAGCTAACACATACATTTTGCAGGGTGTAATGGAAATAACAAAGGTTTTGGAATAAGATAGACTTGGTTTGGAATTCTGGATCCAACATTTGCTAGCTGTAAGACTTAAGGGAAACTTTATCTCTTTTATTCTCAGTTATTAGGCTAATGGAAATAATAATTCCTTTTCCATTTCCCTTTTCCTAAAGTATTGAGGAATAATTGATGTACTATATATTACATGTGTTTAATGTGTATAATTTGATAAATTTGACATTTATAAAGTCTGTCTGGAAAGTATCCAGCCATTGTTATTTTTTTTCCACCTGCAGCACTGTAGTTTCATCTCTAAAAGATTAATTTAGGCTTAAAAAAATCTCTTCCATGTTTCCATTTATCATGTTACATTTCCCCACAGCTTCTTGGATGTATAGAATATAATTGTAATGACAATTATAATGTCCTTGTCTATTAATTATCATCTGTAACTTTTCTGGGTCAGTTTTAATCAATTGATTTTTTTCATCTCATTATGGCTAATATTTTCCTGCTTCTTTGTATGCCTGGTAATTTTTGATGGGATGCTAGACACTTTGAACTTTGCCTGGTTGGATGCTAGATATTTTTGTGTTCCTAAAAATATTGTAGGCTTTGTTCTGGGATATGGTTAAGTTATTTGAAAAAAGTTTTCTCTTTTGAGGGTCTTGTTTTAGGCTTTGTTAGGTGGGACTAGAGTCACTTTAATCTAGGGTTAATTATTCCACTACTCCAAAATTTGTGACTGGAGTGTGATTTCAGTGGATCCTTAGAGTTTCAGTGGTTAAGAGTTAAAATCTTTTTAGAACTCTAACTGATTCCCAGTAAATTATGAGATTTTTGGATCTGGTATTTGGGAAGAAGTGCTATTATTGGCCCTATGATTTGACGTTCCTCTTTTTAATTCTTTCAGGTGGTTCTTTCTTCAGCTTTGGGAAGTTTTCTCACACAAATGTATTGTTTGTTCTCAACTCAGAAATACTGTCAATCTCTGCCTATGTCTCTCTCCGCTTCCCACAATGCAACCCAACAATTTTCTTCTGGAGTTAAGTTGGGACAATCATAGCATTCATCTCTTTTATTTTTCATCTTGGCTGGGTCATGCTCTTTCTTGTCTGATATCCAATGTCTTGAGGACCATTGTTTTATTTTTTCCATTTTTTGTAGTTGTCTGAACCAGGAGGGTAAATCTAGTCCCTGCCAATCCATTTTAATTGAAATCAGAAATCATGCACCTTGTTTTTCATTCAGATATCTTTCTCCCTTCCACAAGAGCCCATGTCCTTTAGTGAAAGCTCATCTCACTTTCCTGGGATGAGCCCAGCTGTTCTACATGTAATCTTGAGTTCAGAAACTCAGCTAATCATTGCATAGTATTCCCTTGACCACAAAGATTGTTTTAAGAATGGGCATACAACTCACTTTTGACTCAGACACAAGGAAAACTTTCTGGGGGTTTCTGTGAGGAGTTGTCTCATAAATGAAAGTAATGGTTTTTGTCCCTCTGGAATCAGTTGTGAGCTGAGGTGAGACCTGGAACTGCTGCAGTGGTATCACTACCAGCGTGAAGGTGAGGCTAGGGGAGGACAGAGATAATAGAATCGCAAAGAAACTGTAATAGAGATAACATATTGAACTGAAATCAAATCTCTACTCTGGTCTTTTCCAGTTACATGAGCCAATACATTTTCATATTGATTTAAACAGTCTGAAATTAGAATTCTGTTACCAGGAGATTAAACTTTTTCCATTCATGTGCTTTGATTCCTCACTTAAAGTTTAAATTCTTAAAGATTGAAGACTAAATGTCATTTTTTTTTTTTGTGGCTCTTCTTACAACTAAACACAATAGGTGGCTAAGTGACTTGGGGACTTTTGTTTTTAAACTTTTCAGAGCCTCAGTTTTCTTGTCTATAAAAATGGAGGTAATATCTCCTTAAAGAGATACAAGTGGATCTACCATTTGATCTAGCAATCCCATTACTGGGCATCTACCCAAAAGAACAAAAGACATTCTATAAAAAAGACTTCTGCACTTGAATGTTTATAGCAGCACAATTCACAATTGCAAAGATGTGGAAACAACCCAAGTGCCCATCAATACATGAGTGGATTAATAAAATGTGGTATATGTATACCATGGAGTACTATTCAGCCACAAAAAACAATGGTGATATAGCACCTCTTTTATTTTTCTGGATACAGCTGGAACCCATTTTACTAAGTGAAGTATCCCAAGAATGGAAAAATAAGCACCACATGTACTCACCAGCAAATTGGTTTCACTGATCACACCTAAGTGCACATATAGGAATAACATTTATCAGGCACTGGGCAGATAGGAGGAGGGAGGAGGGGATGGGTATATACATACATAATGAGTGTGAAGTGCACCATCTGGGGGATGGACAGGCTTGAAGCTCTGACTCTGGGGGGTAGGGGGGGATAGGCAACACACGTAACCTAAACATTTATACCCCCATAATATGCTGAAATTAAAAAAAATGGAGGTAATATCAGGTTATTATGAGGATTATTAAATGCTATAGTTTATCTAAAATATGTCCCATTGCCTTTCACACACTATGAGTTTAACAGATGAATCCCTCTTTCCTTCATACATAGTAAGTGTTCTAGTAAATATTTCTATAGTTCTAGAGTCAGGATTCACAAATGGTGTGCTGGAAAATATTTAACAGCTGGTTATGCAGAAAAAAAGACAGCATCCTGATTTGTAGAATTTGTCATTATCCATGGTGAAAATCCTCCCACCATAGCTGATTTCAAGCAATTAACATGACATCACTAAACACAGAGTTGTGAAGAGACAAATAGCAGCACACCATTATATAATATTTCCATCATACAGATAGAGATACAATAGACAAAAAACCTTTAAGAGCATAGATAATAATAAAACATAGTAAAACAGAAAGCGATGAGTTTTGGATATTCATTACCTTTTTGTTTTTAATAAAATTTATTTTGGTGTAAGTTTCTTTAATGTAATTTTTACTAATGGCTATATTTAACAGGAGCAATTGGCTCTTGCAAACTGGTACCAGCCAACTCCAATGCCCCATTGTGTTTCATCTCCAACCTCCCCAATCCCCAAGGGGAGATCCCCAAGGGGGATCCCCAAGGGGGCCAGCTCCCTTGAGTATATAGTTGGAAAAATGAGAGTTTTCCCTTTATGTCTCTCTGGAACTGAGTTTTGGAATCTGCTTCTCAATGTCCTCTATTCTCTGTCTTTCCAAGTTCTACCATGGGTCACTGGTTGATTTGTTGCAGGACACCATACAGAAATGGATGCAGAGTGGTCACTCTCCTCTGAATCTGATGCTCTTTTGACCTCCAAGCACTACCCCACACAAAACTGCAGGGGTGATTGAGACTCCCCTTAATGAATAACTGCCAAGTAATTAGATAAAATTACAATGTTGGAAGAGAAAAATCTAAAAGCAATAGGACAATTATGACTTTCCCAGAGTCCAAGGAAAAGCATATAAAACCCTAAATCCTTCACTTTTTAATTCAAGAAAGACTTATTGGACAATTACTATGTGCCAAGCATGGCGTTAGATCCAATTAAAAAGTGGATGCATCCCAAGAGTTTAATTTGGCTATCTTGTCCTCAGTTTTTATTCTCCTCCAAAGTACCTATGTTTTCTCACCTCCCTCACGTGAACTCTTATTCTCTGCCCCCCAGGAAAAATTCTGCCCTCTGACAGCTATACCTTCAGTAGTCCTTTCCTCCAATTTGGCATCATTCCATCTCAGGCATAGGCTAGATGAGATATGGGGGAAGGTAGGAATTTTTTAGAATACATATCAATAACCTTCGACATCCTGGATCCCACAGAAGAGGCTGAGCTGAGGTAGTTTTGGGACTCCAAGTCTTATAGAAAATTGCAGAGCAGCATAAATCTTTTAGCTATCTCCTTTGAGATCACATTATCCGTGAAAATTATAGTTGCACGTATTTATTTTAATATTTTGCAGGTAAACATTAAACTATTTCATTAAGCATATAAACATATTTCTGAAGGAAAAACACTAATTCTGTGTCAGTAAACTCCAAACCCATAATGAGGAATAAAATGTTTACCCAGTGGTCTGGTAACTTGTAATGCACGTTTTGCTCTGGAGCCATGAAGTCACATTGTTATGCAAATAAGTTGAGTTCCTTCGCTTTACCTCATCATTCCTAAATTATGCCCCTTCATGTCTTCAGCAACAAGACTGATCCGTTTCTCTCCTCGTGGCCTCTCACAGGAGCAGGTCCAGGTAATACAGCAAATCAGAATTTAGATATTAAGAGAGATGATCAGAAACAGAAAATCAAATACCACATGTTCTCACTTATAAGTCGGAGCTAAATAATGTGTATGCATGGACATAAACAGTGGAATAATAGACACTGGGGACTTGGAAGGGTGCGAGAGAGGTATGGGATAAGAAATTACCCAGTGTGTACTATGTACACTAATTGGGTGAGGGATACACCAAAAGCCCTGACTTCACTACTATGTAATATGTCCATGTAAAATATCTGTACATGTACTCCATAAATCTATAATAATATAAGAAACAATAAAAAGAGGTGAAATATGACACAGTCTCTATTATCCAGGAGCTCACCTTTCAGTGGGGAATACACAGATATACAAATGAAAGACCATAATACAATGCGATAAATACTACAGCAGGGCATGGACTAAATGATGTGCATGTCTTTGGGATGTGGGAAGAAACCAGAGAACTCAGAAAAAACCCAGACTTGAGGAGAATGAGCTAAAAATCCACACAGATAGTTGCTCTGGCCAGGAATCTGTTTTTGTTTTCTCATCAATGTTAGAATGAAATGATGTTATTCCAGGACCTGCTATACTAAGCAATAACGCCAAACCCCGTGATTCCACCCATTCTGCTCAAGGGACCTAAGAGAAGGAAGAGACCAATTCTAGAACTTGAAGGTCCCTAAGGATCATGAAGGCTGCTGTGACTTCCAGCTACCACAGTTAAACAAGAAAAGAACCAGAGTGTAGGTCAACCTGAATTCCAAAAAGGGAGGTTGGGGCTACGTCGAGTCTAGATTTAGACGTGGGAGTCATACCAGGAGTTCAGGGTTGATTAGATCAGGCCTGGAGAGCAAATAAATAAGGAACTGGTGAATAGGGCCTGGATGACTGTGTCATATACCATTTTGTGTTTTTGTTGACTTTATGGGCCAGCAATAATGCAAACCTAATGATAGACAGGCTAGTAGGGCCCCCGGCAGAGGAGACTCTTGGAGGTTTTAATTCTTCCTTTAGAAATTTCTTGATCTATTGACTTCCAAGAACACAGAAAATTCACTTTTATTTATATCAATTAGCCTATGGTCAAATTGGTTTTGTTATGAGTCATTTTACTTAAAGTCACAATTTCCAAGAACCTAGAAATGACACTGAGAACTTACTGTACTTCCCGTCTTTACAAAGTAGAAGGACCCAGAGGAAGGCTATTCTCAGTCACTTTGGGGCCATGTGTCCCATCTCTGGTGCAACCACTTGGCAAGGGGTTTCCTATGTCTGGATTATCTGTCATTCATCTAGGTGAGGAGTGGAATACTATGAATTACATTAATTCCAGAACCAGATGGAATAGGGGAGATTGCTCCCCTAAGAAGAGAAGATTGCAATAACCACAAGAATGAAAGGAAGGATGCTGGGCAGGCAACAAAACAGATGTGCCCTACAGTAGGAATAGACTTCTAAATTTTCTATTAGGGAGATGATAGAATTATGTAGTATTATTAAGAACTTGATATATAGGCAATCTACATCAGAGAGGCCAAATTATGATTATGCATTTAATTGTACAGCCTACAAAGAGTAAATTCTGTTCTCTAGTACCTGGTACTCATGTATAAGTGCTATGAAAAGAACCCGTCCCTGTGGCCCCTAGCACAGTGCCTGGAACATAGGAGAGACTCCATAAACCCTTGTTGAATTAACAAGCACATGAATGAACATACTGAATATAAATATGTCAATCTCTAATCTACAGGTGCTTTCAGGAGACAGGGCTAATTTGTTTTTCCATAAAGATTTTATTTTGTGGACATATACAGCCACGAAAGTTTAAAGTTTAGACTTCCAAGACAGCATGTTAGAAACCCTAGCTCATCCTCACACACTGGCTTTAGAAAGCAAGAACATCTGAAAGCTTTTGTATAATCTGATTAAGAGCTAAGTAAGGAGAGGCAAGGGGTTAACGATTAGTGGTTTAACACCACATTTACCTAAGCCGAAAGGCTTTTTCCAAAGATCTTATAAAAACCTTTGTGAAGTATGTAATATGAGGGCTGGGCTTGAAGCCCAAAGTTAACACATTCACTGTCCTTTTTGCCCATTCTTGTCACTTTTTATGGCCAGAGCTCTTCTACACTGAAGCTCTGAGACAACTCTCCTCTATTTTTATCAGGGACAGAAGTAATGACCTGGTGTTGTGGCGCCATCGGAAATCTGTATGTTTTTACCCTGAATGACTCTACTAGTTGTGACACGCATCTCGAGGGAGGCGATTTCACTCTCCAGGGGGCAAGAATTGGTTCTTGGAGTGGGTGGAAATGTTAGATGTTACAGTGATTTGTAGCCCTTCAGAGGACCTCAGTACATAAATAGATGTACAGTATATCTCTGATAATTTTGGGAGGACAATTAGGAAAAAATGGCTAAAAGCCTCCTTAGAACAGCATTAATAATAATAATATATATATATATTTTAAAAGATTGGAAAATACTGGGTAACAAGGAAATGCTTAAAAACACACTCGTGCTTGCTGTTCCTGTTCTCATTCTCATGCTGCCCCAAGAGAAAAGATATCATATTGGAGGTTAGGGAATCTGAATTATAATTTTCATATCTGTCACCAATGAGCACATTCATTCATTGATTTATCAATTGTTTATTGAGTACTGTCTATGTTCCAGGCACTGGATTCAACTCTGGAACTAAAAAGATAAACAACTGAAGCTCCTATTCTCATACAGTTTACATTTGGGGATGGGGCAGACAATAAATAAGCCCCAAAATGTCTATGAATAACAATAATAATGACCATGATAATAAATATAATTATAATAGCTGTAGAGAGTAAATAATAATCAATTATAACAATGATCATAAATGGTCTACAGAAATTTCAAAAAGACAATAGAAAAAGTTAAGCTTGTGGAGTGAGAACAGAGATGATCTCCCAAGTCAGTGATCTATGAGCTGAGTCTCAAAGGTGAGAAGGATGCAGCCCTCCAAAAGATCTGGGGCAGAGCTTTCTAGGCAGGGAGAAGAGCAAGGGCAGAGGTCCTGAGGCTAGAGTGAGCTTGTTGTGTCTGAGGGACAGAAAAAGATAGATGTGGTTGGAATGACCTGAGGCAGGAAGAGAGAGGCCGGAGATGGGCCAGGGCCAGATCATCTTAGACCTGCAGGCGGTAGGGAGGAGCTCGATTTGATTTGATTCTAAGTGATAAGTGACTTCCGGCTAGCATTCCATTTCCATCAAATGTTGAGTATGGGATGGTGAGGGTGGAGCAGCCGAATGGCTCTCACCGTCTAGAATGCTAAGCTTAGCCTCATCCAATTCAGGACCTGGGAGAGATGCCTTGAGTATCTACAGCGAGGAAAATGAGACAGCAAAGAAGCCTCAGACACCTTCCAGGATACTGTCACCCGACTGGGGCGAGAAAGGAAGGGCACCACTCAGGGCCGGGATGCTACATTCCTCAGAAACCAGAACCTGTCCTCCTTCTACTTTCGATTTTTAAGGGGCACAGGCTGTTTTCCTCACTCTGACAATCTGCTTCTCATGTAACTTCAGTGCTTTGTAGTGGGGAGAAACACAGGATTAAGAGTCAGGGGCTTCAGGCTCTGGAACCCCATCTCTTGGTAAATAGCTAACCTGATCCAGGCCATTCCCGGATCTGGGCCTCCAGACCCTCATCTGGGGACTGTCATTAAGATTCCTTCTAGAATACAGACTCTGTGATTCTATTATTTTCCTCCTTGCCAGAGCTGGGGAGGAGTCTAAACCCCTGCATGTGAGCCCACCAAAACCATCCTAAAATAATAAAGCAATTTCCTTTGAAATAGTGGAGAAGGACAGTCAGGAGGCCCTTGCAGAGGGTGATGAAACCCAGTCCTGGCTGAATATTGAGTTAGAGAGGGGTCTGCAACTGGGCTGGGGGCTGGGGAGAGAGGGAGATGCAGGGCTGGGGAGAGAGAAATTTTAATTGCGATTGTTTGCCTTGCTGATCCTAGGCAAATGACAAGAAGCCCCCAAGCAGCCTCAAACACAGATATTTGAAAAGCAGAGACGGCTGGGGGATGGTGTGCTTTCTCCCTCCCCTCTGAGGCTGTTTGAGGAGCGGTCTACAGCGCTGACAAGCACGGGTTTTGGAGGCCATTGAAAAGTTTTGGGCCTAAATAGGGTAGGCAGCTTGGCTTAAGTGTTGCTAAGGAATACCTGGCAACCGGCAACAATAGGCCTTTTAGAGAACCCAGGGCAAACAGTGACCGTGGTAATGGGGTGGGCTTAAGGGTCTCCTTGCCCGGCTGGGCCCCTCCTCTCCTCACACAGAGGCCTGGGCACTGGGCTATGTTCCGGAAATTCCCTGCACAAAGCCCCATTCAGCGGGAGGAGGGCCAATGCGTGTGCTTTGGGGGCAGCGGGGGTGGAGACTGGGGGTCGGGA
>VBSM01003169.1:21196668-21264002 GCA_008086735.1 Cheirogaleus medius
TGATTGGGGGAGGGGGAGAGAGAAGTGGAGGGGTGGGCAGTGGGGAACTGTGGCTCCAATCCCTACTCTGACCACATGTCTGCGGGCTGCTTTCTCCCTGGGCTGTGCAGCTGCCCCAACCACTCTGATTTTGTAAGGCAGAGGCACGCGGGACAGTGTCCAGCACCCTGGGTCTGAGCTGTCTCCCCAGCCCCCGCAGTCTCTGATAACCACAAAAGAAATCCCAATGTTGTGGGGTGAGTGGAGACTGCACTCTGCTCACAGCTGAGCAAACGGCAGGATGCTCCAGGGAGCTGGGTGTCTGCCTGAGTTCCCCGGGGGAGGCTCAAATGACAGCCAGGGAAGGAAGGCAAGGAAGCCAACAAATTAGTGCTCTGCCGATTCCACGTGCCCGAGCTGCATAACATTCATGCTCAAACACCCTACTCAACGGCTCTAAAGATAATAATTTTACATTTCCAGCAGAATGTGCACAGTGACAATTATCTGTATTCCTACTGTGTCGCAGCATCAACCGATAATCAAGAGAATTATGTTCCAGTTGAAAGCAGATTTAAATAAACAGACACTAAATGAGAGCCAATAATAGATGTACCAAAATAGTCCAGGCAAGGAAGCAGCCATTCAAATACAGAGCCCTTTAGTCGAGAAGACATGAGGCATCCAGACCCCAGGGTTTACAGTTCCCTGTCTGTGGCTCAGCCAGACTGATTCTTTCTAGCTGTCCTGAAGACCTGACCAAAGGGCAACCCTAAACCAATTTTTCTTCCCTCCTTTCCTTCCTTCCTCCCTACTTCTCTCCCTCTCTCCCTTCTCCTTTCCTTCAACAAACACTCACCATTCATTATCAACGAGGTGCACTTGGGCACCATCATCAAAATTAATAAACCCTGCCCTTCTTTGATTTTTGTGTCCCTTTGCTCAATATTCAAATTGGATCATGGGGTGTGACTTAGCTCTTCAAAAGGAGAGTAAATTACTGTTTCTGTAAGAAGAGGGAGTAGGATGCTGAAGAGGCAAAAGGATGGAAGTCTGCTATACAATCATTCAATCACTGCATATTTATCAGAGGTTGCTCTGAATGCCAGGCACCGTCCGTCCTAGGTCCTGGGAATTCAAAGATGAAAAGGCTGGTCCCTGTCCTCCAAAAGCTTCCAAACTTGCAGGGAAGAGATAGCTGCAGGCTTACTGGCAGCTATGTGGGCATGTGTGCAATGTGCAACGTACAAAGGAAGCATCAGAGAAGGGCTCTGCCAGAGTGAGGTGAAGGAGACCTCAAGAGGAGGCAGCTGTGCCTTGAAGGATGAGGAGCAGAAAAAATTGTACCAGGTGGAGACCTAGAGGAGGAGCATGCCCAGCAGAGAAAAGAGCATGTTCAAAGTATTAAAGCAAAGCAAGGCTTCGGTGTGTCCAGGCCTCTGCAAGTCCTTTATTAAGAATGGCTTTGGGGTGAGACAGAGAGGGGATGGCTGGGAAGGGAGGTATTGGAGAAGTAAGTAGTCACTGACAACAAAAGGAAAGGAAAGGCTTTGCTGATGTGTCTACTCTTGAGCATGGGCTGATGAGGAGGAACCTCATTTCTGCTGGTTCCTGTTTCCATAGGGACCTTCATTAGCATTACTTTCCAGGTTTCCTGTTTACTCTGACTAGCGTCTCTCTCCCAGCTTCTCTGCTGCTTTAGTCACTCCTGCCCAGGATTGGAAACTTGGGCTCTGTTTATCTTCTATTCCATATGGAACAACTCTTCCCATCTGTTCCTGGCCACGCTATAAAGGGAGTCTGCCCTTCCAGGGCCAGATCTATCTGTGGGTGTCCCACAATAAGGTGGTTTAATCCTGGGGTGAAGTATTAGGACACTACTGTTACCCCCAACCTAAGCCTGGTTCTTTGACTACATTATCATTATTAAAGCTGACATTTTGATCTCTGTCTGCCTTTGGTTTCTCTCATTGAGTACAGAACAGGAATACTATTTTTTTAACACCTTGAAATGTCAAGGCAAATTAGAGAGGTTAGAATCCATCCTTGAGGAAGGGGGGAGTCATTGAAGGCATGTGAGCAGGGGAATGACACAATAAGGTTTCAGTGTTTAAAAGGTCCCTGTGGCAATTGGGTGGAGAATGAATTGGAGAGCAGAAGGAAACCAGTTAGGAGAATGAAGGTGATGAAGACCTTAATTAGGAAAGCAGTGGCAGTAGAGGATTTGCACAGAAAAAGAGAAGGGATACATTAAGAGAGATATTTGGAAGATAGAATTAATAGCAGTAGGGGGTTGATTGGATGTAGGAGTAAGGAGGAATCTGGGTTTCTGTTAAGCCAACTAGAGTCTCATTTGCTGGGATAGGGAATAGGGAAGAAATACAAGGTTGGAGGGAGGAAAGGGTGATAATAAGTTCATTTTGTGCCATGCTTACTTAGAAGTCACAGAACAGTCTATTAGGCAGTTAGCTATATAGGCCCACAACTCTAAGGAAAATAATCTGGCTGAATTTACAAATTCACCTATATATAATTGGTGAAGCACAGGAATAAGATAAATTGCCAAGAGAGAGGGTGTAGAATGAGGCAAAGAAACGTGGATGAATGCAAACCAACATTTAAATCAAGTTCAACAAAAAATATATTGACTACTCACTGAGAGCTAGGAAGACTATTATATTCTACTTTCTTTTATTGTCTTCAGAGCTTAACAGAGTGCCTGGCATGCAATAAAGTCATTTGATATTACTTCAATATCTAAGTCATCACATGACACCTTCCACAATGCCCAAGAACTCACTTCTTTTTTTTGCTTGCTAAGAACTCAAGCTGTGTACTAAGTATCCATCATAGCATCAATCTATTTATATATCTCACCATCCATCATACATATATATAACACATATAAAAGCTAACATTTATTGAACATAAAAATGTTTTACTAAACATATATTTTTGCTAAATTCTTTGCACACAATTATATAAGGCAGGTACTATTAATTCAGTTTTACAAATGAGGAAACTGAGGCTCAGAGCAGTCCATCAGTCCAAGAATTAAAACCTGATTTGGCCAACTGCAAAATTCCTGCCATCTCTCTAACAAGGAAGATGCAACACAAGTTGAAGTCTTTAGGAATTTGCCACCTGCATGGGGAGATAAAACATCCCCTTGCAGTGATGGAGAATAACCACAAAATGCAAAGTAAGGAAGAGCATGTCACATGGATAAGTTACAAAGAAGAATGTTTAACAAAAATTAATATTAGACATAAAGGTAAACCATCTTAAGCTTGGGTCTTGTAACTTATTTATTGTGCAATGTGAAGTGCCATGAATCTCAATGTTCCTCATTTCTCATATGAGTGGAAAATACATTCTTTATAGATATGCTTCTGCCTTCCATTCTGTGGAAAGGCATGTTGTAGGAAGCTCAGTGACCAAGGTGGACACTCACATTGTAGAAATATTTTTCCCTTCCTCACTAATAGAACAAAAACACACCCAAAACAAAAACAAATGGAAAAAGGGTTGCAACGAGAAAAAGCATAAAGAAGATAGAACTACACTAATTTGTCAAAGTATTCATAATAAATAGAAATTGCATCGTTTTGAAAAGGCTCTTGTTTATAAATATTTGCAAGAGAAATCTAACAAAGAAGATTATGTGATAATATTTAAGCTTTGGTAATAGAGTTGGATGTTTTTCTTTGTAAGAAAACTATAAATTAAGACCATAAAGAAGATAGGACATTATAGTTTCTGTTTAGTGGTTTTTTTACTGTTTGTATATATTATGACTTTGTAGCTATACATTATTGTAATTGAAAGCTATTTGCAAGAATAAGAAAACAATCTGCTCCATTAATCTATCTGCTCAGGAGTAATCAAATTCAAAGAAGATGAGATTGAATTCTCTGCTTGTATTCAGAATTCTTTAGAACAGTTTTGCTTTTTGGAAAATGTTCTCGTTATTACTTGCAATAAAAGTAAATAATAAAAAGTATTCATGTTTTAAATAATGGGCTTTTCAGGACCACAGACAGCTCAGTGTATTTTGGTTACTTTCACCCCCTGCTCAATGTATTTTATTTCATGGTTAAAAGTAAAAATTTCTATTTATACAGTCTTTATTTTCAAATTTATATACTTACTCTAAAATCAAAAGGCATGCTTGGGAACAGTAGGTGTTCAGCTAATTTTCACCACTTTCATTCATTTTTGGTATTCCATCTCAATTTTAATTACTCATTTGATGTACTCAGCAATGAATGATAATATTAACCAAGCTCTAGATTTTCCTCAAATTCTTCTTTCAAAATGTCCTTGACACTTGAAAGCAAAACTTGCTCTAACTGAGGTTGGATGTGCACTTAAAAGGTAGGTGTAGAAAGGGGAGTCTACTAAAGATTAGATTACAATTACCTTTCTTTCAAGTTTTATATAAACCAAGGAGGAGAAGAGGGGTACAAATACTACTTAATCCTCACCTCTCTACTGGAGTTTCTGCACAGGTGCAATGAGAGGAGGACCTCTGGGATTGAAAATTCAGGATGGGGTTAAGAATAAAAAAAATGTGGATGGAGAAAGTCAAGAAACAATCAGATGCAGGTTGGTGTAACTAACTATATCATTTAATAAAAACCTTCAGTACCTAGTGAGATATACCTATATGAAAGCAATTTGAACAATAAAAGATAATTTGTTGATCACATATGGAATACATTAGTATACAACTACAGGAACAGTTGTACCCAGGTGCTCAAATTATATTATTAGCACTCCTTTTCTCTCCATATCTCAGCTTGATTTTTCTCTATATTGGCTTCACTCTCAGGAAGGTTCTTCCCTCATACTAGCAAGGCAGGCACCACTGGCTCCAGGCCTACATCCTATCAGCATAACATCTCCTGAGAAAAATTCCAGCAAAAGTTCTGGCCTATTTTCACAGACTAATCACTGTGGTCAGGGAGATGGGACACACTGATTGGTTAGCTCTGAGTCATGTGCTAACCTAACCCCTATAGATTGTAAAGAGAGAAGGGAGGAGAGGTTTTTCAAAGAACCATAGGGGGAATGGCTGATAGGTAAGCAAAAACTACAGACAGAAGATGTGACACGTGGAGCAGAACCAAGTTGCCCGTCATTGTGGCTTAGGCTATGCTAGAACAGTAGACTGCCAGCCAATACACATGAGCAAGCCAAGATCTGCAGCACTATCTAGCCAACCTGTAGACTTATGAGCAATAATAAATGGTTGTTGTTTTAACCCATCAAGTTATTGGGGCTGTTACTTAGCATTATTGTGACAATGGATAACCTACATACATGTCAAAGGTTCTATGAAGTCCAATATAAAGAACCATGCTTAACTTGGTTTAAACTAGTGCTTCCCAAATGTATCCCCATAGCACAACTATAAACATCCTGAAGAAAAATGTTGTGGGACTCCAGCTTGGGAAATACTTCCATAGTCATATCCAGGGACAACAGTACTCGACAGATGTTTTTTAAAATCTCAGGTTATCAATAACTATGTATGGTGGGTGTAGTGAATTGGCCTTCAATATCCATTTCAACCCCATGCTATGTGCTTCCTGATATTACAGAGGTTGGGAAGCTAATCACTATCTTTCTCAGACTCTCTTGAAGTTACTTTTTTGGATGCAAATTAGGTTTCACTAGGTAGATGCACCTGTGTGAGATCTGAAATGTGAAGTGAGGCAGGGCCATGTTGTCCTGTTTGTTGTTGGCAAGTAAGATCTTGGGGACTTTTTTTCTGAAGTAACATTCTAAGGTCTAGTTTAGCTTCTGGATGTTGAGAGGCATTTGAGGTGGCAGCAGTGATGGCATCTTGGTTTCTCCACTGTGACCATCATAGGATGTTCTTGAATCAACAGTTCCAGAGGATGTGGCAAGGGCAGCCATGACCTTGGCACCAGTTTTCTGGGAGTCAATCCTGAAGGTCCAGCCTAAAGGCTCTTCTTCAATTCTCCCAATGATGTGCTAAGTAGTTAGATCCCTGTATAAAATATCTTTCTGCTTAAAGTAACTAGAGAGGATTCTGCCTCCTGCACTAATTGATGACTGATTCTATATTTAACTTGCTTAATCCTAAATTCCCTCACCCATAAAAATCAGGGTTAATAATATCTCCCTTGTGGACATACTGGAAGGGCTCATGAGGTAATGGGTGGTTCTGTACCTTACATAGGGCAGATGCTCAATAAAAGGGATTCTTCTAATATGGTATGACATCTTTTAGAAGTACCAATTTTACTTTCCTGTTTGTTGCACATTTTAACAGGAGGAGCCAGTAATGAGATTGTTGCATACATTTGTGAGGTGAAAATGACCATCCTTTTTGTCCTTTCCTCAGTTGACAAAGGCAGATATTGTGCACCTTGTGCCATAATTGCAAGGAAAATGCATCCAAAAGAATGCAAGGGTGAGAATGAGAGAGAGAGAGAGAAACAACCTCTACTCTGTAAGGCTGTTGCGTACAGAGGCTGTCCATTCAGGGTCCTTACACCATCCGTTATTCCCTATTTTTTCTAAATTAAAAATTTCTCTCTTGGCTGGTATCTTTCCCATCTATATTTACACGTACTTGGGTCTTTTCTAGAAAAAATTAAAAATCCTCCATTTACCCTACTTCCTAGCTTTTTCCTGCCTTTCACTGGCAAAGGTCTTGAAAGTGTTGATTACATTTGCTGTCTGCTTTTCCTCACTTCCCATGCATGCCTCAACCTCTGGAAATGCAGCTTCTGTCTCGTTAACTCCATAAAAGTTTTCATTAAAATCATCAATGGCTTGTGCCACTTAGCTACATATCAGCCTTCAATGTATTTGGTCCCTAAGCTTCAACTACAGCATTAAACACTCCCTCCCTTTAGACACATACTTTCTTTACTCAGCACAACAGAGAATCCTACCTGTTTACTAACAATTTGTTTCCCTTTCTTTCTGGCCTTATAGCTACAATATATCTGCTAGTCTCTCCTGGAGTCCGAGTGATTGAATTCTACTCAATAGGATGTGAGTGTGACGTGTGTCATTTCTGACCCGAAGCTTTAAAGAAGTGAGTAGGACTTCCCATACTCTCTTTCTTCAGTTCAATTGATGGAACAAAGATGATAGTAAAGCTTTAAGGGATGGTGGATCCACGAGACAGAAATAACCTGATGAACCTGGGTCCCTGATTTGCCATGGGAAGGAGAGCCACA
The DNA here is from genome assembly GCA_008086735.1 of Cheirogaleus medius. NCBI lineage: Eukaryota > Metazoa > Chordata > Mammalia > Primates > Cheirogaleidae > Cheirogaleus > Cheirogaleus medius. Next base: position 21,203,871 of record VBSM01003169.1, read on the forward strand.
TAAGAACAGGGGACATTTACCTCAAACTGACAAGTGAGAAATAAGCCTCTATGTGTTTGAGCCACCATATATATTTATATTCGTTAGTTATAGCATTGTAGCATACCCTACTTGAGGTGGTGTGATGTTGTAATCAAAACCTTAAATATATGGCCATGGCTTAGCATTTGGTTGTCGGATGATGAGGAAACAGACAGAACTTCCAGAAGATCAGAGATCTCAGATGCAGAAAGAAAATGCTTGATGAAACAGGTGCCTGCAGCAGTTAGAAGGCAGAAGTACCTTTGGAGCCTATAGCTCTAGGCAAAGCTCTAACATTTGGAAAAGCCAGATGTTAGTGTGTGTTGGCTAATTCTGGATGTATTCCAAAGACTCCAAGAAGAAATGCACTCAGTAGAGAACTGGAAAAATAAATAAATAAATAAATAAATAAGGAACAGTGACAGTCTAAAAATGTGGAACATCATAAGGATGAAGAGTTACCAATTCTGGATCCCCAAACTGCAGGAAATAACAATGAGAAGACGTTGAATGACAGAGGCCCCCAGAGATTTCTCAGTTAACCAAAGGACTCGGGTTTGTAGCAAAAGTCAGATTAAGTGTGTTGCCACCTAAAAGCACTTTCCTGGGAGGGATCTTTCCTGCTCAGTGTCTCCAAGGCAAAGAGGCAGCAATAGGAGCACAGCCAGCCTGATTTCTCCTCCTTCTAAACATGTCTCACTATCTCCCCAGCCTAAGCAATATCGTCTTTTAAATTTTTTTAATGATTATTATTAATTATTGTTATTATTATGGTTTGCTTTTTAAATGATTTTCCTGCTCCTGTCCTGGACTATTCTCAGCATGTTGAATGAATGAATGCATTCTGTGAACAGCAGCAGGAAGGGTGGATGTTAAACCCAGGCTTCTCCTGATGAAAGGAAAGAAAAGCACAGGATTTGGAGTCAGCAAGTCTGGAGATTAGCTCCAGCACTTGCTAGTTGTATAACTTTCTAATAGTCACTTATAATTTGTAAGCCACACTTTCCACATCCATAAAATGGGGCAAACAATAAGTGTCTTAACATTAATAACTTTGAAAACTGATGAATGTAAGAAGACAGAAAGCACAGGTGTTTGTGTTATAGTTTCTGTAGCCTGACAAGCAGTGGCATATTGTGGTCCTCACACTAAGGTGTTGGAAGTCATTTACAATTCCTTCAGTGACATTTAACACAGTGGATTAGTTATCATTAATCAAAGGCAGGGCCCTAATCCCAACTCTGTGATCATTCACTCTGCAACCCTAAGCATGGATCTGGACCTCAGTTTCTTCATTCGTGAAAAACAGATGACAATATCCACCATGCCTAGCTTGGAAGGATAAGGCTCAAATGAAACACAGCTGGTGAGATCTTTTGGAAAACTGGGAGACTCTACACAAATGCAAATGATTCATGGTGTTGGACGACATGGCTTCACATGTCTGAGTCTGGTGTCCTCAGCTATAGTAAAAGAAGAACCCGAGCATAGGAATCAGGAATAAAAAGGTATCTGTGCCCTCACCTCTCCCAACCCAACTTCTCCGAGTCAGTCATACAGCAGGCGCTCTTTCAGTGCTTGTTGCTTGTTTGAGAAGCATAGACTTTGTATATCCTTTGCATTCTTTAGGTATTTTTTTCTATCATCTTTTCTTAATCTGAGATTTGCCTTGAATTTCTGGGCCAATATATTCATGTTTAAACTACCTTCTGAAATGGTTTTTAAGTGGATATATTATGAAAGAATAGTCAAGATTAAGGAAAATCTTACTTGAACTGACACTATTTTGAGTTAGGTTTTCATGTTAGTCTATGATTTCACACACATTTTCATACTAAATAATGTGCTCTTCACTTCCTTTATTTAAAAACTATACAGTTTTATGGCTCTGATTAACTACTGCATACTTTTATCTTTTTATGAGAAAGGCTGTTCCTCCTGCCATTTCAGCTTGCTGTCCCACATGGACGTGTAAAGAGGGCACCGTAATGTATACATGGGTAAAGGTGACCTACATATATGATGCTACAGTAGGGTATTAAAAGAGTATTAAAACTACAATTTCAGCTATTTCTCCCAATTAAGGCTAACACGTCTGTGATTTTAGCCTCCCATTTGAAATAAAAGTCTAACGATAATTAGAGCATAGAGCTATTCACTACTGTACTTCAATCTGGAAATAATTGTCTTTGTTCAATTAGGAATCTGCATTTTCATGCCAATCTTTACAGATTATTTTGAATGGAGAATGCACTCTGATTAAGAGCTATCCTTCTTGGAAAAAAACAAAAAAACAGAACAGCAGCCTGAAGTCCTCATCTCCTTGATAGATTTAACATTTTGTTTTCCCCTAACAAACTGAGAAACATGTCGTATAGATGGGCTTTTTGGACTTATTTATTTAATATGGAAAAAATCTCCTTGGAGATGATGCTTTAGAGTTGGGCTTAGAAAAGTGTCAGTTTATCCAAGGCCTTCAATTCATTTGTCATATGAAAATGACCAGTTTTAAATGGGGTAAAATCTGACCATCATAATTTTGACAGTCATAGACCTACTTACTCTCCTCAGTGATCTTTAAATATGGCATCATATGTAAGTCTTAGCAAAAACCTTGGGAATTAGGACTTGTTATCTCCATTCAACAGATGAGGAAAACATAGCACAGACAGTTTATCTGATTTTCCCAAAGACCCCCAGTGAGTCATTGCTGAAACCACAGCCAACTGCAGGTCTGGCTGGCTCTAAAGCTTAGGTTCTCTCATGCCTCGGGTAAATTTTTCTTACTAATTTAATATAGCCAAAGAAAAACGAAGAGAGGCATTCTTGTAAAATAATAAGATATTGTAGATAGAACTATGAAAAATGCCAACTCAACATATGTCTATGCTATAAACCTCCCTGCTCCAATAATTCTGAAAATGCCTGAATTTAATTTTTCTGGTTGAAAACGTAAGTCTTACAAAATATGAAAACATATTAACACAATGACAATTTCCCTAAATAATATGAGGTACTATCTATATTAAAATATGATTTAATAATTTCTCCAATATGGATTCCCTTAGAAACAAGGCCATGTTTTCTCCATTTTTGTATTCCTTCAACCAAATGTAGTTATTAATCAAGAAAAAGAAGGAATCACTCTCTTAATACCCCTCAAGAGTAAGGGAGGATATATAGAATCCATATATAATTTACATATCGTGTGTGTATGTTTTAGCATACATATGAAAGTCAAAAAAATCCCATCAGTGCAAAAAGTAGAACTCTGGCCAAACCTTTCATTATCCCTTTTAGAAACATTATACAGGCATTGTAAATCTCCACCTTTGATGCAACGCAATTCCTTCTCTTTAATAATGCTCTGGTAAACCTACACATGAGTGTTTTCCCATTCTTCTCTGTCTTTGCCATGCCATTTCATAACAACAAGAAGAAAAGACTTACTTAAGCACCTGGATGGAAAGCGATAGCTAACCCAATTTTTCTTTTTGAAAATAAAGAGAGTTAGTATTTGTGAGATTTCTGGTCAAATAGGACTTGTAAGCAAAGATGGTGATAACTTCTACGTTTCATGCTAAATTTGATTCTGGCTGTGCAGTGTTTGTTTGGGGCTGTGGGTTGTGGGGAGGAATGTAGCAAGTTCTTTTTTTTATCTACCTGTTCCATAGGCTGTGGCAGGTGTGAAGATAACTTTCCAATAATAACTGGAAGCAATATTCCCCACCTTCATAGGAACTTGCCATCTGGTTCTGAGGGCCAGAGATAATTCAGTCTCTAAGTTAGCTCAGTGCCTGAGAAAAGACTGATAAATGAGTCTGATTATACTGCTTCACTGCAGTGTCAATAACACATCAGTGTTTGGCCATGCTGAGTGAGCTCTTCAGATGCCTTCAGAAAATAAAGTAGAGCCCTAATTGAATTAACCTATCTCAAACCTAAGCACAGTACTTAAGGGGAAGGGGGTCAAGCTTTATGAAGCCTACACAGAAACACTGAAAATGTATTTGCATAGTATGTAGAGCTTTTCCATCTAACCTTTGGTCTCACATGTTAAAATGCTAGACTTAATTTTGGTCTTGTATACTCTAGAGTGAATAATTTTGCCCATGAAATTTTTCTTCCCAGTAAAAAAATAGTGGCCAAAGATGAAAAATTACTAAGGTGCCCAGCTAATAATCTCTGTTGCTTAAGAAAAAATAGGTGCGTCCATCAAGCAAAAGGAAAATATAAAGTGATGACATGAATGATGTAGATAAAAGGACAAATTTCTGAAGAAAAACAGATGTTTTGCTTCTTGCCTTAATTATCTGGACTAGCTATCAAAATTGATAACATTTAACAGATAGTTTCTTAAATCTCTGTTTTACTTTGTCACTGTGGCCATAACAATTTTGGAATGATTATTTTGTATAACCAGCAGTAGAGTATACAGAGTTATGATTTGATGAGAAAAAAATGAGTTGCTTAGTATGCAAAACATTCAGCATGGCCAATTTCCCAGGGCCCTTTGAGATTACATGTAGCAATGACAAGATGACACAATTAAATTATGTGATACAGCAATAAGTAAGAAAGTAAGCCTACAAGGCTCTGTCTCTTGGGAGAATGTCAGCTTAAACATTTTAAAGATGCCTTATTAAAAAGAAGGTCAATAAACTGAAGTTATCTTAGCTTGGGGAAATAAAACAGTTCTCCTGGGAAAACAGAATTTTCTTCTTTGGAAGGAGCATAAGGAGAGGAAAACCTCTTCCAGAGAGTAAAGAGTACTCATTCCTCTTTAATGTAAAGAAAATAGCTAGTATTTGTAGAGTGGAAGGTGAGGGGGATGGGGTGCTATGGACTGAATGTTTGTGTCCCCCAAAATTCATGTTGAAACCCTAACCTCCAAAGTGATGGCATTTGGAGATGGGGCCTTAGGAAGTATTTAGGATTAGATTAAAGTGTGAGGACGGGACCCTCATGATGGAATTAATCCCCTGATAAAAAGAAAAAGAAACAGGAGATCTCTTTCCCTATCTCCCCTCCTTGTGTACCACTAAGGAAAGGCCATGTGAGGACCATAAGCAGAAGAGGGCTCCCGCCAGACACTGAATCTGCTGGCACCATGATCTTTGACTTCTCAGCCTCCAGGACTGTGAGAAATAAATGTTAGTTTTAAGCCACCCTGTCTATGATATTTGGTTATAGCAGCTCAAACTGAAAGACATGGACTGATGGTCAGCATTAGTCTATGATGCTTTCTTCTATAGAAGTCTCTGTGCTACCTCCCTCTTCACTGGCTGACAAAACTAAGCAGCCATGTTTGTACTGTCATGCTCCTGATTGGATCAGGATGGATACTTGAATCAATGCTAGAAATCCTATTGGCTGGCCCACAACCAATCAAATTCTCATTCTTAAAAGTACTAAAGTCATGAAAATTAGAGTTTGGTCAGTCCTGTGGTAAACCAAACTGAGTTGCAAATTGGACTGAAAGAGAGGCAGAAGTAATGAGTGATGAAGAAACAAGGAGCAGATACTCCATAGAGAAATTAATAGGCAAACATTCACAGATGCTGAGTTCTCCCTGTTCCTTCCCAATGAGTCCTAGTTGAACCTTGCTTCCTTTGTAAAGAATAATATCGGAGTACCTCTTATAACATTATAATACTCCTCGCTTCCCACACATTTTTTTTAGTTGAGCTAATTTCAGTAAGTTTTTATTAGCTTACAACAAATTAATCCTTGAATAAGATAAAGGACAAGTATCTAAAGATAATATCCTTGGCATTTGAAAATTATAGAAAATGAAGAATGGGGAGGGAAAAATCTAACACTTATTCAATGTCTTCTATGTGACAGACATTATGATATTACATATTTTAATTTTTTCAGCAACTGCATATCTCAAGAACATTTCTATCTTAATTATACAGATGAAGCAAATGAGTGTCAAAGAGCTTAACATACTTGCCTAAACTCCTGAAGTATATCATGATTTAAACACAGAACTGTCGGGGGCCAGAGTTTCTTTCCTTAATGCTGCCAGCAAACTTTGGAATAATGCAAAATATTGTTACTAGGTAACAGTAAGACTCTTGCAACCAGTGAAGGTATAGGTTGCTATTATGTGATGGTTAATTTTATGTGTTAACATAAAGGGTGTTTTTGAGTGAGAGTAACATTTATATCAGTGAATTTTGAGGAGGCAGATTGCCCTTCATAATATGGGTGGGCCTCATCCAATCAGTTGAAGTCAGTGAATAGAACATAAAGACTGGCTTCTGGGAGTAAGAGATAGTACCCCAGCAGGTTACCATCAGATTGTACTTACACCATTGGCTCTCCTGCAGACCTAAGGACCCGAATTCATCAGCCATCCTGGGTTTCTAGCCTGCTGGCCCAAATTGCAGATTTGGATTTGCCAGCCTCCATAAATATGCATGTCAGTTTCTTATAATAAATCTCTTTCTCTGTATATAAGTACCACATTAGTTCTTTTTTCTCTGGAGAGACCTGACTAGTACACCCATGGAAAAGACTTGATCAGAAAACCAAGTTTGCAATTCAAAGCTGTTTTTGGAGTATGTAAAGGGTTTCTAGTCTGGGTGTTTGATATAGCTTTCCTGTCTTTTTATGCTTTTTGTTGGCATGGTGTACTTTTTCCATCTTTTGATTTTAAACATATATACTTTTTATACCTAAAGTGCATCTTTTGCAGTTAGCAATAGTTGAGTCTTGCTTTTTAAATTTGTTTTGACTATCCTTTGCCTTTTAATTGAAGTGTTTAGTTCATTAATATTTAAATTATTATTGATATAGGTAAATTTAGTCCTACAATTTTACTGTGTTTTTTCTATTTTGTTTGTTTTTCTGTTTTTTCTCCTCTGTTTCTTCTATCTTGACTTCTTTTGAATTAATTATAAGGTTTTTATAATCCCAGTTTTAATTAATCCATTGGCTTTTAATTTACATCTCTTTGCATTATTTTTTTGGTGTTCACTGTGAATTACAATATACATCCTTAACTTGTCATAGTCTATTATGAGTTAATGTTCTCCTTTTAAATAAAATGTATACAACCCAAAAGATACATTTATCCATCTTGATATGCTTTATGCTAGTTATGTTGCTAATACTACAATACAGTGCAGATGCTACTAACTCTTTAACACAATGTTATAATTTTGGAATTAGTCCCATGTGTTTTTAAAGAATTTAAAAGGGAAAATGAGTGTTTTACGTTTAGCCTCATATTTACCATTTTCAATCTTCCTAATTATTTCCCAAATGTGCATGTTTCTACCTGGCATCATTTCCCTTTTCTTTAGCATTTCCGTAGTGCAGGCATGCTGTCAATCAATTCTCTTAGTTTTCTTTTATCTGAAAATATCCATTTTGCCTTTACTCTTGAAGGATGTTTTTGGTAGATATGAAATTCTAGATTAACTTTTTTGCCAGTGTTTTAGATATGTTCTCTTATACTCTAGCCTCCATTATGTCTGATGAGAAGTCAATCAATGACCATTCAAATCCAAATTACTCAATCATTTGAATGGTCATTCAAATTATTGTTCCTTTGCCTATAAAGTGTCATTTTCATCTGGCTTCCTTCCAGACATGCTCTTTATCTTTGATTTTTATCAATTTGATGATGATGTCTTTAGATCTGATTTTCGTTTTATTTATCTTGCTTGGTATTTGCTGTGTTTCTTGAATCTGTAAATTTGTGCCTTTCACTGAATTTGAGAAAAATTTCAGTCATTATGTCTTTAAAATTTTTATATCTTGTTTTATCTCTCCTTTCCTCTGGGACTTCGATTAAATATGTATTAAAACTTTGTTATTGCCTCTCAAGTCCGTGAGGTTTTGTTCCCATTTAAAACGTTTTTATCTCCATTGTTCATATTAAGATATTTCTACCAATTTATCTGTAAACTTATTGACTCTTTTTTCATCTTTAGTCTAATGTTAAACCCATCCAGTGACTTTTTATTGCATATATTTTTCAGTTATAAAATTTTCATTCGAATTTTATAGTTCCTATTTCTCTGCTGAGATTTCCTGTATTTTAGTTGATTCTGAGTATCATAGCTGCTTTAAAATTGCTGTCCACTAATTACAAAATATGGGTCATCTCAGAATCTCCATTGATTATCTCTTCATTATGGAGCACAGTTTTCTATTTTTTTTTAAATGCCAAATAATTTTGAATTATATTCTGGATATTGTGAGTGACACATTGTCTGCACTCTGGATGGCATTATATTTCTCTGAAGACTTTTAATTTTTGTTCATTTGTTTTATTAGGCAATTAGCTGAGTTGAATTCAAACCACAAATTTTTGTTTCCCTGCAGTGGGCAGCTGCTGAAATTTTAGTTCAGTTGTTTTCGCCTTAAATTGGTTGTTGCATAGAGTTTGCTTTGCACATGTATAGTTTAGAAGTCAACCAGAGATTTGGGCAGAGTTTATATGGAGAATTTAAGGCTCTATATCTCTGCCTTCTTCATCTAGGAAATCTTTCCTCATTTTCCAGTGTCTGTAATTGCTCTCAAATCTGTCTTTTAGTTCTTCAGGCCAGTAACACTATGGCTTTCCATGAAAACAGGAACCATCCTGTGTTTTTTCCTTTCTTTAAGTGTCAATCCCCTTCCCGAATCTACCTGTTTTGGGTGGTGTTTCAGTGCCTTCGGGTAATTGTTTCTTATATTTTTTCCATAGTTTGTGTTATTATTTTCAGAAGAGTTAGTCATATAGGAGCTATTCAGCCATGACAAAAAGTGACAGGCTAGCTGGAATTTTTAGACTAACATTTGCAAATAACCTTGCACATAAACTTCTTGGGAAATATTCATTTAGTTTTTCAGGAACAAATATTTAGAAGGCTTAATGTTCAAGGACTTATTTCAAAGGAAGCCAACCTCAGTCATTACATGCTAATGTCACATTTCAATAAGTCCTCAAACAGGTAATCAGACATAAGCTGTTTTAAACTGGAATTTCCTTAATCCCAAATATCAAATTTCTATCTTAGTCAATAGCACATAATTAATAAGTGATTAGTGTGTTAGAAGATGATAAGTTCTACTAAAAAGTAAAATCAGAACAGGGTAAGGGGAATTGGGAGGCCAGGCAGGGGTGGAGGGGAATGCAATTGTAAGTAGGGTGCTCAGGGTACACTCATTGAAAAGGTGACATCTACACAGATTCTTGAAGGATATAAGGGGATTTGCTTGCAGTTATCTGGGGGAACAGAGTTTTAGAAAAAGGGAACAAGATCATTTACTACATGTACTGTTACATATTTAATCCTCTAATAACCCCAAGAATAAGGTTCTAGTATCTCTCTTTTACAGATGTGGAAACTGAGGATTGGGGGGTTCAACACTTGTTTGTAGTCATAGAGCTGATAAGCAACAGAACTGAGTTTCAATCCTAAGCATTCTATCTCCGTAACCTATCCTCTTAACCACTCTACTGTATTATCTGTTTACTGGATTCGTCATCATTTTTCAAACAATAAATATTTTGTATGGTTTCAATTGTTGAAGACTTAGTCCCAACTCTTAAGGTATTTACGCTGTAGTATAGATGGTCATATGAATAAATAAGTTGCAATATAATGTAGTAGCGATTTTAACAGAAGTCTACAGGGACATCTTGTACAATTTCACATTGAAAATTGACTAAACAAAGGTACACCTGGAAATCTACTATCTGATACTTCTGGTGGAGTAATTTCTGATTGCTTGTATAAACCCTGGGGTGAGTCACCTTGGAGTTCTCTCTAATCCTGCACAAAAGTACCTTGAATCTGAATTCAGGACATATCTCTGCAAGAGAGGGGAGAAAGAAGAAAGACCGACAAGAAAAAAGAGGGAAGAGAAAAATTCCGGGGAGAATTTTTGATAGAATTTAAGCTTCTTTTCTTAAGAAGTTTGGCCAAAAGCTCATGTCTCCAGGTGACCTGGTAAATACTAAATGCCAAAACTGAGCATCATCAAGATCCAAGCTTGAAACTGGACACCTGAAAAAGGCCACACATGTCACAGTAATAATTATTCTCTTGTAATCTAAACAGGTGTCTCTAGATACACTTATTTAAGTGCTTCAAGTTTCATGTTCTTTATTTGTAAAAATGGATCCTTTTTTATAGGGCTGTTGTGAGTATTAAATGAGATAATACATGCTTGCCACATAGTAAGTGTTCAATAAATGGTAGCAGTTACTATTTTCATTCCAATCTGTTTTGTAGACATTAAAGTAGTCAATAAGTTCTTCATGATTGTGAAGTTTAAGTTTTATTTCCTGTTTGGTTTAGGTAAAAATATTTGGGAGCAAAATTCATATAGGATACATAGTGAGGAAAAGCACAGAATTTTAGAGACAGAAGGACTTGTGTGTGACTCTGGTTTTGTCAGTTGTTAGCTAAGGGACTTCAAGAAGTTATTAAACCTCAGTGTTTTCATTGGTGAAATGAAGAGAGCAATCCATAAGTATTAATAATACATATCTATAATTTATTGAATGCTTCCTGTGAACTGAGATTGTTCTAAATATCTTCACTATGCCATGAAATCTTTACAGGGCAGGTATTATAAGCACTATGGGTATAAAAAGAGGATGATGATAATCGAAGATGCTAATCCTTGGTATTCCTGCATATTCTTAACCTCCTTTGCAAGTATTTTGTCATTTCCCTGGTTACTTTTCTTTGGAATATCCCAAGGCTCAGATATGTTTCCTGCCTCTTCTGTTTTCTACAAATTCCGCCCTCTTGGGAATCTCATCCAACCCCAGGGCTTTAAATATCATCTGTAAACTGACTACTTTCAAATTATGTTTTTCAGCCACGTCTCCCTTAAGCCCCGGATGCTTCTGTCCTGGTGTTTACTCTGAATTTTAAACTTAACATGTCCAAAATGGAGCCCCTGACCATTCCCCCGAAACCCAGTCTTTCTACAGTTTTCCCTCTCACTCCTAATGGCAATTCCATTCATCCCATTGTGCCCAGCCAAAAATCCTGCAGTCATTTTAACTCACTCTCACATCCCACAGTCAATCTTTCAGCAGAGATTGTGTGTGTGTGTGCTCTTTTCAGAATATATCCAGAATCAGATGACCTCTCACCAATTCCCTGCTACTTCTCTGGTCCAAGCCTCCATCATCTCTTGCTTGAATTATTGCAGTGACCTTCTTAGTGTTCTCCCTGCTTTGGCTTTAATGTCCCTGCCTGTTCCCCACCCCACTCCTCACCCCTGCTGGAGTCTGTTCTCAACCTTGGAGCAGAGGTGAGCCTGTTAAAAGTTAAGTCAAATCATATTACTCTTCTGCTTAAAACCTTCTTCTTACAGGTTTCCATTTCTCTCAAAGGAAAGTTCAGAGTCTCTGCAATGGCCTCCAAGGCCCTGCACTGTTCCCAGTCCCTTCCTCTTCAACCTCATACCACTGTGACCTCAGCTGCTTTTTCTCCTCCTTACTCATTTTTTTTAGTCCTCTTTGCTTTTCCTAGAACACATGCTTCTGCCACAGGGACTTTGCAGTTGTTTTTCCTTCTGCCTGGAATGCTCTTCTCCCACAAAGCATCACAATTTCCCTTTTATCTTTTTCAGGTTTTCGTATAATATTTACTTTCACAGTTAAACCTTCCTAACAGGTCTTGCTATATATATTACAAGAATCAGGCCAAAATGAAAATGCAGGGACTCCTTGTTCATGAAATATTAAGATAACCTCTGAGAAATCCAGCAGTAGTAACTTTATTTAACTCAAAGTTATCTGAGCTCATTTGAGCACAGAAGTCTTTTTTTTCCATGTAACACATTTGCAAAATGCCTGGCAAAACCTTGGAGATCTCTTTCAACACCAAAATTCCATAAATCTATGCTCAGATCAATACTAATATCTATAAAATTATATAATTTTATATTTTAATAATAATGTGTGTTATAAAATTATGATGAAATATAAACTATATTATATATTATACAATAAATTTATATAATATATATCATAAAATGAATTTATAATATCTAGATATCATATCTTACAAAGATTTGGACCTTTAATCATTTGCCTTTTTTTCTATAGGAAGTTTGCCATGCAAATATGAAATTGAGAATTTGCCTATTGAGTGATTTCTCCATTCAAGTAAGTTTGAAAAAGGATATAGCAGACTTTGACAGTGTATCTTTTAAGTTTTGTGCATTCTTTGAATTTTCTTTTTCTTAAGGTTTTTGTAAGACATTAGTGTTTTAATAGAAAATGTGACTTTCATTATTTGGTACTAAACCCTCAAGATTGAATGGTGATATTCAATAATTCTGGAGATAACAGCTTCTAACAATATAAAGGTAGAGGAAAATTTCTTCTGAGATGAGCAGAAGAGGTAGGGGTTTTCAAAGGAAGAACTTCCTTTTCTGACAATAACTAAGGACAAGGGAAATCCACATGTATGCTCTTCCATAGGGTATCTCTCTATTTTTCTATAGAGAGATGTTTATCCATGTACGTGCGTATAGATGTATAGATACAGATACATATGCATATTCGGTGTCAGTGTTGCTCAGGGTGAAGGGCTAGTATTTTTTTCTTAATTACCATTCACAAACTTACATTTTTGCAAATTATAATAAAAATAATCTACTAGAATAAAAAAATGTTTTTAAAAACCCACAAAGCCATGCAAAATACAAGGCCAGATATTTCATTATTACACTCAATGAATATAAAATTACTCTGTCAATTTTCTTTAAAAGTTTCTAAATGCTCATTCTCAATGTTGTGTTTTTACCACCTCAGACCAGAAAAAACAGTTTGGAGGCTGGCCCAAGCCCATGGGCTGCCTATTGGCCAGTACTGCTCTTGCCTTTACCACTAATTTAGTATGTCTCATACACTACCATTTATTGTGATTTATCTTTTTATTTCCTTGAGAGCAAGTGATATCTATTTGTGTCCTTGAAGTTCCTAGGAGAAAACACTGTACATACTAGGTACCCAATGAATATGTACTGATTTGATAGATAGGGCTTTATGAAACCTTAACTTTTCCTCCCCTTTTTATGCTCCTTCTTCGATCAAAGTTTGAGAGTTTTAACAAGGAGACAAAAAACCCCTCCTTAGAAGATTTCTAAAATAAAGAAAAATGATTACAGGGCATAATGTTTATGATATACACAAAGTCACAAAAAGTAGTTTTAGAAAGCTTTTAAATAAGTTCTATGTTTTAAAAGAAAAGTTGCACCTACACACTGACAGACTTGTGTGTAGCTCTCTTGCTTTTAAAGATCTCCTGGGGCATGGATTTCAAAACTACCCATAAGTGTTTCCACCCTGCATAACATTACTTTAAAAAAAAAAACCATATGTGTCATCTTCATATGGAGGAAAATGAATTTCTTATATCGTCTAAGCTTCCTGATGGAAAATTCAACACTAAAACTCAAAAAAGAAAAAGGTGAGATACCAAATTCCATCTGCTTTTTAGATTTGAGTGTTTTCTCAAGTCACCTATAAAATATATAGAGCATCTAAAAAGCTCTAATGGAGAAATGTTGTGATAAATCTAATGCATTTTTCATGCAAGCTGATTGCAGCCTTTATTTTAGGCAATAAAGAGCAGAAGGATCTTTAATGAGTTCATCTGAAGTTCACTACAAGCAAAACATATTTATTTTTAGTGCAATATGGTTGACTTCTTTTGTACAAAGTAAGTTATGTTAGTGAAGTGATGGCTGGAGAAATGAGCCCTTGCCATCACCGCCTAGATGAGAGCTGTAAATGACACTCTCCTGCAATTATCCAATGGGGTGGTGATTGCTGACTTCTATAGCAAGAGAGAGAGGGGCAGGTATGCCACAGAATCCAGGATGTTAAGCATGGATGAGACTGTGCTTTAATTTTTTCCTCATGGCTGTCTCATGCCCTTTACTAATCCCTTCACCTTCAGCTTCAGGATAAGTTGATTCACTGTCTTGAATTTCTACCGCAGGTCAATGTTCAATAGGAAGTATTTGTTGGAATCACAACCAAACAGATTGGTTGGAAAAATATAAAGATTCACATGTGCTTATACAATGGTAAAGAACAAAACTACAATAAAACAGCAACAGACAGGGGCAATATATTTACATCTGAAGTGTTCATATTATAATTTGCAAAGACTCATTCAAGTTCATAGAATTTCAGACTCACATAGATAAATGGGCAAAGAACAGGTACGAACAGGCATAAGGAGACAGTTCATCCAAGAGAAAAAACAAATAAAAAAAATTTAATCCTTAATATGGATCAAAGAAATGGAAATTAAAGAAATTGACTGTAAAGGGACATCAATTTAGAAATGATATTATTACATTATATTAAAAAGTTAATATCTTAGAGAGAGACTTAAACATTCATTCAAAATTAACATTCAAAGAAATTGCTTGTTTGAAGGGAAACTGAAAAATTCACACCCTTCTGATACCATTCTAAATTGGTAATTCACAAATTGATAAAACAGAAAATAACTATAAAGCTATTCATTCTATTTGGGCCTGAAAAACCATGGAGGGAAGTATCTTAAGGAAATAATTCAACAGAACCAAAAAGCTATAAGCATGATGATACTTATTATAAGGAAGAGAGAGAAGCTTATGAAACAGAAAAGGAAGATTAGGTAGTCAATAAAAATAATACTTTATAAAACTACAAAGAAATCTAAAAGAATAGTGATTATAATAATATAATGTTAAATGTTTTGCAAAAATGCAAAACAATTCCAGCTATTTAAAAACCATATGCATGTGATGATCTACAAAATTAAAAACATACCAGTTGTTTTAGAGTGATAGGTTAAGATTTTTTTTCCCTTTTTTTTTTTGGCACATTCCCTTACTTTGATTATATCACCTATTCTATGTATTTTTCCCCCTAAACAACAGCAAGAACAACAAAAAACCCAAAAACATTTTCAAGGGAAAAAGGAGGAAACGATGACTATCTGGAGGAGACACTTGTCCCCCCTCACCTTACAGTCAGGCTTTTACTGACACTCATTTTTTTTTCCAGCCCTGTCAGCCCCTTTTCGGAGGAGTTGATGTGTAGCCCTAATCCTCTCTGCTGGCTGCCTCCCCATTCAGGAGGGTATGCAAATACTTCCAAACCAGAGCATTTTAGACCTATTCAAGGCCCAAGACAACACACTTTTCATTAGCATTTGAAGTGTGAGGGCTGAAAAAGGGGAATGGACAACTTTTTTTCTTTTTTCTTTTTTTTTTCCCCCCTTTTGGCTGGAAGCTTTGGGGAGACTTGAAAATGTACGTTTTTCATCCCTTTGCACACATCAGCATTGGCGCTAAACTTCAGAGGGAGGCATTGACTGCCCTCAGGGGAAAGCATTCAGGGGGATTTTTACACATACACAGAGGCCCATCGTCTGAAATAAATCACAGAAAGGAGGTGGCAGAGATGAAGCGAGAGGGGTTCTGCGGGCTAAGCTACACGTCCAGAGGCATGAATTTAAATCGCGATTTATTTTCTTCTCCCTCTGCTCTGGCATGAACCTCAGTTTCTTAATCTTCGGCAATGGGGAGGGGGCTTTGGGGAGAAGCAGCAAGAGATTTAAAATGCAAGGCAAGTCTCCCGTCAAACAGCTCTCTGGAGATGCTGCGTCTGCAGCCGAGATGTTAGAGCCTGGCGCTCTGAAGCCTAGGTCACAAGTTCAACCCCCTTCTGGGTCAGTTAGCTTTTCTCTGTTCCACAGCCACAGACTAAAGGCGTGAGCCCCTTATTCAGGCTGAATGTCTAACAAAATGTGTGCCCTTGGTCACCGCACAAAACAGCCCAGTCAGAGCCTAGCAAATCCATCCTCCACCGCGGGGAGGCCGTCAGGAAGCAAGCTGTCCTTGGGGGCCTGCAAAGGCAGGGCACATCTCTGAAAGGACAAGGTGGGAGGGTCAGGGGGAAGGTAGTATGAGAGTGTAGGTGCTGGAGATGACCAGACCTTGGAAGAGATTCCAGCCCAACAATTTACTGTGTGGCCCTGGATGAGTTGTTCAACCTTTCTGAGCCTCCCCTGGATGAACTATTGTGATGACTGAATGTGTTAATGCACAGCAAGAGATCGACACTGGGCCTGGTACACACTAAACACTCAGTTAAATTTTTCTAGGATTGCCATCCCCAAACACCATCATAAAATGGTGCTCTAGGCCATTTAAGAATATTGGAGGAGATGATTGTACACGTGAAGGTCTTTGATATCAGCAAAGATTATTGAGTGCCTGATAGATGACCAGGTACCACGATAGATTGGGGAGGGTGGTTATTAAAAAATAATATATCCCACATAGATCTTGTCCGCAAGGAACTTATAGAGTGACATAACCCAGCTATAAATCCTGATATAATCAATTACCATCTGGGTTACCTTGGATTAGTTAACCTTTCAGTGCCTTACTTTCCCCATCTATAAAATGGGGATTATAACTACCTCCCTCATAAGGTTGTTGGGGGGTTAAATGAGTTATATATATATGTGTGTGTGTGTGTGCATATATATAGTGCTTATTATTTACAATAAGCCTCAAATGAGTGGACATTTACTTATGAGAAAATAAAGCATGGCTTTTGCCATTTTTCAGTTTTAAAGAAGTGACAGCATTGTGTTGGGAGCCAGATCACAGCCTTGGTATTGTTTTATAGTTGGACTCAAATCTACCTTTCTAGTTTCGCTGCTGTGCCTCTATTCCCTCCCTCCACATCATACCTGGAGTTCTCCTTACAGTGATGGATCCACTATTCCTTGAAGTTTCTTGGCCTTCACGCATGCATCCTCTCCTTATGGCATTTTCCTCCCTTTTTTGTCCTCCTGTTGAGTGAATGCTCAAATTGCCCTTCCCCTGGGAAGCCCTCTCTGACCTGTCCAGAATCCCCTGCCTCCTCTACCTATTGGTTTTTATATGTAGAAGTTTATATATGCCCAAGGATAGACCACAGACCAAAAGCCTCCTAAAGTAGAGCTACTTAAAACAGGGGCCAAAATTTTAAGAAAATAATGAAAAAGAGATTCTCAACTGACCTTTCAAAGGGAGGCCATCCCCCTGCCTCCCTTCCAAAGGAAAGAGCAGAATGTGATGATAACAAGGAAAAGAGCTGTCATCTGTCCTGTCTGTAAGGTTTTCCATCTTTCCATGGTGAATGCCACCCCTCATCAAGGAAGCCTAACATCGTGTCCATGATGACTCCATTCTATACTTGATTCTTATCAGAGCCACTGGTTTTTCAGGATGGACTAAGCGGTGAGGGAAGCTCTGAACCAGCTCTTGAGCAGATTTGGTGATTGGTTTCATTTCAAGACCCAACTGGTTGGACTGAGAAGGATTGAAGCAAGGATGGCTGGATTGAGACTGCATCTAGGTGCAGCGGGAAAGAGTGCTGTGGTTGATTTATGATGCCTGTAATGGGTGCTAGAAAGAAGAGTGATTACACTTCTGCTACATAGTTGCAAACCCTGCCTGAGCAGTGATAATATATTCTTAACACTTGCCTAACATTTCATCTAGAAGTTTGGGGCCACTTGAGTGACCTCAGTTTGAGTTTTCCCCCATGTTCCCTCTTCTCTACTTTGTTATTTCCTGTAACTTCACCTAGCCTCTCCTACTAAGCAACCCATCTTAAGGGGAAAAATATTTTGTTCTCAAAACAGCATGTTGTGCAAGATAAATATACAGTCATTCCTCCAGGGGACTGGTTCCAGGACGCCCAGCAGATACCAAAATCCACAGATGGTCAAGTGTCTGTCATAAAATGGCGTAGAATTTGCATATAACCTTCTCACATTTTCGTGTATACTTTAAATCATCTCTAGATTACTTATCATACCTAATACAATGTAAACACTTTGTAAGTAGTTGTTATACTGTATTGTTTTTTGTCTTCCCATTATTTTTAATGTTGTGTTGTTGTTTTTTTATTTTTTAAATATTTTGATCTGCAGTTGGTTGAATCTGGGGATGTGGAATCCACAGATACAGAAGGCTGACCATATATAATTTTTATTTGTCAATTAAATAGTTAATTTAAAAAAGAGAGATACTCTTTCTCTCAAGTTTGTTTCTCCCCTCCTGCCTTTGTTCCAATCATATTCCTTTATGCTCCGATCTGAAAAAAATAAAAAATTCTTCCATTTACTTATAGCATACTTGGAAAGTTTATAATAGGTGTTTTGAGAAATATCTTAAGGGAATGAAATTTTGAGCAGCTGCAGGGTCCTAATGGAAGCATACATCCATCTGCTGATTTAAAAAAAAAATGTTTAGCTATGTTTAGGTCTTGGGAAAATAGGATGGAAAGACCATTGATGGTGGCAAGGGAAGAATAAAGCAGGGGAACTCTATTCATTATCTATTGTTGCTACCAAATCCCCCAAAACTTAATGGCTTTGAATAACCACCATTTATTACTATTTGGCTTCTTGGTCTGTTGGTTCACGGTGCAGTTCTCCATTCCTGGGCCAGGCCTGGCTGATCTTGGCTGGACATATTCATGCCTGATGGCCAGCTGCTGGGTCAGCTGGAAGCTGGGTCATCCAGAATGGCCTCATCCAGGCCAGCTCACCTTTGTTCCCATGGTCTGCAATCCTTTAGAAGAGCAGCCCAGACTATTCACATCCAGTGGAGTAGGATTTCTGGAAAGAATGGACACTGGCAAGTCTCTTGAGGCTCAGGCTTAGAACTGGCATAACATCACTTCTACCATATTGTCAGCCAAAGTAAATTCCAAGGCCAGCCCAGATTCAAGGGATGGGGATATAGGGTCCATCTCTTAATAGGAGGGGCTGCAAAGTCACATGGCACAGGGGCCTGGTATAGGGATGGGAATAATTAGGGCCATATTTATAAACGATCTACTAGTCATTTACTGAAGTGACTGACCAGGCTGGGCAGGAAGGCAAATGAGGTTCAATGGGGCCTGGCAGATAGAGACAAGGCCATGGAAATGGAAAAGGGCCGCAGCTGGGTGGTGTAAGGAGCAAAGGGATGATTCATTAGAATGACAGTGTGGGGGGCTGAGGATAAAACCAGTCACCCCTAATGATAGGCATAATGTGGTTGAAAGAATTAAGCACTTTAGGGATTAATTTCCTCATCTCTAAAATGGGAATAATAACATCTAGATTGCAGGGAGGTTGTGAGATTAAAGACAAAATGCATAAAAAAGTTGACCCCCACACAAGAGACTCAACGCCCACCCCCATATACACAACCCCACCCACACGTGCACATACTATACGACATGTGTGGAGTCCTGACCAAGTAAGACCTGGAGCAAGATCCCAGCTCTGGTTGTTATAATCTAGTGAATTTGAGTAAATCACTTAAATCTCTGACTTTTATTTTTATCATCTGTAGACTGAGAGTAATAAGGACAACCTCAAAATAACTTTCTTCAAGAGTTGAAAAAGAGAACCAAAGAGCTCTGTGTGTTCCAGAGAAGAGCAGCCAGTGTGGGCAGAAATAAGTGGAGGTCACAGAATTTCACATGCTTCCAGATTACCCCACAGCCTTGCCACTCTTTTGATCTTAAAAAATTAGGATACTTTCATTATACCCTTATCCCTGTTTGTCCCAGTCATCACAAAAAGCCTAGAAACCCCAGAATATCTCTTCCCTCAGCCTCTGTTCCACATGGTTCTATACATATTCTTCACTCACTTAACCTCTCCCACTCATCAAGACACAGTGGCCACCTACCCAGTGCTCAGTCCCACAGGTGCCTAGTGGCTGCCACACTCCATAGGGCAGGCTTAGTCACTGCACCTCTCTGTCACTCTACCATAACCACTGATCTCATGTAGTCACATGGCTGTACATGCAATCTTTGTGTTAATCAACCCAAAAAGTGTGCCTGTAGCTCAGAACTCCAGATCCATATAGCCATATAGTCTCCTTGACAGATCCATTTGAATGTGTGAAAACTATCTCAAAGCCAACATGTCCAAAACAAAAATTGTACACTTTCCCTGCAAATCTGCTCCTCCCACTATTTTTGCCATTTCAGTGGACAGCAAGATCATTTTTTTTAATTGATCAGACCACAGATCTTGGAGTGGTCCTTGACTCTTCTTTTTTTCTCAAACCCCACTTCTGATCCATCAGAAAATCCTCTTGACTCTGTCTTCAAAATGTATCTGAATTCAATCCCTTCTCATTGCAACACAACCATCCTCGCCCAAGCTACCATCATCTGTCACCTGGATGAAGGTAAAATGGCCTCCGAACAAGTTTACTTTCATTTGTCCTTGCTCTCTATGTCCATTCTTATCACAGCATTCAGCAGGATCCTATCTAAATGTAAGTCAGGTCTTACCTCTCCTCTGCTAAAAACCTTTCAATATTTTCTCTTCTTTTCAGGATAAAAATCAATGACCTTCGATAATCTATGCTTTTATCTCTCACTATTCTTTCCTTTGCTCACTCTATTTTAGTCACAATGGCTTTTTGTTGCCCTTGCGTTTTTGTTGCCCCTTTGTTTTGTTCCCTGAGGTGTCCCCTGGGCTTAGAACAGTGAGTGCATGGCACAGAGTAGCCAATTGGCAAAACTTTGTTGAGTGAATAAACAACACAACGATTATAACAAGCTTAACACTATGCCTGGCACACAGCAGATGTTCATCAAATGTTATTTTCTTTTCTCACAGGCTTTTTGTGAGGATCAAATGGTGTAATGAGTGAGAAATGATATATTGCTATAAGATGCTGCACAATTCTAAATCACTACTACCTTTATGACTGCATTTACCGTAGTGCCTTGTACTTAGCCCATATGGATTTTGAGTAGAGATTTAGATAGGATCGCTGCCAGAAACAGCCACTGGGACAGATATAGCTTGCTCTAGCAATGAACCAACTAGATGCATCTTATCTGTTATAGGCCAGAAAACCACATGATTGAGTAATTTTAAACATGTTTAATGTAAGAGTAAATGTTCTCATTGTGTTCTCGTGGCTTTTTATTAACAGATAAATCCTATATGGAATAGTCATATGGTATAAAAAGCATGGTCACCTAAGGCCATTTAGTGCCAGGGCAAGCAGCCCTGGACTCCTCATCAGCTCAGGGCTATCACTGCAGAAACCCAGATAACCAAACCATAGCCAGTAAGTAAAGATTAGAGGTCCAGTTTTACTAGATATCAAGGCAGGGAAATATATTTTAGTAAGGTTTGCATATCAAATAATTAAAAATTTATAAAAATAGTTTTTGAATCTTATAAGCCTTAAGCCTCTAGAAAATTAATTTATATGAATTCCTTCAGCTTCCATATATACTATTCAAACATGGCATTGAAGATTATAAATAGCCTTAGTATACAAGGAAAATGAAAGGCTTAAAAATTGTTCTGTTCTTGTTACCATTATCTTCCCCCATACCCAGCTCTGTTTCCTATTCTGAGAGTCAAAGTTTTTCTGTACATTTCTGAATGGCCCATTTGCTATGTTATAGTGTGTTTAATGGATTTCCTTCAGGGGTTTTAAAAGGGCAATTTTCTGGAAAGAAGATAAAACTAAAAGTGTCCTGTAATGCCCAGGGATGGGATGAGGTAAGCGTTTCTTAAGAAAATAATGATAATTTTAAAAAATTCAGCAAGTTTATGCTGAAAGGGGCCACATAACCATGCAATGAATAACAGGGCAGAAGTTAGACCTCAGCCATGCTTCCAGTTCTAGTTGAACCATACTTCAGCCACCAACTCTGAGGAGGTGGTGATTAGATGATGCATTTCTGAAGCCATGAGCACTCCTCTCTTCGGGTAGATTAGAGTTCAGGACTTAGAAGAAGAGTCTATGAGCCTTAGGGGGATAAGGACCAACATTCTTCCTTTTCCTTGTTCAGCCCAGAACAGGGTGAGACAGACCCTGGAGAAATTACCTCAGGGGAGGTAATGACAACCATCTCAGCGATCTGTCCTCAGAGATTTGGAAATACATCACCAGTTTTACTATTCTCAACTCTCTAGGGCCTAGTTATTACCACATAAAATATAAGTAGTCTTCTTTTAGGGATATCTAGACTTAAGCATCAAATGAGAACAACCAAAACCAATAATAAAAATCCATCCACAGTTAGTGTGAGGGAGCCGGCTTCTTGATTGTGGGTGTCAGACCAGGTCACCCCATAATCAGCGAGAAGGGTTTTGGGGAATGTAAGCCCTTGAGCCCACTTTCTTCTGCCCCTCTGAGACCTTGCTCCCTCAGTTCCCTCACTCTCTTGTCTCTCCAGCATCTGCCAGTCTGCTTTGCTCCTTTCCCTCAGCCTAGGGACATGCTCACACCTCTGCCACCCTGAGCAAACCCATTTCTCTCCTGTATCTTCCTTTTTCTCTTCCAAGCTTTTCATAAGTGAAGTCATGCTTGCTTTCCATACTTTCTCACTTCCCATTCCTGCCTAAGCCTTTCCAAGTTGCCTTCCACTCCTGGGTGGAGTCAAATTAATCTTGGTGAGGTCACCATTGATCTTCTAATAGACAACCAAATTATATTTTTCCTCCCTACTTGAAGTGCTCTATTTTCTTGGCTTCTGTGCCCTCCTGCACAGGGGGAATATGCATTCCTGATTCCCCTGTAACACTCCTTTCATGCTTGCTGCATCTCCTGGAGGATTCTTGGTGCGCAGGGCTCCATCTCTTTCTATGGATCTTCCCAGTACACATTTTCCTGGAGGACTACCATGCACTTTCAGGGTTTTGGTTAACACGCTTATATGCTCATGACCTCTTATATGTGCATATGTCAGTGTGTGTTTGTGTGTGTGTTTCAGACTCAACTTGTCCAAAATTGAAACCCACAAATGACTCCCTACACTGGATCCTTCTGTATTTATTTTATTTAACAAATACATATAGAGCATTTACTCTGTATAATACACTAATTTAAGCACTGTATGAATATCTTCACATTAACTTTATGAATGAAGTAGTTGCTACTACTATCATCATCCTTTTTTTTAGTTGGAGAAATTGAGGTATAAGGGTTACATAACTTGTCCAAATTTATAGCATTAGCATCAGAGCTGAAATTCAAACCTAGATGGCCATGCACTGAATCACTAAGCAAAATTGTCCCTCAGTCTATCACCATGGACAGCTCCACCATTTGCCCAGACCTTCAAGCTAGAGACCTAGCATTGCCCCTCTTTATTGCCTGCATCTAAAAAGCCAAATCCTGATATTTTATGAACACTTTATAGAAGTAGAATGTACGTACAGAAAACTATACAATTCTGAAGTGAACAGATCCATGAATTTTACAAAGTGTGTGTACCCATGTAGCTGCAACCCAGAGAAAGATATAAGATATTACTAGCACCCTGGAAGTCTCCTTTGTGCTTCTTCCCCACAATGGCAAAACATAGTTCTAATTTTACCTGTTTTTAAATTTCATTTAGTGGAATTATATTGTGTACATTCTTTCACGATTGACTTCTTGCCCGATTTGATACATGACATTTATCATCTTGTTATGTATAGCAATAGTTTATTTCTTTCATTGCTCTATAATAGTCCATTTATATTTAGCAATTTCTCTATTTTACTATTGATGGACTGGTTGTTTCCAGTTATAGATTATTAAAAATAATGATACTGTGAATATTTTGTACATCTTTTGGAGTACATACATGTATATTTCTGTTGGGTGTATATCCAAGAGTGAATTTACTGAGAAATCCCAGGATATGCAGATAATCAGCTTTGTAGATGCTGCCAAACAATTTTGCAAAGTGTCTTTAACAATTTACATTTCTACCAGCAGTTTTTGAGAATACAGGTGATCCGAATCCTCACCGATTCTTAGTATTTTCATACTTTTTATTTTAGGCATTCTGATGGATGTATAGTGGTTTTATATTGCATTTCTCTATTAACTAATGATGTTTAACATCTTTTCATATGTGTTACCTATTCAGAATCCTTTTTTGTGAGAAGCCTGTTCAAGGCATTTGTTCATGTTTTATTCAGTTGTCTGAATTTTTTTCGTGATTCAAAGGAGTTATTTATATATTCTGGATATAAGGCCTTTGTCAAATTTTTATATTGTAAAATCCTCTCTGTGTGACTTTTTTCAGTCTTATTATGGTATTTTATGATGAATATAAGTTCTTAATTTTCATCAAGTCCAATATTTCTTTTATGGGTAGTGTTTTTCATATCCTTTAAAAATATGTTTGCATACCCAAAACTCATGAAAATATTTTTCTATAATATCTTCTAGAGCATTATTATTTTATATTTTACATTTAGATTTATATCTATTTGGAATTGAAATCTTGTGTGTGGTATGAGCTAGGGGGTCAAGATTTTTTCCATATGGATCATCAATTGAACCATTACCATATATTAGAAAGACAATTCTTCTCCAACTTCACTGAAGTGCCACCTTCATTATGAATCAGTAGGCCTCTTATGAGAACATCTAGTTATAAACTCTATTCTGTTCCATTTGTTTTTGGTCACTTCTTTGTCAATACCACAAATGTCTTAGTTATGTTAACTTTATAGTATGTCTGAATTTTTGATAGTCTAGGAACTCTAACTTTGATGTTCCTCTTCAAGGTTACCTTGACTATTCTTTGCCCTTTGCATATCCATATATTTTATGGCTTTTAAATGTTAAATTTTTAAGTTTTTTTTAAATTTTGGGATAATTGTGGATTCACATGCAATAGTAAGAAATACTATAGAGAGAGCCTGTGTGCCTTTTGTCCAGTTTTCCTCAATGGTAACATCTTAAATACTATTGTGCAATATCACATCTAGAATATTGATATTAAAACTCATTGTGGTTTTAATTTGCATTTCCTTAATGGCTGAACATCTTTTCGTGTGTTTATCTGCCATTTGTATATCCTCTTTGGTGAAAGGTCTGTTCATGCCTTTTGCCCATTTTCTGGTTGGATTGCTCACTTTTTTATGTTGAATTATGAGAGTTCTTTACATATTCTAGATACTAGTCCTTTATCAGATATATGGTCTACAAGTATTTTTCTCCCAGTCTGTAGCTTGTATTTCATTCTCTTTATAGGGTCTTTCGACAAATCAAATGTTTTTGTAGATAAGGAAACTGAGATACAAAGTAGTTAATTAAATTTTCCAAAGTCACACAGACAGTAAGTTGGGAGGTTAGGACTCAAAACCAAGCAGTTTGGTGGCACAGGCTCTGGAGAAGTCCATGCTGTACTGCTGTTCATATCAGCCAGTCAATTAATTCAAATTGAGTTTCTAGGTTGAAAAAACAAAATTATACCTGTATGTAAATTGTGTGTGGTAAGACTTTGACACTTTGTTCTAGACCCATTTGCCCTAAGTATGTTCAATCTAATATCAAATTATTAAGATTGATATAAAGAAATGGATATTTGTCTGTTTGCATATGCACTTCCTCTTTCTAAAAATACTTGAAGATATAATTAACATGTTCTACAACTCAGGAGGTATTGAATTTAAATTGCTAGTTGGAGTACCTCTTGTAGAAAACATCCATTAAGCAATATAAAATGCCAGCCAACAGAGAAGAAACGTGCAAACATTTTTGGATTGGAGATTATAAAGCCAGGATAGAGCTACACTTTGGAGGAGGCCTAATAATATTAGTAACAGAAAACACATTACATTTACTATGTACCAGGCATTCTTCTAAAGACTTTACACATGGGGACTAAGTTTATAGATGGAGAAACCAAAGCAAAGAGAAGTTAAGTAACTTGCCCAACATCACCCAACAAGTAAATGGTGAGACTGGGTTTGAACCAGGCAGCTGATCTCAGACCCTCTGCTTTTACCTACTATGCTGCACTGATCCAGGATAGCTTCACAGTAGGTAATGATAAAGGTGGGCACTATTTGGTATCCTCAACTTGAGACTTTCTGGGACCAGTCCTATAGGAAGCCAAGAGAATTCCTGGAGAGATCTGGTGCCAGGCAATCACTTTACGATATTAATATAAAAGAACAACTGTCCATACTCATGATCCACTAAAATGTGAAGAGGGTGAGAACAGGGCTCCCTGTGTGTCTCTGGCATCACAAAAGGGAGCCAGCTGGGTCGTTTGCACTTTAATCCCCAAAGTCAGTGTTAGGAATTTAAAATTTTAGAGTCCGTAAGAGTTCCCTCAATTGGTAACATTCATTCTTCAGCAGTTACAACTTGTATCAATCTCATTTTCACTCTTATAGAATAGCAAATTAAAATGCAATTTGACAAAACTGAAAGGGCAAGAAAGAGTTGATGGTAATAATTTGCCAATATTGAAGGAGCACTGGATTAAGAGTCAAAAATCTGCTTTAGCTCTGCCACACACCACATGACAGATTTTGAGCAATTCTCTGATATTACATGGACCTTCATTTAATCATCCATAGAATAAAATGAGAAGAAACTAACAGTTATTAATTGCCTTTTATGTACACTATGTTATTTTAGACATTTTACATATGTTGAATATTTTAATCCCTACAATATTAGTGATTGATACATTACTGCCCATTTTCAAGGTTGAGAAAACAGAGGCTTAGAGAAGTTAAGAATTTGCCTAAAGTCTGGTGGGATTCAAAGCATCAAAGTTGGTGGGTTTGTTTTTGTTGTTGTTTGTTTGTGTTTGCATTTTGCATTTAACTTCCCTTTCATTGTTGCAAATCTATAATTCCAGAATTTTAGAAGTACACAAAGGGGGATATGGTATTGTTGCTACTGTATTCTATAATATAAACCCCAGTGCTACCACTTAAATGACTACCATGTTAACTCATCTTTACCTCTTGAGAGTTATACTTTTGATTCTGATTTAATTGTCAAACACAATGGAAAAGTAGTTTTATCCTTAGTACTAAAAGTTAGATTATAGTCAATTATAGGATGGCTGCATGTGCTAGGCTTCATATAATGAGTCCATAATAATCCATTAAGGTGGAACCTTGAACGTGTTCCCTTGGGGGGTTAACTTATGTCTAGGGAGTGACAGGTATTGGGAGAGAAAATTTGATTATAGGTATTGTTTGCATAGTCTTTTTTAATCTGAAATATTTGAAAAGACTTGGTCAAAGGACAAGAAAGGACTAGTTTTCGGCGGTGGGTGTTTTCCATTCTTATGAATGTAATTTTGTCCCTACTGAAAATTCAGAAGTTGCTTTGTCCAAAAGGACACTGACATCCTATACTGTGCTTTACTTGATGTCTTATATTGCACACTAAACCACATGGGGCGAACTTCAAATGACTCAGCTATAGGAATGTGTATCTGGTTTGAAAACTGAGGTCAGCTCCACTGTGCTTCCTCCTGGTTCCCCCAGAGAGGTTGAAGACATCTGTGAACACATCTTCTCATTGCTTTTGTCTTCTTTCATTTTTATAAAATGGCCTTCAGATACTCAAGTACTTAAACATCATCCATTACAGCCAGAGATTGCTGGCTCAGTGGTGGTTTTTTGGGGTATTAGTAACAAAGCCAAATATGCGTTCTTGACGACTCCTAAGAAACAATGTGAATGGAATGGATTATTAGAATAATTTGTAGTCTACTGAAGAAAAGTTGCCCTATGCCAATATCTGAGATAATTATGATCAAATTAATTACCAATGTAAAAGTGAGATAAAGAGAAATAAGACTTTTCTCTCCCGCCAGGATACAACCTATGAATGGCATTACGAAAGGCTGAAACAGAAGCTCAATCTTTGTAAATATAAATGAGGAAAAAATGAAGAGATTAATATCGAAGAAAGTGGATACCCATGTGTACTAGTTAATAGGAATTCTCATTAAAAAAAAACTCCTTTAGTGTTCCTCAAAAACTCTAGGTATACGTTTTGTTTCAGAAAGTTTGTATTTCTTCTTTCTTCTGCTTGGAATACTTTTCTTCTGGCCATGCACATGGCTCCCTTCTTTAACTCTTCAAGTCTGTGCTCAATGTTACCTTCTCAATGATGCCCACCCTGACCAATCCTGCTTATAATTGAAACCACCCTTTTCCACTTACCCACAGCACTCTCTATTTTTCTTAACTGGCTTAATTATTTCTATAGCATTTACCACCTACTTCTATACCATTTCCCTCCACTAGGATGTCAGTTCCCAAAGGCTACAGTCTTGGTCCATTTAGTTTATTGCTCTATCCCTGGTAGACAGTAGATTTATGTAGAACAATACATGTACAGACTTACAGTAGAACAATGCCGGGGATATATTAATAGTAGACTCCAAATAAATAGCCATTGAGTGAATTAATGAAGAGATAGTTTAAAGTTTTAAAATTATTTCATGGAATTATATAGGCCAGAGTGGCAGAGTTAAGTCCCAAGGAGCCAATGGGGTTTGAGTATTCTAATCTAACTCATTCAAGGTGGACTAAATAGTAGGGTAATCCCAAGGCACCCATATTTGTTCTTGACTCTGAACAGAGGAAAGGTTCGGGGAAGCCAATTATCAAGGCTGAGTTCAACAGTGCAGGAGTAGGAAACAGAGAAAAGAGATAGTAACTAGACAGAAATAGGCTGTGAAAGAGTACAGGTCAAAGGTAAACAAGGGGCAGTTGAGGACAGTTTTCTGGAATAACATAAGAGCAGCTGCACTTACAGTTATTAGATGGTAATTAGAAGGTTTGTGTATTACTGGACAAGTTTTGAAATGTTTGGCATACAGACAAGTGCTATGGTGAACATTTGTCATGTTTTTGACTGTCCAGCAGATGAAACATCTTTGTCAGTCAGGATAGGCAAGTTTAAGCTGCAATAACAAACAACCCCAAATTGCTGTGGCTTTAAACAATCTCATTTATTTCTTGTGCATGCTATATGTCCACAACAGGTTGGCAAAGAGGCTTTGCTCATTATAGTTACTCAGGGACTCAAGCCAACAGAAGCATCATCTCAGAAAGTTTTCATACTTGCAGGTCAGGGAAAAGTAGGTTGGGAGAACCAGATCCTGGTTCTTAGTGTTCCTGTCCTGAAGCGATATGTTACTATTTCTCATACTTAATTGACCAAAGTCAGCCATATTGCTAACCTGAGTCAGTGAGGGGAAATAAATGCACTTCTCCTATGAGAGGGGCAATGAATATAAATGAAGAACAACAACTTGTATCATCCAGTTCTGTAACTGGAAAATAACCAACTTATGGCTCTTGGAGGGAAGTAGAGTCTGCCTCTCACTGTAGAAATTATAAATAGCAGATAATTTGCCTTCCCAGCCTCCCTTCCAAATCACATGCACTTGGGTAAGACTTAAACTAGGACTGGTGACATGAAGCAACATGAGAGGGGAAGTTTCTTTCTGGTCAGGCTATGCTGGCGGCAGCGTCTAATTTCTAGGAATGGCTGTGGTAGCCAGCCAGTAATGACTTCCAGTGTCATACGTGTAAATTGGGGTATGGAGAGTCCAGTGGTGACAAATGTGGAATACTCAGTGGCTGGTGTTTGGTGTGACTCAGGACATAGTTACAGGTGTGTAACTTTCCTCCAAACCTGTACATTTTAACACCTAGTTCTCCAGCATTCCAATTATTTCCATAAGCTCCCCAACATCTTTTCCATTAATACCTTTGTATTTAGATCAGCTTGATCAATTTCTGTCAGTTATCTGAGAATCATGATTAATGCAAATTGGTCTGAAATAGCATGAATTCTTCTTCCCCTATTGTCATAATATTTGCAAACATCTGAACAAAAGATGCTTTATCCAGCACTTGAATAAAAGAAAGAATATAATTCCTGTCACTTTAAATGTATTTATTGTTGTTTTTTTAAAGTTATCCATGAACATAAAATTAAAAAAACACAAATTTCTCCAAGTTATGAAAACCAATAATATTGCTACTACATCATTCCCTTTCCTCCACAACAAATTTTTGTTTTTTCAGATAATTCTTTTGATACTTACCTGCATATCTCTAATAACATTACCTTAATGCCCAATCCTTCTATATTGCTTGCTATATGCCAAGTACTGTTCTCACTGTTTAGAAATTTAATCCACATAAACATCTTACCAGGTAGGTAAATTATCACCCCAGTTTCATATGGGAAAACTGAGATTGAAATAGGTTAAGCAACTTGTCCAAAGTCACATGGCTAATAATTTGTAGTGCTAGGATTTGAACCCAAAGAGTCTGACTCCAGCATCTGCACACATACGACTATGCTATGCTGTGCCTCCACAGGAACTTACATATTTATATTCTAATTATTCAGTCTTAAACAATTATCTATTGACTTCCCACTTGGTGAATATCCCTTTCCCCCATCACACACAGGCACACTTCTCATCCCCCATCTTCCATAGGCTATAGAAATATTTAGTGATCACTATATCCACACAAATTATATTCATAGTGAGCCACTAATTTAACATCAAAATCTCCCTAAGTAGCCTAAACCTCCTCTTTATACATTCGAACATATTAGGTATTCTATAGATTTCATCTTCTTGAAGATTGTTCTCAGAGTCTCCTGAGTTACTCTAACATAAACAGGTTATTCTGTAGGTTTGATGCAAAGTTATTTTAAATCTTTCTTCATGGGAGGTTGTTACAGTATTCCTTCACTTCTCTCGTGTTAGGTCTTCTATTTCTAGGATTGCTTATCGTCTATTTTCTTGGTTCATTGTTTTTATGTTGACATATATTACAGTAGCTTCCTGAAAGGATTATATGAGAGGTAATTTATTAAAACTTTTCATTTCTGAAAGCTTTTTTTTTATTTGGCATAAACACTTGGGTGATAATTTGGCTGGGTATAGAATTTTTAGGTCAGAAATAATTTTTTTCTCCTAATTTTGAAGGCTTTATTTCATCAGCTTTTAGCTTTCAATGTTGTTTATTGAGTGGTTCAGTTCCATTCTATTTCTTGATCCCCTGTAGTAAGTGAATCCAATCTTAGAAAAAGTATCGAATAGTTTCTTTTATTATTAAATTAATTTAATAAGGATTTTTTAAAATCTACAGTGAACACTGCTGCATATTTGTAACATTTCTATTTTTGGCTTGTAATTGCATGATAATGTGATGTATTTTGCATTATGGTTCAAATATGAATTTTTCTCACTCACATTGCTAACACAATGTATACGTGTCCCCTCTCCCCTAAAATGCTATTTATTTGTATAGAAGCCCTTTTAATGTTGTCACTATTTTTTATTTCTCCAGTGGGAAGTGGGAATAGCTTGTCAGGAAGATGGGGAAGGAATGAGTGAAGAATGACTGTTTTCTGGAAACAGAGAACAGTCAGTACCAAAACTCAAGGTGAGATGGAGTCCATCTGGTTTAATCACTTTTTTTTTATAGACAGAAAAACCAGTTGGAAGTGTTTAAAGGATTTTTTCAATGGCACATGCTAATACATCAAGTGGCCATATAATTATTTATCCAAACCACAAGGCAATTCTGATAGAGAAAGGGAATGGTATTAATAATTATACCAGAATGACAATTGTAAACCAGGCAAGCCAAGACTGTTCTGGGACAGCGGGCATATATGATTCCTCTACAGTAAATATGGCTTAACCAGGTACTGGAATTCTTGTTTCCAGTATTTTTCCCCTATTCCTCTACTTTGTGCTAACTTCCACAGCAACCAATCTCTATTTAGTAGTTTCTTCTCTCACATCATTTAAATTTGTTCATACATTCCTTCATTCATTCAAAAATTATTTATTGAACATCTACTTTGACCTCTGATTATTAAAGTCATACCTATATTTCTGAGAGATTAGTTATTACCTTCCATTTAAAATACCTTTTGTGTACAAAGCCAGCAAAAATATTAGAAAATGATCAAAGAAGCTGATTCCACCCCATTTTATTTGAAAAGTAAATAGGTAAATTTTTGCACTATATGGTAACATAGTATAAATTAGCTCGTTCATTAATATTATGAATTAGATACACAGCCAGCTAAGAATGTAGGGGGCTAAGCAGGTTTTTGTGAAAGCATTGGCAAACTTGTTCAGTGGGAGTTTCAGGAAGAGCTTTATGGCAAGTTTCAAGGGGCATGCCAACCAAGGATGGAGATACGAAGTGAAGCCTCAGGTAGAAAATAGACAAGTGCAAAGGTAAAAAACAACTTCAAAGTCCCAGCATACAATTTAGTGCTCAGAGTTATTTTTCAAGGAAGAGTTTCTGTTTTGATCATTAAACATGAAAATTAGAACTTTATTTATGAGAAATGTGTGAGGCAAGGCCAAACTAGTTTATCTTTTTACTGGAAGTTTTGTGAAAACGTTACCTAAATTCTCAAGTTATTGCTATCATTTGTTTAGTATATTTGCTTCTCATCTCAGGTATGGATTTTAAAGTATATTGTTGTTTAGAAGGACAGAACTGTAGTTGGTAGTTTCATATAAAGAACTGAAATTGAAACTTCTACCTACCAATGTCAGGTGCTCTGTGGCTTTCAAGGAACATGTGAACAGAGTCCGTTGATTTTGATCAGTAAATATATTGTACTGCAATAGGATATAGAGCAGTGAAGTGTACTAGATCTTTATTTACTAGGCAATCCTGGGTGAGTCTTTTGACTTTGTCAACGGTGTCTTTTGACAAAGTTCTTAACCTTTCTAACCCCCGGGCACCTCAACTACAAAAAAGGAAAAAATAATACCTCTATCAAAAAGACTTGTTGGAAAATTCAATGTAATGTTGAACATAATGTGCTTAGCAAACCACTTGGTATAGTAAGTACTTAGTTAATGATAACTGTAGTTTCCAGTTCTTAAATTTCTATATAAACTTTAAGATTCAGTTATAGATATATATATACACACACATACAAATGTTTTAATATTTTTCTCAAATAGCTATATAAGTAATATTCTTCACATGGTTGTCAAGATCATTTGACTAGTGCATGATGGAATTTACAATGTATATTTTGAAAGGGTGTGTCATTGACTTGGTTTCATGGCCACAGGTTATACCTATACACTACATTCTGTGGTTGTATGTAAAGCACTGGCCTGTTGGTATCAGAAGCCAATTGGGTTATGTTTGAGGACATGTTGGCGTGATGAAAATGACAATAACAGCTAAACAAATATTGAGACATTGTCATTTACTAGGGGATGCTAGGGGCTACTTTCTATACATTATATTGGCTAAAATAAAGACAGACTTGTGGTGTTCTGGGAAGGCCTGGAGACTTGGTAGTACTTACAGGTTTTTAGAATCTAAAACCATTCAAAGTCAAGCCTGCTGGTTTACCCAGATAACTAAATAATAAACAAATACTACTCATTTCCAAGAGAACTGGATAAGAGAGTATTGAAGAGTTGGTGGAAATGAAATTCAATCATTTTTGTACAATAGGCTCAGAACATTTAAACTTCTAAAGCTAAATAATCTAGTTTTTTGTTTAACAAATAAACTCTAATAAAAAATAACTGTGTTAAATGAATGGAACTACCATTACATTTGAGAATAGATACATTTTTGGCAAATTGATAGAATCCAACTGAAGATGTTTAGAATCCATGAGTTCCTACACATTTGATTCTAATTCTAAGCAAAGCTCTCAGTTTTTTTAAATTATTATTCCTAAATTTTTTATATAAGGCCTATTTGTCTTTACAGTTTCACTGGTTTTTTAAGGGTAGTAGCTGTTTCCCCCACTTCTTTTTAAATTCACTAGTTTCTCAAATATAAGCTCATTCAAATCTAACTCACTTTTCTCTCCAGCACGCAGGTCACATGAGTAGACCGGGAAAAAAAGAAAGATTTCATAAAGCACAATTCTTTTGAGGAGTCACTGTGCCTGCTGCAAAATTATTCGAATGAAAAGATTTTTTTTTTTGAGGTAAAACGACAATTAAGGTCAACCTCCTCTGCTCAAATTAAAAAAAGAGAAAAAGGAGTGTAATGAAGAATCTGACTCCTTCCTCTAATTTTACAAGTTCAATGGTAATCTAACCGTGCCATTCATTTACAGAAACCATTAATTTTACTATGTGGCTGAAAGTAGTAGGCCTCAGCTTTCATTCTCTTACTTTCCCCTCCCTGGGTCTTTGTGTGTGCACCTGTTCGGGCCACTTTAGCATCCCATTTGTAAAACTTTGGGTAATCCTCTGGCACTAACCCTGGTGTGATAATACTTCTGTTATTCAGCAGCCTAATTACAAAGGACAACACAGATAAAACACTTCAGTCCTATTTTTTAATAGCTGATTTGCCAATTTCGCCAAGCTCCAAAGAGAATGGTCTCCAAACCTTGCTGGATTTAAATTTAATCTGAATTTGTTCAGCACATGGAGCTCCAATACCTCAGAGCAGACCTTTTGTTGTTAGATTTTTTGGACACCTCATTCCTTCTCCTACCTTCACTTCTTTTTAATAGTGATGTTAAGAATCTATCTGGGGTTTTTTAGAATATAATTTTATAATGTAATGGGAGCATTTTTAAGCATTCCCCAACATCCATTTAAGACAACTGTTGACACTCTCCAATAAAAAAATAATCAGAGAATTAAGGTGTAAGGCACTAAGAATTCCTTTAATTAATTAATCTAGATGAAAGATGGGCTAATAACACTTCCTAATTTATCAAAGTTTTCTGAGGGTAATATTTTTGGAAGTGGAGCTCAGCAAGAAAATGTGTTTAATATTTCTTTTCTTGTTAAAGATGAAAAAAGAGAAGATAATTTCTAATCCATGGCAAACCTAAGGAAAGGATCATTACCTCAGTACACATAAGTCTCCTGGCATCTGGGTACTAAATTTTGCTTCTTTGATCTAGAAATGAGCTGGAAATCTGGCAATAGGACAATCTTATGAGTTCTGGATACATCCTGGTCAGGTAGAGAACACCCTAAAGTTTTGAGGGACTGACTAAATCTCTTCCCCAAAACATGTTTTGGGGGTTTCACAGAGCACTGAGCAACTAAAAGGCAGCCCCTGCCACTTTCTTAATCTCTTCATTTTGAAACCCCAAATAACTCAAGGGAAATTTAATACATATGTTTCTGATTCTCTTACACTGCTTCATCAACAAGGTGTTTCGTAAGAGATATTTGATATCTAAGAAGCCTTCTCGGTCTTCTTTCTAAGCCTTTTATTTTGCTCCAGGAAATCACTTTTTCTTCATGTTCAGCAGAATTGGAAGCAGGGGAGGCTTAAGTTTGGTTCTAAAGGTCATACTCACAAAATCAGTAGAAGTTTGGAAGTTTACAAATTCTGTTGCTCTCATTTGTTACAGCACCAGACAAGTGGAAAATTCACCAAGTGAAAAACTCAGGGATATTATCAAAAGAAGATGCCACAGGTTAATTTCATTGAATATTTCATTTAGTAATTTCATCAAAATGTACATTTCTGCTTTCTAAGATCTTAACTGTCACATATTAAATGATTTGAGGAGGAACATTCATTCCAGTTTACAAATGGAAAAAATCTGTCACAAACCAAGGTCACTCTTGTTTTAGTACAAGGAGACACTATAATTTGTTAAAAATATGAGCTACTCTGAGTCATATGATATTGGTTAAAAATATGTTGAAAAGAGACATCCACTTTGGATCATAGTGAGCCCATTAACCCTGGAGGATTTTAATGTTTTAGGGGAAAAGTTCAAGATTTGAGATTTGAATACTTGATCACTAAAATTCTTTAAAAGAGTGATAATAATTGAGAAACATCAAATAAAGCCAGTTATCTGAGACTGGTTTATAATAATACACTGGTTTGTAATAATATTTACTGAGCACCTATCATGGGCCAAGCATTGTGCTAAGTGCTGTATAAAATTGAGTTCTTTCAATTCTCACATAATTTAATGAAGTAGATACTCTAATTTTTATGACCATTTTTTCCAATGAGTAACATGAGGTTCAGCAGTTGACAGGGAAACGTTATTTAACAGGTCAGGAATGGCTGTTTTAGTCATCTCTTATATTAGTACAATGTTTTTATTCAATAGGACATGATTAAAAGGTTTAATTTCATGAATAGTCTAAAATTTGCACATAAACGCTCTAGGTGGTGTTATGAGTTAGATATTGTGAACCAAGGGCCACTGTTATCTCTATTGTGATGGTATTACATACTACAATACTAAATATACCTTCTTGCAGAGAAAAGATATATGCTTGATTAGTCATCCTTTGCCAAAGTATCCTTCCCTGAACCGGTTAGGTAATGCATTTCATTTGTTTAACATTTTTTTCAGGGGCTGTTAGGTTTTGATCCTCAAGGAGCGTGGCAATTGGGATGGGACTTACAAAAAAATCATATCTCCCCTAAGGATAAAAATAAGGATATGTAAACCTAGAATGTTGGGAGAATTGTCCATGAGGAAACACTTTTTCAGAGGTACACTTCTGTGAAGATAGCAGCAGAATTCTAGAGGGTACGTTTTAGATATATTTTTTGTTGTTGCTACCCAACACCTAACACAGTGCCTGGCAGGTGGCAGGTACTCAGTAAACTTTTGTTGAAAGGATGAAAAGATGACTAAATAAGAAATAGGGGCCTTCTATATTCCCCAGCCCTGCATTGGATATCAATAGAAAGCATGTATGAGACAACTTTCAATGTTCGTTTCTGAGATCTCTGCTTCTGTGTAGACTGATAGATAATGTGGAGAATTAACCAGTTGGCTTTATTCTGGCAGTTGAGTGGGAATCACCTCTTTGCTCTCCATCAAAATCAGCACTAGAGCAAAGTGCTCTGCCATGGAATTTGTGGTAGCCAGCTTCCAGCTGCCCCCCGCAATTTCCTCCTCGTGGGATTCATGTCCCCGTTTAGTCCCCTGCTACACTGAACAGGATTGAGCTCTGCGACCAATAAGACAGTAAAGAAATGATAAAGTGTGGCTTCTGAAGCTAGGCCACTAATGCAGCTTCCACCTGTTCTCTTCTAATTCACTTGCTCTGGGGGAAGCAGTCACCATGTTGTGAGGACATGTAAGTAGCCTTTTAGAGAGACCCATGTGGTGACGCTGATGAATCAACTGAACGAGTGAGTGAGCTATCTTCAAAACAGAGCTTCCAGCCCCAGGCAGACCTTCAGATGACTGCGGCAGTGGCTGACACTTTGACAATAAGCTCATGAGAGACCCTGAGACGGAACCGCTCATCTCAGCTGCTCCTGAGCTCCTACACAAACTGTGAGATTAAAAAATGTTTATTGTTGCCTTTATTGCTGCTAAATTTTGAAGCAATTTATTTTGCAGCAATAGGTAATTAAGACAGAGTTATAGTGAGTAACACAGAATCAGACTTGGTCACTTAGGAAAATAAATATATAATGTCAGTTGGTGCCTTTTTCGTATTCATACTGGCCCATCAGAAAGCAGGTAATGAGAATCCAATCTTTGGTATAAGAATTAGTCCAAACAATATCTTTTTCTAGTGATGCTTCACATGGGCTAGGCTGCAACTTTAGGAGATTTTATTAGGGGCGTGTGTGTGTGTGTGTGTGTGTGTCCAGTGATCTTGATTTATAGTGAAAATAATTCTAAACTATCATGAAAATTGGATTCTAGGGTCTGATCTACTATGTGACATTAGTCAGGGCCCTTCAGCTATTTGTAAAATTGAAAGTGAAAAATTTCATGAATAAAGTATATAAAAAACAAAACAAAACAAAGCTTGACCATGGTGATCAGAATTCTTGGACTTTGAAGACAGCTCCATGGAAGCTTAGCATGTCACTAATGGACACAGAAGAGATTTTGTTTTAAGGTGAGCATATGAACAATGTTTTCCACGTAGCTACCCCCCACCTCAACACACACACTGTTAGAAGCATCTAACACTGTTAGGGCATCTTTTCTGGCATAGATCCCAAAGAATAGCAATGCAGCAAGTTGTCAGTGTAGCCAACCTACATTTTGAAGACTAGCCATCAACAACTGAATTTCTCTCGCTAAGATTTCATTCTCCACAACTTCTTTAGTATGGTCTGATGTGTGAAGGAAGGGAACTCAGGTGTGCTTGAAAGTCTCTTTCTGCCATCAACTGGAGCATGATCTCAACCAGGTTTCTTAGCTCCATGGAGGAATATTCTGGCAACACTGAGAAAGCGAATGGCTGTGGCACCTTGTGGTATTGGATGGGATTTGGGGTGAGGCACAACCACCACTGAATTAAGTACACAAGCTTTGGGGAGCTTCAGACTAGTGCCACTTACCAGAAACAAAAACTGAAATTGTGTTATATAGAAAGCTTGAGTCCTTGCCGCAGCACTTACTAGATGTGTGACATTGGGTAAAGTATTTAATCTCTCAGAGTGTCATCTTCTGTAAACGAGCCTAAAAAAACATCTACCTCATAACGGTGTTGAAGGATTAGATAGAATAATCCATGTAAAGCATTAAGTGTGGCCCTGCACTCATGCTATCTAAATAAAGATAGCCAATATCATAATAACTACAATTGCAATTCACTTATGATCCATGTGGTTTGTCTATAAACACTCTCTTCGAAAATAGGCTTTGGGGAGGTTGAAGATTTTTTTTTTCCCCCAGAGAGTTACCTACATTTCTACTGGGAATTATAGAATATTTACAAATCCTGCCTCTAAACCAGACCAGACAGAAAACATGGATTCTTTCACAATAAGAAAAGCAGAAAACTAAAAAGAAATATATGATTTTAGAAGACTTATTTCATTCCAACCAATGCATAACTTTTTGTTTCTGAGAAGGGGAGGGCCCTGCATGTGAGAGACAGTAATGTCATTATTCATGCTGTAAGCCAGCCCACTTCAACTGCTGGTCTTCACAATGCCTACAAGTGTAAAAAAAAAAAAAAAAAGAATACAAAAAAACCACTTGCTTCCTTTTTTATGAGTATTGACATTCTTGTGCAGTATTAGGAGAGCTAATTTAGCTTCCAGTTCTAAGAATTTTTGAATCTATAGCCAGTAATTATTGGCATTCAGGGGTACAAAAGAGGAAAACAAAGCCTGCAAATTCTAGCACATTCATGTGGGATTGGGAGCTGAATTAGGATCCTCACACCCCATTGAATGATCAGCCCCCTATTAGAGCTTTATTAAAATGGTAATGATTATATGCCGGCTATAGGCAGGCAGCCGCACCTGTCAAAAACTACCCCGATTATCCTGTTCATTGAACTGTCTGGCTCTTGAATCAGTGTCTCAGGTTTACTCCTCTGTGAAGTTTTTTTTCCTCAGTATTTAATAAAAAACGATACAAGAACAAACAGTTCCTTGGGGTCACAGAACACTCTTGTAATTCATTATATCTTCTCATTTTCTGTTTTTACATCTGGAATGGCAATGTGATAGGGGAGCTATCCTCTCTTTAGTTTGGGATAGGAACAGGAGAAAGAAATATAAGAAATATAAAATCTCATCTAAAAGAAATTCTAATGTTAGTAAAAGAAAATGCAAATTTATCATTAATCTGGAAACTGGGATCGTTTGATTGTCAGCCACGTGTACTGTGATGATGGGATAGATTCTTATTACTCAAGCATCAATTACCAAGCCTAGAGATCTGTTGTCCTTCATTTAAAAGATATTTGGGGTTTTCATCCACCTTTTCTTTTAAAAATGCATAAAACAATAATGTGTTTTATTTGAAATTGTTTTTTAGAGATTAAACCATATCATTGATTACACAATGTTGTTTTCTTATAAGACCAAATCTTGTCCTTACAGGGAGGAAAAGTATCTTTTAAACTATTTCATCTACTGGTTTGTCAAATTCCATAATAGAAAAGCTATTAGTGGGAGAGGGCAGTGGAGGGTTGGATGTCATCAGAAGTACTTGTGACAAATGCTGTGATGGTAACTGATCACAGCCCTTGGAGAGAAGGGTCAATGAATGTGCGAAGAAAGATTTTTCCTTTTTTTTTTTTGCTTGTTTTGTTTGTTAGAAAATAGCCTACTCTGATTACTAACATTTTTTGGGGATGCCACAAATGATCTAAATTTCCTCCGATAGCTACTGTACTAACGAGATTTCTATTACCTGCCGGCCATAAGCCTCAGTTGTTGGAAAACAACAGAAAACAAATGAGTTGTTTCTGTCGTTTCCCCTTTTGGTAGGATATTCCCCATGTATGTGCTTTGCAGATGCAGGGAGCTAACAACAGACAGAAATAATTTCTTACACACACCCTTTTGTTAGTTTGAAGGGAAAAAAAAACAGGATTTGAATTTTGTGACACTAACCTAGCTGAAAGTATTCTTGGATTTCCAGCCTCTCTGATATTCCAGCATGAAAATATGCACCACTAGGTCTAAGTTAACAGACGTCTTAATTACATAAAGCTGCTGCTTCTTTTACGATAAAAACAAAATAATACATCTTTTACAGCAATTCACAACTCATCTGAGACATTGTTTCTCAGAATGCTCTTTGTTGAATGACTTCAGTGCAATGTATTCACCTGTCTTCCCCACCCCCACCCCCAAATCTACCTCCGCATCCAGCCAGTATTGATTGAATATCATGAAGTACCAACCAAATAATTCTCAAGTCACTGTCGCAGCATTTTTTAAAAAGGCTGTATTATGGGATAATCACACAGTGAAATAATTGATTACTATGCAGTGAAGATTATTACCAGGGTGTCTAAGTGGCCAAACCCTTTTCACAG
Source organism: Cheirogaleus medius (assembly GCA_008086735.1). Taxonomy (NCBI): domain Eukaryota; kingdom Metazoa; phylum Chordata; class Mammalia; order Primates; family Cheirogaleidae; genus Cheirogaleus; species Cheirogaleus medius. Next base: position 21,244,468 of record VBSM01003169.1, read on the forward strand.
TTTGTGAACTCCTTGACCCTGTTATAGCATAAACAACTCTTTACCCCTCTGTCCTGAACACTTAGCCTGACACCTTTGTGATGTGACACCACCCTGGGTCTCCTCTGTTTCATTTCTTCTTTGACTCTTCCCACTACGTTCTGCCCCCACATGTACAGCTTTCTTAGGGATCTGTCTTTGGTAGCTTTTCTCTTTTATGGCTTTTCCTAGTGTTCTGCTGTTTGCATCCCTTCTCTTTTGTTTTGACACTTTTTTTCTTAGCAATCCTATTTTATCCCATGATTTCTAGTATTACAACTATAAAGATAATTCCAAATCTCAAGCCAAGACTTCCGCAGTCATTCCTTTCTAATGCCTAGATTGTTGGAGATCCTCTGGTCTAATGGTTTTTGATCTGGGGTCTCTGAAAGTCATAATGGCATTTCTTAGCTCTTTCCTTAATTTTCAGAAAGCCTAGTGAAAATGACACATTTGGCCATGATAAAATTGCCTAGTTTTGTGGTTTCCAAACTATATGCCAAGGAGCACTGGTGTCGTAGGTGGGGTGCTGAAGTGAACTCACAGAGATGATAGGGGATAATTCTAAATTTGTGGCAAACACAACAGCACTCAACAACTGTCAGACACCAGGCAAATTTCTATCTTAAAGTAGTTCACAGTTTCAACATTACTTCATGCTGCATTTCTTTTGATAATCTCCTATCTTTGTGAAACTGAGTTTTTGGCAATTGCTATAGTAAAAAGCAATCAAGTGAAAGTCAATGTAGAACAGGAAATGATCTGATTTTAAGATTTGTAAAACTATGCAGTGCCCGATAGGCACATATTTCTTTTTAGTAAATGATCATGCTTTAATAAGAATGATATAATTTTTTTAAAGTAGGTGCATTTTTTCTCTAATAACTACTAAGTTATTGAATATAAACACCTCTGAAATCCAAAGGATCATTAAAGACTATTATAAGCAATTATATGCCAATATATTGGAAAACCTCAAAGAAATGGATAAATTCCTAGACACATACAATCTACCCAGATTGAATCAGGAACAAATCCAAAACCTGAATAAACCAGTAACAAGTAAAGAGATAGAAACAGTAATAAAAAGTGTTGAAATAAAGAAAAGTCCAGGACCTGATGGCTTCACTGCTAAATTCTACCAAGCATTCGAAGAAGAACAAATACCAATCCTACTTAAACTATTCCAAAAAATAAAGGAGAAAGGGATACTGCCAAAGTCATTCTATAAGGCCTGTATCGCCCCGATACCAAAATCAGACAAAGACACAACTAAAAAAAAAGAAAACTATAGGTTAATATCTCTGATGAACATAGATGCAAAAATCCTTAACAAAATACTAGCAAACCAAATTCCACAAAACCTTGAAAAGATTATTCATCATAATCAAGTGGGATTCATCCCAGGGATTTAGGGATGGGTGAACATATGCAAATCAATCAATGTGATACATCATATCAATAAAACAAAGGCCAAAAACCATACGATCAGTTCAATTGATGCTGAAAAAACATTTGGTAAAATTCAACATACTCCATGATAAAAACTTTTTAAAAATTGGGTATAAAAAGAACATACCTCAGCATACTAAAAGCCATATATGGCAGACTCATAGGTAGATCCTATTGAATGAGGAAAAACTGAAAGCCTTTACTCTAAGATCTGGAACAAGACAAAGATGCCCACTTTACCACTGTTATTCAACATAGTACTGGAAGTTCTAGCTAGAGAAATAAGAAAGAGAAAGAAAAAAAAGGCATGAAAATTGGAAAGAAGAAGTCAAATTATCCTTGTTTGCAGACAATATGATCCTACATCTAGAAAAACCCAAAGACTTCACCCAAAAACTATTAGCACTGATAAATTCAGTAAAGTGGCAGTATACAAAATCCATATGCAAAAATCAGTAGCATTTCAATATGCCAACAGTAAAGAATCTGAAAAAGAAATCAAGAAAGTAATCCCATTTACAATAACTACAAAAAAATACCTAAGAATAAACTTAAGCAAAGAATTGAAAGATCTCTGTAATGAAAAATATGAAACATTGATGAGAGAAGTCAAAGAAGACACCAAAACAGGAAAGATATTCCATGTTCATGGATTGGAAGAATCAATATTGTTAAAGTGTCCATACTGCCCAAAGCAATCTACAGAGTCAATACAATCCCCATCAAAATACCAAAGACATTCTTCACAGAAATAAAAGAAGTAGTCCTAAACCTTATCTGGAAACACAAAAGAGTCTGAGTAGCCAAAGCCATCCTGAGCAAATAAGCAAATAAGTAAATAAATAAACTGAAGGAATCACATTACCTGACTTCAAATTATACTACGGAGCTATTGTAACCAAAACAGCATGGTACTGGCATAAAAACATCACATAGAACAATGAAAAATAATAGAGAAGCCACAAATAAATTCACACATCTATAGTGAACTTATCTTTGACAATGTTTCCAAAAACATATAGTAGGGAAAGGATAGTCTCTTCAATAAATGATGCTGGGAAAACTGGATATCCATATGCAGAAGAATGAAACCGGACCCTTATCTCTCACCATATACAAAAATCAAATCAAAATTGATTAAAAACTTAAACCTAAGACCTGAAACTATGAAACTATTAAAAGAAAACATTGGGGAAAACACCTCAGGACATTGGTCTAGGCAAGGACTTCTTGAGTAATAACCGCAAAGCACAGGCAACCAAAGTAAAATTGGACAAATGAGATCATATCAAGCTAAAAAGCTTCTGCACAGTAAAGAAACCAATCAACAAAGTGAAGAAACAACCCACAGAATGGGAGAAAATATTTGCAAACTACCTGTCTGACAGGGGTTAATCATCAGAATATATAAGGAGCTCCAACAACTCAATAGAAAAAAATCAAATAATCTGATTTTAAAATGGGCAAAGTATCTGAATAGACATTTCTCAAAAGAAGACATGCAAATGGCCAACAGGTATATGAAAAAATAATCAACATCCTTAGTCATCAGAGAAATGCAAATCAAAACAATAATGAGATATCATCTTACCCTAGTTAAAATGGTTTTTACCAAAAAGACAGGCAATAACAAATGCTGGCAAGGAGGTGGAGAAAGAAAAACCTTCGTACACTGTTTGAAAGTAAATTAGTGCAACCACTATGGAAAACACCATGGAGGTTCCTTTAAAAACTAGAAATAGAACTACCATATGATTCAGCAATCCCACTGCTGGGTATATAACCAAAGGATGGGAAATCAGTATATCAAAGAGATATCTGCACTCCCATATTTATTGCAGCTCTATTCACAACAACCAGGATATGGAATCAACCTAAGTGTCCATCAACAGATGAATGGATAAAGAAATTGTGGTATAAATACACAATTGAATATTATATAGCCACAAAAAGAATGAAATCCTGCCATTTGTAACAACATTGATGGAACTGGAGAACATTATGGTAAGTGAAACAATCCAAGCACAGAAAGACAAATCTCATATGTTCTCACTCATATGTGGAAGCTAAATATTAAAAACAATTGATCTCATGGTAAAATGAGTAAATGAGTAAAATGACAGTTACCAGAGGCTGGGAAGGGTAGCAGGGAGAGGATGATATCATGGGGATGGTTAATGGGTGCAAAAGTATAGTTAGATAGTTAGAATGAACAATATTTGATAGCACAACAAATTGATTATAATCAACAAAAAGTTAGAGTATACTTTAAAATATTAATAACTAAAAGAGTGGAATTGGAATGTTCCTAAACAAAGACATGTTAAATGCCTGAGCTGTTGGATACCTTGATTACTCTGATTAGATTAATTCACATTGTATGCCTGTATCAAAACATCACATGTACCCTATAAAGATATATAACTAATTATAATAGTTATATATAATAATATATATAATTATTATGTACCCATAATAATTAAAAATAAAAAATTCTTTAAAAATTTCTGGAACATATTAAAAAAATATGCTAAATTATATATGACCATTTAACCTATAAATCACTTTTCTTACTTTCAGATATATATTGATAATAATTAACCCAATAGGAAAGTTAGAAAACCACTTAGTTTACAGAAAAAAAAACAATCTGTGCTAGTTAATGTGTCAGTGCATTAAAAATTGAGTGTGTTGACCCAGTGAGCTAGGAGATGATTTTACTTCACCATACTTCTTGTGAAATTCTAGACAATATAGCACTAGAAAGCTATATATAGCACTCTTCATTAAAAGAAACATTTTGATTAAGAAGTCAAAGCCTTTATCATTTTTTATGTAGTTAATATGTTAGGGTTTGAAGATAAGAATATTTTGAATTTCATCCTAGACAACAGAAATACCAATCTCGTTTATCAAATCCAAGACAGTAATCTGAGAAATGTGTTGAGTTAGTTATAAGGGTCCAGAGTTGTAGAGTAGTTTCAAAAATGGAAAATGAGAAAATACAAAACAAAACAAAACAAAACAAAATGCTTGCTGCTTTAACACAATTCCACAGATGGACCCCTGGTCAACATAATTTTCTCTCTCATTTTCATGATATGGGCTGGAAAATGTCTCAGCCAAATTATGCTAATGGAGGTCAGTGTGTAGTATGTCCCATTAATTTGAAGAACAAGGAGATAGATAGAGGAAAGACAGGTAATGATTTGTGACAGGGGCCCCCAAATTTGATTTAAACAATTCAATTACCCTTTTTAACCCTCCCCCCCACCATGTCCTGCAAAGCCCTTCATTCCCCACTCATGTGGATGGGACACAAAAACTGCTTTTTAATAACAATTCTACATCACTTCCTCTGTAACATGCTGTGGGGATTGCAAGCTAAAAAAACAAAACAAACCCCTAAATGTCCTATTGTGAAATGTTCAAGGTGGTCATACAGGCTAAGCACTGCTCTTGTGTGACTTGCAGAATAGGAGATAGCAAGTTGCATGCAGAAAGGCTTCTTAGACAACATCCTTCTGGGAACATTAGACCAATATTGCCAAAGCTGCTCCAGCATTCATTATAAGACAGAGAGGCCTCCTAGAAACAGGCCCTAGAAGAAGGTTCAAACCCTGGCTCCATGGTCTACTAGCTGCCTAACTTTGGGAAAATTGGTTAGTTTCTCTAAGCCTCAATATTTTCTTGTGTGAAATCCTTAAAAGGATTTAATGAGGTAAGTCATATAAAACCCTTATAAACAAATCACACTTGTGAACGTTGGAGCTGCTAAAGATATCAGAGAAATATTTTACAAAAGTAAACAATAAAGAATTCATATGTCTTTGTTTTTCTTATTTTAATACTTACAAAAATAATTCAAAGTCTGAGTTTTAGCCATCATCTGGGCACTTCCTTTGGAAACCAATGCATATCATCTCTCACCCTAAAAAGGAGCAAGGACCACGTGCTGAACTTGACTTCGTGCAGCTTCATCTTGAGAGGTAAAGCTCACATATGAGTCAGTGATTTCTTGAAAGTCTTAAATAAGAGAAGCACTAAAAAGGAAACCAGAGGGGCCAATTAGGAAACAGAATTTTCTTCCCCTTTCTCAGCTTTCCAGCATCTGAAACAGGACACTCATAGAAGTATTTCAGAATATTTATAAGTGCAGGTTTTGCAAAGGTCTCCACCTATGAAAATGCATAGAATGATTGCAAACCCATCATGCTACCCTGCACATTCACAGAATGAGTAAAAAGAGCTGGATTGATTTGAATGAGTAAAGCCTAGAGTCATCAGTTGTATCTGGCACATAGTAAGTGCTCAAATACTGGAAGCTATGGTGATGGTAGCAATGATGACAGATATAATGAATGGGAAACCACATCTTAGGAAGAAAGCACAAGAAGAATTCAGTGGCATCTTGTTTGTCAGTTATAAATATTAGAAAATTTGCTCATCCTACTGTCAAATTTTGATCAGGAAGTGATTTTTATCTAACTATTATATCCTCAAGCCCCAAATTTGCAAGAAATATGAATTGGATATAATGCTCCAGAATGTTTGACAGATTGATCATATTTTGTGGTAGCACCAGGTTGAAAATGTGAAGGTATAAGGTCACTTTTGACAACTTTGTGACATGAGTTACTTAATTCAACAAACAATTATTGAGCATTTGCTTATTTCTATGTGCTGAGTCAACCAAAATCAGTAAGAAGTAGAAATAGCTTCCTAGCAGCTCTTAGTCTGGACAATTGCCTACTTTGTCAAATGCAAAACCAATTCCAACAGACATTTCCTTCAGAGAATTCTGAAAGAAAAAAGTATAGCATCCAAGGAGAGCAGATTTTGTTCTTTTAGTTAAAATGTAAGGCATTTTTCTTATGGATATGAAATACTGCATTTGGGAAAACATTTTTGTATGCAAGCATATGGGGCCAATTCTCAACAACCTAGTTATAAAAACATTGTGCAAACAGCAGTATTGCCTTTCTTTCTAAAGAATTAATACAGCTTGGAAAGTTTGCATGACATTTTATAGGCAACTTTCATTTCTATGGACTGGACAAATGTACCAAGTTTTAAACGAATAAAAGAAAATGCATCCCTTGAGTAGATAAATCTATTGCTAACACTCGATGCCAAGTATGCACTTTGATTAGAGAATTTCTTCTCTTTTCCAAACTATAGAATATTGTTTCCTAATAAAATAATTTACTAATCTTGCCACACCTGCAATTTTTCTGTTATGCTCAAAGTACATTTTTATCCCAGTCCATATTACATGTAATTTTAGTTTTGTCTTGGATGAGGAAATAAAATATTTTATGTCTGTGTTGTTCAGATCCCCAAGGCAGGGATCAGAGGCCTGGTGTCCTGCCTCTGGACTCTGGATCCACACATGCCATCCCCACAGGACTGGCCCAAACTTTGGCGGGCAATTTTGCCCGCAGAATCGGTGAGCTGATGATGAATGGCTGTGAAGGCTTTGTGATTGCTCAGGCTCCTTTGTGGGGCTGGACAATGGAGGAGGACACAAGTCTGGCTCAGGAGAGCAACGGATAAAACTGCTGGGCAGGATGGCGGGCTCCTGCCGACACGGCCACTTGTTGACATTGAAAGAATTTCACAACAACTGAGCAGAAACAGAAACCATTCTGTTCGGCAGGGCTATTAGTTGCAACGTGTGGCACCGGAGCGGTCACTCCTGATGTGTTTCCTCACTAATGAGCTCTGAATGCCCATTAAACTGGGCTGCTATAGGCCCAGAGCCACCCGCACAATGGCATGCATGAATGCTTTCCCTGTTGCTATTGGTTGGCCCAAGGAAGAAACAACTGGTATCACTCAAATTTAAACAGAGTTGACAGTACAGTTAAATGATCATTAATTAGAGTTTGTGGGCAGATAAAGACTCAGAGCCATTTCTAATGACAAGATAGGTTAGCGTGACTCACTTGGAAGCCTAAGCCAGTCTGGCTCTGCCCTATTTCTTGGGCCATGTGGAGGGCCATCCATGGGATTTTAGACAGGGTAAAATAATCTGTATAAGAGTGTATTGGGAAGGACAAAAATAAAGCTTTACAAAACATGGGGGTTTTTAGAGGACTAGTAATACCTCACAAGGCAGTGGTGAGAACTGAATTCAGTTATTAATATATATACACAGAGCCCTCTGGGATGTGGTAGTGTGGTGGGAAGTGCAAAAGACATGGAGATAGGAAACCCAGGCTGGAATCCTGGCACTTAAACATACTTGCTGGGTGACCCAGAGCATCATTTTAAACTCAGAAGTCCTCATTTCTCCACCTGTACAACAGGGCTAAACCTAATACCAATTTCACAGGGTTATCACAAGGATCACAAGACGAAGACCTTGTAAGTTACATTGAATCACACAACTGTTGGTGACGTCTCACTGTCGAGTGACATACATTATGCATGGATATGATATACACATTGGGCAGGGTGGTCTACTAGCCTGTAGAAAAGTGAAGGTTAAAACTGTTCAAGTGAAGGGGCAAATTTAAGCTTTGTTTTCCAAACATTTCTTTCTTAGAGGAGTAATTCAAGTTGTGTAACACTTCAGACAAGCTCAAGAGAAAAACCAATTACACTTTTAGAGGCATTTCTCCTAATTGTTCATCTTATGATAGTTTCTCCTCAAAAGTAATGGCAGTAGAGCTGAATGAAGAACAATATTTAACAGTAGCTATTATCATCATAAAATTAACATCTGGTTCAGAATATTAAAAATATACCCATGTTTATCTTTAACATGAATGACCATCCTTATGATGGCCATTCCTAAATCTTTATCTAGAACATCATCTGCTCTCTTGTGGTCCAGATTTAGAATTCAAACTTCCTAGTTGAACATACCTAAATGGATATTTCATAGCTGTCTCAAAATCAATACATGTGTAAATGTAGGCTTTTGTTGTATCGTAAACTACCCCAAAACTAAGTTGCTCAAAATAGTAACTATTAATTTAGCTTGTGATTCTGTAGGTTGGCAATTTGGATTTGGCTCAATTAGGTGGTTCTTCTGACATTGGCTGGACTTACTCATATGTCTGTGGTCAGCTGCCTGGTAAAGCGGGGGCCAGTTGGTCCAGAATGAACTCAGTCAAGATGGCTTGCATCTGTTCCATGCAATCTTCCATCCTGCAACAGGCTAGCCTAGAGTTGCTCACCTGGGGTCTGCTGGTGCCAGGAGAAGGGCAGAGATGTTCAGAGCCTCTTATGGGCTAGGCTTATACCTGGCATACTGTTACTTCTTCTGCATTCTATCAGCCAATGCAAGTCTCAAAACCAACCCAGATTCAAGGGGTGGAAGAAGAGGAATAGAATAGGTTCCTACTACAAAGACTCATTGCAAAGAAGTATGGCTATGTGGAGAGAAATAAACAGGGTCATTTTTACCTGAATTAATAATTTCGAACTATCCAAAAATGAATTCATTATATTCCTGATGAAACATTTCCTCACTCTTGTTTTCCCTGATTTTGTTGAAAGCATCACGATTCACCCAAAAACTTAAGGTCATTGTGGGACATTCCATGCTGACATTTAGTGGATGACAAAGTTTATGTGTACCTTCTTAATAGGTCTTTATGCCCTGCTGTCATCATTTCCATAACAGCAGATTCAGTGTAAATAGATATCTTTCTCATTTGGGCCTAGACCATTACAATAACTGGTCTCTCTGTCTATAGAGTTAACTTCTCCATTAGTTTTCTATTGCTGTATAAAAAGTTACCACAAATTTAGCAGCTTAAAACTACACCCATTTATTATCTCATGGTTTCTGTAGGTGAGAAGTCAAATACAGGTTAGCTGGATTCTCTGCTCAGGGTCTCACAAGGCTGAAATAAAGATGATGGATGGGCTATGCTCCTTTCTGGAGCTCAGGGTCTTTTATTAATACCAAGCTCAGGTGGCCTATTGACAGAATTCAGTTCCTTACAGTTGAAGGACTGAGGTCCCTACTTTCTTGCTGGCCATAATCTAGAGACCACTGTCAGCTCTAAAGGTCACCTACTATTCCTGCCACAGACCCTCTCAATAAACATGACAGTTGATTTCTTCCAGGCCAGTAGGAACACAGCTCATTGACTTCCATCCTTTCCCCAGCCCAATATGCTAAGACAGAGTCTTACATAAAATTTGGGATAGAAGTGACTCTCCCATCATCATTTGCCATATAATATAACCTAATCAAGGGAGTGCTTACCTCATCATATTCACTGTATCCTTCTACACAACAGGGTAGAGGATTACATAAGTTGTGTACACCAGGAAGTAGAAAACTTGAGAACCACTTTAGAATTCTGTCTAATACACCCTCCTCCAATCCATCTTCCAAAAATAGTCATCTCTTCAGAATGCAAATTGGATTATATTGTTCCTTTGATTTTAATTCTCTTGTAGATCCCTATTGCCTATAGGATAAGGATATTCCTGGGCAGATTGAATCTTTCCCTTGAAAATATTTCTCATGTAAGCCAGGACACAGGGAAAAGGCTCTCAGCTTTGGATGAGGCATATCAAATCAGAGAGGTGGATAGACTAGCAGATAAAATCTAGGTATGTAAATTATCTATTTGAACTCAAAAACACCACCTATTTGAGTTTTTTTACTTTATTCAATCACTCTATGGACCCTGAAAAATCATCAGAAAGAAAATATTGGAGGCAAAATGGTCTTTTTTTCCTTTTCCCTTTAAGATTCTTGAAAATAAAGTGTAAGCACACAATGTACAAACAAACATAAGTTTGTATATATTAAAACTAAATAAACAAAATTATTACAATAATTTCTAAAAATTGTAGAGTTATAAATATCTAACAACATAATTAAAGTTGGTAAATAGTAATCAATTCTACTTAATAGCTCACATTTATTATGTGTCTACTATATGTAAGTGTTGTGCCTAGTTTATGTGAATCATTTCATTTAATTTTTATGACAGTCAACTGTAGTAGTTATGATTAAGTCTGTTTTTTAGAATGAGGAAACTGAAGCAGAAAGAAGTTAGGTAGATCACTGCTAATAAGTGGCAAAGGTAACACTCAAACATATCTATCTGCGTAAGATTATATGTGAGCACTTCCAGTTGGGAAAGATGATAGGCAGATCCAGTGCAGAGCCCCTTCCTGGACTAAACAGACACAAATATTGGATAGGATATAACATGGTTTAGTTAAACATGCTTGAGTTCAAAATATAGAAAGATAACATCCTAGATACCAGAATAAACAGCTAGAATGAAGAATGAACAAACAAGTACAACAGTAATCCAAGGGATGCCAGATTTGGATACATATTCCAATAGCTAGGGATTGGCATTTTCATGTCCACAAAGGAAGAGAGAACAGAGATGATGTAGCCTTGGGCCTACTCAAGATGTGCAGCTGGAGTTGAGATATCTACATAAAGTTGTAACCCTGGTAGGGATTCCCTACCACACAAGGGAGGAGAGAACATCTCCACCTAGAATGCCATGAAAGCAGCAAGGACATTTGTCGCTGCTTGGGAATCTAGACAGGACAAAAATATACCCACCTTCTCCATGAAACATTAAAACCCAATCCTGAACTGCCTGCAAGTGTGGCCTTCAAATGTACATTGCCACACTGCACAGGTATCCCATACAAAGAGACACATTTACATAAGGATTTGTCTTAGAAATCTCTGGGACACCCACCAAAAGCAAACCCATTGTAATCTTTATAGAGACACTTCAACCCTGGAATATAGATGCTCAAAGAAAAAAATACAGATAAACATGAATTCACAGTCAAAAATTGTAAAACATATGAAGTAATAATCCACTATAATGGAGAATCAGCAGATACAATAAAAAGGAGGATGAATACCTCTGCTATTTCAGATATTATTATGTCTGAAGGAGATTATAAAACTGAAAATAAAAGCCTTAATTAAAAAAGAGGCTGATTTTGTAACCTGAGATTTTGCTGAAATTATCTATCAATTCCAGTAGTCTCTTGGCAAAATCTTTGGGGTTTTCTAGATACAAGATCATACAGTCAGCAAAGAACAATAGTTTGAAATCTCTGTCCCTGTAGGATGCACTTGATTTCCTTCTCTTGTCTGATTGCTCTGGCTAGGACTTCTAGCACTATGTTGAACAGAAGTGGTAATAGTGGGCAAGCTTGTCTGGCTCCAGTCTGCTTTCAAAATCCCCCATTGAGTATGATGTTGGCTGTGGGTTTGTACTATATGGCTTTTATTATTTTGAGGTGAGTCCTATCTATGCCTATTTGTTAAGTGTTCTTATCATTTCTTAAGGTGCTGCATTTTGTCAAATGCTTTTCTGCATCTATTGAGAGGATCATAGTAGCATTAATATACACCAACAACAGTCAAGCTGAGGACCAAATCAAAGACTCAATACCTTTCACAATAGCAGCACAGAAAATAAAATACCTAGGAATATATTTAACTAGGAGGAGAAAGACTTCCACAGGGAAAACTACAAAATGCTGAGAAAGGAAATAGCAGAGGATGTAAACACATGGAAAAACATACCATAGTGGAGCTTCAGGGCAGGCTCACCCAACCCAGCCCCACCCAACCTCACTCCCCCATCTGTCCCTGTTGAGATGGAGAATGAAGGCACACCTGGAAGTCTCAGGGCCCCACTGACCACCTGAGGCACTAGAGTTTCTCTACAGAGGAACAAGAGCTGGTTACAGGACCCAAATATGATATTGCAGCTTTCTGCTCTTGGCAAGCACCACTTACTGAGATGGAGGTCAATTTGCAAGCCCTTTTACCACATTTACTGAGTCATTGCACAGGGTGTAGTTGAATCTCACTCACATGCACCACCTACTGGCTCAGAGACAAAACTGGGTGTGTCATTATCTAAAAGAAAATTCAAAGTTAAGCAATAGTTGCTCCAGATGTGAAGGAATCAGCAAAAGAACTCTGAAAGTATGAAGAATCAAACTGAGAGGACATTTCCAAAGGGGAACACAAGCTCTCTAGCAACGGATATCAACCAAATTCAGAACACTAAAATGATAGAAGAATTTCAAACATGGATTGTAAGAAAACTCAATGATATGAGAGAGAAAATGGATACCCAACAGAAAGAAACCACACACACACACACACCAATCCAGAACTTGGAAGAAAACTTCACTAAAGAAATTGAAATATTAAGAAGAAAATCAAACAGAACTTCTGGAAATGAAGAATTTATTCAAAGAATTACAAAACACAGTGGAAAGCCTCAAAAATAGGGTAGATCAAAAATAAAGAATCTCAGGGATTGAAGATAACACCTTTCAATTAAATAAATCAGTCATAGAGAAAGAGCAGAGAAATAAGAGAAAAGAGCAAACCATAAAAGAAATGTGGGATTATGTGAAGAGGCCTAACATGAAAATTATAGGCATCCCTGAGGGTGAAGAAGAAAACATACAAGGGTTGGATAAACTATTTGAGGATACAATGGAGGAAAATTTCCCTGGCCTTGCTAGAAATCTAGATATTCAGGTACAAGAAGTTAAAAGGACTCTTGGGAGATTCATTGCAAACAGGAAGACACCACAACACATAGTCATCTGATTGGCCAAAATAAACACAAAAGAGCCCCTCCTATGAGCTGTAAGGTAAAAGAAGCAGGTAACCTACAAAGGAAAACCCATGAGACTAACTGCAGACTTCTCAACTGAGACCTTATAAGCCAGAAGAAATTGGGACCCCATCCTCACTCTTCTCAAATGAAATAATGCCCAGCCTAGACTCTTGTACTCTGCAAAACTAAGTTTCTTATACAAAGGAGAAATAAATAAAGAAGTACTCGGAACAACATTACACAGGGGTCAACACAATAAACACTCAATGATGTAAAATCATACAAAAGCTAAAGGTCAAAAGCCAGACACCACATGGATCAAGAGAGAAAACAAAACAACAAAGTTCAGCTCAGTAGGGTGAACAGAAATCTGCCCTATCGATCAATTCTTTCGATAAATGTGAATGGCTTGAACTGCTCACTAAAGAGACATAGGCTGGCCAAATGGATAAATATATACAATATATACGAGCCAAGTATCTCCCATCTTCAGGAAACAAGTGTAACCCACAAGGATTCATTCAAACTCAAGGGAAAGGGATGGAAAACAATATTTCAAGCAAATGGAAGCCAAAAGAAAGTTGGCATGGAAAATGTGATTTCAGATAACTTAGTCTTCAAATCAACAAAAGTAATGAAAGACAAATATAGTCACTATATAATGGTGAAAGGTACAATTCAATAAGAAGACATAAAAATTCTAAATATTTATGTACCTGACTCAGGTACACACAGATTCATAAAGCAAATCCTACTAGATCTAAACAAAATGATAAACAGCACCAATGTGATAGCTGGGAACTTCAACATCCTTCTGACATCCCTATGATCTTCCAAACAGGAAAAAACAAAAAAAACCCAAAGAAACAATGGAATTAAACAGAATTCTAGAACTAATGGGACTGATTGACATTTACAGAACATTCTACCCCCAAACCACTGAATATATGTTTTTCTCATCAGCTCATGGGACATTCTGTCAGATTGACCATATGCTAGACCACGAAGCATGTCTCAACAATTTTAAAAAAATAGAAATTATACCAAGCATCTTCTCAGACCACAGTGGAATAAAGTTAGAAATCAACTCCAACAGAAACTCTCATCTCTACACAATGTCATGGAAACAAAACAACCTTCTGCTAAATGATTATTGTGTTAAGGAGGAAATTAAGATGGAAATCAAAAGATTCTTTAAACTAAATGATAAAGGAGACACAAGTTATCAAAATCTGTGGGACACAGCTAAAGCAGTCCTGAGAGGAAAATTTATATCCATAAACGTCTGCATCCAAAAGACAGAAAGATCACAAATCAACATTTAATGAATAATCTCAAAGAACTGGAAAAGGATGAACAAACCAATGCCCAAACCAGCAGAAGAAAAGAAATAACAAAGATCAGAGCAGAACTAAATGAAATCAAAAATAAAAAAACTATATGGAAGATTAATAAAACATAAAGTTGGTTCTTTTAAAAAATAAAATTGATATGCCTCTTGCTATATTAACAAGAAGCAGAAAAGAAAGGAATCTAATAAGCTCCATCAGGAATTAAAAAGGAAAAATTACAACTGATACCACAGAAATAAAAAAATATCATCTATGAATAGTATAAAAACCTCTATGCACATTAACTTGAAAATATGGAGGAAATGGACAAATTCTTAGAAACACACAGCCTCCTTAGGCTCAATCAAAAAGAAAGGGAATTCTTGAAAAGACCAATATCAAGCACCAAAATTGAAGCAGTGATGAAAAACCTTCCTAAAAAGAAAAGGCCATGATTAGATGGTTTCACACCTGAATTTTAACAGACCAACAAAGAAGAACCAGTGCCTATCCTCCAGAAATTATTCCACAATCGGGAAGGAAGCAATCCTCCCTAATGATTACATTTTATGAAATCAACTTCACCCTGATACCAAAACCAGGAAAGGATGCAACACAAAAAGAAAACTACAGACCAATATCCCTTATGAATATAGATGCAAAAATTCTCAACAAAATCCTAGCAAACCGAATTCAGGTGTTTATCAAAAAAATAATTCATCACAACCAAGTGGGCTTCATCCTAGAGATGCAGGGATGGTTCAACATACACAAGTGTATAAATGTTACTCACCACATAAATAGAAGCAAAAACAAAGACCTTATGACCCTCTCAATAGTTGCAGAAAAAGCATTTGACAAAATTCAGCACATTTTTATGATAAGAACATGAAACAAAATAGGCATAGATGGGACTTACATAAAAATGATAAAAGCCATATATGACAAACCCACAGCCAACATCATACTGAATGAGGAAAAATTGAAAGCATTCCTTATTAGAACTGGAAACAGACAAGCTTGCCCTGTAACACCACTTCCATTCATCGTTGTGCTGGAAGTCCTAGCCAGAGCAATCAGACAGGAAAAGGCAATCAAGGGCATCCAAATGGGGGCAAACGAGGTCAAACTATCATTCTTTGCTGATATGATCTTATATCTAGAAAACCTCAAAGATTCTGCCATGAGACTACTGGAATTGATAAATTCAGCAAAGTTTCAGGTTACAAAATCAATGTACACAAATCAGTAGCATTCCTCTATATGCCAACAACAGTCAAACTGAGAACCAAATCAAAGATCCAATACCCTTCACAACAATAACAAATAAAATAAAATACCTAGGAATATATTTAACTAAGGAGGTAAAAGACCTCTACAGCGAGAACTATGAAACACTGAGGAAGGAAATAGCCGAGGACGTAAACAGATGGAAAACAAAACTATACCATGCTCATGGGTCGGCAGAATCAATATTGTTAAAATGTCTGTACTAGCCAATGTGATCTACAGATTCTTATGCAATCACTATTAAAATACCAACATCATTTTCTCCAGATCTAGGAAAAATAATTCTATGCTTTGTATGGGACCAGAGAAGACCCCATATAGCAAAAGCAATCTTAAGCTAAAAGAACAAACTGGGAGGCATCAACTTACCAGACTTCAAGCTATACTATAAGGCTATAGTAACTAAAATAGCACTGTACTGGTGCAAGAACAGGGACACAGACCAATGGAACAGAAACAAGAACCCAAATAAAAAACTACCCTCTTTTGGCCATGTAATCTTTGACAAAGCAGACAAAAACATACACTGGGGAAAATAATCTTTATTCAATAAATGGTGCTGGGAAAATTGGATAGGAACATATAGAAGACTGTAACAGGATCTGCACCTTCCCCTCTCATGAAAATCAACCCATGGTGCATAACACACTTAAACCTAATGCATGAAAGTATAACAATTCTAGAAGAAAATGTTAGAAAAACTCTTATTGACATTGGCCCAGGCAAAGAATTTATGAAGACAACCCCAAAGGCAATCACAGCAACAACAAAAATAAATAAATGGGACTTGATCAAATTCAAAATCTTCTGCACAGCCAAGGAAACTATCATGAGAGCAAACAGACAACCTACAGAATGGGAGAAAATATTCGCATGCTACACATCCAATAAAGGACTGATAACTAGAACCTATATAGAACTCAGATAAATTAGCCAGAAAAAAATCAAATAACCCTATCAAAAAGTGGGCAAAGGACATGAACAAACTTTTCAAAAGAAGATAGACTAATGGCCAACAAACATGAAAAAATGCTCAAAATCTCTAATCCTCAGGGAAATGAAAATCAAAACCACAATGAGATGTTACTTATCTCCAGATGGAATGGCTTTTATCAAAAAGTCCCCAAAAAATAAATGTTGGCATGGAGGTGGAGAGGTAGGAATACTCATATGCTGCTGGTGGGACTGCAAACTACTACAACCTCTGTGGAAAGCAATATGGAGATACTTCAAAGAGCTACAAGTAGAAGTACGAGTTGATCCAGCAATCCCATTGCTGGGCATCTACCCAAAGGAAAAAAAGACATTCTATAAAAAAAAAGATATCGTGCTTGAATGTTTATAGCAATGCAATTCACAATTGAATAGATATGCAAGTGTCCATCAATACATGAATGGATTAATAAAAGGTAGTATATGTAACCATGGAGTTCTACTCAACCACAAAAAACAATGGTGATGTAGCACCTCTGGTATTATCCTGGATAGAGCTGGAGCCCAATGTACTAAGTGAAGTATCCCAAGAATGGAAAAACAAGTGCCACACATACTCATCATGAAATTGGTATTAACCAAGCAACATGTAAATGCACATATAGTAGTAACATTCATTCGGTGTTGGGAAGAGAGGAGCGGGGAGAAAGGGAGGGGCATATACACACCTATGGGTGTGGTGCGCACCCCTGGAGGATGGACAGGCTTGAAGCTCTGACTCAAGTGGGACAAAAGCAAAATATGTAACCTAAATATTTGTACCCCTGTAATATGCTAAAATTTTTAAAAAGTAAAAATAAAATAAAAATTGCAAATTATACAAGCAAAAAATAAAATAAAATAAAATAAAACAAGGAATATATTAATGAAAAAGAAAAAGAGAAAGAGAAATTACACTAAAACTTTTCTATTGAAAAGACTAATAAATCATTCTCTGGCTTAAGAAAAAAGAGAAGAAATAAATAACCAAAATTAGACTGTTTAGAAGGGCCAGGAAACACAGATATAGAACATATTTAAAAATATCAAATGATATTTTAAACAACTTAATGCCAATCAATTTGACAAAAATTATAAAAATGAACAATATTATAGGTAAACATCAATTACTATCAATGATTAAAGGAGAACTAATAGAAGACGAGCAGATTTATTTATAAGCATTACATAAATTTAATCTACATCTAAAATTTTATATTGATAACAATAAAAACAGGCCAACATAATATTACTGGGGAGACTTTTCAAACTTTCAGAAATAGACAATTATCTTGTTATATAAGCGCTTTCAGAAAATAGCAAAAGAGAGAAATCTCCCTAAATCATTTAAGAAAGCTGATAACATCTTGATAGCAAAAGCAGACAAAACAGTACTACAAAGAAAACTTAAAAAAGCACAT
The DNA here is from genome assembly GCA_008086735.1 of Cheirogaleus medius. Taxonomy (NCBI): domain Eukaryota; kingdom Metazoa; phylum Chordata; class Mammalia; order Primates; family Cheirogaleidae; genus Cheirogaleus; species Cheirogaleus medius. The sequence continues at coordinate 21,262,555 of VBSM01003169.1, forward strand.
CTCTTTCATGAGTACATATGCAAAAGTTATAAACTTGGTATGTGTTTACATGTAGCATCTGTCACAGAAGGATAAAGATGATTTAACATTACAGATATTTGTTAATGTATAATAATTTATCACATTAGCAAATTTTAAAAAATGGTAATTTGAAAAATATAGAGAAAATACAAACCAGTCATTATTCTAAAACTTTCAACAAAATAGGAATTGAAGGACTATTTCTTAATCTGATAAAGAGAATCTAATTTAAACTGTGAGCAAATATTTTAATTACTTATAGAAGCATTCCCTTCAAAATCAGAAACAAATCAAGAATGCCAGTTATCAACTTCCATTCAACATTGTGTGGAATGTCTCAGCCAGTTACAATAAAAAATAATGCGGATTAGCCATTGACTGAGATAAGATAGTTGCAAAACACGTACCTGACAAAGGATTTGTATTCATAGTATAAAAACACTTTTTTCTAGAATATATAAATAACTCTAAAGTTACCTATGAATAAATCTAGGAAAAGATGAAAAAGACCTTGTGGAGAAAATTATAAAAATTTGTTGAGGTTCAAAGAAGAAGATAAACTTTGGAGAGATATATATGTCATTATAGGAAGACTTATTATCACAGAGATGTCAATTCTCATCTAATAAATCTCTAAATTCAATGTCACTAAGCACAACTCTGATAGTTTTTCATGGGCTTGACAGAAAATTAATCCTAAAATTAATATGGATGAATAAAGGGCCAAGAATGATCAATACATTTTTGAAGAAGAAGAATTAGGAAGGGAAATTTTCCTGCTCGGATATTGTTATCATAAAGCTAGATTAATAAAATCAGGATGATATTGATACAGGTGTAGACAAACAGACCAACAAAACAGAACAGAGAACTCAGAAATAAACCCACATACACACGTGTATGTCTGTGTGTGTGTGCATGTGTGTGTGTGTAAAGCTGGTGTATGAGAAAGGTAGTGTTGTAAATCATGGGGCAGTGTGGGGCGGTGGTGGGGGAGAAACATTAACTACACAGCTCTGAAATAACTGGATTGTCATATAGAAAAAATACCAAATTAAATCGCCACCTCATGACCTTCATGAAAAGCAATTCCAGATGGGTTAAAGCTGATAGATGTGAATGCAAAACTTTAATACATATAGAAGGAAAAAAGAGAAACTATCTTTAAAATTTCTGGACAATGATATCATAAACAAGATGCAAAAAAACATAAACCATAAATGAAAAGACTGATTATAAATGACACTACTTTAAAATTTAAATAGCCATATAAAAATAGATACCATGAACAAATAAAAATAAGCCACAGATTTTTAAAAATGCAAATTAAAATATTAAGACAATTTATTAGCATCAAATATATATAAACAATTTCCCCCCTCCTGCCTGCCCTCCATCCAACAAAAGATTTTTTTTTATACTTTGGA
>VBSM01003169.1:21264102-21322929 GCA_008086735.1 Cheirogaleus medius
TGTATGTAACCCCAACAATATTTGTATCCCCATTATATGATGAAATAAAAAAAAACATAAAAAAAACCATTTGTACCCCCATAATATGCTGGAAAAAATAAATAAATTAATAATAATAAAATATATATATATAAACAATTTAAACTAATGTTTAGTAAATGACAAAAAAATTCCTCTCACTCTCCCACCTCCACAATGAGAAAAGGTTATTAATTAATTCACAGAGAACAAGTCAAAATATCAATAATATCGATAGTATCGGGAAAAATTCAGTAAAGTAATAGTGAGATAACGTAAGCACCTCAACTTTATGAAAATAAAAGCTTGGTGATGTCAGATATCTGATGGGGCTCAGTGTCAGGGTTTGATGTGGGAATATCAGCTGCTACAACCTCTTTGGAGAATAATAACCCTCAGGTCCATCAATGAGGGAGAAACACATACATTACACGATGAAATACTATAGGATAGAGAAGTCAGGGAAAGACATTTATAAGTCTCAACATCGTTAAAACTAGAAAAACTTCTTGCATGAAGAAAGCAATTATCAAAAGTGGGTCTTTAGCATGAAACAATTTATATAAATTCTCAAAACATGTAAAAAAACATTACATGTTATTAATGTGAACCTATGTGTACAGTAAAAGTATAGGAAGGATACATAAGCAATATCAGGATAAGTAAGGGTTATCTCTGGGAGTAAGGAAGGAGAATTGGACAGGGGAGGTTACCTTCAAATCCGTTTTATCAATATTCAAAACAAAAGCTCTGAAGCAGTTATGGCAAAGTGTTTTATTAAATCTAAGTGGTGGGTACAAAGGAGTCTGATACATTATTTTTTGAGCTTTTTTCATGTTTGAAATAAATCATAGTTAAAATAGTGCTCTCAAAAGTCATACAAAGTTTCTGGCTAATGCACTGAATAAAATTACTGAAAATCTTTATGTGTTACAACACAAACAACCATCCAAGGCTTTATTATCTATTTTCAAAATGCTTCTGGATTATAGGAAAAGAATAACTTGCTACATTTTAAACTTGGTTTGTGCATTTGAAAGGAGAGATTTGCCCATGCTGATATCCTAGAAGCTCTAATTGTTAGTCATTTGTAGCAAATATGTTTTAAGTGAGTGACACCAGATGGGCTACTTGGTCATTGTTAAAAGTCATGACACCCACATTCTCAGCACCAACAATGGCTGAAAGTGCTGGACAGTACTAAGCACTTCTTACTTTTTATCAAAACCCTATTTGCTTTGTCTGCCAGGAAACTCAGAGCTCACCGAATTACTGGCATAGCAGCAAGACCTGGTTTGGAGTCTTATTTATTTATTCCACCTACTAGTTTTTTATCTTTGATTTCCCTTTAAACCAATTCCAACAGCAGTACAAAACAAAAATAATACATTAAAATTAATTCAAATGTTAAAAAAATCACTTGTTCTCTTTGATTATATGTGAATATTTACTTATGTGTTTCAAAACTTTTTCTAACTTCTATTTTCTCCTGTCTGGTGGTCATATTCGTTAGGAAGGCAATGATGATTGTAAATTTCACTTCTGCAAAAAAAAAATATAGTTGGAATTCCCACAAATTGGTTTGTTCCAACAACAACTTCTTTTATGTCTTCTATTTTAGTCTTATGTGGAAGTTTGTATCACATTATCACTCACTAGCATTCATTGATTCAACATGTATTTGTTGAGTGCTTACTACATACATTGAAGGCTCACATGAAGAAGTTCAAAGATTCACCAGAAACTGGATCTCTTAAGAAAAGTAATGGTGTCATGTAAAAATTGTCCTTGAGAAATGCAAAACAGATTCAAAAGCATTGCATTCCTTTTGAGTATTTCAGGGCAGGTCCACGTGTTGTTTGGGGGCATACAGAAAAGACATTAGGTGAACTCATGTTACCATACCATCTCACTGCTCTGGTAGTCTCTCGTTCCCTAATGCCAACTCTAAGCACCCTTCCGAACAACTTGCATCATGCTGAGAATTCACACAGAATTTTAAGAGTTATGACCCTCTTAGCCTGAGCAATTACAAAATTTACCTATATTATAACAATGTAGGGGAAAAACAACATGGTAAATCGGCACTTGAAATGCTTTCTATTTGTTCTAACGTATTCTCACAGAGTCAGAAAACCTGCAATGAGATGAGCAAGTCCCATCTCTTCTATATGTAGTCAGATACTTCGTGGAAAGATTTGGCAGTTCCAGAATAGCTCCAATTTCTGATGGAAAGCTGATGAGTTTTAGACTGTGGTCTTATCTGCCTATCAAATTACCTGAAATAAGCTTAATGCTATCCCTTTATAAATGATACCCAACTTAAATTTTCATTAACAATTAGTATGATCCCCGCAGTTGTGTGCAAAAGTAAGAGAAGCATGTTTTCTAGGCTGCAGATGTGAGGTAGGTGGGAGGTCTGGCCCGGATAAAGCCAGCACAAGGTGCTTTGGGCAGATGGAGTCTTGGGACATGGAGGGAAAGGGGTAAGTGTTATGAGGCATGTAGCTTAGGAAAATTGGGAATTTAGCTTAGAAATTCAGCTTAAGAATAGCTTATGTTTCTTTCTATCCCAACTTTGATCTCATTCATTTTGATTGGTGCTCAGGTTATTCCTTGATTTAAATACTTCATTAATTCCCCGAAGATGCTGGATGAAATACAAACTAAGTCCTTAACTTGGCATGCCACAGGCTTCTTGACCAGGTCTCTGCAGCTCTAACTTCATATCTCTCTGATATGCCAAGTTCGCCATTGCTCCTCTGCTGGGATTATCCTCATTTGGTTCACTAACACCTATCCAGCTCAGCCAGCACCTCCTCCAGGAAGCCCTCCCAGATCTGCTCAGTTGATATTTCTCTTCTGTGACCCCCTAACACCCACTGCATCCTTCTACCATAGAACTCACCACACAGTACTGTATATACTGGCTTACTTCTGATTGCTTCCTCATTTACTGGTCATGCCATCTCATTCAATAGGCATTTGTGCAATGCCTGAATGAATAATCAACAAGAAAGAAGAGACTTGGAACCTGTAGAGTCTCAAGGCTGTGAAATAGCAGGTTAGTGATCATCTGGTATATTTAGATAGCAGCATTTGGCGAATTCAGCTTGACCTGTCATTTTTGTTTGGAGAGAGACTGGAAAAATCATGGAGATGGTAAAATTTGTTCAGCGCTTTTTACCTTCTCTTCCTCCCTAACCTTGGACACCCTTGTCCCTGCCTCCCTGCCTGTTATCTGGTGTCCTTGAACTGAACTCAAAGGAGGTTTGAGTCATAGTGTGCTAACACTTCCAAAGTCCTTGCACCTTTAACAAATTTCATGGAAACAAACAGGCAGGTTTTAGTCCAAAGGAAAACAAATATTTAGTGGGATTTCAGATATAGCAACCATGAAAAGAAGGTATTTGGGGGCTGAAGTTTCCGCAGCATCTCTCAATCAACATTAAATTAAATAACCTGGCTATCTTCCATGTCCCCCACACTGTCCATCATGGAGTAGGGACTCAACTAATTTGAGTCCCTTTTTCCTAAAGCCTCGATTCTCAACATTCGGCCAAGTCTGGAGACATTTTTGGTTGTTATTAATAAAGGGGTGCTACTGGCATCTAGTAGGTAGAGGTCTTTAGTGTTACTTTACATCCTACAATGAACAGAATAATCCCCGACCCCCACCAATAAAGAATTATCCAGCCCAAAATGTCAATACAGCTGAGGTTGAGAGACCCTGGATTAAATTGGGTATTGGAGATTTGGAATATACTAATTCTTTTTCAAGTGTAAATAATTTGTTGTTCCTAGATCCTGTGAAGTTCTTCACATACATGTCTCAGATGCTTCATTTTGTCAATAGTTATATAGGATTCAGGGCATAGACATACGAACTGCAAGCAGATTGCACATTTATTGTATCTGTATGTCTCTTTTGGGCAAATGGAACCATTTACATGAATGCTACACTACACTCAACAGTTTAAATGTTCTTGTTAAATCTTAGTTTTTCTTTAAATAGCCTTTCATATCATGTTTGGTGATCGTTTTTTCCCTCCTAGTAGGGGAAAAAATGTTTTCCGTTTTTGTTAAAATGTTTTGATAAGGTGGAATGCATTCAGTTGTAAAGGTTTAAAATGTTCAAATAAAACTTTATGTTTTACATTTTAAAGAGAGATTAAATTTAAACGATGGGAGAAGGAAGCCTGTGGAAGCTGTGACAATTTGTGGTGCCTGGGAAGTGTGGCCTTTAGAGAGAGGGCTCCAGGTTAGGACTCAGAAAGCCTGCCTCCTGATCCGATGGTCCTCAAGGTGTGATCCCTGGAGTAGTAGCAGCTTCAATATTTCCTGGGGATTGTGAAAAATGCAAGTTCTCGGGCCCCACCTTAGACCTGCTGCTGACTTACACACACTGGGCCGGGGAAGCCCAGCACACAAGCCCTCCAGGTGACTCTGACGCACACCAAAGTGTGAGAACCACAAATATAAACTCTTTTGCTTCTACTCATGTCACGTGAGCATGTCAGTTACCTTCTCTGTGCCCCTGGTTTCTTTGTGCATTTGTCTTCTTGCATGTAAACAGGAGGAGACTGGGAGATTAATGTGCTTTGTAAATGGAAAAGCATAATGCAATATTATTATATTAACCCACAACAAATCAGAATCAGTGCTGCTGAGGACAGAAGGTCTGGACCTCATTCTCAAATGTGTCCTTGACTTTGTCTGTTATGCCCAAAAGAAACATGTCCACCCTGGGACAGTGGCTCCGGCCACTTACCAATCAGATAGAGGATTCATGGAAATGATTCAGTGTTTACCAGGGCAAGCAAGAAAACTTGCAAGCCATGCAAAAAAAGGCACCCTGAACATCTAACGAGTGATTGCATTCTGGCATAATTGTATCTCAGTGGACTTGGTCTTTGTCTATAACAAATTGTGCATTGAACTTCAGTTTCACTGACAAAGCCCAAGAACTAAAACTACTACAATAGTGTCTTTTTGTTTTTGTTGGTGACTTGGTCATCTAGCATCTCCCAAAAAAGGAATAAAGTCTTTACATTAATCTCTAAATCTCTCATGCTCTTATTCACTGCTAAGCTGCCATGGGACAAATGTTCTCAAAATAATGCAAATGGTGGAACTGAGATTGGAACCCTAATCATTGGATTATTTTTTATTATGACCATAAAATAATCTGGAGATTTTTGTGTGTTCTAGTTGCAGTTTCAACATGATACTATGAGAGCATTTGCCATTATCCTTACTCCAATTACAGCTTAGCAAAGCCTATATTTACTGGAAGTTTAGAATTCTAAGCTATTTTATTTCCTATTTCACATAAAGTCAAGAGAGCATCTCAGAAAATTGCATGGGCACCAAAGTAAAATCGTTGTAAATGTTATTTCTATTTAGAGGATGTAGAGAAATTAGTCATTTATTCACAGGTGGTTCTGGTCTTGGTACCCATCTATAAAAGTAACATCTCATTGCCTACTTCCCGGAGTTGTTTTGAGAATTTAATAAGATGATAAGATATTTAATACATGTAAAAGATTTAATGTAGTGGTTGACACATAAGTGTTCATTTAAGAACATATATATTTATCTCCAAAAGTTAGTTCAAAGACCCAGGCTTGCTTTTGTGGACAAAAAAGAGTCTCTCCCAATTCTACCCACAGCATTCAGAAATTCTTGTTAAGTGTGACTGGATTAAAATCAAGAATACAGTGATGAGTTTTACAAAAACTATAGCTTTTGGGGTTCTAGCTATCCACATAGGTAGCAACATGAACAGGATTTCAGTCATGGGGGGCTCTGGACTTGGTGTTTGGGTTATAGAAGAACACTTATTTTGCATTTCCCTGATGATTAGAGATGTTGAGCAATTTTTCATGTTTGTTGGTCATTAGTTTACCTTCTTTTGAAAAGTTTCTGTTCATGTCCTTTGCCTACTTTTTGATAGGGTTGTTTGATTTTTTTCTTGCTGATTTTCCTGAGTTTTATATAGATTCTAGTTATCAGCCCTTTATCAGATTTGTAGCTTACAAATATTTCCTCCCATTCTGTATGTTGTCTGTTTGCTCTCGTGATAGTTTCCTTGGCTGTGCAGAAGCTTTTGAATTTGATCAGGTCCCATTTATTTATTTTTGTTGTTGCTGTGATTGCCTTTGGGGTCTTCTTCATAAATTCTTTTCCTAGGCCAATGTATTTAAGAGTTTTTCCAACGTTTTCTTCTAGAATTCTTAGTTTCATGCCTTAGGCTTAAGTCCATCATCCACTGTGAGTTGACTTTTGTGAGAGGGGAAGGTGTGGATCCTGTTTCAGTCTTCTACATGTGGCTATCCAATTTTCCCAGAACCATTTATTGAATAAAGATTCTTTTCCTCAGTGTATGTTTTTGTCTGCTTCATGAAAGATTAGATGGCTATATGTGGATGGTTTTATATCTGGGTTCTCAGTTCTGTTCCAGCAGTCTGTGTCTCTGTTCTTGTGCTAGTACCATGGTGTTTTAATTACTACAGCTTTGTAGTATAGCTTGAAGTCTGATAAATTGATGCCTCCCAATTTATTCTTTTTGCTTAAGATTACTTTTGCTATATGGGGTCTTCTCTGGTTCTATATGAAGCAAAAAAAATGCTCAATATCTCTAGTCATTGGGAAAATGCATATCAAAACCACAGTGAGATATCACTTATCTTCTGTGAGAATGGCCTTTATCAAAAAGTCCCAAAACAATAAATGTTGGCATGGATGCAGAGAGATAGGAACACTCATACACTGCTGATGGAACAGCAAACTAGTACAACCTCTGTGGAAAGTAATATGAAGATCCCTCAAAGAGCTACAAGTAGAATAACCATTTAATCCAGCAATCCCATTACTGGGCATCTACCCAAAGGAAAAAAAGACATTCTATTAAAAAAAATTGCACTAGAATGCTTATAGCAACACAATTCACAATTACAAAGATGTGGAAACAACTCAAGTGTCCATCAATACGTGAGTGGATTAATAAAATGTGGTATATGTATACCATGGAGTTCTACTCAGCCACCAAAGCAATGGTGATCTAGCACCTCTTGTATTATCCTGGATAGAGCTGGAGCCCATTCTCCTAAGTGAAGTGTCCCAAGAATGGAAAAACAAGCACCACATGTACTCATCATCAAATTGGTATTAACTGATCAACACTTAAGTGCACATATAGTAGTAACATTCATTGTGTGTCGGGCAGGTGGGAGGGAGGAGAAGAGGATGGGTATATACAAACCTAATGGGTGTGGTGCACACCATCTGGAGGATGGACATGCTTCAAGCTCTAACTCAAGTGGAGCAAAAGCAATATATGTAACCTAAACATTTGTACTTTTGTAATATGCTGAAATTAATAAAAGAGACAATAAAAAAAAGAAATAATTGTGAGGTATTGGTGGATTATTTGGTGTCCTTGAAATTTCACATAGGAAGAGAAGGACTGTGAATTCTTGGAAAATACATACAAAAATGCATGAATATGATCAGTCCTAGATTTTCACTTGTTAAAAGTTATAAATTTACAACATTTCTCCAAGCAAAATTGTATTTAACATTCTTGCTTTTTTAGCCCCTAACTGTATTCCAATCAAAAATCATAATCTAAAAAGTATCAATTTTTATTTACCTTCATACAGTATAGCTTGTCAGATTTTCCCCATTGATGGTTTTAATCCAGTCATCTGTAGTTTAAAGCCCCATAGCTCTTTGAATTTCCAAGATTCTTTGAATTATCTGAGCTATATTCTGCTCATTATAAATCTTATTTTTCCAGTGAAGAGAAGAAACTCAATCCAGAAAGACTTCCATTTAGAGATTTTTCCTCAGAAAATCAGACAGTTATGGCCACTTGGCTAGGGTTATGGTGACAGGTATTGTTGTTGCTGCTGGTGGTGGTAATAATATTGTTTTTGATGGTGGAGTAATGTTGAATGGTGATGTTGCTGTTGAGGGGTGATATTGTTGTTGGGAAGGGGTGACGGTGGTGGTGATGTTGATGGTGGTGGGGCATGACTTGTTTTTGGTGGTGATGGTACTGGAGTAATGGTGGTGTGGGTAATGTTATTGTTAATAGTGATGGTGGTGGGGGTGATGTTTTTGGTGGGTGATGTTCATGGTGGATGATGTTCTTATTGGTGATGGTGGTGGTGGCGGTGGTGATGCGGTGAGTTCTCAAATTGATAAAGTCACACTTCAGACCATATATCAAGAAAGACCATCTATCATATAAATATGAATTAGACATATTTATTTCCTGTACCTCTGCTTAAAAATTTGGGCCAGAATTAGGATGAATGGTATTAGATAAAATCCTTTTCTGAGATACTCACTCAAAATTCTTTTTCAGGAAACTACATAATCCCTGGAAGAAAACAAGGGAGAAAAAATAATATCCATGCACTTTCTGAGAAATCAAGGTCATCATTTTCCTTCTGACCTCAATTTCCATTTCAGTGGATGCCCCGGCACAACCCTGGAGCCAGGAAGACTGTCCTTTGCTTTGACCCTTCCAAGCAAGTTCATTCTCCACTTTGCCTTTTCTTGCCCTTTTTCTTGCATCCACCCATTCTCTGCCATTCTTTTATAATTTTATTTTTCAAGAATCAACTTAAATTTAAACTTCTCTATGGGCTAATCCTCTACCTTTGTAGAATTCTTATTTCCCTTACCATCAACACCACACACTTTAGCACAATCATGTATCCGTGTTGTTCCTGGTGGTGCCAGTCAAGTTCTTCTGGACTATCCAGCTAGATTTTCAGCTCTATAAGAATAGTGCCCTTGCCTGGTACTTACTTTGTTTTCTGCATAGGGTCTGGAACTCAGCAGATACTCAATTGAATACCATACTTCACTAGAAAAACACAAAGGAAGAATACCAAAATGGAAATGAGGGCTTCTAGTCCCAGCCTTGCCCATAATCCACTGCATGACCTTGAGTCTTCACTTTTCTGGCCCTCAGTTTCTTCATCAATAAAGTAAATTATTGAACCAGATGATAATTATTATTATTAAGCATGATTTTCATGCATGTAAAATGACATAGAATGACATATAAATTCCTTTCACTTTAAAACAATGTGATTCAATAAATTGGAAGTATACTTTTTGAATTCATCATTTATTATTCCAGGTTAAAAAACAACTGCTGAGTTTTTGTTCTGGATGATCCAGGTGGAGGCTTGAGTACACACAGAATTATTCCCATTCTTCTCCTACCCTCATAGAAATGATAGGGGACAGTATTTTAAAATATTGATAAATATAAAGCTGTGCTCCAAAACAAGAGCAAAAATGGGTGATTTCCTGTGACCAGAAAAATTATATGTGTTATCTCTCTTTAAAAAGAAAAGAAGAAAAGAAAGAAAGAGAAAGAAAGAAGGAAAGAAAGAAAGAAAGAAGCAGCACGCAGAAAACTGGGAAGGGAAGGGAAGGAAAGGAAAAGGAAGGAGGGAGGGAAGGAGGGAGGAAGGAACGAAGGAAGGAAGGAAGGAAGGAAGGAAGAGAGAGAGAGAGAGAGAGAGAGAGAGAGAGAGAGGCAGCACACAGAAAACTCAGAAGTGATTATGGGCTGACTTTGAGGTCCAAAGGGGGCTTGGAATGGCGTTGGCCACACTAGAGGGCTTGAGCTCAGAGTCTGTGATGCTGTCTGCAGTGGCCATATTTTTTAAAGAGACAATGCAGACAGTGCATATATAGTGTGTGTAATCTAAAATAAAATGTAAACAGGGTTAAAAGAAACCACAGAAGCAAATATGCACAAGAAGCTGTGTAGTGATGGGACTATGAAAAATAGCTATTTTCTTCTTTGACCATTTCTGTACCTTTTAAGTTAAAACACAGCTCCTCATCTCTTTGATCTGTAGGTCTATCTCCAAGTCCTAAAATAATGCCCAAACTATGAGCAACCTGAGCTCTAAACCCAATCTCCAGGTGGCTGAAGTATTGAAAACCAGGGCCATGGGAGTCGAATCCAAACCAAAAAGGGTGGCCTTTCCCCGGGTGTCGCTGGAGTTGTCCTTGGGAAGATCAGGTGATTTCGTCATTATGGCTCTGCAGAGCACACACAACAATACACACATTTGTCATTAAATGCTAAAATCCCACTGGCTTCTGTTTTTGAGTCGTCTCATTGTTTTGATACCTCGTGGCAAGACAGAGATGAATGGAAGCCAAGCTGACCTAATCTAGTCTAAATATGCAGAACCCAGGAAGGGGATCCTCTGCAGCAGAATGCCAACCTACGTCTCTTAATTGCCTCGGCTCCTGATAGATTGGCTCTTACCCCCTTTGAATTCCTTTGTTGCAGAGGAGTTAAAATTCATGAGCGTCCCATGCCTGGGAATACTTACTCTAGTGCTGCTATTTTTCTGAGCCAAGCTGGCCAACACCGCAAAGAGTCGGAGGTCTGTTGGGCCATCTGTTACATAATAGTCAACAATCTCGAAAATCTCGGGAAACAGGGAGGGGGAGGGTGAAGATGATGAGGCATTTAAACAGAACAGATTGCTGCCTTGCTTACAGAAAAAAAAAGAGAAAGAGATGATATGCTTTGATTGAAGCAGAGACAAGCTTTATTAGCATAGGGAACAAAACAAACTTTAAAAAAATGGCACCAATAAAGCTGACAGTCTAAAGAGGCTTGGTGACAAACCCCATGTTGAATTGCAGATCATAGATAGAGGCCCCACATGTGACGGGAGACGGACACACACACGCAAACAACACACAATGTATGTGTAGCACACAGATGTGCATAAATCTGTGATGTATGAGCAAAACCGCTGAAAAATTGCTGCTGGATTCAAAAGCTATTTACAAACCTGTACTTGAATTTCAAATCTTGCAGTCCTGGGAAAGGCGCTTAGCCTTCACCATCTTCCAAGCAAACACCTTCAGCATGGGGTGAGAGGAGTCGGGATCTACTTTGACTATTTCAACAAAGCCCAGGCCTCACATTTGCCTAGCAGACTCTTAAATTCTCTGATTTAGCCACCTGTAAACTTTGTAATCTTCACTAAGCACCAGTCAGTTTTTAGGAGTGACCTACAGTATTCGACCTGAGAAATAACTGTTTCTAAAGGAGAGGAATGAAATTGGAGGTAACACATAGTTAGGGAAATAAAAAGATGGGAACAGTTGGAATAAGAGAAGAGATAGTGAAAGGAAGATGAGAAAGTCTGGGAAAGTCATAATGTCAGTAGAGAGCCCCAGATATAGGACAACAATAGAGAGTGTTAAAAACCAACAAGTTGGCAAACTAATATTGAATTCTACTTAATGAGGTGCAGGCTGAAGCATTTAGGGGGAAGTCCACTGCTATCAGCAACTGACTTTGAAATGCACTAAAAAGCATAATGGGTTGATAGATGGGTAAAAGGATCAATTCACAGTAAAAAAATATAGATAAATGTAAATTGTAGAATCTAGGTGGTAAGTACATGGTATGCACTATACAATTTTTTCTTCTTGTCTGTATTTGGAAAATTTCCATAATAAAATGTTGAGAACAGATAAACAAACATTATGACTCCGAAAATTAAAATAGAATGAACACTGAAATAAAAAATATTTTAAATATTTAAAAATGTCTAATTAACTACCCCTTTAATTTCCATTTTCCTTCCACATGACATTGTTTCCAAATATATAGCTCAAAGTAGCTATAAAACAATCAACGAAATGTGATTATCACATAGTAGCAATGAAAGGAATGTGATTATCAAGTTGGAGTGACTAGTTTTGCTGCTGTAATTATTTCAGTGATGTTATTTTGTTGTTGTTGTTTTTAGTAAACTAAAATTAATGAGATTAGTAAAAGTCATAATTTGGCACAAAATTTGCCCAAAGTAGATTTTACTGTTACTCTCTCATACATGGGCTCTCTCTGAGATGAACAATACAAATTCTTAATTCCTCCTCAAAGCTGACAATTTTTTCTCCTAACAAATAAACACTTAAAAAAAAAAGAGCAAAAAACAGTTTAAAACCTCAGGTATTTCAGGGTACTAATTTGGAATGCTTTGGCCAATTTTACCCCAGTCCAAGGCAGTTGTATCTAGTTTATTTTTCTTCCAAGCTTTCAGTGGATCTAAATAACTGTACTTGATAGACTTATTTTTCACTGAGAGACTGGACCCAATTTTAAGACTCATGTGTATCAGAGAAGGAAAGAAAGAAAGAAGAAAGAAAGAAAGAAAGAAAGAAAGAAAGAAAGAAAGAAAGAAAAAGAAAGAATGAATTTTTATTTCTAAATGCTCCATTTTACCATATCTCTTTAAACTAAGCTATAAAATGACAGTTTTGATTCATCCATGGGAGAAATCAGAAAGGGAATGGAAATGCAGAGAATAGCAGTCCACGTGTAAGTAAACCTAATAACACCGCCAGGTGCATTTGTCTGCCTGTGTCTCCATGCTCAGCACATGTTATACCTAACTCAACATGGGCAGCAAACTACCTTTTTCAGCAACCACTAATAGTAAAAATATAGATATATATATTTTAACAAAGTCCATCCAGTGTATTCAAGTCAAGCATGAGACACTGAATTCAAATGAAAACGTATGCAATTCCATTTCATCTATACAACTGCTTTGTGGGGAAGCCACACAGCTCAGAACATACACAGAAGGGGCCAAGGTTAGAGGCTGGGGAAGGTTCAAAACTATCTGTCTGCGAGAAGCACATTTTACACTGGAATGTGACAGACGAAAAGGTTATTGTCTGGAAGTTTTCACCCCAGGGAATAAAAAAGAGAGGGAAAAAATGGGAAAGTATTTGAGCAACTTTGAACAAGCAAGTGCAGAATGGTAGACACTGTGGGGTGTCCTCTTTTTCAAGGCAGTAACAGCATTTTCAACACCCTGACCCATGAAAGACATGGGGAGTTGAATGCTCACCAAATGGCTGGTTTGGAATCTATAATTGGAAAATTACTGGGTAGAAGTAAATACAATTTTATAAAAGCAAAATAAGGCGGAGGATGAGGAGGAGGCCAGGCTCTGTGACTGGTGGTTTACTTTTGGTAGCATCCCTGGTCTTTATCCTTCCTCCTTGCTCAGGCCACATCCCAGTCCCGAGGAGTTAGTGAGGTACCAGGAAGCCAGGTAGAAACCACTCAGACCCAGGAACCTGAGAAAATCGCTCTATGATGAGTGGCAGAAACTTGCACCTCACCCTTGCTGTTCCCAGATTGTGCAGACTTAATGTCGACTTTCAAAACCTCACTGTATTTATATGAGAGAAATGAGAATTCAATCATGAGTACCTCCAAAGCCTTTCTCTAATAGAAGAAAAGGACTTTGAAAAATCCATCTGAGGAAATCACAGAAATGTTTAGGGAACATTTTATGTAATTGCAATCTGTGAAACACAAGCAAACCAAACACCAGTTGAGAGTCAGATTGCCTGAGTATGAATCTCAGCTCCGTCATTTACTGTTTGTGTATGTTGAGCTAAATCTTTATATTTCTAGTCTCAAGTTTTCCCATCTGCAAAATGGGGATAATAGTAGTATACTACTACTGCTATTAATCATCATCATTATTATTATCACATGATTATGATGAGGATCAAATAAAATAATCCAAATACAGCATATACCACAGTGCATCACAGATATTAAGTGTTTAAGAACTGCTTGATAACTTAATTACTACTTTGTTCATCATTATTATTATCTTCCAGGCTAGAAGGAAAATATAAACTTGGGAGATACATATTTATTGGGGGACTCCTGGCTAAAAAGCTTTGGACATGTATTTTTGGAGCTTGGCTTAGAATGCTTTAAAGTAAGTTACTTTGGTTTCATTCTGTTAACAGAAAAAAAGAAGTCAGAGGAAGAAGAAAAGGAGAAGAGGAGGATAAAGGTAAAAGAATGCATTCGTAGGCAATTTTGGCTCTGAATACAAAGCCTTTATCTCTCCAGAGTTTTGTGGCTATTTGCAGTCACCTTAGTGAGAGAGAGGAAAGTCCCATGGTATTTTTTCATCCTTAAGTCATATTTTAGGTGCATAAGGTAAGTCCCTTAATGAAAAATGAGATAACAGAGAGGCAGAGAGTGCAGTTTTCTGATTTTGCAATGGGCTAGACATTGAGCTGTCAGTTTTCATAACCACAAGGCAATGAGAAAACTCTTCCAAAATGGATTTATTATATTTGAGGGTTGAGCCTCCTCATGGTGCTAAAAAAGAAGCTTTTTAGGGGGTAATATAATGTTGAGGGTTGAAGGAAAAATTACTTAGCCAAATTGGTAAAAAAAAAAAAAATCATGTTATCCATTTGTGTGTAGTTGGAATTCTTGAGCGTGGGAAACTGACTTGGGCAACTTAAGCAGAAGGGAATTTTGGGGGAGGGTATAGAGATTGCTTAGAAAGACTAGACTTAGAATGAGCAGAAACCATGAAAATTCTGTAAGGCTAAACTGCTGCTTAAGATGCATGATTGATAACCACTTCCGTATCATTGTGTCTTTCCCTCAAGAGTCACAATCCCAGGAGAGCCTATCTGATTGGCCAAGGCCTAGCCACATGATCTATCCCAGGAGGCATTGGGGCTGTGTTGGAGCTGTGTTCTCTTCAGTGGGCACTGTCTTTTCACACGACTACACACAATGGGGGGGTTATCCAGAAAAGCAATTGGGATGCTATGAGAGTCATTATAGTATTAGATATTAGAAAGACAACAAGTCAAAGACAAAAAACTTTAATACTACTCTTTTCAAAACATTCCCGAAAACTTAGAATTAATCTCTATTATTTCTAATCATGGTTTTTGTCTTTTCCCACATGTAAAAATTTCTTATTCTTACGCCACAAAGGTAATTCTTAGAGTTCTGACTTTTCTAGTTCCAATTCTGAAAGTTAAGGATCTTTTTCAATCTCCAAGAGCCCTTGTGAGAAAAGGCAGAGATGCTAACGGCCAATGGCAGAGATGTGACGGTCCAGTAGCACCTCTATTGCTTTGAAAAAGATGAACTAAAATTATTATATTTTTGTCTATGAAATGGACCAACATAAAATAAAATAATAACCAGTGGTGATGAGAGTACAGTAAATCAGCCACTCTCATGCATTATTGGTTGGAGATTAAATTGATGCAGCCCATGTGACAGGCAATTTGGCATTATGTATCAAAAGCCTCAAAAATGTTTATGTCCTCTGACCTATTAAATCCATTCTAGGAATTTATCTTAAAGGAAAAATTAGTATAAACACAAAGATATTGTTATAAAAATGTTAATGACAGCATTGCACATAATTGTGAAAAATTAAAAACCTCAAAAATATTCAACAAAAGTGAATTGGTTGATTCAACTACAGTACGGCCATATAATGAAATAATTTGCAGTAATTGAAAGATGTTATGGAATTAAGTTTGTTAACATTTAAGATATTTAGGATATGTTGTTGAACAACAACAAAACAGAGTCCAAAGGAATATATGAAGTATGGTGTTCTTTTGATTTAAATAAAAAGGCAAATACAGTTTGTGTGGATTAATTTATACATATATATACACACACACACATATATATATATAAATCTGGGAAGTTATACACCAAAATGTTGCTAGTAATCTAGAGTGGTGATATTATGGGTAGTTTTTATGTTTTTATTTTCTGTTTGATTTTTCTTGTTATGTAATACATATGTAATTAAAGCATAACAAAAATTATGTATAAGGTGTTTTCACTTTAAGAAAATAGAGAATAACATAAATGAGCATGCAGAGGCAAGACCAAGGTCACAGATAATATTTAAGAAGTGTGTTTTGTATAAATTGTGCTTTTTACACCTTATATGTTTATAAGACACAGAATGTTTTTCCTTATGTGTTTGTTCACATTACAAGGCTAAGGCAATATTTCCAAATATTATCTACCAATTATGGTTTGTGTAAACCATGGGATAGCAGGAGATGCTGAACTTGTTTGGCCATGGGTAGAAGAGAAAATTCCTACATTTTGCCAAATTAACAGAAAGTCCACTAAGGCACCCAGAAAGCTTCCCTATATGCCATTCAGGCATGGCCTAAATGTGAGCACAATAGATAACTTAGCAAGCAAAATGGTCCAGGGCTTCATTTCTAGAAGGGCAAGTTTGGCTCATGGAGCCTACTTAAGAGAGCCCCTAAGGATGTTCACCTAGAGCACCTCAGGATGAACTTTGTGCACATCTTATTTAAATTAAGCCTTTGTAGTAGTTTCTGCAAACAAGGAGGTCCATAAAGGATGCATAAAAACATGCACTGATGTGCTTCTCTGTCTTGTGGTCAAAAAAAAAGTGTTGAAGGAGGAAAACAAACAAACAAAGTAGAATTACTTCTTTTTCCTTTACGTCAGCTTCTAGTTTTCATTTTTCTAAGCAATTATTTTCTAATTCAGTTGCCTAATAAGAACTTTCAGGTCAAAACAATAAAAGGCACTTTGTAAAATGAAAAACTAGTATTATGCCAAATTAAAGTTTGGGCCTTTGCAATGAATGAACCATTTTCTATACAGAAATCCATGAATATAACCTGGGAGCAATGCGGAGGTTATCTCTCTCTCTTTCTCTCTCTCTCTCTCTCTCTCTCTCTCTTTCTCTCTCCCTTTTTCCTGCCAATTGTCTTGTCTTTGTGTCTCAGAATTGAATGTGACCCACTGGATTTTGCTGCTGGTTCCCTCTCCTTTCTGCGGTGCACAACAGTAACTACTACACAAAGTGTGTTCTGTAAAGCTACAACTGTGCGAGGCTGGTGTTCGCTTGGAATGTTGGTACGGCGCATGTCATCGTGTTTAGATCTGCTTTTCCATCTTGGTTTTGAAAAACCTTGTTCAGACATTACAAGAGAGAGCAAAATGCCCAGCAAAAATGGGGAAAATTTTGCAGAGAAAAAGTCTGTTTACCCCCAGGCTTATGGACTGGTAGCCTATATAGCCTGACCAACTTTGTAGTTTAACTTTTCTTAAAGTACAAATCACAGGACAAAGTTCATGGAGACCTATGGGAGAAATAAATGTTGGTGCATCCCCTCCCTTTTGAATTAGTCATAGAGAAGAGAACCATTTCATTTTAAAAGGACAAGCACAGATGGCAGAATCATACCTTTTTTATGTATTATTGATGAGTGACAATAATGCAGATGGAAAAATGAATTTACTTCATTTAATAACAGCAAAAAATGTAGACCTCTGGAATTGGATCCTCACTATGGTATGCCAGCAGCATGGTCAGGTTTATCTGTGGGTCTGCTAGAAGTCCAATTATTTTAGGTCCTTACAAGTAAAGGGCCTTGCTAATTAATAAAGCTTAATGAATAATAGTGTATTTGTCATTCTATGATTCTACCAAGAGTAACTTGAATCTGACTGCAGTGTTACCAGTCTCAGGCCAAAGTATGTTTTCCTTTAATCCAATCCATTCTCCATAGTTCCAATACATTTTAAAAGGCCTAATTTATATCCTTGGCTTATTACGGTCTAGTTTGGCCCATAGTATACTAACACAAACACCTAGTTGGAAATTCTCAGCAAATCCCATTTTATTTATAGTTCAATGCTTTTGTTTCCCAAATCATAATTTACCATTGTTGTTTGAAATATTAGAGCCTTTTTGAGAAGTGTTAATAAAGAGGGTGGCTTCTTTTTTTGATTATTAGATTAACATCTTGAAAGTCTAGTTCATTTCTTCCCTTAGCCGTATATGTTGTTCCCTGAGTCTATGGATCATGGAGTAAACAAATGCTAAATGAGGTTCATCCTAGATAATGGGATTTGCTAAAAGATATAAATAGTAGTCCTCATTTTTATAAAATGAGGTAACTTTGAATAACTGAGAAATCAATTGGCATTAGTTTCATATTATCTCAGTATTTCTTTAACTGTCTCCACAACGTATGTGGGAGTAGATAATAGTTTCACTTTCAATGTGGGAAACTAAACACAGATTGGTTAAATGTTATTAAAAAAAATCATGCTTGATCTTGCACCTGTTAAAATCAGAGCTAGAGAACTCTGGAACAAGCCCCCTGAGATATGTGTGAATTCAGAAAATTATTGTTCAAATTAAGAAGGAATTTGTATATCATAGCATTTCATGATACAAATTTATATTAAGACTGCAAAGCTATGGAGTTGAACTAGTTGGCGCACAATCCTCTGTTGTCACTGATCCTGAAAGTCAAGTATCCTTTGTAGTGGGTCAGCTAACCTAAATACCTAACTACTTGCCAGCCACATGTTTGTCTTCAGAAATCCATTTTGGGGTCCAACTGAAGAAAAACAATTGTCAAAGATTGGGCTTAAATTGCATCCTCCTTTTATTCACTTTCAAAAGAATACCTTCGTTTAGAATTAGTTTTCTGTAAGTAGCACACCTGAAATTTTTATTCTGAAAGTAAGAATTCTTAAACTGTGCCCCCACAGAACATTGTATGATATAGGTTGTCTCAAGAAATTCCACCATTAAAAATTACATATTTAGGGTTGCCAGTTTAGCATTTAAAAATGCAGGATACGCAGTTAAATTTAAATTTCAAATCAACAATGAAAAATGTTTTAGTATAAAGAAATACAAGCATGTCCCTCTGCCTTCTGAAAATGTCCAAGACCTAATCTGGTCATGAAATTAGTATTTTATTTTTTATTCACTGTGTTCCTTTATTGGAGAAGCATTTTTTTAAGGTTGAAATTAGTAAATCTGGATATTTTGTCTCTCATACATACATCAATAAAATATTGCTCACTTCTTTTGTAAAATATACTTTGTTACAGAATGGCTTATTTTTGTACTATATTATAATAAAAATGTCAAATTAGCTCAAATATAAGACATATACATAAGTATATCTTGGGGGATGAATTGTTAAACCAAAGTTTTCAGGAATATATATGCTTTTAAAATTTAAGATAATGTCATTAAGTTAATAAATCTCTGAGATGATATGCTGATAATTTGGGATATATTTATTTTTCATTTGAAAATTTAGTAGAAATTATTGAGTACCTGGTCTATGTCAGGCACTGGAGATATAAATATCAAGTAACATCCCCACCTTCAAGAATTTCATGTCAAATAGGCAAAAGCAGGACAGCTAAGTGCAAGAAAGTGCCATTGCTATATGACTTCAGAAACACCCCCACAAATTTGATACAACTGCAAAGAATACATATTTTGGAAAATTGAAATGTTTCTAAAACAAAATGGCTGGACAAAGCAATTTTAAAGTTAGTTTTTATTGACTGCTTATTATGGGATAGCCATAATTCGGTGAAATAGACAATGTTATTATTCTCTTTTTATCAGGTGAGGAAACTGAAGCAGAATCACTTGTCCAAGTACATACATCTACTGAAAGTTAGCCCAAATCATGCCTGCTATGAATCAAAGAAACCAGGATAAAGGACGGAGTCAAAGTGACCCATAGTTTTTGTTTCTTCTGAACAAATTCACTTAGAAATAACTAATAGCATCTATTTCTAATATCAAAATACTGGAATGGTCAGAATATTTTGGGAGCAATACTTGATTAAATTTGAATTTTTCTCTACTGAACTGACATTTGTATACATATATTTCATCATCATTATTTCATCTAAGAAAAGATTATGGCCTAGAAGCCTTGACCTGTGTATATATAGATTTCCTCAGTTAGAATATCTGAAGAGAGAATATATTTCAAAGTGATTAATACTGGAAGACACCCCGATGGCTTCACCGGTGAATTAATTTAAACATTTAAGAATGGGATAATATCAATCCTGCACAAACTCTTCCAGAAAATAGAAAAAGACAGACTTACTTCCTGTAGAGGATATTAGAAAAGACGTAAAGGCCTGGGTAAAGGGACTGTGAGAAAGGTGGAAATCTGGCAGTCCTGCAAACAGGACTTGGGATGTGAATGCTTATCAGCCAGCTGCATACAGCAGGCTTTGGAATGCATGGGAGTGTGACTGATGTGGGGTCCCTGCCCTTTTCTTTATAGTCTTAAGGAGTCACAAGGAATCCCAAGATAAATATGGATATGTTGCATATCACTAACTAGATTTCTTTAGAATAATGTGTTTACTGGCATCAGAGATTTTTATCTATATGTTCTTTCCAAACATTCTATCTGTACATTCTTTGCTTTGACCTTACATCCCTTTCTCTGCAATAAATGCAGAGGTTTGGAGAGGTATGGGAGCTCTTTGAAAGGAAAAGAGGCTCTCCTCCTCCTTCAGCCTGAGATTGTGGTCTGGAGCATTCTTCATGGCACCATGACACTTGCAGAGATGCTGGACTATCTCTACACTTCCTGATGCCTTAGGAGGCCTAAATAGCCTCAGTTCTACCACCCAATAAGACCATTTCAAGAAAGAAAAATTACAGATCAATATCTGTCATAAAAGTAGATATAAAATTATTTAAAAATTAAGTTGAAACATACAAATTGCCATTTTTAAAGCCAAATATGTTCAAATGTCAGCAATTTTATATGGTTCAAGCTAACATTAGCAAATTGGATCTAACTATCTTTAAGAAGAGTAGCATCATAACCAAGTGAGTTTTGAAAAAAATCAATGTAATTCACACATAAAAAAGGCAAAATTATTTGTTATCTTGATAAATGCAGAAAAAGCATTCGTTAAGATTTAACAACCACTCATGATAACAAATCTTGGTAACCTAGTTATAGATTTATTAGTCAATAAAGAATATTACGTTAAGCAGAATTCTAAGATGACCTCCAAGTTTCCCACACAATCATGTGCATGCCCTGTACAATTCTCTGTCCCTGAATGTGGGCAGAACCTATAAATATGATGTGATAGGATATCACTCCCATGATTAAATTACTGACCTGTTGCTGTTGAGTTAATCAAAAGGCAGATTGTCTGGGTGGGCCTGACCTAATCAGGTGAGCCATTAAAGGATCTAGAACCTCCCTGAAGAGAGATCTGATGCAAAGGAGATTCTTCTTTGCTTGCTTCAAGGATGGAGAAGGCCAAATAGCCAGGACTTGAGAATGGCCAATAGGAGCTTAGACAAAACCCCAATTGATAACCAGAAAAACAACAGGCACATCAATTTCATAACCAAAAGGAACTGAATTCTGCCAATGAATGCCCTTGGAAGAGGACCAAGAGCTCCAGATAAGAACCTAGCCACTGATGACACCCTGATTTCAGCATTGTGAGACTCTGAGCAGAGTATCCAGTTGAATCCTGCTGAGACTTTTGCCTACAAAGCTGTGAGATAATAACTGTGTATTGTTTCAAGTTGCCAAATCTATGGTAATTTGTTATGCAGCAATAGAAAACTAACACAAATATGTATTGTAAAAATCTATAGGAAACATCATACTCAATGACAAATAGTGAAAACTCTCTTGAGATCAGAAATGCCCATTTTCACCATTACCATTCATTACTCAACTGGCCATCCTAGCAAATGCACAAAACAAATAAATAAAAAGAAATAAATAAGAAAGCATAAGGATTGAAAAAGAATGAATAAAATTGTTATTGTTCACAGTTTGCCTAATTGTGTAGAATATTAGAATATCAAGAGGAATATGCAAACTTTAAGAATTGACAAATGAATATAGAAATGTTGCTGGATACAAAGTCTATATACAACAATAATTTTATTTTTATACACTGTAATACAATAATTGTGTTTTGTGGCTAGTTAACAATAAAAATATCAGTAAGATTTTAAAAATATTATTTATGTTAGCATGAAAAAATCAGAAACATACAAGAAACATAATGAAGCATGCATAAAACTTTTATACTAAAACCTATAAAATATTTAAAGAAATTAAAGGGCATGAATAAATGGAGAGACATACCATATTCATGAATTGGCATAATATTGTAAAGATAGCAAGTGTCCACAAATTAATCTATATATCTAATGCAGTCCTAATACAAATTCCAGAAGATTTTACTTTTTGGGATAAAATTAACTAATTATTTTAAAACTCATATGGAAATGCAGGAGTCTAAGAAGAGTCAAGGGAAAGTTATTGTTGCACATCAGCTAAGTAGGGAAAAATGGTCTTTGCAGCATACGGTACTGTGTCAATTGAATATGACTACAGAAAAAAACATGTGTCTTAACTCCTAACTTACATGTGTGTACAAAATTAAAATCCAGATGGATTGTAGATTAAATTGTGAAGGACAAAACAACAAATCATTCTTGTTTTATCCTTCACAAAAATTGAAAAAATTTCAGAACATCTTCCTCACTTGGATATAGTGAAGGTTTTCTTTAAACATGACACATAAGGCTCTACAGTAAAAGATAAACAGGACAGAATCCTCCCCAAAACATTTTATGAAGCCAACATCACCCTGATACCAAAACCAGGAAAGGATGCAACAAAAAAAGAAAACTACAGACCAATATCCCTTATGAATATAGATGCAAAAATTCACAACAAAATCCTAGCTAACCGAATCCAGGTGCTTATCAAGAAAATAATCCATCACAACCAAGTGGGCTTCATCCCAGAGATGCAGGGATGGTTTGACATATGCAAATATATAAATGTAATTCACCATATAAACAGAAGCAAAAACAAACACCATATGATCCTCTCAATAGACACAGAAAGCATTTGACAAAATTCAACACCATTTTATTATAAGAACGCTTAACAAAATAGGCATAGATGGGGCTTACCTAAAAATGATACAACCCATGCATGACAAAACCACAGCCAACATCATAATGAATGGGGAAAAATTGAAAGCATTCCCACTCAGAACTGGAACAAGGCAAGGTTGCCCACTATCTCCACTTCTATTCAACATAGTGCTGGAAGTCTTTGCTATAGCAATCATATAAGAGAGCAGAATTAAGGGTGTCCAAATGGGGGCAGAAGAGATCAAACTCTGACTCTTTGCTGATGATGTGATGTTATACCTAGAAAACCCCAAGGATTCAACCAAGAGACTCCTGGAATTGATAAACGAATTCAGTGAAGTCTTAGGATACAAAATCAATACACACAAATCAGAGGCATTCATACATGTCAATAACATCAAAGTGAGAATCAAATCAAAGACTCAATTCCCTTCACAATAGCAACAAAGAAAATAAAGTACTTAGAAATATATTCAACTAAGGAGGTAAGAGAGCTCTACAGGTAAAACTATGAAACACTGAGAAAGGAAATGGCAGAGGACGTAAACAGGTGGAAAACCATACCATGCTCATGGGTTGGCAGAACCAACATTGTTAAAATGTCTATACTACCCAAAGTGATCTACAGAGTCAATGCAATTCGTATGAAAATACCATCATCATTTTTCACAGATATAGAAAAAATAATTTTACACTTTGTATGGAACCAGAGAATACCTTGTATAGCAAAATCAATCCTAGGCAATAAAAACAAAATGGGAGGTATCAATCTACCAGACTTCAAACTATACTGCAAGGCTATAGTAATTAAAATAGCTTGGGATTGGCACAAGAATAAGGACATTGACCAGTGGAACAGAACAGAGAACCTAGATATAAAACCATCCTCATATAGCCATCTAATCTTTGACAAAGCAGACAAAAATATACGCTGAGAAATAGAATCCTTATTCAATAAATGGTGCTAGGAAAATTGGATAGCCACATGTAGAAGACTGAAACAAGATCCACACCTTTCACCTCTCACAAAAATCAACTCACGCTGGATAATAGACTTAAGCCTAAGGTGTGAATCTATTAGAATTCTAGAGAAAATGTTCAAAATACTCTTCTACACATTGGCCTAGGCAAAGAATTTATGAAGAAGACCCCAAAAGCAATCACAGCAACAACAAAAATAAATGGGACCTGATCAAATTAAAAAGCTTCTGCACAGCCAAAGAAACTGTTGAGAGAGCAAACAGACAACCTACAGAATGTGAGAAAATTTTCTCAAGCTATACATCTGATAAAGGGCTGATAACTAGAATCTCTTTAAAACTCAGGAAAATCAGCAAGAAAAAAAAACCATCAAAAAGTTTGCAACGGACAATAACAGAAACTTTTCAAAAGAAGACAGAATAATGGCCAAGAAACATAAGAAAAGATGCTCAACATCTCTAATCATCAGGGAAATACAAATCAAAACCATAATGAGATATCACTTATCTCCAGTGAGAATGGCCTTTATGAACAAGTCCCAAAACAATAAATGTTGGCATGGATGTGGAGAGATAAGAACACTCCTACATTGCTGGTGAGACTGCAAACTAGTTCAGCCTCTGTGGAAAGCAATATGGAGATAGCTTAAAGCCATACAAGTAGATCTACCATTTGATATAGCAATCCCATTACTGAGCATCTACCCAAAAGAACAAAAGACACTCTATAAAAAAGTTATCTGCATTTAAATGTTTATAGCAGCACAATTCACAATTGCAAAGATGTGGAAACAACCCAAGTGCCCATCAATACATGAGTGGATTAATAAAATGTATTATATGTATACCACGGAGTATGATTCAGCTGTAAGAAACAATGGTGATATAGCACCTCTTGTATTATCCTGGATAGAGCTGGAACCCATTCTACTAAGTGAAGTACCCCAAGAATGGAAAAATAAGCACCACATGTACTCACCAGCAAATTGGTATTAACCAATTAACACCTAAGTGGACATATAGGAATAACATTTATTGGGCATTGGGCAGATGGGAGAGGGTAGGAGGGGTGGGTATATACATTTAATGAGTGTGATGTACACCATCTGGGGGATGGACACACTTGAAGCTCTAACTCGGGGGGGGGAAGGGAGGAAAGGCAACACATGTAACTTAAACATTTGTATCCCCATAATATGCTGAAGTAAAAAAGAAACTATTATGATCAAAATTTTGTGTTCCTCAAAAGACACAAACACAACAGTTAAAAGGCAACCTAAAGGATGGAGGAAGAGATTTTCAATGCATATATTCAACAAAGAACTCATATCCTAAACATATAAAGAACATCCACAAATCATTAAGAAAGATGTAGCCATCCCAGTAGAAAAATGAACCAACAACATGAGCAAATACTTAATAAAAGAGGTTATTCCATGGCTAATAAATATATGAAATAGTGCTCAAATTCATTTGTCACCAGTGAAATTCAAATTAAAACTACCACACACCCATTAGAATGACTAAAATGAAAAAGACAAAAATATAAATGAAGACAAAAGTATTTACAGAAACGTTGAGCAACTGGAACTCTACTATACTAATGGCAGGATGGTAAATTGGTACAACCATTTTGGAAAACTGGGAGTATCTACAATATCTGAATATATGCATATATCCTGACCCAGCAGTTCCATGCCTAGATGTATGCCAAACAGAAGTTCAGACATATATTCACCAGAAAACAAGTACCACAGAATATCATAGCATCACTCTTCATAACAGTCAAAAATGATTAACTTACAAAATCTCCATCAATGGAAGAATGAGTAAGTAATTTGTGGTATATACACACAATAAAATACTACTCTGCAGTGAAAAATGAATGATCTACATGAACATACAAGAGTGTGGATAAATCTCAGAATAAAGTATGTCGATAAAATATATCAGACACATGAGTTTGAGCTATATAATCCCACTTACATAAAAAGCACAAAATAGGCAAAACTAGTTGCTGTTGACAGATACCAAGCTGGTGGCTACCCTTGCAGGAGAAGTCACCAGAATGGGGCATGAAGTTCGGGGAGAAGTTGGGGTGCTGGTAATATTCCATGTCTTAATCTAGGTGGGAGTAATTCATCTGGGTTTAATTTGTGAAAACTCATCAAGCTATGTAATTATAATATATGCATTTTTCTGTAGGAATATTATACTTCAATAAAGTAAAATTTAAAAACAAACAAACAGAAACCCCAGTGCCTGGCAGGCAGTCCTGGAACCCATCTGCCTCATGAGGTTTACAGGAGGAAAAGGCAGTTCATTTATACTGGATGACAGGACCCATCCTAGTTTTAAATTCTATCAATTTTTTTTTTTTTTGCAGAAATGCAAAACACGAAAAAAATTTTTTCAGCCTAATTACTACTCAGAGAAATGCAAATTAAAAGAAGAAATATCAATAACATGGAAAATATTTATGATAGAATGTTAAATGGGAGGAAATATACCAAAACAATATGAATGGGAAGAAATACAACAAAATAATAATAGCAAGTGTTTCGAGTATAAGAAGGTGAATACTTTCTTTCTTTCTTTTTCAACTCATTTGTATTTTCTAAATTTTCTACACTGAGGATTAAATTATTTTCAGAAGGAAAAGGGGGTAATTTTTCCCCCAGAAGACAGCAATATTATGCTCAGACAAAACAAAGAGAAAAAATGATGTTTGACATAATCTTTTCTTGGCAAAAAATAACTTTCCATTTAAAAAGTGAGTTGACTTTATGATCATGTATTTGCAGCTATCTACTGGCTTTTGGCTGTACCTTTTTTTTCTTTTTTAAGAGATAGGTGTGGGGAGTTAGCTATGCTCCCAGCAAAAAATCAGGTCCCTTTGGCAGGGGTCATCTCAAGGGATAAGGAAACATAGAAAATAGAAAATAGTAGAGTAAAGAAATAAAAAAATACACAGAGACAAAAGTACAGTTTTTATAAAGTAAAGATTTTATATAGTTGGGGGAGTAGGGAGTCCTCCAGCATTCCTGTGAGCTGTGAGGCCCTGAGTGAAGTTCTGCATCAGTATTTATTGGTACAGTGATCGGTTGCCAGGGGTAACAGATTTACATAATAACAGGTAGTTTGTTTTAGGCTAAAAGTCTCCCCAGAAGCTCCTAGAGATCCCTTAATTAACTCCATCTATGTGAGCAAACATTTACATAATCTTTCTAAGACAAACTTCTGAGTCCTAAGAAAGATAAAGTTATCACTTAGCAGAAAGGCTAAACAGAAATATAGTGGCTCTGTATTTCTTTATCTAATTTTTTGTTGATTGAGACAGGTAGTCAGGAGTGAAGAACGAACTATCCTTTAGGCTAATTGCTTTTAGCCGCAGGTGTCTATTGGGCAGGCACTCTTTAATCAGTTCTCATCCTGTGGCCCCATGCCAAGCTTTGTCATACAGAAACAGGCACAAGCCGACAGGTCTGAGACACAGCATTGCCGTCAAAAGTGCTGCTGACTGGTGAGATGCCCTCCTGAGGCAAGGAAGCTTTTGATATGTGAACTAACACGTTCACATATTCCTTCAGGGCAAAGCCCTGCACAACTCCTGAAATCTTATATGTATCTATAGGGCAATATTAATCTATGGAGCAACAGATAGGTTCTCACTCTGTTGCCCAGGCTGGAGTGCAATGGCAAGATCATAGCTCACTGCAGCCTTGTACTCTTGGGCTCAAGCAATGCTCCAGACTTAGCCTCCCCAGTAGCTAGGACTGCAGGTGCACACTGCTGCACCTGGCTAATTTTTTTGCAGTTTTTAGAGATTGGGTCTCGTGATGTTGTCCAGACTGGTCCCAAACTCTTGGCCTCAAGTGATCCTCCCACCTCAGCCTCCGAGTAGCTTGGCTGTACTTTAAATTTCATGTGTCTGGAATAGAACTCACCATCCTCATACCACTATTACTTGGGAAAAAATGCCTACTTTCTCCCTACTGTCCTAAATCTGTATGAAGCGTTCTACATTCTATTGTAGAAATTTGCACGGAACTAGAAATTTAGCTGGAAATTTATCTGAAAATACCAGTCTTTTTTCTCTGTTCTCCCTGCCTCTGCCTTAGTTCAGGCCCTTTAAAATCATATTTAACAATGACCTCCTAAATTATTTTCTTGCAGTAGTTTCTCCTTCCTCTAATGCCATGGCCAAACCACAGCACTAAGTGAAGACTCACATTTGAACAGGTGGGTATGGGGGTAGGTAGTAAGCATTTCCAGTGGGTGTGGAACCTCAAGCTGTTGGGAATGCAACATTTGTGGTTATTTGATGGTGAAAGGTAAAGTCTGGAAACAGATTTGTTGATTTTGGCCCTCCACTATATCTTCTATATGAACCACAAGGGCACTAATAACAAAGATTGCTCAAATCACTCACAATGGTGAGCTGATTTTGTGAGCAAGGAGTAGTGGGGGGCACATTGGAGCTACTGCTCCTCATCTGGCACCTCTACCTCTCCCAGAGAGCACAGTGGGATGCTTGGATTGCTCATGCAAATTATTTCTGAGGGATTTATTAAAACTACTTGCTGATGGATCACCATTTTATATACATATATATCTATGTATATATATATGCTTCCTTTGAAACAAGTTGCCCCTTTGCAATCTTCATCTTGCATTTGCTTTTCTTTTAGTACAAAATATATATTTTCTAATTTATTATTAACATTTATTAATATTATTCTATATTAATCATGAATAATTAATAATAGTGATAATTCTATTATATAGTGTTATGTTCATAATTTATATTCTCTGTTTATTCATAAACTAGTGCTTACTACCTATGGGTAGATAAAATCTGAAAATTATTCTTTCTAGATCAGTTTGACTATTTTAATGACTGGACCACACAGTTTCTGTTGACATTTTAAAACATAACTTATTCAACCCAGCCACAAAGTGTACCTAATGTATGATTCTATTTATAGAGGTATGAAAACAGACCAAACTAATTGATGATGTTATAAGTCAGGATCGTTGTCACCTTTAGGGGTTCTAGTGACGGGAAGGGGCGTGAAGTGGAGACAGGGCTTCTGGGGTGCCAACATGTCCTTCTTTCTCCATATGGGTGCTGATTGCACGAGTTGGTCCTGATTGTAAAAACCCACTGAGCTGTGGGTTTCTACGCACACTTCTCTGCATAAACATTACACTCCAATAAATAGTGAGATTTTAAAAAGGTAATTTGTTCAAATCCTTGTCTATAAATGAGTTACATAAAATGACTATAACTTGTTAAATGGTATGGAAATTTAAAAATTATAATTTCCTAAAATTTTGTTTCAACTTATACTATGAAAGTTTCTTGATTTATCACTCTATCATTTATTTGTACTAAGAAATATTTGATTGATAATTTTTTGTCTTAATTTCCATTTTATTATGTTCCATAAAAGAACATTAAGAAACAAGGAAAAAAGGCTTTTCATTCCACTACAAGGAAGTCAATCATAAAAATAGCAGCTACCATTTTTTTCAATGTCTACTGTTATGTCAGAGGCATTTTATAGGTTGTCTCTGATATTCCCCACATCTAGTGAGATAAATTCTCTTATTCTCTTTTTGTAGAAGGGGTAACTGAGACACAGAGACCTTAATTAATTTGCTCAAGACCACACAGATTTTTAAGTGAAGTTTATTTCATTCCCAAACCTGTTCTTTTTGTACTACACCACATTGTGCATATGCCTGTTTCTCAGGACAATGCCGGTTTGCTGAATGTGCCATGAAAACAGTTTATCCACTGACCACCCAGCACTGCAGTGTAGAGACTGGGGACGCATTTGCTTCCATTTCTATTTCCTAGCGGATCCTTAGGCTGTGGAATTTTTAAGTCAATGTTCCCCTTACTTAGATAGAGGTTGCAGCACAATGACAATGTGTTGGCGATTCAATTTCAGCTTTTGATT
Source organism: Cheirogaleus medius (assembly GCA_008086735.1). Lineage (NCBI taxonomy): Eukaryota > Metazoa > Chordata > Mammalia > Primates > Cheirogaleidae > Cheirogaleus > Cheirogaleus medius. The sequence goes on from VBSM01003169.1 coordinate 21,293,719, forward strand.
TTTACAAACAACAACAAAAAAGGATGGATGGTCTAGATGTTCTAAAGCTAATTTTTTTTCCTTCAAGCACAGTAAATAAAATGATGGGACAAGTTAGGGGTGGTGGATTACACAGTTTTATCTGTTAAGTTATGAGAAAAAATAATCTTGAATCAAGGCACAAAACAGGAGACATAGATCCCATTTGACCATCATGGGGAACTTTCTGCAAAACTTTTAAATCCTCTTGGAGGAGAGATGAGAGGATGTTTTATCAGTCTTTTCACAAAAAGATGAGAAAGTAAAGCTACTTACATTCAAATTTTTAAAAATGTACATGAAGACCAAAATTAAGCTGATTGGATTGTGTTATAGACAAACTTCCCGCATCTCACCTCCATTTCCCATTTTTTCACCTCTTCACCAAAGTCATGCTACCTCTACTTGAGCTCCGATGGTGCATGTCTGCAGAATTTCTGGCCTGATGCTAGGGATGACAGACCAATTTAGTCCTTAATCAAAAATTCACTGAGTGCCTGCCATATGCCAGGTGGTCTGTGGATGCTGAGGTTACAATGGTGAGTCAGACATTTTTTCTGCCCTCAAGAAGTTTTTGGTCTTGTTACTAATGGGTTGGGAGTCCTTGACCCTCAAAGCCACTTGAGAGCTGACCTGAATGTGTAGACTATTCCCAGAATGACTGTATTTACTTGGATCAAACCATCTGAGTTGGAGTCTGCTTCAATACCTCCCTCCCACACTTCTCACCCCTTTATTTCACAAGTCAACTGCTTTCTGCTACAAATACCATTTGCCACCTGTTTAATCTCCCCTCCACTCTCAGGTTCATACTTTCCTTTTCATTGTCTCATTTTCCCATATGCTATGTTCATAGTGCCCTTCAGTTGTATCCCAGGAACATGTGTGTACACATATGTCATCTCCCCAGTGCTTTGAAGGCAAGGACCCCTGGCTTTTAGCTTGTGCATACTTAGAATGCCTTGTTTAGAGTTAGTTTGCACAGTCAGTTTAGCTTAAGAAGCATTGTCGATCAACTAACTAATTGACTGAATGACTCTGAGACCACCTATCCCATATTTTCAACCAGGTTGGCTAATCCAGAAGTCTTTCTCTTTGATGAGACCAGTGGATGTAAACAACAGGGCACTATTTAATAGGGTATATAGTTTGCTGTGTTTAATGTGTATTCAGATGCCAAGAGTTTGCCAAGAGTGACGGATAATGAGCATTGAGCTTCCCTTGTTAAAGTTACTTCAGTAAGAAAAAGGGGCCATATAGCTTTAAATAAAAATGCAATCATTGGTCCATCCCTGAATCTGCCCTGATATCAAAAATTCCTGAAGTTCTACAACAGAGTAGGGTGGAATAATTCCTAAAGCCATAGGGAAATGTGTAGAGTTCTTAAGAACAAAACTTCCCAGGGCTATTCCATTCCTGCTTCTTCTTTCCTAGAAAGGTCTAGTTATTCTATAAGTTAGTGGGAAAGGTTTATAGGAGATTACCCTACAGGATAGACTAACCCTCCACTCTTCTCAAATACAATTGTCCCCCAAATAAAGCAAAAGGTAAGCAGTAGTAGGAATTGAGGTCACCATTTGCAAGGTATGGGTCACATTCCACAAAGAAGAGCCCTCAAGGCTACTGCAAACACGAACTCTTCACATTTGCTCATAAGATCCTCTGGTGAGTAGCCACTAGACACTGGAGCACCCCAAACCCTCACGGAATCGCAGTTCATACCTCCCAAAGGCAATTAGACTCCTAATAAGCTAGTCTTCATATCTTAGATGATTTCCATTCTTTTCAGAAAATAAAGTTCTAGGAGTCAACTGAACTGTGACCCTGGATGTGGCAGGATATCTAGATGTGTCAACACAGCATGGCATCTAAAAGTCAGATTGCCTCATTTCATTCTAGAAACACTGGGTTTGTTTGAGTCTCACCTCCACCACTCATTACACAATTATACTGTGGGGTAATTTGCTTAACCTCAGTTTCCTCCTCATCGAGCTATTTTGAAGACTAAATTAGCCCACCTATGTGAAATCTGGCATGCTGGGGTGCTCAGTCAATTACTATTTGTCCCACTTTACTGGAGCTCATACTCAAAACGTGTCATGGATACATTCCCTTCCAAGACAGGGCAGGTTTCCCACTCTTGCCATTGCATGGATTCTAACTCTCAGAGTTTCTTTTGAAGATCCCCAAGTCTTGTGAGAAATCTTCACCTCTTACCCCTGAATCCCAAACTAGAAGAGGGATCTTATAACCTCCAAATATTTAAGCACTGAAAGGCTGGCTGCAGAATGTGTCCTTTTAAAGTAATTCCCAGGGAACAACCTTCACACTAGCACGTCCCACGTGTGTTTTGCTAAGCATTGTTTCTGCAAGGCACTCATCAGGAAAAGCCTCCTGAGATTAAATACGTTTAAAAAATACCATCTTGAAGATTTCCATACACATCGATGCGCGAAAAGATCCTGCAGGAGAGAAACCTATTTGACTTCATCTCACATAGTGTTTCTGCCATTTATTTTACTGACACTTTGTCAGTTAATATCCTGGAACTTGTGTTCTTAGGAAAACACGCTGGAAATGGAGGAAGATGCCAAGGGCGAAAATAAATAATGCTACCGGAAATACCCAGCATTTAATTTTGCCAAATTCTCAGGAAACATGTTAAAAAATTGTTCTGTAGTTAATATGGGGCACAATTAATTCAGTTCTCCTTGCACAAAATGATCTAACCTGGCCGAATCCCTGAGGTCTTGCTGATGCTGGCCTGATTACAAGGGTCATGGACACACAGGTGACCTGTTTGTTTGTGAAAAACATTATGTACTTATCAAGCACAAATAGTTTGAGTTTGATTTTGGTTTTTCAGAAGAAAAGTGTCTTTCTTAGAAAACCGATCGGTGAACTTCATTCTACGCCAATATGTTTTCCCCTTTCGCATCCTCTTTGTGCAGTCATCTATGACAGAATCTGTTCCCACAGGTTTGGGGAAGAGAAAAAAACCCCAGGCCCCCCTTCCCTTTTCCCTTCCAATGCCCCAGAGCAGCTGGTAGGGTTTATTGCTCTTCCCCGGCATTGGCTCTGTTCTATGCATGGAGTAAGATTGATTATCCTCTTTCTAAAATGTGAAGATCCAGCATGCGCCTTTGTCCTATGTCCCCCGAGAGCGAATTGGCATTGAGAGCACTTGGTAAAGAGGCGGTGCATTTTGGGCCATCAGCAGTGATAGTGACAGTATGGACCACCTCCACCCCTTTCAGCTTCTGCCGTGAGCTCAGTACCCACTGGGGCAGGCTGCTGCCTCACCAGACAATACCACGGAAAGAGCGACCAGGTCCAAACCTCCCGCAGGACCTGCTTTGCTAGGCTGGCCAGAGGGAAGCTGTAGTCACAGCTGAAATGGCCTTTCATTCAAAGTCACCTCCAGTTACAACTCTGATGCTATGCAGATGTCGAGCTCATGTGCCCCTGTATGTGTGTGTGTGTGTGTGTGTGTGTGTGTGTGTGTTCCTCTTCCCCAGGTCAGGGAAACCAATCAAAACCTTCCCTGTGTTTCTTAGCTTCCCTTTGTGGAGTCAGTCTGAAGGACTTAGAAGACAGGTTGCACAAACCCATCATCCTACAAGATTCTCACCAGGCTCTCGATTTTGTGTCACTGGTTTGGCTGGAATAAAAACTCTAAGCCCCCACTGCATTGAACCACCATCCCAGACACAGCCAAGGTTTGGAACATAAAGTGAGCCGAATGAACCAGCATGTAGACAACCCAGGGGAAGTAATTGTTCTTCCGAGAAGCGCGACTGCTTCTCTGCTTAGCATCTGAACAAGTTAATTTGGAAACATAGCCTTCTGAAAAGAAATGGTGCTCCTCTCAGCATCCCATGGATTCATGAGGAGAGATGCCCTTTCGCCAGGTAGAAATGGTAAATTATATTTGAAATCTATTTCTACTGAAAGGAAAAAACGTCCTTTTTCCCAGGAGCCACTCTTTGTGCTTGGTAGCACCATTTCACATCAATCGTCCAACTTCAGAGGTCACTTTTTGATCACATCAGTGCCTGACAACTAGAGGAAGAATTTTTCTAGCCAGACAAGGAGCAGTTTGACTAAATATATCATCGCACAAAGAAGTTTGCCCTTTGCCAATCCTGGGCTTCAGGGAACTGATCTCAGCAGCATCTAAATCAGACAAATTGGCTAAATCGATCCTGCTCCATAGAAAGGGTACTTCATCTAGATCCAATCAATGGCAGATTGAGGTGTGATGTGAAATGAGGAGAAGGAATCAGACAGCCCACTATTTCTGGGATAGGAGTCTGGCTTCAAGGAGCAAAAACACCCCATTTCATATTGGTTTTATTACCCCCTAAACACCAAGGCCCTTGAATAGTGTGTTCCAGGACTGCCCTGACTTCTGAGCTGAGGACCGGATTGCAGTGGCCTCGGAAAGGAAGGGCCAGAGAAATATGACCCAGACATTGTGTCTTTTGTTCTGTCCATAGCTTGTCAAGTCTGTGTTTGACCTGCCAACTCCAATTAAGTAAACAACAACAGCAGGGAGGAATTTCTACGTTTCTGGCACTGAAGCTATATTATTTTTCGTACCACAGGCCTGAAAAGTCAGTTATCAAGTAGAACTGAGTAAGTTTGCCTAGATGTGGATCCCAGCTCCCAACAATTAGCTCTGTGATTTGGGGCAAGTCACTTAGCTCCCTAGCCTAGCCTCAGTTTTCTCACCTGTAAAATGAGAATTGGAATGGTGAAAGTGCCTACTTTATAAGGGCATGGAGAAGATCAAATGTGATAATTCTTAAAAAGCATTCTGTACAATGTCTCTTATTCTCATTTGGGGAAAGAGACTCAGAGAGATCGATTTGTCCAGAATTCACTGCTAATAAGTTACAGAGTTGGGGGATCCAAACTAGATTTACTAGATACCAAAGACCATGCTCCTTCCGCCACATCATGTTGCAACAATCAAAAGTAACCATTATATACCCTGTGCTCTATGCTCTGCACTAAGATCTAAGAAAGACAAAAGAAATCTAATATGTCATTTTTCTTCTCAAAAGCAGCCTAGACAGTGAACATTAATGTCTGGTGCTGACCATAAGCAGAGTAAGACTCCAAAAGAAGCTCTGTGCCACTTCAGACAGCAACCAGCCTATTCCTAGCTCCATATGGTCCCATTGCCACCAGCTTTGAGCCTTAGAAAACTTTCACTGGTCACTTCTTGCTCTCTAACACCACAGCTGTTTGTGTATACTTCTAAATCTCGCCTCCCCTTTCATGGAAATTATCCATTTACATATAATTCCTTCTTTCTCTGGGCAGCAGCTCCTTGAAAGCAAGTTTTGGGAACAGATTATATTCGAATTTCCTGTACCTGACACAGTGCCTACAATGTTCATGGTAAGTGCTGACCAAACAGATGCTGGATGAATGAATGAATGAATGTATTCCTATACTTCCCATGGAAGAATTGGGCATTGCTTGCATAATTCCTGTCTAGGCATAAAGGAAGTACCAATATAAGCAGACATTGTCCTGAAGAAATTTACATAGCACACTAAAATTGTCCGTGTACTTGTATTCATACTAATATTTTCAGGCTTGCAGTGTTCTTTGTGTTACTTTTGTAAACCATTGTAAAATTCAGATTCTAAACTCTTGGAGAGTGGGAACCATGATGAATACTCCTTTAATTTACTCTATATAACACCCTGCACAAGAATTTTGCACTTTGCCATATTGAAGTGAATTACTGGTTCAGTAGGAGAGACAAAATAAATTGGCAGGTAACACAGGTGTATTAATATACTCCAAAATATTGGAAATATTAGATTATAAGAATGAAATATGCTCAGAGTTGAGAGAATTTAGAGTAATGGAACCCATGATACTTAGATAGGACAACTATCTTCAAAGACATTAAGGTTTGCTATCACATATGTGAACCCTGACAGAGCCAATCCTTTGAGATGGATCCTGAGTGGCTAACTGGGCATAAATTCAAAATAGAGTTAAGTGGCCATTTGCTGACTAGAGGTCATACACGTACTCTGCTTTCCTGGAAAGCCCCGATGCTTGCTTAACCTTGGGACTTTCATAGCTGTCTATTCCTGTTTATGTCTCCTGAATCAACCAATGCACTGTGACCTGCATCAACCAATCACAACTAAGCAAGTTCGCACCCTTCATTCGCTTTAGCTGACCAAAGTGGGAACCTGGGTGAAGTTTCTTCATAAAAGACAGCCCCTCTCTTTGTTCTCTCTGAACGCACCTTTGTTTTCTAGGGAAAGCTGCATCTCCCCACTTTGCAAACTGTTCCCTTTTTTCAAAGAAAGTTTTTTTCAGTGGATTCAGGTGCATTTTCTTCGCACTGAAATTCACCTGCGAGGTGAGGGAGAGCGTTCCAAGTATATGTCAGAGATAACAATAGGTCTATAAGACCTAAAAGAGGCATATGGAAACAATAGCAGGTAGAGCCTCAAACTCATGTAATTTAGCCAACCAACGCACTATCTTCTTCCTGTTTTTCTTTGACAAATGCCATAAAAAATCACACAGGTTAGTCTTTCAACTTATTATGTGCTTGGTACTGTACCAAGGGCTGTGGAGACAGCAGTGACACAGCTGGGCAAAATCACTGCCCTTAAGGAGCTAATAATTTGAAGAAACCACAGTGAACTTAAACCACAAACAGTGCTGTCAGGAGCACAGGGCTTGCTAAGTTTAAATCCTAGCTCCCCAGCAAGGACTCTGAGTCCTTGTGCAAGTAATATGCATGTATCTGTGCCTCAGTTTCCTCATCTATGCAGTAGAGAAAACAGGATCAGTTTCATAGGATCAGTTTTCTGAATATTTAAGGAGATAGTATAGAGGGACAATTTAGCAAAGTTCCTGTTAAATGATAAATGCTTAATAAATGTTAGTTATCACTGTTATTAAAGAACAGCGATGGACTTAGCTTTAAGAATGAGACACTATAATAAATATTTTGTGTATTTTATCTCATTCCATTTGGTTCTTATAACAACCTAATGAGGTAGGCATTATTATTCCCATTTTGTGGACAAGAATACAAAGATTTAGAGAATTTAAAATAATTTAATTATGGTCACATAATAAATGGAGTCAGAATTGGAATCCAGGTCTATGGAAGTTATGCTCTTTCAATTAGTCAATCCTAATTTAATAAATTCTTGAATTCAAAAGCAAGAAACCCTTCTTTCCACTTTTAAAATTCTTACCTGAAATGAGTAGAGATGTTTCATTTTATATTTATCATTTTCATTTTTCTTGCACTGTCATTATTCTCTCTCTTCCCACCTATTTCATTTAATTTTATGCTGAGATGGGTAAATTTTCCTTTCTCAACCTGCAAATTAATTTCTTAGGGCAAAGTTCCATCCATTGATTCTTTTCTTTAAACTGCTATGCAATATAAGAAGCTCAGAACAGAGCTTGGCACCTATTAATGGCTCAGGAAATTAGCTGGTTTTTTTTTTTATTATTATCATTAGTCTTTATCTTTCCTGACTTAAAAAAACATGTATCTGACAACATTTTAATATTCCTAGCTCTAAAATAAATTTTTCCTTGCTGTTGTGCAAATGTTCGTGCTTCTGAAATAAATTGCTGTGCTCACCAGTATATAAGGTCTGTGCATCACAACACATCTCTAATTTGGCAGGTCTCTCTGACCCCCATAACCTTAGTGCTAGTGCAGTCATGTTCTTCTCCACCTCTAGGTTGCACCAGGTGTATGTCCTGACCTGCTTCAACTTGGCCCAGCCCCAGGTACCACAGACCTTCAGGTCCAAATCAGCATCACCAAAGTCCCTTTCCAAAGAGACCAAGTCTGGCGGGAGATTAGGAGCTGCATCTCCAACAGTAAGTCATGTATATACTTAGTCTTACTTTCCTAAGCCTGGACTATAGGGTACCTGGGGATTTGCTGGAAAAGTTTGTATTCTCCCAAATCAAAACTTCTCCCACTAAGCCTCTACATGGGCTTAGCCTACAAATCTCTAGTCCCCTATTTGCACACTAGTCATCTCTCTAAGCTGAGTCATATCTTGGACCTACCGAAGCCCTGATAAAATTCTGTCTCTTACAGCTCTCTCAACCTGGAACCGTAGTCACTGGCTGGGTTTCTGTTTTAATCCAGTAGAAGAAATATGCTACACCTAGAAGAACCCTGGAAGAAATATGCTACTCCTCACCCACTATTGACCAAAATCTCCTAGTGCATTTCTTCTACTCACTGTAAGAGATTTAAAAATTTCATTTTAATAACCATTTAGTAAGAAGCATCTCTTGGTTTAAACACTGAGAAACACAAAAAATAAATTAAATTTCTTCTTAAGGAACTTTCAGAATAGTGGGACAAATCAATAGTAAATGAGAAAAAAATGCATTCTAAATGGAGGTATAAAGAAAAGTAAGCTAGAAACAAAAATATGTAACAAACTTTCCCCTAGAGGTATGTGCATACATGTGTGTGTGTGTATTGTTATATATACACTGTAGATGGTTATAAACAGTGCTCTCTTACAATTAAATTCTAAATAATTTCCATGGTTTGAGTTGTATCTATGTTCACATGTATATATACATGTTTTTATTGGCAAGTGAGGGAGATGGGAGAAAAAGGAAATAATTACACTATAATACTATGTAATTTTTACCTATAGATATTTATGATTTTATTCTCAATAATGGAAGTCTTTAAACATAAGGTTCATGTAGAAGATGCAAGGCCCAGGATGTATCATCTAGAGAAGATTCTTCCCATTTTCCTTCTGCTTATTTCAATCCATCAAAACATCCAGGAATTGACACTCAATGTATGCAGTTCAATTCAATGTATATTTTGCTTTGTGAACTATGGAAAATATAAATATCACTTGGCTGTTTATCCTCAAATAACTGACAATCTAGTTGAGCTGGTAAAATATTTTCAATCCTGATGATATTTTAGAGATTAGTTCAACCCTTACAATCCAGAGAGGTGGTGTGACTTTCTTGAGGCTGCAGATCAGAATAAAAAGTCACATCCCTATCTTTTCACCCAAATATACTCTTGCCACTATGTTATACTTGTTTTTACTACTTATATGGAAAGTTTTTTGTTTTTATTTCATCATATTATGGGGGTAAAAATATTGTTAAGGTTACATATATTGCCCTTGCCACCCCTCCCCACCCCCACCGAGTCAGAGCTTCAAGCGTGTCCATCCTCCAGGTGGTGTGCATCACACTCATTATGTAAGTATATACCCATCTCCCCCTCCCTCCTCCCACCTGCCCAACACCTGATAAATATTTTGTGGGGTTTTTTGGTTACATTTTATATCTTTGCCTCTCCATAGGAAGGGTTAGAGATATGCCCTTCCCCTCCACAATGCTCACCACTTATATGGAAAGTTTAACATGGCCAGACAATAAATGATGAGAGCTACAAGATTATAAAATGAACATTAGCTCTCATTCATTGAGTGCTTACTAGGTATCAGGCACCATTCTAAGTTTATTTATTAACCCATTTAAAAATTAGAACAACTCTAGGAGGTAGGCATTATTATAATGTGTTTATAACAAATTAGTAAATGAGGTACAAGGAAGACAAGTAACTTATCCAAAGCTACATGGCCAGTATGTACCAGAGATGAGCTTTGAGTCCAGGAAATTCAGCTCTAATGCCAATGCTCTTAAACATGATGCATTACTATTTCCAAAAGTATAGATTATTCAGACAATAAATGCCATTACAAGGTTGTGATGGGCAACTCTGTTAGTTTATCAGAGAAGATATTTTGGATGAGATAGGATATATCATATCCTATCCTATAGGATGTATCATATATGGATATAGGATATATAGGATCTATCCAATCGTATAGGATATATCTTATCCTGTCCTAAAATACATATAGGATTTTGATATGTTTAATCAATAAAATTAAATTAAAAGAATAAAGTATGAATAAATGTAAGGAAATGTGAATGAGCAAGACATTTATAGATTAGTGAACAGACCAAGACTAGAGCAATGGTTCATGCTGAAAAGTATAAGAGGTACAAAAAGAAATTATGAAGAATTTCTGGTACTGGACTAAGGCGGTCCCCTTGAGTTTTTTGAGCTGAGTATGAACATGAAAAAAGTGCATTAATTTTTTATGTGGAGTAAACAAATAGCAACACATCAAAAAAATGGGAAAGCCAAGAGGCTGAAAGGCAAGACACGAGTGCGGTAATCCAGGCTTGGCTGGTGAACGCTCTGGTTTTCTCCCAACCCACTGGCTGTGTCTTTGAGTCTCCTTTGCTGGGTATTCTTTGTCTTCTTGACCCTTAAATTCTGGAGTGTCCAGATTTCCATTCTCAAACCTCTTTTCTATATACAGTTGTGCCCTTATGTCATGGCATTAAATGCCCTCCATGTGGTAATACTTTGTAATTGCATGTTTAACATTTTCAACTGGATGTCCAGCCTTACAAGTAGCCAGGTGGAAAACCAACATCTTGGTATTCCTCCAAAATTTGCTGCTGCCCCATTCATTCAGTGGCTTATGGTCAGTCTTGACTCTTCTTTCATACATGCTTTTTCAGAAAATTGGCTCTATTTTCAAAATTTGACCCCATTATATTACTCCCCCTGATACTCTATTGTAAGCCCCCACCAGCCTTTCACCTTCCTCATTCACCTGTTGCCCCACCACCACCCACACACATACTGTCTGTTCTCTAGATAGCAGTCACAGTGATCCTTTTTAAAAAGGAAGTCAAATTTTGACATTGTCTTGCTCAAAATTCTCCACTGATTGTCTATCCTAATAGAATCCAAGACCTGTGCTCCTCAACAAGGTCCTCCATGAGCTGTCCCCTGCTATCTCTCTGTTCCCAACCCATCACTCAGTTCATACCCAATGTACTCAATTCAACTCAATGTAGGCTACTGCTTTGTGAACCATGGGGAATATAAACATAAATTTTCTCCTTGTCTTAAAATAACTGACAAGCTAATTGAGCTGGTAAGATATTTTAGAGCTGATATCTTAGAGATCATCTAGCCCAACCCTTTTAATCCAGAGAAGTGAAGTGACTTTTTTGAGGTTGCACATCAGGACAAGAAGTCACATCCTTTATCTTTTACCCAATACTCTTTCCACTCTGTTATAGTTGCTCTCATGTTATATGCTCCTGCCACATACATCTCTGTACTGTTCCTAGAATACACCAAGCACCTTCTTTCCTGGGGCTTCTATGATGTCTCTTTGCTTTTCTAGATGACTCTTATCCCAGATCGCCACCTTTATTGAGACTTCTGCTCAAATATAACAGACTCAAAGGGGCCACTAAAATAGCAGCCACGTTAATATCACCTATCCACTTATTCTGTACAATCTTTCTTAATATTGCTCATTACAACCTGACATTATGTAAACATTTAAGTATACATTTATAAATTTGTTTATTGTCTATCTTCCCTTTCTAGAGAGTAAGTGCCATGAGGGCAGAAACATTGTCTGCCTTGTTCACTAACAGGCCCTCAATAAATATCTGTTGAATGAAGGATTGAATGAATGAACAGATGAATAGGCATGAGAAGTAAATTTTAGAAGTATAAGAAAAAGATGAGATAGAAAGAAGAAACATTATGAAGGGATATTTTATAATCATGACAATTGATTGGATCTGAAGAGGCCAAAGGGAAAGGAAGGGTTAAGGAGAACACCAAGACTTTGAGTGTCAAGAGCTGGAAGAACAGCTTTTTTTTTAGGAAACTGAAGAGTTGGGAAATAGAAATAAGTGCCAGAGAGGGAAATTGAAGTTACTAGAGAAACAGTGGTATTGAATTATGAGGCTAGAAAATATTTCAGACTACAAGAACAAAGTGGGGGGAAGAGAAAAAGGCAAAGGTTGAAACTTGGGGCTCACCTACACCTGGGGCTGGGGAGGAAGAGGCAGGCCTTCCTTGTCTGTTCTCAGTTGCTGGTATTTTGTGAGTGGAGAATGTACCTGACTGCAGGTGAGTCAGTTGGTAGGCTGGTGATGACAAAGGGAGCCCAGTGTAAATGACACAGAAAGACTAAAGTGCTGGGGATAACTCAGGGGGCACATGTAAAAGGCCAGTGTCTGTGTTGAGCAATACAGGACCATGACGTAGGGAAAGAGCTTGTCTGGGCCACCAGAAGGAATTATGCAGGGTGCAGCATAGGGAAGAATGGAGAGTCCAGAGGCAACAGCCAGGTCCAGGCTATTTCTAAGAATGTGCATCATTTACTCATTCCTTTGTATATTTCCCAAATTTTAGGCCAGAGGGAGGCAACTGTAACTCATGAATAAGATAGGTCCCCTACTGTCACAAATTTTTCAGTTTGTGATAGCAGGAAAAATAGGCGAGAGTAATGTGAATGAAAGAAAGCAGGAAAGTTGGAGAGTTGAGTGGCTGGAAGTAATAAACCTAAGCAAGTCTGGCTTGTGAGAAAGTGGTAAAGTAATTAAGTGAGTAAAGGGTGTCAGGAAGTTAATGGAATGAGCCAGATATGAGCATCCCATAGTTCTAAGGACTGGACAGTCTTATTTTCTGATAAATCATACTCAGATTTTGTTGGCCTTTTTCAAGGATATTCCTACAAAATATTTCCAACAGTTTTGGGTATTTTCTTGAATTTTATCCAAAAGAAGAAGATGGTGTAATAACCCAACGCTAAAGCTAACATCAGCCTCCTTTGTGCCTAGAATCTGAATTTCGTCAAATGTATCTTTTGAACTCATACCCTACGAGTTAATGATTACAGTTCTCACCACATAATCTCTGTGGTTGTATTAGTTTATATTGCCCAATATAAACAGGGAAGAACTTTTCCCAAACAAGACTTTGAAGCACGTGTCCTCTCCTCTCCAGGACTAAATGATTCTTTGGGAAAATCGGCACCACAGTGGCTGTTAGAGATAAGCCAGTCCCTTAGTCACACACACTGGCCCCTTAGTTACAGGCCAAACCTAAGGTACTGAAGAGTTTAGTAATTTGTTTAAGGTCTCCATATTGTTAGTGCATTTTACTAAATCCACGTTATTCATTTTTACTGGCATCTATATATCCTGTATATAAAGTTATGAAATATAATTGAACAGAAATTATCCAGTTTAATGCTCTCATCATATAAATGAAGAAACAGAGACTCAGAGAGTCTAAGTGATGCCTAAGTTCACGTGGGAAATCAGCAGAAAAGCTGAACAACAGCCAATTCCCTATTTGGAAATTTGGCAGAGGGTGGTGCTTCTTGAAATAGAGTCCATGGACACCATCACGTTTTAAAGAAAATCTGCTTCCCATTGTGGTTTTACTGAATCACAATTTCTGGTAGTTTCTCAGGAATCTAAAAGCCTCTGCCTGAAGACCTTCTGTGAATGTGCCCATTTTTTTGTGTAGGTTTGAATGCATCATACCATGACAAGACAACTTTTGCCTTTCACTGTATCTTAGACCTTTCTGGGGAAAGCCACCAAAGACCCTTTGTCACTTTCATTAGATATCCACTCCCTGTGCCTGCATCAGTGCCCTCCACTAATGCTTCCTTCTCTCCTGGAAGCCCTTGCCCTGTGACTCTTCCCTTGGGTGGGCAGCACTTGCCCCTCACTTCAGCCTGCTGATTACTGTTGTGGCTCCTTCTCCACTGTGGCTTCCCACCTTGTTCTACCAATCTTGGTTCACTGTAGGAACTCAAGTATTCCCTCTATTTAGTCTTATTGCTGTCATTCTAGATATTTGCAGATTTTGGAAGTGATGAATTGAAGAAAGGGGAACAGTCTATCCGCACTCTCAAGAAAACACTTGCCCCACAGACAAGAAATTATGAATCCAAACTAGAGGCCATCTCTCCAGACTTCCAGATCAATGTCTAGTTTTTGAAACAACACTGTCTCTATTGGCTAATAAAAGCTACAGTTACCACGTGTTGAATATTTACCATGTTTTAGGCATTGTGCCTTGTGCTTAGTTCACATTATCTGATTTCATTACTCTAACAGTCCTATAAGATCATTATTATTATTCCCATCTCATACATGAAGGAACTTAGAAATTGGCATGCCTTGCCAAGGGTCACAGAACCAATGGCTGAGCCTATACTTGGATTCAAGGTCAATTGAGCCTACTTGTATTTTAGAAGTACTGACTTTGCAAGAACAAAAGGACCAGTGTATGTCAAACTGCACCAAAAGAAAAGAGTCTCAGGGTTAATTTGTGAGCCACATGCCAAGCACTGGTCTAAGTATTTTACATATGCTAATTAACCCAATTCTCCAATCAACCCATGATGTAGGTACTAGCATCAACATCCCCACTTTACAGATGAGGAAATGGAGGCAGAGACAATAAGTATGTTGCCCCAGATCATGCAGCTATTAAGTGATAGAACCAGGATTCAAACCCAGGCAGTCTGTTTCCAAGCCTGACTCCTAATCACTAATCAACATTCCTTCTCAAATCCAGTTGTTAGTTAAGAACAATGTTCAAATGCTTAACAGATTTGAACACTATTTCATAGTGGTATATGACACAGTGAGGTCCTGAAGACAGTAGTGGCAGAACCAGGGTTTTAAGTGACAATTAAATTATATCAAAGCATGGTTCTTTTTTGCCATTTCAAAACTAGAAGACATACCTACTTTAATTATTTTCAAATTTGTATCTTCTAACAGTTTTTAAATGATATTAATAAAATTCATTTACCAGTGGTGAGAAAATGTAATAAGATCTCACCAAATGATGGTAGAGTTCACAGAACCTTGAAGTTTACTCCAAATAAACCAACATAACATACATGTTGTTTTTACTGATAGTTGTTTCATGTAACCGGTGAAGAGTGAATTGCATTGTGAGTAGCCACACATGCCTATGTATGAAATTCTTCTGGTTACTATTTGACAAATCACTAGCACAAATAAAAATAATAATTGCTGATATCCAAACAATTTAGATGCATTATAATTTGTATATATTAAACATGTAAGGATATTATATGCAATAGGGAGATTTTTTTCCTAATAGGTAATCCAGGACACTTTATAAATTCATACTTATATTATACTCAGGTCTGGAGTATAAAGAAATATCTCTTATGGCATGAGAATCTCTATCTGATTTCATTTAAAGCTGAAATGGTATACTTTGTCATATTATATGTAATCTCTATAAATGACCTATCTGTGGTATCCTTTGCTTTCTTAATAATGGTGGGGTAAAACACAAAGTCACCCTGATCTCTAGTTGTAAATACAAGGTAAAAAAGTCAATTTCATTGCAAACCCACTATTCAGCATTATGTCTAATAAACCCCAAATGAAAGGACAGTTCAAACAAGGAAATTCTGCAAAGCTCATCCTAGCCAAGAGCTGTTAAGCTAGAATTTTTAAAATGCACATGTCCTAACAATTGGGTCCCCATTCTTATCACAGTGAAAAAAAAACTCAAGGAGCATATGTGCCCTGGACTGCCAAGGGAGTAGAGTGAAGTTCAGGGATCCACCAAGTTTAAAATTCAAAAGGAAATAAATGGAATAATTCCTTCTTGCACTTCACTTCCAACCTCCCCAGGTGGGTTACAAGAATAGTGGGAAATCTACTGAATCATACAACTCCTCAGGCTGATCTCTGACAAGGTGACCAGGCACCATGACCCAAACCAAGTGGACGACTAAGTCAGCCAACTAATAAGGACATACTGAAACACCAGGCAGCATAAAGCAGCCAGGACAGCTGGCACGTTTCCCCATGATTAAGCTTTGACCTCCTCAGATCAGCACACTGGACACTGGACGCTGACCCTCTATGGAGACCATTGAAATCGCTCCCACCACTTCATGTGCCAGATGTCTGCGGTCCTGCAGCCTTCATCAGCCACGTGGCATTTCTTTCTCTGTTCCTTCCCACCAGGCCATATTTCCCCCACCTCATTTGATACTAACTCTTGGAAATACTGGCTGTTTGTTTCATCTTTTTCTCCCTGATTGGATGAGACACTCTTGGGGATGAGGAAAATATTCTCAAATATATATTGTGTAAGAAGTGGCTAAGCACATGTGTTTTATAGTCTGAACTCTGTGGTTACCACTTTCTATCCCTGTGACCTTGGGCAAGCTGCTTAGTCGCTCCATGCCTCAGTTTCTCATCTTTAAAACTGGGGAAAAAACCAATTACAATTTTAGGTTAGTTGTGTACACGAGATAATAATACATGCAAGGCTTTATGAGACTGCCTTCCATATGGTAAATGTTCGATAATGAAATGAAGTCCCAGTTCAATTCTCTGGCTCTGTTCTATGGTTTGACATGTGTCATTTAATTCTTGTAACAATCTTTTGCTGTTATATCATTATTATCCTCATTTTGTAAGGAAGAAACTGAGGCACTGAGATGTATATGACACAGTGAGGTCCTGAAGACAGTAGTGGCAGAACCAGGGTTTTAAGCGACACTGTCCAACTCCAGCCTCTTTGCTCTTCACCCCTTGGAGAGCTCTTCATGTTGTATGACCTTGGAACAAAGTCCAGTCTGGCAGCCACACAGGAAGGTCATGTGGAACTTAGGTGCCAATAAGACACCGCCACCATTTGTATCTAAAAATCATACCCCTGTGAGTAGTTACTGCTCACCCCTTACACTTGAGGTGGAAAAAGGTAGGCCTGATTTTCCAATAACAACCTAGAAAGGTCTAGTGGAAGCTGTGTTTGAGGCCAGCAGTAAGAAAGAAATTCTTCCCATGCTTTCTGTCTGTGCTCCTCGCTCCATTTCATCGCATCCTAAAACAGCTTGTGGGATTGTCCCCTGAGCTGTAGGGCATTCTTCTGCTAGGACAGCACCTGCCTGAACTTTAAACTGTTAAGTAAAGGCAAATGGAAGACATTTCTATGAAGATCTGTTGGATGGACATCCACATCCTGTTGTATAGCAGAATGACTCATGGGAAGGAGTAGCCTGGTGCTTGGAAAATCAGGCCCCACCACCTCAGCTTGCGACACAGTGACACCTGATGTTTGCTGAGGTGCCTCAATTTTTCAGGCAAAATCAGTCTCCATAAAGTAAGAAGCAAAAAGCTGTCCACAATCTCAAGCACATTAAGGACTTTGACCAAAAGTTATCCCAAAGTATCTACCTACAGCTACCAAGGGAAAAACCAATTCTTAGCCCTACACTACCCTTTCTGACTCCAGGTTTCCCAGGGGCTGAAGAAAGGTCAGGGCCCACAAGGAGCTAAAACTATCTGAATAATTTTTGGAAACAAAAGTTTGCAGAAGGGGGAAACAAATTGCTGTTAAAGCATAGAACTGCCACTGTGGGTCTTCCAGGGGCATGCCCAGAAACTCGGCTGGAAAACTGACTTTCTTTTACAAGCAATCAGATAATAAGACTCCTTTAAGAAGTACAGAATAGTTAAATTCATCACCATAATTTGATTGTACAGGTTATTAAAGAGCAGTTCGCCTCCCCTCCCTCTCCGGCGCTGCTTTTGTGTATTAAAGTCAGACTAATCAAATTGGGGATTCCAAGAGTACTGTATTAGTCATCCCCATCCCTTTTAATTTGTTTAATGGTCTCCTGTGTGTGTGTGTGTGTGAGTGTGTGTGTGTGTTCTGCCTAGCTATGCGTCGCTTGGCCTCACCACGACATGTAAATAAAGAATGGATAGGGAAACTTCTGCAGGGAAGAATAAAGCGTGCCTCCTTTCTAAAGTTACATTTGATGTTTGAGTAATTCATGGGACGTGCACTGCAAGCAATGGTGCTTATTATTTCTATTTAGTGGTCTCTAGACACAGGAGAAGAGAGAGGGCTAAGAAAGGAAGGAAGGAAGAAAGAAAAGGGGTCTGAATTTACACTCACCGCTTCAAAAGCCCTTTTGTGCTCAGCCAACTTCTCCTGGCTGAAGATGCAGTATTTGCCAAAAAGTCGCCTGCAAGAAAGCACACAACACAACAAAAGTATAAAACAGTCCATTAAAGGCCTCCTTTTCTGCCCACCCCCACCTTCTTTTAATAATTTTTTTCTTTTACATAAAAGACACATTTTTAGAAAGTGGCACTCACTCCGTGCCCTACAATGCCGACCAGGATTAGAAAATAAACCACCTCGTTAGTGAAGTTTTGAGTTCGGTTTGGCTGTTTGGGTCAATTGTCTTTTCACCTGGCTCGAGCCACCAAGTCAACGTGAACTAAGAATAGGAGTTATTTAGCATGTAGAACCCGTTAGAGAGCAAGCCTCTCCGAGCAGTGGTCTGAGAGGAGCGAGAATGGCTGTCTTGTTTGGGTGGCCGTTGTTTGGAGCTGCTCTTACACATTCAGACTTTCTGTCCATTCAGCCAGAGAGGCCACGTGTCCGAAACCTGAAAGGGCTAGTGCTTTAGAGCAACTTGGTTAAACTTGCCTTTTCATATGTGGGATTTTCCATGTGGACATTATTTGTTCTCTAGGCAGTTTGAGGAGCTTGCTCAAATATGAATGTTTTTCAATGTTTATATCTGCAAGGGGGTACTAAAACGCCAGCATAAATGGTAGGGTGTGTGAGCGGGTAGGGAAGGAGGAGAGCATAAAAATAAACGATGAATGATCAGTAACTTCTTCCATCACAGGCTGCTTGGACACCTGCTGGAAAGTCACAAGTCCAGTGAAATGCCTGGTTGAATGTTTTGGTGTCCGTGATGCCAACTGGCTGACTTTTCCAATGAACTGACCAGTTGTTTTGGCATCTTTCAGGAACAGCTCTCGTTCAGTCTGAATTATTTAGAAGTAATTACCCTATTGGTGGATTATCAAGGTCTGTGCTTCCTTTCTATTTTCTTCCTGGGCACCTGCTTTTTTTTTTTTGCCCCATTTTAATACTAATTAGTACCCCCACCTCAGGAAGGGCAGTTCGTGTAGTTTAATGAACATTTTATTGAACATCTGGCACGTGCCAAGAACTCTGCTAGTTCTGGAGATGGAAAGATAAAAAGAGGTGATTGCTGCCATCAGCAGGTTTGGGATTTAATGGGAGACAGACACGGTTTCAAAGCAATGCAGTGAAAAGAAACCCAGAGTGGTTTGGGACTACTGGGGAGGAGCCTTTAGCACAGTCTGGGACTCTCGGGAATGATTTTTCAAGGCAGTGAAAAATGGGCTGAGTTTTGAAGGATATGGAGGAATAAACCAGCTAACTACAAGTGAGAAAGGAATTCCATGAAGAAGGAACAATGTAAGGAAATGTGAAGAGGCTCAAAATGGTGAGATTAGCAGTTCAGTAGATCTGAAGCATTAAACGTGAGGACAGAAAAAGAGGGATGAGATGGAGAAACAAAACTGGATCCTGAGCTGTGGAGGGCCAGGCCACCATCTGAAGCATCTGTACTTCAGCTCAAGGGCAACAGGAAGCCACTGAAAGGCTGAAGCAGGGGAACGAGGGGGGCAGTTATGAATTTAGTTACACCTTTGTGTAAATGGATTTGAAAACTGGCCATGGGAGAGTGGCTAGCAGACTATTGCAACCATTGAGGAAAGAAAGAATGAAATTCAGAATGAGGAATTTGGTGTTCCAGTTAGAAAAGAAAGTTCATGTTTGTGAAGTTTATGGCAGGTAAAATTAGCAGAATCGGGAGAGGGGAGAGGCTAAGATAATTCCCAGAATTCTAGCTTAGACTAAAGTGCTGTTGACCAACAGAGGGCCTCTAGGAAGGATAGCCTGAAGGTGAGGGAGGAGAAGTGAAGTGAATAGGGAGCACATTGAATTTTGGTGCTTACCAGGGCAGTGGGTGGGGAGGGAAGTCAGATACAGGCACAGCGAGCTTCAAATGGCTTTGGATTTACACTGTGCATTCCCCAGGAGGCCACCATCTCCCTCAAGGAGATGAAAATTAATTCATGGGGGGGGGTATTGAGCAAAACTGTTAAATATTACAATGGTTTGTGGCCCTTAAAAAGGGTCACAGTACATAAACATATCTATAATGGCATTAAAACCTCATGGTGGAGAGGGGAGAAGGTTGGGTGGCAAGTAGGAAAAAAAGTCTAAAAATGCTCTTGGTGTGGCAATAATCAGCTACAGGTTGAGAAACAATGACTTAAACTACAGTTTTATTGTTCTGTGTTAAAAGCTGAAAGAGAGTCGACTTCATTGGCTAACATGGAGTTTGAAGCAGGATTTGAATTAGAGAAAAAGCTCCCGGACAGTTTAGCACAGTCCTCTTGTGTCAGGACCACCCAGCTTGCATATGGAAATGCAGATTCCAGGACTCCCACCTCCCATGGTACTGATTCAGAATTCCATGTGAGTAGAGCCCAGGAATCTGCATTTTAAAAAAATTAATTAGTTGCTTCTTGTACCCTATCCTAACTAGAAAATACAGGGATCTGAGATTGAATTAGGAGGTGATATCCTAATGGTGGAAAAGAAATTACAAAAAGAAAATGCAGTGTAAAAGCACCAGCATCCTATGAGTGGAACTTGGGAGTATGGGTCTCACTTTTCAAACCGTAGAAAGGTTGACACATCACTCTACAAAAAGGAGAAAGACAGAGATGAACTAAGCTCTGGCAATGTGGCTGCATTTCTTTCAGCTTGAAATGCCAGTGGGCTGTGGAAATTGAAAACGAGAAGTTAGCCTGCCAGCAGACAGTGCTTCTCATGGGAGTCCCGGCAAGGTTTATTTCTGCATAAACTGTGAAAGGTCCAACATGATCCTCTCCATTTACCCAACCAACCCTACCCTGTACCAGGTACAGCCTAAACTCCAGAGTTATAACATACCCATCAAAACCTCATCAGAGAAATAGCATTTATGGAGATTGCCAGAAAGCTATGCAATTGATCCACTCATCTACCCCTTCATGAAGCTAAACCATCATATCCTATACCCCTGCCCTACACTATCCCACAGGTGGCTAGAAGAGCTAAGACACATTTAGTAAAATGCCAAACTGACTTTAGGAAATTCCATAAACTTATATTACATATTTCCCTATGAAGAAGGATCCCTCCCATCTTGTCAATCATAAGGATGCCATTGAGAATGTGCACCTCATTGCCCAGAACACTCTTCTGGTGGTCATTTCTGTTAGGTGGTTAATAATAGTAGGGTTCCTCTCCCATTGTTATTTTCTTTTAATCTCATGGCCACTGAGAATTACATGACTGGTCTTTTTTCCTCTTCATTTCGACTGCTAAAAAAGCAAAGTCAGACTTGCTCACCATCAGTAGCAAGTAGAAGGGACTCCATACCATGTGTGTTTCTATTAGCCTTGTTCTTACTTCCATTCTATGTCCTTAAATCAAAAGTACGCCAGAGCCACGTGTTTATGGGTCTTTAAGGGACTTGTAAATGAGGTTAAGGCATTATGTTATCTGGAATTTACCAGCTGAGCAGGGATTAGTTATCTGATTGACCCATCCCAGCTCAGGGCAAAGCTGCAAAGAAACAGATATGAAAAAGGTAAATTCTGAAGAAAATGGCATGGGGGAGGTGTGGAGCAGGAATGGTAAGCTCAAGAGAATCACGTTCTACCCAGTTCTACCCATGCAATGGCACTGCATTCAGGAGGGGGTGCCCAAAGGTGGTAGAATAAGGAACCAGCAGGCCTTACTCAATGAAGAATCATAAGCCCTGAATCAAGGTCTCTGATAAGGAGACAGTGAAGAAATCAGCCAAAACCAGTTGGAGCCCAGGTGATGAAGGAAAGCAACCTCGGGTTACTCTCGCTGCTCATGACACGCTAGTTATAATGTATTAGCATGTTAAAATAAACTCCCACCAGTGCGATGACTGTTTACAAATGCCATGGCAAGTCCTGGAAATTGTCTTATATGGCTTAAATGGGAGGGGGATCCCTGGTCCCTGAGACTCTCTACCCTCCTCCCAAGAAACTCATGGACAATCCTCTCTTTATTTAACATGCAACCAAGAGACAAGCATAAAAGTAGACAGCCAGCAGCATACAAACGCTGCTCTGTCTATGGGGCAGCCACTTTCCTTTCTTTTCCCCTTTTATAGCTCAATAAACTTGCTTTTGCCTTACTCTATTGGCTCATTTTTTTTCTTTGTTTTTAACATAATAATGAATTTTTATTTTATTTTTTTAATTTCAGAATATTATGTGTGTACAAACATTTTAGTTACATGAATTACTTTTGTACAGTTTGAGTCAAAGTTATAAGTATATCCATCACTGAGATAGTGTGCATTGTACCCCCTAGGTGTGAATTTACCCATCACCTCCGCCTCCCTCCCACCTGCTTGATTTCCATTGAATTTTACTACCATATACACACATGAATGTTGATCATTCAGTTCCAATTTAATTGTGAGTCATGTGGTAGTTATTTTTCCATTCTTGTGATACTTCACTTAGGAGGATGATCCCCAGTTCCATCCAGGTTGTTAACAAAAGGTATTAGTTCACCATTTTATGGCTGAGTACTCCATGGTATACATATGCCAAATTTTATTTATCTGCTCATGTATTGATGGGCACTTGGGTTGTTTCCACATTTTTGCGATTGTGAATTGTGTTGCTATAAACATTCAAGTGCAAGTGTCTTTTTAATAAAATGCCTTTTTTTTTTTTTTTTTTTTTTTTTTTTTTTTTTTTTTGTCCTTTGAGTAAATACCCAGTAGTAGAACTGCTGGATCAAATGGCAGGTCTACTTCTAGTTCTTTGAGGTATCTCCATACTACTTTCCATAGAGGTTGAACTAGTTTGCAGTCCCACCAGCAGTGTATAAGTGTTCCTTTCTCTCTGCATCCATGCCTGCACCTGTTGTTTTGGAACTTTCTGATAAAAGTATTGGCTCACTTTTGAATTTGTTCTTGCTTGAAGCCAAGAACCTACTTGGCCTTCAGGCCAGATCCCACTTTTGGTGTCCACTTTCCTGTATCAGTGGGAGGGGAGCCAGAAAGGATTACTATAAGGGCTTTGTTAGTAGCACAGTAACCACTAGAGTTTTACTACCACCCTACCTTCATCTCCCCCCTCCCTTATTTCTCTTTCTTGTCTTAATTGAAATTTTTATCAAGATACTTATAGGTTTAAATGAAGTTGTAAAAAATAATACAGAGAAATACCCTGTAGCTTTTATACAGTTTTCCACGATAGTAACATTTTGCAAAAGAATACAATATCACAACCAAGATATTGACATTGATACAACCCACTGATCTTATTCAAATTTCCCATTTTACATGTGCTTATTTCTGCATGTGCATTTAGTTCTATACAATT
This sequence comes from Cheirogaleus medius, assembly GCA_008086735.1. Classification (NCBI taxonomy): domain Eukaryota; kingdom Metazoa; phylum Chordata; class Mammalia; order Primates; family Cheirogaleidae; genus Cheirogaleus; species Cheirogaleus medius. Next base: position 21,316,987 of record VBSM01003169.1, read on the forward strand.
TTACAATATGTGTAGGTTCAAGTATCCACCACCACAGTCAAGAAACAGTTCCATCACTACAAGGGTGACTCGTTATAATCACTGTCCTCCCCCTACCTTCTATTTTCTGGAAGAGATTGTATAAAATTGGTTTAATTCTTTTTAAAATGTTTGATAGAATTCTCCAGTGTAACTGAGCCTGAAGCTTCCTTTTTGTGGAAATTTTTAATTACAAATGTAATTTATTTAATGGTTATAGGACTGTTCAGATTATCTATTTCATTTTGATTGATTGTTAATAGTTTGTTGTTTTTGAGGAATTGGTCTCAATTTCTTCTATTTGTCATATTTATGAATATAAAGTTCTTCATAGTATTCCCTTATTATCTTTTTAGTGGATATTGTGCCTGTAATGAGATCTTCTATTTTATTGCTGGTGTTGGTGATCTACATCTTCTTTCTTTTATTTTTGTGCATCTTACTAAACATTTATCAATTTTATTGATTTTTTGAAGAATCAACTTTTCATTAACTTTCCCTGTTGTTTTTCATTTTAAATTTCATTGGTTTCTGCTCTTATCTTTATTATTTCCTTCTTTCTTTCTTTGGGTTTACTTTTCTCTTTATTCCCTAGTTTCTCAAAATATAAACTAAGATGATTGAGTTGAGATCTCTCATTTTTTCTAATTAAACATTTAGTACTATGCATTTCCTTCTCAGCACTGCTTTAACTATGTCTCACATATTATCACAGGTTGTATATTTGTTTTCATTAAGTTCCATGTATATTTTTGTTTTCTTTGAGACTTCCTCAGTGATTATTTAGAAATGTATTGTTTAATTACTACTATTTAGAGATTTTCCTGTTGTCTTTCTGCCATTATTTTCTAGTTTGATTCTATTATGGTTATAGTACACACTCTATATTTCAGTTTTCTAAAATTTGTTGGGCTATACATCTACTCGCCATCAAATTGGTACTGACTGATTTAAACTATGGTGCTCAAATAGTGGTAGTGTTCACCAGGGATTGGCGGGGGGAGACTCACATCTTAGGGATATGACGTACATTGTGGAGGGGAAGGGATTACCTCTAACCCTTCTTAGGGAGAGGCAAAGATATACAATGTAACCAAACTGTCAAAAAAAAAAAAACAACTTTTATCAGGTTGTGGACTGGTGGGAGGGGGGAGGAAAGGTGTATATTTACATAATGGGTGAGGTACACACCACCTGAGGGTTGGACATGCTTGAAGCTCTGGCACGGTGGGGTGGGGGAGGGGTAGCAGGGGCAATATATGTATCCCTAACAATATTTGTACCCCCATAATAAGAGGAAATAAAAGGAAAAAAAATAAATAAATAAAAAGCACACAAGCAAACAACAAAAACAACAACAAGCAAAAATACTAAGCATTGATGAGGTTATGGAACAATGAAAACATAAATGCTATTAGTGGGAAAGTAAGCTGTTTGATGTCATCTGGGAAAGTGGAAAGTCTATATAGCCTGTTTCTCAGCAATGCTACTCCTGGTTGTTTACCCTAGAGACACACACATAATCATGTGCATCAGGAGACATTTATAGCAATATTCATAGCAGTATTATGTATATAAGCAAAGGTGGGAGACAGCCCAAACTGTCTCGACAGTAGAGTGGATGAATTGGGGCATAATCATAAAATATAATACAATACTGTCATGAAAATAGATGAATTATGACCAAAGGCAACAATGTTGAGTCTTAAACATATAATGTTGGTCATGTGTGCTGGCTCAGGCCTGTAATCCCAACACTTTGAGAGGCCAAGGCAGGAGGATTGCTTGAGACCAGGAATTCAAGATCCACCTGGGCAATATAGCAAGACCAGACCTCTAAAAAATTTTTTTAAAAAGTAGTTGGCCATGGTGGCACATGCCTGTAGTCCCAACTACTCAGGAGGCTGAGGCAGGAGGATCACTTGAGCCCAGGAGTTCAAGGTTACAGTGAGCTATGATCAGTCCACTGCACCCCAGCCTGAGTGACAGAGTGAGACCCTGTTTCTAAAACAAGAAAAATAAATAAAAATACATAATGTAGAATAAAACAAATCAGACCTTTAACAAAATACATAAGAGGCATACTTAAGTGTTCGAATTGAAAGGTGTATAAAAGAAGTTGTTATAATAGTGTTGTGGATATTGCGGTGCCAGGATCCCCTTCTCACATGCCATGCACCATTCTTAGCTCTGAGAATATTCACAGCTGGCCACTCGTGGGAAATTGCGCTTGGCCACAGGGAACTGCTTCATCCAAGGTCACACCCTCACCTGGGGTTTGGCTAGTGACTAGTGTCTAGTGTCTAGTGACTGGCTGATGTGGGAATACAGAGACACAGCCCCGCTGGCCTCAATGCAGGACAACACCAAAGGGCTATCGGAGACCCGTGTGGGACTGGCGCAGCCGCCAGTACAACCACACTGTAGACCGGCTTCTTCCTCTGCTCACCTTGTCTTGTTGACTTCCTTATACACAGGGGTATCACCCAAGAATATCCCCAGGAAACTTTCTGCCTGCAACATTCCATCTCAGAGTCTGTTTGCAAGAAACTATCTATGACAGCCTTTACTGGTTATCTTTGAGAAAAAAATTAGGGAGTTTTTACTGGGAAGGGACACTTTGGGGCTTCTGGGACATTGGCAATGTTCTATTTTTTGAGTGGCAGTTGCACAGGTGTTATCTCTATAATACATTCATCTTTTTGCATCTTTTCTTTAAGTTACATTTCACACACAAAAAGGAATTAACAAGTGACTTCTATTCTTCATGAAGGGAGGAACAAATTGATTTTTAATTTAAATGAGGTGTATGAAATATTTTGAAAACAATTTCTCCTATGTTCTTTGGCCACCCCCCCCCTTTCCACAGCTAGTACTCTACTGTGACACATACCTTTGTGTGTGTCACAACAGAGTAATGCCAAGTTGGAACTTCACGTTCACCAGCCATATTATGATGCTCCGGGAGCATTCTCTGCACTGAAGCGTCTCCAGCTGCCTCATAGTGCCACTGAATGTACGCAGAGACCTCCAACTCCCTCACATTACAGATGGGACAGTGAGGGCTGCCAGGGAATATATCACTGTGCTTCCAAGCAGTCCTGTTTCCTCTCATGTGGCATTCCTATCTCTGTGACATGCTTTGGTCAAAGAAAATGTGAGTGGAAGTGACATGTGCCTCTTGTAAGCAAAAGTGTTGGGTCATTGCATAATTTAGCTGACCCAGGATGGACATAGTATGATTAACAAGCCAATTTTTTTTTATTATGAGCCACTGAAAATTTAGGGTTGTTTGGTATCAAGACAAAACTCAGACTAATCTGACTGATACAGAGTCCTACCAGCGGATCCTCACATCCAACACCACACCAAGATATCTGAGCAACTTCCCAGACGCTTGTGCAACACGCTTTTCGAAAGCCACACTGCCTCTCTCCCTTCATATGTTGAAATACATGCACACACACATACATGGACATAAAGAGCCATTGCTGATAAACAGACATCACTTTCAAGTTAAGCGTTTCTGGATAAAAGAGAAAATAAAATCCAAAAGGAGAAAAATGTATATAAAATGACAGTCATGGATTTGATCTTCCTTAAAAACGACTCTACTTTGAAGAGCTCATCATAAACACTCTGCAACCAAGCTGAGAAATTTTGATTAAACCACCTTTCTTGCTCTCACACCTGAAAACCACCAGTGACTGCTGTACAAAGCCAGAGCCTGCCTTTTCATCTGGCCTATCACTTAAAGCAGTTCCTTGGCACATCTGAGTCATCTCCCTGAATATTCACTGTTCCCTGCCACCACCACAACAGAAAAAGGCTGAGACAAGAGAGAGAGATTTTCATCACTGGTACTCATAGGCAAGCTCCACAGAGTATGAGAGAAATGCTCACGGCCTTCATTTTTAACTTGCTTGAACTCCCCATGACAGCTGGTAAAAGCTTGATCAAATCAAATCTTTGGGTGATGTGACTCAGCTGCATCAGGCCAGAATGGAAAAAGGTTTTGTTTCAGCCGAATCCAGGCCTTATCACCTCATCCTGTCACTCATACTCCCTCAGTCCACCCACAAATCCTCCAGGATTTATTGCAGATGTAGCAAGCTTGCTGGAAATAATGGTACAAGCAAAGAGGCTAGTCGGCTATCGACTCCAAGCTCTGGGTAATACCAATGGGAAATTATTTGCACAAAAGGTGCGCTGGGGTGACAAATGAAGAGGGGCTGGCCCATTGAAGATGCTAGGACTTAGACAAAGCTAACACACTAATACCAAGCCACTAGCTTTATCTGATTACTTCTGGGGCTGACGGCTCCCCACACTGCCTCCCTTCCGACCTCCCCACCCACCCACACTCTTGCGTAAAAGACACAGGTTGCTTTCTTTGGTGTGCAGTGTACCATGAAATGGTAATCTAGAGAATTACTAGATTTATATAAACCACAAAGTGTTTTTATTCCCCACAAAAAACAATTTTCAGATCGACAATAAATTTGTCTTTCCATTGTCGACTAAAGAAAAACCTAACAGTTCGAGGAAAGCGTTAGATTACGGCGAAGGGAATTAATACTGATTTTTACCCAGAAAGAGTAATTTTTTTGGCCTCGTCTGAGACGCATTTTTCTTGGACTCTGGTCAGACTCAATTTAGGGAAACATTCAGAACAATAGCAATTCCATTCTTCACTCGTATTTTTTTTTGCAAAAGAAAATGTGTTTTTATTTCTCCACTTTAATTTTGGAACAGGCCCTTTTTGGGGTAACTTCTTGCATTCATTTTTGTTATTTTTGCTCAGTTTGCTGTCACTCTAAGCAGGTGGCAATGCTAAACTCTGTGTGATGTAAAACGGGCTTGTGTTCCTTTTTATAAAAGCCCTCAGCTCTTAAAGTAAGAAAGAATTATCCTCATTGAACAGAATTCTCCGTTTTTCTAATCTCCTCATTTTCATAGAAACAAAGTGAAAGTCTTTTTATCTGTGTCCCAATTGACTATTAATGTTTTAAACTGATTTTGTCAAGAAATTTCCTTTCCACAGTGCTTCTCGCCAAGTTTGATAAAAAGCAGAGTAAAATGAATAAATAATCAAATTTGAGGATCATTAGTGCAACTCCCCAATATGGTTTGGAGGGGAGGGGTTACTAGCAGAATGCGAAATGTCAATTTCTAAAAAAAAAACTCTCATCAGAAAGTACCCTTGACATCTGTATTTTATCTAATGATATAACTTAAATAATGTGTAGTAAGGTATATTTGAATAAGCAGGTTTTTATCTCACAAAATTTCCCTAAAATGTCAATAGTTTCCAATTCATTAATTTCATTATGTAAGAAATACATATGTCTTAATGTAATAAGGTTTTGGAGACACAAACAGACACCTGTTTGAAATTGAAAATATATACCATTAATTAGAAAACTGTGTATGTCAGCACCTTTCCAGCAAAGTTTCTTTCTCTGATCTCCATTTGTTAGCTATGCCATAAATCCTTAGAGTATAAGATTAATAAAAGATGATTTGTAAAAATTCTACAAGTGTCATCCATTCTAAAATGCCCCAAGTCACATAGTAGCCAGCGCTGAGTCATAGAATTGGGACCATTTTTCAAAGAGGAGGTCTCAGAGGACCCTCATTGGAGAAGCTCTCATTCCTAAAATTACCTCCCAGAAGATTCGAGGGTCTCAACCTGTCAGTTCGTCCTTGATGATGCCTTTCGCTGCTCTTCCTCGTGTGCATGGCTGGTCAACCCTCCAGGCCTGGCTTGAACTTTCTATTCAGTAGTTACACTTCTACGTGTGGGGTGGAAAAAGTGTTTCTTTATTTTGATTTGTAATTTTTATCCTCCAACCAATTTCTTTTTTATTATTATTTATTTTTTTCAGCATATTATGGGGGTACAAATGTTAAGGTTACGTATTT
>VBSM01003169.1:21323029-21337214 GCA_008086735.1 Cheirogaleus medius
CCCTGCTCTTGTTCCAGTACAAAGCTGTTTTAATTACTATAGCCTTGTAGTATAATTCGAAGTCTGGTAAATTGATACCTCCCATTTTGTTTTTATTGCTTAGGATTGTTTTTGCTACACAGGGTTTTCTCTGGTTACATAAAAAGTATAAAATTATTTTTTCTATATCTGTGAAAAATGATGATGGTATTTTAATAGGGGTTGCATTGACTCTGTAGGTCACTTTGGGTAGTATAGACATTTTAACAATGTTGATTCTGCCGACCCATGAGCATGGTATGTTCTTCCACCTGTTTACATCCTCTGCTATTTCCTTCTTCAGTGTTTCATAGTTCTCCCTGTAGAGGTCTTTTACCTCCTTAGTTAAATATATTCCTAGGTACTTTATTTTCTTTGTTGCTATTTTGAAGGGAATTGAGTCTTTGATTTGGTTCTTGCTTTGACTGTTGTTGGCGTATATGAATGCCTCTGATTTATGTGTATTGATTTTGTATCCTGAGACTTTACTGAATTCATTTATCAATTCAAGGAGTCTCCTGGTTGAATCCTTGGGGTTTTCTCAGTATAATATCATATCATCAGCAAAGAGTGAGAGTTTGATCTCTTCTGCTCCCATTTGGACACCCTTAATTCCACTCTCTTGTCTGATTGCTATAGCAAGGACTTCTAGCACTATGTTGAATAGAAGTGGAGATAGTGGGCAACCTTGCCTTGTTCCAATTCTAAGTAGGAATGCTTTCAATTTTATTGAAGAACCACACACACATCATTTAATAAGATAAATAAATTGTGTTTAAACAAACCCAGCAGTGCCCTGTCCCACTGTCCTCGGCCCCATTCTTTAAAGACAAGTGCTTCCTGGTGTCTTAGCTGCTTCTTCTATATTTCTAAAAATATACGCCTCTTCTGCTACTTCAGTTGTAGACATTTTCTATTCCATTGTGTTTCTCATTTAAAAGATGACAATCTATTACTTTTGTGTTCCTCCTGCCTATTTTCCTTGTCCCATTATTCCAAATTATAGTTCTTCACAATTTTGTATTAAATCAATATCGAACATCCACATTATTTTGTCTAGGTAAATAATGTTCATTGCTGAGTCAAGTTGTGAACTATAATTAAAATTTTCTTCTTGCCCAACTTTTATCTTGAGTCAACCATTTCATTTTTTATTTGCATAATTTTCTGTATTTCTGTATTTTTGATTCTTCCCAAACTCACCACTGAACTGTAAATCACTTCTTAATATTAATATTATTTTCCACATGTATTCTGCCACTTCCATTCCTCCTCACCTGGAAACTGCTTTCTCTCTCACTCTGTAGGGCCATCCTGGGACTTCTCATTGCCATTGCCCAGAAATCCCTTTGCCTTTTTTGTGTGCTGTATCCCATTGTTTCCATTCTTCTGCTACCATTGTTTATGTCCTCATCTGGGGGTAACTCACCCTCTATTCCTAAAGGAAGGTGTACACAAAGCTTTTGTGTGTGTGGAGATTTTGTTTATCTGAAAATGTTTAATGAACTAATGCAACATCTAGTGACTCTTCCTGTTATAAAGCCACCAATCTTATCTGATTAGGACCCCACCCTTATGACCTCATTTAACCTTAATTACCGCCTAAAAGCTCTATCTCCATAACAGTTATATTGAGGGTTAGGACTTCAATGTATGAATTTTAGAGAGACCCAATTCAGCAGTATGTTACTGCTAAGATTACATTATGAAAACTGTGGCTTACATTTTAGGTTTTATCTCTTTCAGATCACTTGCCCTGAGAGAAGCCAGCTGCCAGATAGCCTATGAATCTGGCCATGTGCTGAAGAATGGCCAATATCCAGGGAGAAACTGAGGCCTGCCACCAACCATGTGAATGCAAAGAGAAGTCTACTCTCCAGCCTTGAGAATTGCAAGGCTAGGGCTTGAGAACCACAGACCTAGGTGACAACTTGACTGCAATCTTGGGAAAGACCCCTGAGTCACAACAACTCAGCTAAGCCAGTCCCAGATTCCTGACCCTTAGACACAGTGGGAGGTAATAAATGTTTGTCGTTTTATGCCGCTATGTTTGAGGATAACTGGTTGCACAGTAATAAATGACTAACACACACGCCACTTGACAGATACACATTTTGCAGATATTTTTCCCAGCCTGTGTCTTGCTCTTTTGCTTCCTTAATGTTGTCTTTTGAAAAGCAATTTTAAAAAAAATTACGAAGTACGTTTATAATTTTTTTATTTCATAAGGAGTATGTTTTATGTCCTATTTAAGAAACTTTTGCCTAACTCAGTGTCACAAAGATTTTCTCCTATGTTTTCTTTCAGAATTTTAGTAGTTTCAGCTCTTATAATTAAATATTTGATTCATTTTGAACTAAACTTTGTGCAGGATGTGAGGTGAGGGTTAATGTTTAATACATTTTTTATTTTCATAAAGATAAACATTTGTTACCTTTTTAATACCTAACTTCAATATCATTATGACACACCAAAATTAACAATTATTCCTCAATATTATTTTTCCTTAATATCATCAAATATCTGGTCAGTGTTTATAATTTTTTGATCATCTTATAAATGTGCTTCTCATCTTTACAGTTTGTTCAAATTGGGATCAAAACAAGGTCCATACAATGCAATTGATTGATATATTTCTTTACTCTTTTAATTTATATGCCTTCCTTTCATCTCTTTTTTTATAATGTTTTTAATGTTGTTGAATAAACAAGTTTATTCGTTCTTTAATGTCTCAAATAGTTTGAGTTTTGTTGGCTGCATCTCTTTGGTGCTGTTGAATGTGTTCCTCAGTTCCCTGTATTCTTAGTAAATTGGTTGACCAGATTCAGGTTCAGTTTTAGGGGGAAAGGAAAGACTATTTCATGGATGGTTTTGGTTATCCAGCAGAAGGCACACAATGTCTGGTTGTCTCTCTTTTTGTGGTGTTAGCAGTCACCAAAAACCATTGCCTATATCCATTAAATCATCAGGAGATGAGAAATGGTAACCTGTTAATTCTATTATTCCATGTTTATTTATTAGCTGGAATACTTCTGTAAAAGAAAACACTTGCCCTTACCACCTATCCCATTTGGCTGTCCTGAAAGATACTGTGTATAATTTGCATAGGCATCCTCTCGACTTTAACAGTAAGCATTTGGCCCCAGATATATTCAAGAGTCTTTGGTAACCTTACTGTTCTACATGTTAGATATATATATATATATATATATATATATATACACACACATACATATACATGTGTGCGTGTATATAATTAAGATAATCTATGGTATTTTTAAATGATGATATGATTAAAGATATACAATTGAGAAGACAATGCAAACTTTGGATGTTTTTACCAAATCTCAGAATAGGGTTGCAATTTAAAATGTTGAATAAAAAACAATTTTTGGCCAAAATCAAAGGCAGAGCTGCTCAAAGCTGAAGCATTTTTAGGCTTACCATATGCCAGGTACTAAGTGCTTTCCATAGAGATCTCATCTCATCCTTTGAACAATTGTACAGGGCTACCATCATTTCCATTTCACAGAAGAGCAAACTGAGGCACATAAAATTACTTGCCCAAGCTCAAGTAAGCTGTAGAACCAGGATGGGAACCCAGGGGGTCTAACTCCAGAGCCTACTTAAGATTATCTTTGCTTTAAATCACACAAGTTAAAAAAAAATCTCTTTATTGGAGAGAGGCTAGGCAACTTGCCCAAAACCAGCTAGTTAGACTCTAGAAGGGCTTGAATTATTTGGAAGTATGCATTCCTAAGTTCAAAGGGGAGTTCACATGTCTAAAACATGTATGTATATGCTCCACTAACATAGCAAAGCACAGGGCCTCAGTGTTAGTAAAACGGAAGTCATCCCAGAAGGACTGGTCAACACTCCTGCATCGCCCTTGAATCTCCATGTGATTTACCCACTTTTAGATTTCTCTAGAAGTTTTAACACACTGGTGTGAAAAATGAAAGTCAAGAGTCAAAGTTAGGTGTGGTGGCACATGCCTATATTCCCTGCTACTCAGGAAGCGGAGGCAGGAGGATCCCTTAAGCCAGAAAGTTTGAAACTATCCTGGGCAACATAGTGAAACCACATCTCAAAAAAAGAAAGTCAAGAATCAAATAGGAAACACTGTTAAGAAGAATCTAGGGAGCTGAAAAAAACTCCCCAGAAAGTTTCAGATTGCTGCAGTTCTGCTGTTTCGTTTTTGACCATGGACTGTGTGTCCTGAGTCCTGCAGGTTTCCTTTCTCCATAATTTGTGTTTAAAATCTGAGTTCTCTCCCTGTGGACTGAGTCTGGGATTTACAACAGGACAGAATTGCATGCATCTTATTTTCCGTGGCTTGATATACATACAACACATGAGCAAAGAAAAAGTGGACCAGCTTATTTTCCAGTTCTATCCGGTTGCCAACAATCAGATGAAAGGCAGTGACCACGATTAACAGCAATGACGTTAACTAACACTCTTTAAGCACTTCCTTAACAGGGCTCCACACTGTTCTGAGCATTTTATAGATAACACCTCATTTAATATGCAGGTGACTCAAGTCACACAACTGGCAAATGGTAATACTGAACTTGGTCTCACCCAGTTTGACCGAGGAGCCTATTCTCTCAATAATTACACCATAGCTACCATGACGGGATGCTCAGCCTTTAGAATATTAGATCTCCTTGATATTGCAGAACATGAATAGAAAAACCCCACTGTACCATTCTTTGGTACAAGTCTATAGTTACTCGCTCTCTTTCTTTTTAGCCTATAGAGACGATTTGGGGGCTATTGAAGATACTTCATGAAGGCTTGTTGAATGATGTCTAGCTTTGTGAGGGAGAAACTGAGGCACAAAACAATGGTCTGAAAATCCCCCTTTCCAAATGACTGACAAACTGGCCAGATCCCATTTCACTTCTGTGCTAACAGCTCAGTCTCTCCCACACGAAGGTCTGGTTTATCCAGCAAGTGGCGTTCTATATTAACAAACTAGGCCATCCAGATGTTACTTAAAAAATGTATCCTCAATAATAAATAATATTGCTGATGTAAGAACATACAAGAATCATATCCACAAAAGAGAAGGTCCTCCGCAGGCAAGACATCTTAAGATGGAAAGTCCCCACTGCCATTATTGGTTGCGTGGCAATAACTGTCATCATTAAGGGAGTCCACTGGAAACCCCAAGTGATTTCCTCCCACTTCACTAGACAAGTCTACTGAAATGTTTATCTGCTATTTCTGTTGCATCTCTCCAAGGCCAGTCCCTGGAGAGAAAAAGTTTCTTCTGTTCATGCTGTTGCCCCCAGCCCCTGATACCCTGACTTCTCTACTTATCTCTCCTAGACCAAACCTCTCCAATTATGTCAAAAAATGTTCCCTTTTCTGCAAAGAGCTATACTACATTCCCCAAGAATGAATCTACTATCTAACGTTCCTGTTAACCAAGAATCTTCTCTATCCACTACAGCAGCAGTTGATTCAGTAAAATGACTCTTAATAAACACAAATCGCATTGAAGAGAAAGTATCAATCTTTCCCAAAAACAAAAGGGAACATTTCAGAAAAGAGGAAAAAATTAAACATTTCTTGAGTCCCTATTTGTGCCAAAATGTAGTTCTAGATGTTTTATTATACTCATACTAACACTTGATTATATTAATACTAATATCAATACTAATACCCTAATACGGACACTGATACTAATGCTGATGCCAATACTAGTGTAAATACTAGTGCAAATACTAATATTAATACCAAACTTAATATATATACCAATACTAGTACTAATACAAATGCTGATACTGGTACTAATAAAATATTTGTCAAGATGTTTTTCTGCATGGAGCAGCCTCTACTTGAGTGTTCTTCCTGGCCTCCTACCCCATCCCTTATGTATTCCTCCCAATAGAGAAGGAATGAGTAAACTAACGGATGGGTAACAACCACTGATCAATTAAAAGGCCTTAATCCCTGAAGACTTATCCTCTTTTCACCTCTCTCTGCCCAGACACTGTCTACAAAAGGCAGTAATCCTGCATGAGAGACTCTGCTCTGCCCTTCACATCCTGCCTAAAGGTCAGGATTTGAGGGCTGGTACCTCAAGAGCAGAGCAGGCCAGCCCATGTGACTGAGGATCTGAGGGCACCCTCCAACCTAGCTCTGTCCCTGATAAAGCTGTGCTGTGCTGTCCACTCGGGAGCAGGAGGAAAATGCCCGGGCCCTAGACCACAGGACTCCCAGGGGAAATGGAGATAAGAATTTTTGAACATGCCAGATGAGAAAGACAGACTTGGCACTAAGGCTTCCTCTGCTGCAGATGTCTAAATTTTCTAAGAAAACAGAAATATCTCAAATTCCACCCTCTTAGAGAGCAGTTCATCCTCCCATTCCAGCCCACCATACCAAGTAGTAAAACTGACATTGAATTAATCTCTCATTGGGAGACTTCTCCCCATGGCAGTTAAATTCACAGAACACAGGTCCTGGGAGACGAGCATACTGGCAAAGACAGCAAGACAATGTTCTCACTGCCTCCCCTTCTTCCTTCTGACATGAGTCTTTGCTATGGTCTTTGGAAACACAAAGATTGGATTCCAGGAACATGATTCTTCTTGAAGTAACCACTCAAGGGAGTGAGGATTGGCTTCTTTGTAGGTTTGGGGCCAGAGGTGTAAAAATCTTCTGTGTCCTCTCATCTCTTTTTGCACCTTGAAATGTGACATTCAGACCCAGAATTCCCTCTGATGGAAAACAATGCTTTTGTAAGAGTGTTTAAATTTGTCTTTGCAAAACAGAATTCCATATGGAAGGCAGGGCAGGTCGTTTTAGTCCCATTTTCAGATGCAGAAATAAACCCAGAGATCCTGTGAATTCCCCAAGGTCACAGAAAAGCCAGATATCATGTCCTCCCATTCCAAACCAAGACCCATTTCTCTGGTTAACATGATTTTAAAATGCTTGCCCAGAACACAATGAAAATGCTCAAAAATATTTGTTAAAAGAAATTGCTTCCAAAAAATTGGGTATAACTCTCTTTCTTGGGTCACCGCTCATTCCAGAATACCCTACCCCTTCTGGATACATCACCCGAGGCTGTGCAGGCCACTGCCCTGCTGGAAACCTCCGTGAGATGCTTTTTCTCATGAAATCCAGCCTGGAGCTTAGTGTGCTGTGAAATACTTGTCAAGGATAAAGGGCTGCTTACTCCTGTCTCTCTCCCCATTTGCTCACAGCGTTTCCTTCCTTGGGATGCTCTCCTTACTCCCACCCTCCATCCACCCAGCTCTTCCTGGTCCTGTCTGAGGGTGTCCTTGCTGATGTCGTCCCTTATCAGAGCTCCTGGTAGTCTCATCCTCTGCTGAAATCCTGATACATTTCTTGTCTGGACCACTCATTTGTCCCTTTGCATATCCCATCATCCTTTTTCACTTATTTTTTTAAAAATCCCTCCTTTCTCCTCACTGGAATATACCCTTCCTGCAGTCAGGGCAAATAGGCTAACCCTGGTTTTAGCCACCGACAATAAAATTATTTGAAGTTGACAGTGATGGCTTCTGTATATTTACTCCACATATGCTCTTGGCCACCCTAATACTGGACACAGGGATTTGAATTGGGGGCTATAAAAATACCATGGGCAAGTTTCAAGACCTCAATATTTGGGGAAATGCTTCATTGGACCCTTGAGTGTGTCTTAGATAATTCTAGTACTACCCAGCAACAGAAGGCAGAGGAAGAGGTGTCCACCTTTTATTTGTATCATGGAGTCAGCCTGTGGATTGTGACAGGTGGCTTAGGTTTTTGGCTTGAAAGCAGACAATGCACAGCTATCTCTGTTACATGCACCAATGAAGGAGAAGGATGAGGCAGAAAATAAGAAAAGTCTATTTTTACTTTCTGGCCATTTCCACAGTAGATTGACTTTTCCAATTTACAGAATGAGAGTTGCAAAAGAAAAAAAAATATCTTAGAGATAATCTTTTTTAACTGCCATTTCACACTGGAATTGTTGCCTCAGTCCTTTTGTGCAGCTTCTGAACACTGGATAGAAAGATGTTACTATGGTATTTGAAAATATTAGTGGGCAATGCATAAAGCAGATAGTTTACAGTTAAAAAAAGAAGTCAGACTATCATTGATGCTAATGTTATTAACAATAGCTAGCATTTATTGATATGATATGATTTTATCTCATCTAATTCTTATTACAACCCTATGAGGTAGACTTTATTATTATCAGTGTTTTTAGATGAGAAAACCAAGGTTTAGAGAAATTAAGATTAAGTGACTCAATATGTACAAATTGCTTGGAAGGGTGTCTGACACATATAAGTGCTGAATACATTTTCAATAACATTAACATTATTATTCTTATGATTATTAGTAACTTGCATCAGCTAGAAAGTGATGAAGCAGAGATTTTGACTCAGATCTCTCTGATCCTAGATAGCAGGATTTTATTCCAAATACCTAACGATACTAATTCTCTGTTGTTTGCTCTCACTATCTCACTATCTTTGGGTGCTTAAAAATAATGACTATTTCTTTTACATATAGCCTGATTTCTTAATAAATAATAAAGCAGCCTACATGTTTAGATATCTCAAACCTGGCTATTAGATGATTATAGAATTTTATTTTTTCCTTTCACTTTCCTAGGCTTTGTTAAAGTGGGAGATAAATCTCTGTGCTACCATATAAAAGTACTGAAGGAACCTGGCATTCATACTGTTCCTGAAATTAAAGATATTCAATATGGAACTAGATTAACCAGCAGATAACTCCATCACAGAATTAGATTTTCCAAATAAACTTTAAATAGAAATGAATTTCATGATTTGTTAGTACAGAAATTCTAATAGAGGAATAGCCATTCATTTCTATAGGAAATTTTTAGCATCACAAATGTTCCAGAGAAAATGTTAAGTTGTCACATGATACTTGATACTTTTGTTGCTCTTGCATTTTTACTAAAACAACAAAACTACCAACCATTGTTTTTAATTTCTCTTGGACTTGTACTTGTTCCCCAATGGGTACAGTGAAACTCCCTGGTAGTTCATCTGTCTGGAGTACTATTCTTCAGCACCCAATTCTCTAAGGTTAAATGTCACTTCCTCAAGGATGCCTGCTCCAGCCCTCAAGACAAGGTTAGGCACCTCTGTTAAATATTCTCATTGCACCCTGTATTGTTTTTATGGTCCTTATGATAATTAAAATTAAGAACTTACTAAATGTAGTTACTTTTTAAATGTCTGTTTCCCTTCTGCTAGACCATAAGCTTTATTACAACATGGGCTGTGTCTATTTATCTTGCTCAGCTGGTAGCCCCAGGACCTAACCTAATTCCCAGCACATAGTAGGCCCTCAAGACAAATGTATTAAGTGCATGAATAAACAAATCCTGCCATGTAAAAATATATATATATTCGTGATTTTCTCCTGGACTTAGTTTTCCTCAAAACTAATAAATTCTTATAAGAGCTAAATTTTTCTAGCATCCAAAGGAAGCACTAAGAGGTGATTTCGTTTAGGATGGTCAAATGAAACACAGGACACCCAGTTAAATGGGAATTTCAGATAAACAACAGATAGTTTTTCAGTGTGTATCCCAAATATAGCATAATCATTATTTGTTGTTTACCTCAATTTCACATTTAACTAGGCATCCTGTATTTTTATTTGCTAACCCTAGTGACCCAACTTTCAGAGCCTCTTACTAACAGGAAAGAAGACAGGCAACAAGAGAAGGAAAAACTGTGAAACCCTTGAGAATAGAATCCAGGAGACACACCTTCCTACCTGCCCCCCATTGCCCAGCCTGACTCCTCAAAGCACCCAGCACAGTACTTGCTACAGAGGCAGCAATAAATGGTTGTTGATTGAACTAAAGTTTTAAAATTCCACCAAATGTCTCCATCTGGAAAGGACTATGAAGGGCAATATGTTGCTAAAAGAAATTAGTAAAAGAACAACTCAGTTATTACATGATCCTAAGGCTGGAAGGAGGTGAGTGTTTTCTATTTACTGCCCACAGCCTAGACTCTTCTAAGGCCCCACAAGTAGCAGTAGTTTATCTGGGGCTAGAACCAGGTCACCCTAACTCCTAGTCCAGTGCTCCTTCCACAAGCCACACCAAAGATATTTCTGACAAAGACAACTTTTTCTGGAAAATTCCAAACCTTTCTTCTCCACCAGCTGCCTCAGCTTTGTAACCAACCAACATATCCCAAGCTATTGTGCATGTTCTTTAAAGAAACCCAAGTTAAGAGCTTTTCCCTTTTTTAAGCTAATAAAGATTATACTTGTAGACGGACGGAACGAAACAATAAGTTAAAAATGAATATAATTGTTTAAAAATATTTGAAGCCTTTTGCATGAAGCTGCCTTTCATTTGCAGACATATCAGATTATACCAAAGATCTCTCTTTATACATTTTTTTAAAAGCGTGGCAGCTTCGGTTCAATAGTGTTAGTGAGACAATCCGTTAAGCTGTGTCAAAATGCCAGTTATCCTAGATGCCACCCAGATTTGAATAATTTAGAGTGAGACAAAACACACACACACACACACACACACACACACGCAGAAAGAAGGAATCATCTTTTGACTACCGCTGCTTTTTGACGCGGCTGCCTACCCCCATCCCCCTTTCTCTTTCCTGAAGCATCTTCCTCTCTCTATCAGTGGTGACAAGTGCCAATCAAGCCTTCTGTGGCTGAGGGAGGGGGAGAAGTGGGCAGTGGAGACACACAGAGGAGGGGAGGGGGAGAAGACATGAAACATTCTTGAACAATTGCTCAAGGAAGATTCCCTATCGGTGTGTGGTCTGGGGGAAAGAAGTCTTTTCCTTTTTTTCTGCTTCTAATCTCTAACCGACTATTTACCTCTTTTTATAAACTTGAATCTCTCTGTTGCTCTAAAGGCTCCAAAACAAATCGCCGGTCAACCGGGATTAAGCTGCTTTGTTGCCAATGATTAGCAGGTTTGCTTGTAGTTTTAACATCTTCAGCAACGGCTGAATGTCAAACGATTCAGGAAATACTTGTCTTATTTTGACCAAAGCCATATGAATGTTTGAAATAAGTTAGGAGAAAGGTACCATACAGAGGATTATAGACTATTCCAGAGAGATGGAGTTTAACAAGCACAATTTAGAACTCTATCAACATTTGTATGTCTGTTGTTTTTCATGCTACCATCGTTTTGAAAATTGTTATATTCCAGCCAACCCACTTTCCCAAAGAAAAAACTGTAAAATGTCTATTTAAAAATCCCAAACTCTATGGAATGTTTACTTCAAGCACATTAAATATTTTATGGCTCAAAATCTTCATGGCATTGATTTATCGAATATCTACTGTAGTATGGGTACTGTGCTAGAATAAAGTCCAGTCCCTCTTTTCAAGAGTCTTCGATTGCATTCACTTATTTCAGTATTTAATACATTTTTAAAAAGCAATATAATTACTTAGGACTCTGTGTGCATTACGTGTAAGACCCTGAAGAGCAAGGACTATGCCTTTGTCCTCTACCATCCCCTGCTATCTTTCACATTGATCTTCTACACAACAACTGCTCAAGGGCATTTCTCCCTCTGAAGCTACATGGTATAGGGAAAGGCAGTGGTTCGAAATGGGGGCTCTGGCTCCAGCTCTGGCTCATTTTATGGCCATAAACAAACCCATTACTCAGTGGGTCTTTGGCTTTCATGAAAAGAGCCGTTTTCCATCATCCCTTACAATACCAGTCTGTGTTTCCTTGACCTCAGGGCAAACACACTGAATAGCAAGGCTTAGGGACCCTTATCCAATTTTAACCACCTTGAAGGCAGGGTTTTTTCCCTTTCATTGAACCCGCAGGGTCAACACAGCGCCATGCAGTAAAGATCTATACTCTTGAAAGGAACTCAAGCCAGGAGTCTGAGACTCAAAAAAGAAAGAAACACAGGTAGGCTTAAACATGGTCCTGGGAGCTAAGCCACAGAATTGACAAGAACATCTTCGATGTCCCTCTGTTCATCATAATTCCTCCATATCTGCCTTCCTTCCTCCCTCTTCACTTTGGTATTAGAGGAATATATTTTGGACCTTTCTTTACCAGTTAAGATGGTTCCAGCACGCCTCTCAATGAGTAAACAAGCGTATTACCTAACATAACAGGAAGCCCAGTGACAGCACAGGCTCCAGGCAGAGGATGATCAGGCTGTGGATGTTTTTCTATGAGGTTCTCTCAATGATTCAAAGGCACCAAGGCAAGGCAGCGGTTGTATTTGGGAGGGTGAGGAAAGAGAGGGAATGGAATAGTATCAAGGAGGGGTAAGCAGGGATCTTCAATTATATTTATAACATTTTATCTCTTTAAGCTAGGTTGTGGGTACTTGGGCATACATTATTTTAATTTTAAAATTTTTTTGTGAAAAGAAACATAATATTTAAATATATTAATAAAATGAATATCTGTAACCACACTCAACTTAAGAGCATCTCTGGAGTCCCTTGTGTTTCCTTTCTCATTCACATTTTCTACCCAGACTCCCAGAGGGAATTACTATAGTGAAGTATTTTATTTGTGTGTTTGAATCTTATGTTAATGGAATAATTCTATGCATTACATATGACTTTTATTCTTCCATGATGTGACTCTTTCCCTCAACATGATATTTTGAGATTCATACATGGTAAT
This sequence comes from Cheirogaleus medius, assembly GCA_008086735.1. Lineage (NCBI taxonomy): Eukaryota > Metazoa > Chordata > Mammalia > Primates > Cheirogaleidae > Cheirogaleus > Cheirogaleus medius. The sequence continues at coordinate 21,335,727 of VBSM01003169.1, forward strand.
ACAAATAAATAGCTATGGTTCATTCGTTTTCAGCACTGAATAGTATTTTATCATACAAATCCACTACAACTGAACCTTGTGGGAAATGCTAAGAAGCTACCATATCTGTGAAGTAGGGGAGGTTTGGGGGACATCTGCGAAGCTTGCCAAAGCTCATGAAGAAGTTTCCAAATCAGACAACTTGATGCAGCTCAAGTTTTGGAACATAGATTGGTATCCTATGCTGCATAGCAAATTACCACAAGCTTAGTGGCTAAAAGCAACATGCAATTATCTCACAATTTCTATGCGTCAGGAGTATGAGCACAGCTTAGCTGGGTTCTCTGCATAGATTCTCACATGGCTTTGATCAGCATGTTAACTAGGGCTGGGTTCTCATCTGGAGGCTCCACAGAGAAAAGATGTGCTTCCAAGCAGGTTGTTGGGAGAATTCACTTTTTTATGGCTGAAGGATTCGTAGAAGGTTGTTTCTTCAAAGCCAGTAACATAGAGAGAGTGCTACTCTAGAGCAAGCTGGCTACCAGGAGTCATATTTAATGTCATAATCATCGATGTGATAGCCCATCATCTTTGCAATACTCTGTTGCTTAGAAGGAAGTCTCAGCATCTATTCACAGAGTAGGGAATTATATAGGGGAATTAATACCAGAAGACAAGGACCATAGGGACCTTTTAACATCTGTCCACCAGAGTAGTCTTCAAAGATGCCACGTCTAGCAAGCACTCCTGTCTGACCCCAGCTACCACCTGAAAATAAGGGCCTCTCATTCACTTCTGCTTTCATCTCATGGCCAAACTATAACTTGGAACCAGAAAAGGTGCTCAGAAACATAATTTCTTAGTTCAGCCTGGAGTGGTGGTATTGATGCTTCCAAAGTGACACCATAGTAATTTTTGACATAAAGATCTTGCACATCATTTGTTGAAATCACGCCCATTTTATTTTTTTTATTTTTAATTTGTTTTTATTTCAGCATATTATGGGGGTACAAATATTATGGTTACGTATATTGTCCATGCCCCCCTCACCCCTTGAGGCAGAGCTTCAAGTGTGACCATCCGCCAAACGTGGCACATCTCACTCATTATGTTTGTATATACCCATCCCCTCCTCCCCCCTCCCACCCACCCGACACCCGTTAAATGTTATTCCTATATGTCCACTTAGGTGTTGATCCGTTAATACCAATTTGCTGGTGAGTACATGTGGTGCTTGTTTTTCCATTCTTGAGATACTTTATTAGTAGAATGGGTTCCAGCTGTATACAGGAAAATACAAGAGGTGCTATATCACCATTGTTTCTTAAAGCTGAATAGTACTCCATGGTATACATATACCACATTTTATTAATCCACTCATGTATTGATGGGCACCTGGGTTGTTTCCACAACGTTGCAATTGTGAACTGTGCTGCTATAAACATTCTAGTGCACATGTCTTTTTTATAGAGTGACTTTTGTTCTTTTGGGTATATGCCCAGTAATGGG
>VBSM01003169.1:21337314-21366331 GCA_008086735.1 Cheirogaleus medius
AAAAGCTGTTTTAATTACTATAGCCTTGTAGTATAGTTTGAAGTCTGGTAGATTCATACCTCCTATTTTGTTTTTGTCATCAGCAAAGAGTGAGAGTTTGATCTCTTCTGCTCCCATTTGGACACCCTTAATTCCACTCTCTTGTCTGGTTGCTGTAGCAAGGACTTCTAGCACTATGTTGAATATAAGTGGAGATAGTGGGCAGCCCTGTCTTGTTCCAGTTCTAAGTGGGAATGCTTTCAATTTTTCCCCATGCAGTATGATATTGGCTGTGGGTTTGTCATATATGGCTTGTATCATTTTTAGGTAAGCCCCATCTATGCCTATTTTGTTGAGCGTTCTTATCATAAAAGGGTATTGAATTTTGTTAAATGTTTTTTCTGCGTCTATTGAGAGGATCATATGGTCTTTGTTTTTGCTTCTGTTTATATGGTGAATTACATCTATAGATTTGCATATGTTGAACCATCCTTGCATCCCTGGGATGAAGCCCACTTTGTTGTGATGGATTATTTTCTTGACAAGCACCTGGATTCGGTTGGCTAGGATTTTGTTGAGAATTTTTGCATCTATATTCATAAGGGATATTGGTCATAGCTTTCTGTTTTTGTTGCATCCTTTCCTGGTTTTGGTATCAGGGTTATGTTCACTTCATAATATGTGTTGGGGAGGATTCCATCCTTCTCAATGTTGTGGAATAATTGCAGCAGGATAGGCACTAGTTCTTCTTTGTAGGTGTGGTAAAATTTGGGTGTGAAACCATCTGGTCCAGGACTTTTCTTTTTAGGAAGGTTTTTTATTGCTGTTTCTATTTCAGTACTTGATATTGGTCTGTTCAGGAATTCTATTTCTTCCTGGCTGAGCCTAGGGAGGCTGTGTGTTTCTAAGAAATTGTCCAAAATTATGCCCATTTTATATTGAGTTTTCTATTAGTTTCTGTATATAGATATATAATCAATTTTTGAATACTGGTCTTCAATCCAGTTATCTGTATAAATTTTCTCAATAAATTTTCTGTAGATGCTTTTGGATTTTACTTAGATATTATCATCTAGGATTAACATCTGTTTCTTCCTTTCCTGTTTTTATCATTTTTGATTCCTTTTTCTCATCTTATTGCTCTGTCCAGGATCTCTGATACAGAATTGATTAGAAGTGGTGATAGTAGGTATTTTATCTTATTTCAGCATTTAAAGGAAATGCTTTTAATTTTGAAGTAAATGTTTATTAGATATCTTCTGTCAGGTGAAAAACATTCCTACTATTTTCAGTTTGCTTGTTTGTTTTTTGGAAGTGTGCTTTAATTTTATTGAATAATTTTTCTGTATCTGTTTACATGATGAATTATAATAATAGATTTTCTAAGGTTGACCCAAATATCCATTCCTGGAATGCACTCAAATTATGTAATTGATTTAGGAATTTGCTTTGCTAATAATTTTTGAAGATTTTTTTACCTACATTCATAAGTAATTTCTATGTCTCATAATTTCCCTGTCACATAATTTTTTTCCCTATTGTTATCAAGCTTACAATAGCTCATAAAATGAGCTAGGGAGTAAAACCTGTTTCTTTTTTCCTTTGATAAAATTCAAGATTGGAATTAGCTATTTCTTGAATGTTTTTTAGAGCCTATAGAAGTCATTTGGGCCTGAGATTTTCTTTGTGGGAAGATGTTAAGCTACAAATTCAATTTCTCTAATTTTCATAAGACTATATAGATGTTATATTTAATTTTAGTCTGTTTGGTTATTTGTGCTTTTCTAAAAATTTGTTTTTACTTATTTAGTAGAAAGATACTTGTTATGTTCTCTTATTATCTTTTTAATCTCTGTTGCATTTATAGTTATGTTCCTTTATTCATTACTAAAATTATTGAAGTGTTCCTTCTCTATCTCCATTGATCCTGCCAGAGGAATAAATGTTGGTTTTTTTAAAAAAATTAAATTTTAGCTTCATTGATTCTCTCAGTTATATGTTAATTTGCTATGTCATTTATTTTTGTCCTATATTAAATGTGTGTTCTTTTTATTTCTTTGAACCTATGCTGTTCTTTTTATAACTTAAGGTGGATATTTAGTTCATTCATTTTTGACCTTCCTTCTTCTGGATATAAGCATCCAAGGCTATAAATGTCTCTGCTTTAACTGTATCCCACAACTTTTTATATAAGTATCATCTTTTATTATTGAAATAGTATTTATAGTATAATTTTCACCATAATTTCTTCTATAACCCATGAAATATTTAGAAGCATATTTCAAATGTCCAAATGTATGAAGTTTTTTAAAAAATTATTCCTTTCTTTAGCTGATTCTTAATTTAGTTGTGGTCAACTATGTAATAATTTTTAACATTTTAGAGCAGTTTAGAGCAAAATTGAGCAGGAAGTACAGATATTTCCTATACATCCCCTGCTACCACACATGCACAGCCTCCCCCATTATCAACATCCCTCACCAGAGTGATACATTTATTACAATTGATGAACTCATATTAGCACATCATTAGCACTCAAAGTCCAGAGTTTACATTAGGGTTAATTCTTGGTGTTATACATTCTATGGGTTTGGACAAATTGATGATGACAAGTATCCACCATTATAACATCATACAGAGTAGTTCCACTGCCGATGAATCCTCTGTGCTCCATCTATTCATCTTTCCCTCTGCTCTACCCCTAGCAACCACTGATATTTTTACTGTCTTCACAGTTTTCTCTTTTCCACAATGTCATACAGTTGGTATCATATAATATGCAGCCTTTTCATATTGGCTTCTTTCACCTACCAATATGCATTTAAATTTCCACCATATCTTTGCATGGCTTGGTAGCCCATTTCTTTTCAGCATTGAATAATATTTCATTTTCTGGATGTATCACAACTTATTTATACATTAATCTACTGAAGAATATCTTAGTTGCTTCCAAGCTTTGGCAATTATGAATAAAGCTGCTATATGCATTCATGTGCAAAATTTTATGTGGACATAAATTTTTAATTCTTTCGAGTAAATACCAAGGAGTCCAATTGCTGGATCATATAGTAAGAGTATTTTTAGTATTGTAAGAAACCACCAAACTGTCCTCCAAAGTGGCTGTACCATTTAGCATTCCCACAAGCAATAAATGAGAGTTCCTGTTGCTCCACATCCTCACCAGCATTTGATATTGTCAGTGTTCTGAATTTTGTCCATTCTAACAGGTGTGTAGTGGTATCTTATCACTGTTTTAATTTGCATTTCTCTGGTGAAATATGATATGAAGCATCTTTTCATACACTAACTTGCCATTGTGTTAATATATCATCTTTGCTGAAATGTCTGTTAAGGTCTTTGGCCCATTTTTAAATTGCATTGTTTGTTTTTATATTATTGAAATTTAAGAATCTTTTGTATATTTTGGATAACAGCTTTTTTTTTTATCAGATATGCCTTTGGAAAATATTTTATCCCAGTCTGTGACTTGTCTTTTCATTTCCCTGATGGTATCTTTAACAGAGCAGAAAATTTTAATTTTTATAAAGTCAATCTTATCAATTATTCCTTTGATGGATTGTGCCCTTGGTGCTGAATCTGAAAAGTCATCACCAAACCTGAAGTCATCTAGATTTTCTCTCTGTTATCTTCTAAGAGTTTTATAGTTTTGTCTTTTACATTTAGGTCTATGATACATTTTGATTTAAATTTTGTAAAGGGTGTAAGATCTGTATTTAGATTCACTTTTTTGCATGTGAATATCCAGTTGGTCTGACACCATTTGTTGAAAAGACTATCTCTTCTTCATTGAATGGCTGTGTTCCTTTGTTGAAAATCAGTTGGCCACACTTATCTAGGTCTATTTCTGGGCTCTCTATTCTGTTCCATTGATATATTTGTCTTTTCTCTTGTTAATACCACAGTCTTAATTACTATACCCTTGTGGTAAATCTTGAAGTCACATAGTATCAGTCCTCCAACTTTGTTCTTTACTATTGCATTGGCTATTCTGGGTATTTTGCCTATACATATAAACTTTAGAATCAGCTTGTCACTATACACAAAATACTTTTTCAAGGTTTTGACTGAGAAGTTGCTGAATCTATAGCACAAGCTGGGAGGAACTGGCATCTTGAGTCTTTCTATGGATGGACATGGAATACCTCTCCATTTATTTAGATCTTTGATTTCTTGCACAAGAGTTTTGTAGTTTTTCTCATAAAGATCTTGTAAATATTTTGTTAGATTTATAACTAAGTATTTAATTTGGGGTGAGTGCTAATGTAAATTATATCACGTTTTACTTTCAAATTTTACTTGTTCATTGCTGGTATATAGGAAAGTGATTGAATTTTATATATTAACCTTCTACCCTGAAGCCTTGCTATAATCACTTACTAGTTCCAGGAGCTTTTTGTTAATTCTTTCAGATTTTTTACATAGACAGTCATATCATCAACAAACACAGACAATTTTATGTCTTTCTTCCCAATATGTACACCTTTAATTTCCCTTTATTATCTTATTGCATTAGCTAGGCTTACCTTATGATGTTGAAAAGCAGTGGCAATGAGAAACAGCCTTGATTTGTTCCTGTTCTCAGTAGGAAAGCTTTGAGTTTCTCACCATTAAGTACAGTGTTAGCTGTAGGTTAATTGTAGATATTCTATCAAGTTGAGGAAGTTTCTATTCCTAGTTTACTGAGAGTTTCCCATCATGAATGGGAATTGAATTTTGTCAAATGCTTTTTCTGAATATATTTATAGGGTGTGTGATTTTCTTCTTCATTCTGTTGATGTAATGGATTACATTGATTGATTTTTAAATGTTGAGCCATGTTTGCATGCCTTGGATAAATCCCACTTGGTTGTGGTATATAATTGTTTTTATACATTGTTGGTATACTAATTTTTTGAAATTTGTTGATGCATCCTTTATAATATATGGTATGGTCCATCTGTATAACTATTCTTCATATGTTTGGCACACTGTTCCATATATGCCTATTAGAATAATCTTGTTAATTTTATTCTTCAAGTCTTCTATATCTTATTTTTTTGCCTGAGTACTATTCTAGAGATATTTGTCATGGTAATGTTTGTAGATTGTGGCTGCTGAGGGAGCAGGACTGAGGAAAAAGTTCTTGATATGATGGTTATAGTATCTGAAAAGCTCTGCTTGTGTAAGAAAAAATGCTAAATGCAGCCTCACCCTGCACTTGCCTACTCCACTGGTGTACAACACATCCCTCTTACTGCTTTGTGGGCTGGAGGATCAGGAGTTTCCCTACACCTTAACTTTCATTTATATTATTGGACTGTTTTTCAAAAATTGATCATGTAATATTGCTGACACATTGAACCACTTAACTTACTTTATTTTCCCCCCATGCCTTGCTTTTGTTACTGCTGTTCCCTCCTCTTAGATATTCTTCCCCAACCCACTTACACATAACAAAACCCTCTAGGTCCTGTGTGAACCTTCTCAGATTTCTCCTTCCCCTGAACATCCATAGCACTTACTTTATTTCTCAGTTATGAATTGTTCTATTTTACATTGCATGATATTTTTCATGAATATATCTTTCTCCTACTGGATCACTGAGGACCTTGAAGTCTGGAATTTAATCTTGTTCATTTTTGTAGTCCCAACATTACCTAAGAAGGATTCAACATGTAAATGCCAAAAGAATATGCAGATTTCCGTGCTCAAATGCAGAATATGCCAATTTCCATGTTCAAATGGCTATAACTTCACTAATTAAAAAAATCACTTTGAAACCATCTGTCTGCTTGAACATCATAAATGTTCTGAGTTAGAGCAAACTAATTGTAGGATATGAATAGACTTCCATAAATACTACTGACATTTTTATACTAATTGTTGTATATTTCAAGACCCAGATGTTCCAGAGTTGTTGTACTAAAACAACTTGAATCAATTTGGCAGCTCAATTTACACTCATGGCAGGCTTTGTGACAAATAAAATCACATTTATTTTTTGTCTGGATTTGTCCCCATTTTATCCAATATGGTAACTTGAACTGGCTAAAGGTAGAGAAACCAGAAGTACAATGTAAGGCTCAAGAAAATAATAAGCTACTGATCATTTTAGAAGTTTCATTTAAATTTAAGCTTTCCTACTCCACCTCCTTATTATTTTGATGCTGAATCAGCCTTGCATTCCTGGGGTAAATCCCAGTTGATTGTGGTATACAATTCTTTTTATATGTTATTGGTATTCTAATTGTTTGAAACTTGTTAATATGTCCTTTATGATTTATGATATGGTCCTTCTGTATAAGTGTTCCTCATGGGCTTAGGCACAGTGTCCCATATATGTAACTTCTCTGTGTTCCAATTTCCTCATCTATACATGGCTTTAAAATAGTACTTACCTGTAGTGTTAAAGTGAGCATTAAGAGAGTTCATATATGCAAACTTTCTAGTGCAACGCCTTTCACAGTGTTTACCCACTATTATTATATTAATATTGTACTTGCAGATCCAACTACAACTACCTCTCATTTACATGATGAATCTCTGTGTTCTTCAAATAAAGCAACGAGAATTTTTTTTTATTTCAGCATGTTACAGGGGTACAAATGTTTAGGTTACATATATTGCCTTTGCCCCACCTGAGTCAAAGCTTTAAGCATGTCTATCCCCCAGATCTACCCAAAGGAAGAAAAGACATTCTATAAAAAAGACATCTGGACTAGAATGTTTATAGCAGCACAATTCACAATTGCAAAGATGTGGAAACAATCCAAGTGCCCATCAATACATGAGTGAATTAATAAAATGTGGTATATGTATACCATGGAGTTCTACATAAGGAAGAAATTTGAACTTAAGTTATATACATGCAATAAATTTTTAATAACTTAGTTTAAGATTCTTGCCAACTATGGTGGTGCTTTGCATTGGCAGAATAGCTCAGAAATGCTTCCTGTGGTCCTAGAAATGAGATAAGACATGCAAGACAATTTCTCTGCCAGAATCCACCTCCCAGTTGTCAATATTGAAAAGCTCTGTGATTGTACTTTAGTGACTCCTATATTTTCCAAATGTTTTATTGTTTTTATCTATTTTATAAACAAATTCATTTTATTTAAATATTCTAATTAACTTCTCCTTTTCAGAATCTTAGTCTTCCCTTATGTGCATTGTGAATCTGGTCTGTATTCCAAGTCCACAACTGGTTTTGACCCTATGTGTCAAAATGCTATTTTAATACTGGGACTCTAAGTATATATTGAGTTGATAAATTACTGGGTTAGATTTTGCCAGATGAATAAACTCTTTCAAGAATAACTGGAGATCTTGTTCCCCCAATGGCTTAAAAAATTAAACACACCTCTAAAAACACTTACCTTGAACTCAATGAGTTGTTGATTTGCTCCATGGGATCTGCTCAGTTTTATCACCTGAAAGTGTCTTCTTTAATAATGGCTGAAATGTAGGTTTGCACTTGGATGGTATTTGTGATTATCTCACTTCACTAAACTGCAAACCTGATTATTCTCCCAATTAAAACAGCAGTGGGTGCCTATTTCTCAGCAAGACACATGGAGGGTCTTGAATGACCAAGATTTCATTTCTTTCTCAGAATATTTTATACGATTCAGTAATCAGTAAAATTGGTTCCTCTACAATGGGCCTTCTCTGTCATTAGTGAGAATTAGCAAAGTTCTATTGCCTTAAAAAAAAGTAAAGTGGTCTATTACTGTGAATGAACCTGCTTTTTTTTTCTGTGAGGACTTCTTTTAATTTTAAGGAGAGCTTTCATGCTTTTGTGTTGTGAATTAAATCACCATTTCATGAGGTTTATCCTTGTCAAGGATGGAAGAAAATCAATCTTTCATTAAATCTGTGAGACCAAGGGTCCTGCTTACAAAAAGGACTATAGACCTGGCAGATTCAGCAGTGTATTATAGGTAGGGTGTCTGGGGAAGCATTACATCCTCATACAATGCCTACATTCTGCAAAATATACATTAATACTTCTTACCAAAAAAAATACATTTTTAAAAGTTTTAAACTAGTACTCTGATGTCAATATTTCTTAAGTAGCTTGTTAGCTTGTGAGTTTGGCTATATTTGAGGTTAAATCTTGCCTGCTGTGAAACGTAACACATGCAAGCTGGCCTGAGAGAAATAACACTCTACTGTAGGATTGTTTTCCAAAACTCCCTCAGCATCAGTGTTTGCTGCTTTTCCTAGTGGGCTTGAACTTCACATCCTCTACCATGGGATGTGTGTAGGTGGTATGATATTGGGGTTGGGAATGGAAATGAAGAGGGAGATATCAAACCAAACTGAAATGACAGACAATGTTGGTACAATGACAAGAGTCCAGGCTCTGGAGTCAGTGAGAACCCCAGCTTTGTCACTTACTCACTGTGCTCCTTTGGGCAACTTCGCTAGCTGAGCCATGGCTCCTTATCTGTAAAATGGACATAATACCAAATTTATGGGGTAGTTGGGAGGATTCTGGATAATGCATGTATTTATCACATAGTAGGTGCATTGATTAGCTTTTACTGCAAAAAAAACTAACTCAAACTCTGTGGCATGAAATGAAAATTATTTTGTTTACTCATAATTCTGAAATTTGGCAATTTAGACTGGGCTCAGTTTGGCAGTTCTGGTCTTGGCTGGACTACCCCATGCACCTGCCAACAGCTCTGCTTCTGCAGTGGCTGAGGAGCCTTGGCTCCCCTCCTGGTGCTTCCTCACTCCTCATTGGTCAGTGCAGATGTGTTTCTTTGGAGGAGGCAGGACTCCAAGAGAAGGATAGAAGGCCTCTTGAGGACCGAACTCATAACTGGCACAGCCTTTCTTCTGCCATGCTCTATTGGCCAAAGCAAGTCACAAGGAAAGCCCAGATTCAAGTAAAAGGGAAATGGATTCTACCTCTTGAAAGAAAGAATGTGCAAAGTCACATTGGAATGGACGTAGATAGAGGGAGGCCATCAATTGGGGCCATCAATGCAATCAATATATAGCAGTAGGCCTGTGCTGAATTGTGACTGCATCTATAGAGAGACTCTAGGGAGGGCACGGGCCAAATCTGGCCACTGCTTGTTTTTGTAAATAAAATTCTATTGGAACACAGCCACATCTATTTGTTTACCTATTGTCTGTGGCTGTTTTCACACTACAACAGTACAGTTGAGTAGTTGCAACACAAATGATATGGAGAGCAGAGCCTAAAATGCTATCTAGTTCGTTGGAGAAATGTGTGCTCTAGCGCATTGCTACTCTGAGCATTGTCTGTGGATCAGCAGCTTTGGCCTCACCTATTAGCTTATTAGAAATGCAGAAACCCAGGTCTACTACATCAGAATATGCATTTTAATAAGATCCCCTCAGTAGTGTACACTAGGGTTTGAGACTTTCTAAACCAGAGAGCAGTTAGACTGTTTGGACATAATCTAAGAGTGTAAGAGTCCCGATGATAATTCTTGAAGAGATAAGCTCCAGTTGGAAGGCCCAGCTAAAGTCTGTTTGTTGCTAATTTGGAACCAGCATGGTTGCTGTCCTGGTTCCAGAAGTTCTGTCCATCCTTGGCAGAGATCCTGCCCTTGATTCAGAGAAGGGGGGTGAAGGTCCTATGAATGCAGACTGGTGAGAAGGAGGCTATGGGATGCCCCAGTCCAATGAGAAGGCCAGGACTGGGCTCTTATTCCTGAGGAACTAGACCAGGAGGGACCAGGGAATAGCCAAGGGCAAGGTCTGAATCCAGGTGGGAGGAGCCAGTTCTGTAGGCTCAGTGAGGCCAAAAAGGGATAAGGGATCCCAACTCCAGGATCATCCCTGATCCTGCAGATTCTGGCTATGGCTGGCAGCTGAGGAGACTGATGAGGAGACTAAGACTGGACCACTGGGCCTGTGCTGGGGAGTGTGGGTGAGTCCCTGTTCTAATCATCTGCTTGGGCTGTTAGTTTTATCCTCAAATACATATGGATGAGAATAAGTGCACACGGGGAGTCTCTATGGGGCTACAAATAGACACTCTGTTAAACTGGGATAAAATAAAACTTTCCTCATGGATTTCCTGTGAGCATGGAGTTAATTCATAGGAAGACTTAAAATACTTACTGTCTAAAACATACAACGTGCTAAAGAAATGTTCCCTGTTGTTATGTACATTTTGAAGTCATCATCTTTGTCATCACCTTCAGAACAAGAACCCAAAGTCATCAGAGTCCCAGGGAGCTCTTGGGAACAGCTACAGTCTTTGACTTCTTCTTACCTTTCTCCCATCTCTCACCTGTCTCTTCCCTCTGTACCACTCTCAGGATCTTTCTCTTTCTTCAAACCAGCTTTCACCTCCTCTCATCCATGTATTTTCTAATCTCTCACAATTTTGGTTTGCAAGTATCCTTGACTTTCCATGCTAAAAGACATCCCTCACCTTCAGCTATATTACTACCTGGCAAATTCCCTTTGTGTTTCCTACTACGAGGGAATCTGATCGCCCTGTCTATCTTTCTGCAGCAAGCTGGAAAAGGTTGGTTAGCTGGCCAGTCCGGATCAGCTCCCCTTGGTCAGATATCCATCTTCAGCTCAATCAGCTGTGGCTGAGTAGGGTGGGTGATTTCCCTTGGAAGGGGGTGTGTATGGAACAAGCATTGAGACTTGTTCTTCTCTGAATTCTACTAAACCATGTTGGTCTGGGGATGAGGAATGAGATATTGAGGATACAGATGGCAAAGCCTATTGCTTTATTGTTGGAATGAAGGTAGGAACTGCAGACAGAGTTCTCTTAAGTTACTGAGGTACCAGCTTGGAAGAAAGGAAAGAAATCAGGAGAAGTAAGAAAGAGGCTATATTAAATACAGCTCTGAAAATGAGACATTCAGCCCAGAAAGAGTTATGGAACTTCCACCATGTCAAAAGACCCCTTATTGAAATTCTTTATATTCAGTTATCCAACACTACTGAGCATTTACTATGTAACATATTATATATAACCATAAATATTATTACTGGTATTATTTTAAAGGTCAGCCTTAATTAGATGTCACCATGTGCCAAGTACTAAGATAAGTCCTCAACATGCATTTCTTATTTAGACCTCACAACTCTATGAGTCAGCCAGAGAGACCCTCAAAATGCCTCACAAACTATATGCTCCAGACACCGAGCCATCTAAACAGATGCCAACCAAAACCCACTGGCAATACCATATGGGGACACATGGGCACAACATCAACTCTAGATGTAGCTTCTATTGTCATCACCGTTAGTAAATGAGGAAACAAAGTCAGAAAAGGAAGAACACATGCTAGCAAGTCACGGTGCTAGGCATCTGAGGTCAGGCTGCCTGGTTCCAGAGTTCTCACATCCATATCTACAAGCTTCACAGCTCTGAAGGGTCACACTTGTTTCTGAAGTCACCAGAGTTGAAGTAACGGTGCACCCACCTGGCATAACAGTAGTTGGACTATGTATAGGCTTAGAGTTGGAGTCTTTATCTCATGTCAGGACCATTGTATCTATGTCCCAGGCTAACAGAAATGCTAATCAGTTCCTCCTTCAAAATTCACTCGAACATTATACCTTTTTTGCAACCTTTCCTAAGTGTCTCCACCCTACACATACACAGAATTGGAGTCACATCTTCTGTGATACCAGGAGCCCTTTACATTGCATTGCAATGTATGTGTACATTTCCCCAAGAAGATTGGGAGCTCCTAGAAGTTAGGAATGGAGGCTTTCTTTACTTTGTATCCCAAATACCGAAATAACATTTAAAACATAGTAGATGTCCTGTGCAGGTTGCTGAATGGATGGAAGAATGAATGAATGCCTGGTGACAACGCAAATTGCTCACAGCAAAATACAATGTTCTTACATCTTTCAATCATTGTGGAGAGACAGTAAGATAAAGTCACTGTAAAAGAAATGCAAATAGCTAATAAAATTTCTATTAACCTACATTTTTTGAAAAAGAGAGAATTCTTATTGACAAAGATGATAAAACCCATGTGGTCTCAAAATACACAATGGCATCGCTTTCAAATCTCTATGAAAAACATAGCTGTTTTGTTCTAAAAAACATTGTATTGGGTTTTTCTTCCTGAGCCCTCTTCCCCCACCCCATAACAGCATGCAGCACTAAGATGCCACTTCATTTATTTAGATTCCATTTGAGTGGATTAGTCATTTACCTAATGGAGCTGGACTCTCTTGTTCAGAAAGCAAACATGTTAAAAGGTAAATACAACTGAACAGATCGAGTAACCACGTCCGGTGGCTGCACCTGCCATTCGGACCACTCTCCATGGGCAATTTGAAAAATATCTGGCAAATTTCTTTATTTATCTTCTGAAGGTGGAGCAGAAAGAGCACTGCAACATAAGTTCGGAAATCTGGGTCACAGCCAGAGCTTTGATCTTAAGAGCAGTGCTACCATTGCCTAGTCGCTTTCTTTCCTGGGTCTCATTTTCCTGGTCTTTAAAATAGGAAGGTTGCACTAAATTACCTCTAAGGTTTTCCAACCTTAAAATTCTACATTCCTTCATTTAATAATTATTTACTCAATATGCAGTCTGAGTTAGGAACTCTGCATTGTGGAGCATGCAGAGGTGCAGACATGGTTTCTGCCCTCTCAAGGCTTAAAACTAACAGGAGGGCTGACATAGGGCCAAAAGGAAGCCTGAAAATATATGTATTAAACTCATATGTTTTAAGACTATTTAGCAGATGTTATAAATCTTTTTCAAAGAATGTTTTTCATTATTAAAACCTAAAGATTTAGTACCTATACATTTATTTAATTAAGCACTTGCTGGATCTTAAACAATTTGAAAAGCTCTTCCAAGGACAATTAAAAGTGACAGCCATAAATGAGAAGGGCATTTTCTCATAGTGGATGCAGCTTTTTCTCTTCTTCCTCCTTCATTTGACTCATGGAGTTCAACTACTATTTCAAGTCATGGAACATGAATCACATAGACTTTCCAACCTCTTGCCTTTAATAAACCAACAAAGGAACTAATTGTTAACCTTCTTCTCATGAGCTTTCAAAATTCAGTGCCAAGACCTAGCTCTGAGATCCACCTGTTCTAATTAGGATTAGAAAAGGTAAGGATACTCTAGATTGCATTTGTGCTTGACCTAAATTTATTTTTCAGTTGGGATATGAAACATTTTTCCAGACTTCAATTCAGTTTTAATTTTTAGAACAGAAACTCCCAGAATAATATCTAACTTGTGTTTTCTACACTGATCAAACCACACCAATATCTTTTTCCTTTTCTTTTTTTTTCTTTTCTTTTGTCTTCTTTTCTGATAGTAGTAATTTGCAAAAAAAAAAAGTTCATTAGTCTTTTAAATATTATTTTTAAGACATTAGTGTACTTCAGCCTGTCTAAAAACATGTTGTTTATGACAGTATCCAAATAATTTCTTTTTTCTGCTAAAAAATCTTAAAAGGTCACTGACCATCAAAATTTCAATTTTTTAGAAGCCATTTTATCCCACTAACCACCTGCAGTAAAATAACCATCAGATGTGTACTCATAAGATATTGCCACCCTAATATTTGGAATAGCAATAGATGGCAATCAAGTTGGGTTAGGTGATTAAACATCTTTTTTAAGAAAGGAAAAACAGTATTTTAATAGCTTCTTTGGAAAAAAATGATACATGGAAATCCAAATGTACACAAAGAATATATTTGTGATAACTCACTTACAAAAGGACTCAAAATAAAATATATTTAATATTAAGCTTTCCTAATATATTGAAAGGAAGTTTATTAATACAAATTCTATTTAAATCAAATTTTTGTTAGCACTTGTCTATTATGGAAATCATGACTTCCAATGTTGTTGTCATGACTCTTACTCTTCAACTTGCTATTTACTTTTATATGATTATAATTAAGCTCTCTGGATTGGTATGGAAAATCATGGAGTACCTGAATGTTATGGAAAATCTTACCGTATAATGTATTTGAAATGCATTAAATGAAAATGGGAAAATAAAATATCAAAAAAGATAAATATTCAACAAATGTCCCCCTGCTGTACATACCCCAATCTTTGCAAAAATATTCACCATATCCTTGTGGTAATCATTAAAATAATTTCAATTAGATATTTAAGAAATAATACCCTTTTTCATTCAGTGTCCTACTATTTGCATTTTTAAAATCTTCCTGAAAGGTATATTAATATTATAATTACACATTTAGTGATTTATTATGCCCTTCTTATAAGTAGAAAATGCTTCTTTTTGTTAGAAAAACTCTACCTACAATGCACTGGTAATTATTCTTAGTCACTAGATTTAATTTTATGAAAATGCTCAGGTTAGTCCCTTTTTCTCAGCTGTAGAGGACAAAGTAAAGCCTCTTGTGTTTTGTTAGAAAAATGGATGTTATCCACTGCAGCACCAGAAAGGTAGGAAAGCAACATAAATGTGTGTCGCATCGGGAAAAAAGAGGTACTTTAGGGCAGTGGCTTTCAATGTTGGTTGCCCATTAGAATTACTTGGGGAATTTCTAAAAATACATTCCACAGGCTATGCCCCATTCCAAATAAATCAGAAAGAATCTCTGGGGACCCAGCTCAGGCATCGGTATTTGTTAAAGTTCCCAGGGTTGATTCCCAAGTGCAGGCAAGGTTAAGAACTGGGGCTACAGGACAAGCAAGAGGAAACTAGGAATCTGATCTCTGACTGTCTTTATATTTCTCATTCCCAGATGATCATGTTTCTGATGCTACCAAAGGAAACATTCAACCACCTAGAGCTCCTGGACTTGAAAGTTCTAGTCCCATAACAGGCAAGGGCCCCAATCCCTGGCCTGCTAGAGGTTTGGGCTGATAGCAACCTAAGAATGGCTCTTCCAGTGAAGAGCTGATACCCTCTGAGAAGACAAGGACTAACCGTTCCAAGCATACCTAGCAGCAGCAGGGCATTTCTGAGATTATCTGTGCCATGCGTAATTGGCTCGCGTAGAGATGCTTAGACATGGTGGTGATGGTACTCTGCGTGCTTCATATACTACAGGAATCTTCCTCCACGTTCAACCCCAGCCCCTGAAGACCCATTCTGGCAATTCTCTGTCAATTCTAAGTATACCTCTTCACTAAGCAGTGCCCAGCATTCTTTGAACAAAGAAAATAGAGGTGAAAAAAATCTCTAAATTTGTGTCGAGGTAGAATTCTGATCAGTAATGGTGCTATGGACATATAAAACTAATCATACATAAAATATCCCTTCTTTGTTATCTTGACTCCAAGGTCGTAAATCTAACTTATTTTTTACTTGGATACAACGTACTTTTCACTTCCTTTTCTCACATCACTCTCCACCCCTTTCTATGTCATGAATTTCTCTCCATTTCCTTCTAGAAATCTATCCCTTGTTTCATGTGCACCCCATTGCTAAACTAACATTCTTGCTAAATAATCAAAGAGGATTCCAAAATACATGATCATCTCAATAGGTGTTTATTTGAGGTGATTTCAGAAACACATATGTTATTTCATCTCTTATAAAAACATACTTAATGGTAAGGAGTAAACAGAAGCAAAGGGGAAAAAATGAAACAGGATGGTATTGTTTTATGCTATTTTCACCAAGCATCTAGGACAAATGTAATCAATAAATGTCTAAAATAAATAGAATTAAGTAATCCCAGAGGACTGATAAGAATGTACCTTTCAAACTTGAGGCTCACTCCAATGGTATAAAAACTATCTAATACTATTATCTTGAGATAAAAAAAATCAACTGGAAACAAGCATTGAAAAACTCACCTGGTAAAGAAAGATGGACTCAAACTTCAGCAATGGTTATTTGCTATATAACCTTAGGCAAGATTATTAAGCTGTATTAGCTCCAGTTTTCTTCCTTGAGGGTCATTATTCCTTCACAGAAGAAGCAATTGAATTCCCTTATGTTAATACTGGCTGAGCAATCATAGGCAAGTTAGTTAACCTTCCTGAGCTTCACATTTTTCATGTGAAAAAGACTGAAAATAAACTCTAATGCAGAGAGTTATTTTTCTTAAAAAATAATGGGATAACATAAATAAAATACCTAGTTAAATACCAGGAGCTCTGTAAGCACTTTATAACTGATATTGATTATTATTTCTCAGAAAATTGGGAGCTGCTACAAAGACTAGTAATTGTAGGAGCCAAATACTGGGCCAAAAAATTCTTAATTTGTTCCATAAATATTTGTTGAGCCTTGATACATAAAAGCCACTGTGGAGAAATAAAGAAACAAATGTATACATTTATTTGCCCTAAATCAGTTACAATTTAGATGAGATATGAGACACACATATAAATAATGGATGCAGAGAGATAGGAACACTCCTACACTGCTGGTAGGACTGCAAACTAGCTCAACCTCTGTGGAAAGCAATATGAAGATACCTTAAAGTAGATAATGGTAGATACAAGAAGATCTACTATTTGTTCCAGCAATCCCATTCCTGGGCATCTACCCAAAAGAACAAAAGACACTCTAAAAAAAAGACACCTGCACTCGAATGTTTATAGCAGCACAATTCACAATTGCAAAGATATGGAAATAACCCAAGTGCCCATCAATACATGAGGGGATTAATAAAATGTGGTATATGTATACCATGGAGTACTATTCAGGTATAAGAAACAATGGTGATATAGCACCTCTTGTATTTTCTTGGATAGAGCTGGAACCAATTCTACTAAGTGAATTATCCCAAGAATGGAAAAATAAGTACCACATGTACTCACCAGCAAATTGGTATTAACTGATCAACACCTAAGTGAACAAATAGCAATAACATTTATTGGGCATCAGGCAGATGGGAGCGTGGAGCAGGGGATAGGTATATACATACACAATGAGTGTGATGCACACCGTCTGGGGGATGAACATGCTTGAAGCTCTGACTCAGGGGGGGGAGAGGGGGAAAGGCAACACACGTAACCTAAACATTTGTACCCCCATAATATGCCGAAATAATAAATAAATAAATAAATAACTGTTAGACCAGGCACTGTGTTGCCTATTAAGTGTCTAACATCTGCCCAAACCAAGTGCTTTAAGATACCAGAAGGGAGAGTTTCCAGCTAGAACAATACAGACACTAAAGGGAAGAGGGCCTTTGAACTGGACCTTGAAAGAGTTGGACAAGCCAAAATGTGAGGGAAAGACATCCTAGAGGGATGGGGTAAATTAGTCAATAATGTAGCCAAAATAATGGGCAGAGTTCACTTAATTTGGCCATATTTTTGACAGAACAAAAGTGATCAGCAGTAATTAGATTGCTAACTAATTATTGTGAGTCATCCTAAAATTGTCGATTTGGTTCTAGCTTACAGATTTAGTCAAATTAAACCGAAAGAAACTAATATTTTAAAATCCAAAACATGAAAGCACTCTATATAACTCCAAGAATATCCTAAAACCATTGAAGCAGAAAGATGCCATGTCACCGAGAATATCAACACTTCCACTACCCAAAGAAGTTAGCCTGACAATTTCTTTTAAGAGAACCTAACTAGTAATCAAAGTGAATTTTACTGAGAGGAATTTTGCTGTATAAACATTTACCATACATTAATTTACTTCTTTAGCAATTAATTCTATTTTAAGAGGGCTGGATTTAAAGGATTTGGAAGAATACCAAAATATATTCAAATGATTTTATGTCATATGACTCTGTACCATATGTGATCAAACTTAATTAAATTGATTTTTTTTTAAAAAAAAAAAGATGTCACTGTTTGCCTACAGTGTGGATATAACCCTTGGAACCTAAACATTCCAAATATTGGAAATGAAGTCATAAAAGTAGTTCAACCGTGCAAAGATTTAATATCTTTTTAAAGACATAGACCTGGGTGAAAGGGATTATCTGTTCATATGGTCAGAGTAAACAATCCACTTTCGGGCCCAACAGATGGAGGCTTTGAATCTGGGAAGAAGAAAGCAGAGAAGAATAAAAATGTAGAGCTTAAAATGACCATTGTTTTTAAAAGCCTTCTTCCCTACTTAGTATGAGCCCAGAAGCTCATTAATACAGGTATAAAAAAACACAAAAATGCCTTGGGTAGGAAATTTCCCAGTCTATATTATTTATTCATTAATAGGCATGGTTGATTTTTAGTATGCATAGTTAATTTTGTAAAAACTAAATTAAAATTATCATATCTTATTTTTCTGTTTACAACAATTTATTTTAGTTCCTTAATATTTTATCTTTATAAAGCTATGTTTTACAAGAAACTAAGTTTTATGATCTTTAAAAAGGAACCCATCAATATTTGATCAGAAATTTCAAGCCTATGAATTCTTAAGTTGGTCGAATGAAGGCCTCTTTCTCACTGCAATGAGTACCTTTTTACTAAAAATAATTGCTATCAATAGTCTCATCAGTTAATATTTGACTTGATATTTAGTTGAAATGATGTTGGGAAAATATACTAGAAATCTAAGTATTCTAGCACAACATAAAACAACAAAGTGTTTGCCGTTTCTCAGACTCACTCCTACTTGAAAAAATAGAGGAAAAACAAACTTTTCATTTATCCTAGACCTCATAAAAAAATTTGAAGCCTGGTAAAGAAATCTGTCCAACATTCTGTCCATTTTATGTCAAAGGCAATTTTATATGTAATGAGTATATTGTCTATGAAATCAATATTTCTTATGCAATTTCAAAAAACCCTATCATTTTATTCAGGGATAAAATATTTAAATGTTGTGAAGTTGAAATAAATAAGCAGAAGTAAAGCTCTGATCCTCTAGTGCTCATGAATATTTCTAGGCCAGCTTGTCTTCCCCACAGGTACTCCGATCCTTTTCTTCCTTTCTAATGAGTTCTCCTCCCTTTGAGATTCACTTTACCCATTTACCTTCTATATGGGACCCTCCCTAATTGTCCCTAGTCTAGCTGGGACAAGCTTCCTGACCACTCTGTATATATATCTCTAGTGGTTAGACTTAGCTATACTGGTTGGGAATGTAAAGCTTATATTATTATGATCACGTAGGCATAACTGAACTAATCAAGACTTAGTTTTGCAGGCGGGAGGGGGGAGGAAGTGTAGAGTTACATAACGTGAGCCGTGCCGCCACCTGGGGACTGGACTCACTTGAAGCTCTGGCACGTGGCGGGGGGAGGAGTGGTAGGGGCAATGTATGTAATCCTAACAATATTTGTACCCCCATTATATGATGAAATAAAAAAAAAGACTTAGTTATGAAGAGAAACAGTAGTTAATAGTTATTATTAATAACATAGGTGCTCAATGGTGACACAAGGCTCAGCCCTTTCACGTGGATTGCCATTCCATCCTCCAAATAATCCCATCAGGTATGTACTACTATTATCCCTATTTTACAGAGGAGGAAAGAGGTTTGAAAAGATAAGTAATTCACCCAAGGCCATGCTGCAAGCAGTTATCAGAGAGAGAAAGCACTTCAACCCAGGTCTTCCTACTGCCAGTGTGTTCTCTCAGTCACTGTTAGTGCACTTCTTTTCCTTTAGATCTTAATCTATACTTAAGACCTAAAACTTCGTTGAGATTTAAATTTGAAAATCATAAGAAGGATTTATGAGAAGAAAAAAACTTCGTTTTCTTTTTGAAACCGTGAATCGATTTTTGCTATCAAGTGTTTAGCCATTGTGCAATGAATTGCCAGCGTACACTACCATTATTCATTTACATCTATGGAAATGAACATGATTATGTTTAACACTCACAATGCAAACATTATGGCCTGATAGTACAGTAAGTCAATAATAAAGTACTCAAAATAATGTGATTTAAACCTCTCTAGCAGAGTCTTCAGAGCCAGAGAATAATTCAGATAATCCAGTCAGGTCAATGCACTTATTCATTTAAAGGTTCTATGTGAATCAAACATTTTTAATCCAAAAATCAAGTTGTCTTTCTTTCAAATTTTTAAAATATATATATAAAAGATTTTTCTGATCCCTTTGAGAAATGTAAAGACATGAGAGGGACTGAGAAAATTCCAGAGGTTAAAGAAGTCGTGAAGGAAGTGAATTTTCAGCTACTTTGAGGCAGCCTCCTAAGAGCCAAGTAGAAATGAGAAGGGATCCTGATCTGACACCCTCTAGCTATGGGACCTTGCAGCAAACCAGTTAACATCGTCTCAACTTCTCCATCTGTAAAAGTGGTTTACCAAAAGGATTAAATGTAATTACATATCTGAAAGTGCCTTTCACAGTGTTTGGTACATGGTTGACTTTTATTAAAAAGTTAGTTCCTTCTTTTTCTTTTAACATTTTGCCTACAATTACTGAACCTCAACTAATGTTCTAGATAGGGTTCATTCCCTGGGAATACATAGATTAAAGACAGAATTCAGCCTCCACAATAGTCCACGGGTTAGCAGGTAAGAACGATCAGAAAACCAACAAATAAAACACAATATGACATGTGTTGCCATAGATATGAGTGGAGAGTGTAGGGAGGGGTCAGGTGGGAGCAGGGGGGGCTCAGGGAGGGTTCATTAAAGGGGGTGCTTAAGGTGGGTCTTAGTGGGTGAGAGGACTAGAGGGTACCCAGAGAGGCCAGTCCAGGCCTGCGAACACTCATGGAGATCACAAGCAATGTTCTTTACTTATATTTTCTCATTTAAACCTCACAACAAACTTGCAAGTTACATATAACTACTCCTACCTTTCAGATGATGAAATAGCAGAACCTGGAGAGTACTTATCAATATTTATAAGCATGAATATCAGAAAACAAATAGAAACGACAATAATATGCTACCCTAATTCAAAGACACAGCAAAAGTGGATGGTAGACTAAGACCAGCTGGGTCAACTCTATTCTCAGTCCAGGGTGACTACATTTCCAAAGACACTAAAGCTCCTATTGGAAGTCTTTGGAGAATTGAAAAGTTTGGGAACATGTATTTTAGCTAGGAAAACCTCCTCTTCTTACATTATCGCATATCTCTGTTTTCCCTGGTCTAGTCCGATCCAGGAGAGAAGGCAGGCACTCATAAGAGGCCGCTGAACAAACAGGGACTACCCAGTTTCAGTACAGCCCATATTAAATAAGAGAACAAACTCAAACACAGAAGGCTGACAATACCAAGTGATGCAAATCAGTCTGCTTTATGTTATCATGCTGAAAGACTAATATTACCCATTTGTTAGGAAACAAAAGCCAGGGTAAGTGAGCAAACCAGTCAACCCTTAGATTTTCTAACCTTCCAGGAAAGAGTTACATATGTCAACATTGACTCAGCAGGGCTGGTTGCTATTCAGAAAGTCATGTTACTCCCACTTAGGTTTTTGCTCAAGTTATAACAATATTTTCATAGAACATCAGTTTATGCATAGTTAGAATCACAATCTTGGTCAATGTAAATAAATTTTTTTCTATCTTTACAAAATGAAAGGTATCTATATGTATACATGTTTAATTTTATATAGAAATCTAGTATATTTGTATATTTTATTTCTTGGGATGTCGGTTAAGACTCTTTGGGTTGAAATAAAAATGAAAAGAAGTTTATCAGCTCATATCACTGAGATAGCCCTTGCTTCAAGCATGGCTTAATTTGGAGATTCAAATTATGTCACCAGACCCTGGTTTTCCTGCCTCTCAGCTTTTCTCTTTCATGTTGACTCCCTTCTCATGTTGTAGTTTTAAGGTGGTTTTAGTAACCCCAAACCTCACATCTCTTACCTTCATATCCAAGAGAAAAGAGCAAGCCTTTCCCCCAACAGCACCTATATAAGGCCCTGAGATACAACCCAATTGGTATAGCTTTGAACTGTACCCACTCTGAAGAAACCAATCATTACGTCTATGGAAATACAATATGTTGCTAACCCAGGGAAGGACGAGCCAAACAGTGAATATCCAGTGCTCAAAGAGTGTGGTTCAAGAGTTTTCCAAAGTGTAGAGGGAGAGAGTAAAAGCTAATCATGCTGGTCTTCAAGGGATGTTAGGTGAGAAAGAGAGTTACCATTCCTGTAGATATTGACTTACACTCTCGAAGGTCGTTGTGGTAAAAGTGGTGAAATTCAGTTACAAAGGTACCAGCAAATTCCAGTTTTCCCCTCTCTTACCACTCCATGCTCTTTCCTTCCAGACTTCTTGCTTTGCTGACCAAAATCAAGCCCAAGCCCATCACCAGATGCCTGGCTGCAAATTTACAGAGTCAGTGCCCGCAAAGAGCAACAGACTTCTATACAAGTTCCCTTTCATACCCCATTATAGAAGCTGGCTGTATGTATCTAGCTTCCAGAGCTCTCTGCAAACTTCAATTTGTCCAGTGACACCTCTGCTCCATGATGCCTGGTTAGTGGCTCTTCTCTCATCCTCTAATTCCCCTTTACAGACTTTTAATGCCCAGCTCTATCCACGTTGCGTAAAGTTCAATTCCTATAATATATTCCTTAATCCATATTATTTGTGTGGTGTTCTGCTTCCTTGTTTGAGCTGTGACTGATAAATGCAGTCTTTGTGCTGGGCCTGTAACCCAAGGATTTTGTTTTAGTTTGTTTTACATCTCCCACTATACCTTCTACAGAAAGGAAGGGAGATTGCTCAAACAAAGAAACACGACCATGCGTTCTCATTGCTCAACTCATTTTGAGCATGGTCGGCATAGCATGGCATCTACTAGGACTTCAAGTACCACTATTGATAATGAGAATCCTTCACATTTACAGTGTTTTACAGTTTTTCAAATACTTCCATATGTATCAGTTAATCTTCACAACTGCCAGTAGTGACTGTTTGTTGCTCCCCAGTGTATACACGGCACTGCACCAGACACCGTCCTCACCATATAATCAAATAAAAATATACATTTTTTTTACCACCAAAATGTCGTTCAAGACAGAAACTATTTGGTGGGGGGATATGTCGATAAACAACTTGGAATAGAAGTTGGAACCCTGAGGGCTTGGATGCCAGCAGGAACCCAAGGAAAATAGAAAGGAATAGCCAAGAAAATGGGAGGAAGTGGACATGATAAGATAGAATGTAATGTAGACAGGATGCCCGTGAAAATCTCACTGATGTGGACATGAGAAAAAAGCATCTTAAGAGATTCTCAGGAATCCAGGGGAGGAATATGGAAGTTGTATGTTTGAGTTGATTTTCATTGTATCTCAAGGATCATATTATGGCTGGCTGTCATATTATTTATATACAGATAAGAAAATTGAAGCTAAAAGGGGGGACAACTTAAGATTGTAGAGATGCTAAATACTAGGGTTGGGAATTGGACGCAAGTTTGGCTTGAGCTCTGTGATGGACAAGAGGTCTCACAGCAGGCAAGGCTTGTGCTCCACCTGAGACATTCATTACTCCACATCTTGCCTTTTGGCTGGACTTCTTGGGGACCATTAGGAGGGAGTGAACTCACCTGAGCCAAGGAAGAGTTAGTGAGCCTGTTCCCTGTGTCAAAACAGAGCCAATAGCAGAGATGGCTCTGCAAATTCCACCAGTGTGCTTTACTCAAAGGAATCTAAGGCATTTACAACAGAAATGCCCAAACTTTCCTGTCCCCAGGGCATCCCTGCAGGGACATCTCTGGAGCAATGTTGAGCTGCCCAGATGTTGGGAGATAGAGAGTTGGCCTAGAAATATTTCCAGAAGGTAAGAGATGCTGGAAAGGGCCTGGAGTCCTTTGGAAAGAACAGGACTTTTTGAAAGAGGACCACAACATTTTTCAGCCAAGACTTACTTGTCAACAGAATGCCTTGAGTGGAGACACAGAGAAACCTCAGATTATAGGGAAAACTGAGAGCTGCTGTGTCCCCAAGGGGAACTGCCTCTGATTTTATTTATTGCTGAGAACCTACAGAAACTTGGCCGGATCCACCACTGAACTCAGTAGGCAAAGCATCACAGACTAGTGTCTGACATGTTGTGGTAACCTGGCCCGGGGTGTGAACTGGGGGGAAAAAACTCCCATTATGATGTCCAAACCAAGAGCAGCTACATGTGCTAGGTACTTACTATATGCCAGGTGCTATACTGAGGTCGTTCAAGCATTATCTCATTTAATCCTCAAGACACAACCTATGAGGTAGGCAACATTATCATACCAATTCTACAGAGGAATAAGTGGAGTAAATAACTTGTCTAGGCCACTCAGCCAATAAGGTGAATCAGATCCATGTGATTTCAAGTCCATATTCTGAACCGTTTTGACAGGCTGATGACCTTTTAAAAACTCCTCGCTAGAATATGAGCTCATGAAAGAGATGCATGAGTCTTGTTAATCCTTACAATCTTTACAAATGCCACAAGCACAATGCCCAGCACATGGGTGCCCACTCGATTTGCTCCTTCATTCATCTGATACGTTTATTGAGACCTACTGAGTGTCAGCACAGTATTGGCCTCTGGTGACACAGACCATGGCAAGGTGCTCTGAAGTGAGTTTATTTTCACCATCACTGAGAAGAAAGAATACTTATATCCCTTGATATAACAAATCTCTTGACTTAATAGGGTGGGGCATGTATGGATAATAAAGGAACATGCAAATAAGAAAGCACACAACTTCTCACTGAGAAATATGATAGGAATGGACACTAAGAAACACTGGAAATAAGTTCCACCCAGCTCTGCACACTGGAGCTGTAAATTACACCTTAAATTTCTAATTAAGGGTTGCAGTATAGTCAGGTTCTAACACCCAGGTGGCTAGTTTGAGTGTGGGACCTGCATCTTTGGTTAGTGGAACATTGCAAAGACTACTTTTAGCTCACTGGGGTTGAGAGTACAAATTGCCTGTGCACCAATCCTGATTCTGCCATATACTATTAATAGCTTTGTGACCTTGAGCAAGTTAAACTCACTGTGCTCCTTGAGTGTTGTCCCATCCATAAAATGGGACAATAATAGCACCCCTCTTGTAATATTGTGAGGAGTAAATGAGTCAATGTGTGTGAAACACTTAGACCTGGATACTTGCATAAGTGTCAGCAAGTATCTAGCCTGACACTGATGCCCCACAGCACATTGCAAGCTGCCCCTGCTTCCACACCAAGCTTTCCACACCTCTACAGCACAGACATAACACCTATCAGGCTCTGCCATGAAAAATAGTGGAAAGGTACCACCTCTGAGACTGTCATTTTGGGAACACAATTACTCCCTCTTTTCCCTGACTGACTACACCACAGGTTAGGAGTAGCTTTAGAAAAGAGGAGGATGTACCCAGAACCAAGACTAAGGTGATGAGCGAGGGACATAGAGCTCAAAATTGAAGGAGGCACTCACTCTCAACATTGCACAAGTGCGTATATCCACGGCTTTAAAAAGAAAGGCTGTAGGAATGGGATTTGGGTATTTGAATTTACTGCTGGGTATACAGGTTGTATAAAAATTATTCATTTTATAGATAAGTTGTATTCCTCCAAAGCTGTACAAATTGAATCATAGCTTAAATACACTAGGGAACTTGATAGTCAAAAGAATTAAATTATGAATACATTTGTAGAACCAAGAATTCTTTAGAGAATAATTTATTACTTAATCAGAGACTGGATTTTTCCAATGTCATGTTTAGTTTCTTCTTAAAAACCACCATGCATTACACATGTAATGATTGTTTTCCCAACAGCAGAAAAGGTAAATTCATGTAAAGAAATTTTTTTGCCAGAGAAATGCACCCTGAGGAAAGTAAAGCATCAAAGGTTTTCAAAGAAGTGCTATGATTTTTTCTACATTGTTGTAAACTAGATCCAGAGAGGGAGGGATCCTCTGTCTTTAAAAGGTACACCAGGGTTGTGTGAGCCCTACAAGAATGATAATCTTGGCAGACTATTCTCCACTTGGTAAATTTCCTTTTACCCTTTAAAAAAATTTACTCTTTGTCTATTAATTTGTGTTATTTTCAAAGTGTCATTCTCTTGTTCCTCCTTGAGTTCATTTTGTGGTTCTGTTTTTGACTTCTTAAGTCAAACACATAGCTCATTTATTTTAAATCTTTCTTTTGGAAATATGTGTTTAAGATTATAGCGTTCTTTCCTTTTCTTTCTTCTTTTTATTTTACTAATCATCTTTTGTCTTAAAGACTATTTAGTCCAAAGTTAATATTGTTAAACCAGCTATATTTTGCATAGTATATTTTTATATCCCTTTACTTCAAAATTTCTGCACAAATATGTCTTTGGTATATTTATTATAAAGATTATATAACTGACTGTATTGTAGTCATTGTATTTTTTGCTTTTTAAATCCCATCTGGAGATTCTGGGAGGGGATGGTGGTAGCAATGACAGCATAATTCTCAATCTTTTTGAATCTCCATGTAAAATCAGAAAGAGCAATTAAATAGCAAAACCAAAAATCCATGAACAGTGTTTTCAACAAAACCAGGCAACATGGTATGCCCTAACACAAGCAAACGGAGGCAAACCACCAAAAGCCACAAGACGCACATGGTATTGACATCTGTGCAGGAGAAAGCAGAGGAAAGCAAATGGTGCCATGTCTAAAAGTGAACCGACCTCCCCATAAGAGCCAACAGTTATTTATCAGGAAGCACAGTGGGCCAATTTGAGAGCACCATATGAAGCTGAAAATGGATTTCCCTCTTTAATCCCAGGTGGGTTCAAGGAGTACAAAGGAAGGGCTAAAGGGGTTGGAGCAGTTTAATCATTGTGAACTCTCAAAACTGAAATGGACTCCCTTCCAATAGAAGAAACACACTGTGGAGAAATTACTAGAACTCTTAAGAGAATCAAAATTGAGCAAATTAGAGAAAACAAAGACAAAAAAAAAGAAAGAAAGAAAGAAAAGAAAAGAAAAGAAAAGAAAAGAAAAGAAAAGAAAAGAAAGAAAAAATATTCAAGTAAAAGTGAAGTGAGGAAGAAAACCAAGAAATGTCAGGAAACAGTGGCTATATTTTAAACATTACATCAAAATAATAGAAGATGGAGTTTTGAAATATTAGAAAAGTTTTTAAAATCCTGTTTTATTCTAAAACTTCAGACTAATTTCATATAAAAATGAGTAGCAGAGAAGTATCGAGGTAAAATTTCATACAAAGTAATAATAAGAAATGAGATAGTGAGGAGCACACTAGTATTTCCAGAGATGAAGAAAGTATGCAGAAAAGTATGCTCACAAAACAAACCAAAATGCATCTTGCTATTGAAAAATGAACTAAAAGACTTGAGAAAATTATATGACATGAAGAAACAGCATAAATCAGAATTTTTGAAGCTG
This sequence comes from Cheirogaleus medius, assembly GCA_008086735.1. Lineage (NCBI taxonomy): Eukaryota > Metazoa > Chordata > Mammalia > Primates > Cheirogaleidae > Cheirogaleus > Cheirogaleus medius. Next base: position 21,364,509 of record VBSM01003169.1, read on the forward strand.
AGAATTGAAATTATAGAAAGGAAACAATTTCAAAAATAAAGACTAAACTATATGCAATGTGGAAAAACAGATAGCTAAGCAAAATAGAAGGTGGAAAGGAGCATTATTTAAAATCAAAAAGAAATTAAGAGATAAAAAGCTTTCAAGAGAAAGTGACAAGTACAAAGATGGGCAAAGAAAATCTAAGACGCAGATACTAGGAATTGCTGAAGAAAAAACCAAAGCAAGGAAACAGAACAAATATAAACAAACTATAATTAAAGAAAAATTTCCTTATATTAAAGAAAATATTTGAAATGACATATTGAAACAACATACTCAATACCTCAGACTATTGACCCAGAATGACTAATATCAAGAAAAAGTATAGTAAAATTAATGAACATTAAAGGAAAAAAAAATCCTATAGTCATCTGGGAAAAAAAGTCATGTGACTTAAGAAGAAAATAAAATTAGGTTTCTACCAGACTTTCAACAGCAGCATTTTATTTCTGAAGAAAATAAAGTACCATCATTAAGATATTTAAGACAAGAAAGTATGACTTTGGAGAATACAAGCACAGATAAACTGTTACCAACATGCAATAACTCATGGAATATAATTCCAACGAGTCCTTCCTGAGGACTTCACTAGAGAATAAATTTTAAACAACCAAAATAAATAGGGGACTAAGACTAAATGAATGCTTAGAGAGTATAGTATAAAATAGATGAATGCTCTCATCGTGTAGATACTGTAAACTGCTTTTAAAAATGTAATTAGAGGCTGGGCAGGACTGGGTTAAGTGAGCTTGCCCTCAAGCTCCACAGATGCTGTTAGCAGGGCTCAGAGGTCTTTTCTCTACTTCTGGGCAAAGCTGCCAGGGAGGGGCTGAAATGACCCCACTCAGCCGAAAAATCTGCGTGTGGGCGTGGGGCTGTCTGAGACCTGCAGTCTGGAGCAAGCCTCGCTCCTTTCCACTCTCTCCTATTCCATGGTTTCTCCCCAGCCTCTGCCAGCAGGCAGGACCTCAAGCCAGAGGATCTCTCCTGGCTGTGATGCCGGCCGGGAAGGTCCCTGCCCAGGATTGCAGCCTGAGCTAGGAGCAGGACCCTCCCATGGGAGGAAGGTTTCCCCTCAGGCACACCGATCTGCCCTGAAGGCACACACAGCTCATTAGGCTCTTTCACAAATATCCCTTTCGTGCCTCCAGGCATTGTGATCGAGACTTGGGTGTATGGAATCTGGTCAGCAGGCTTGTCCCCTGGGCCCCAGAGTTTAATCCTTGACCCCACCAGGGAGAAGAGTGCTGGTTCAAGTCACCCACGGGGTGCCCAAGCTGGCTCAACATCTCTCTGCCTCAGGATCTGCCCTGCTCTCCTGGAGTCACCAGGCAAGCACCACCTGGGAGGGCTGGTATGTAGGGAGCTCACAGTCTGAGTACCCCTCAGTCCACTGTGGGGCCCCGAAAGGAAATGTCCCATTCCCTGCAGATGCCACCAAGTGGTGGCTGAATTGTCTCTCTTGGCAGCCATGGGTAGGGAAGGGGAAGCGGAGAATGAACCAATATGGCACCTGTCAATAGGCTCGGGTCTGCCGGAGGTGCCCTGAGGGAGCTAGGAGCCCGGTGCCCTGTCCACAAGAGGCTCACCACTCAGTGGCAGCCATCTCTGGGTTGGTGTTGACAGGTTTCTCCAGTCACTCAGGAGCCCACTAGCAGTCCAAGAGACAACAGAAGGGAAATTTAACTGCCCCACCTACCCTTGTCGCTGGTCTCTAAGCGTCTCAGGGGCCTTTCTCCTTCCAGTTCTCCTCCGCAACTTCTTCCCGTGGAGTCTCCTAT
>VBSM01003169.1:21366431-21416703 GCA_008086735.1 Cheirogaleus medius
CAGATTCATAAAGCAAATTCTACTTGATCTAAACAAAATGATAAACAGCAGCACGGTAAAAGCCAGAGACTTCAACACCCCTCTGACAGAAAAGGACAGATCCTCCAAACAGAAAATAAACAAACAATGAACTTAAACAGAACTCTAGAGCAAATGGGCCTGACTGACATTTACGAAGCATTCTACCCAAAAATCGCTGACTATATGTTTTTTTCATCAGCACATGGGACATTCTCTAAGATTGATCATATCCAAGGCCACAAAGCATTTCTCAAAAAATTTTAAAAGATAGAAATTATACCATGCATCTTCTCAGACCACAGTGGAATAAAATTGGAAATCAACTCCAACAGAAACTCTCATCTCTACACAAAGTGATGGAAACTAAACAACCTTCTGCTGAACGATTATTGTGTTAAGGAAGAAATCAAGATAGAAATCAATAGATTCTTTGAACTAAATGATAAGGGAGACACAGTTATCAAAATCTGTGGGACACAGCTAAAGCAGTCCTGAGATGAAAATTTATATCCATAAATGTTGACATCCAAAAAACAGAAAGATCACAAATAAATAATCCAGTGATTCATCTCAAAGAACTGGAAAAGGATGAGCAAACTGACCACAAACACAGCAGAAGAAAAGAAATAACAAATATAAGAGCAGAACTAAATGAAATTGATAACAAAAAAACTATACAGAAGATTAATAAAACAAAAAGTTGGTTCTTTAAACAAAATTGACATGCCTCTTCCTAGATTAATGAGCAGCAGAAAAGAAAGGACTCCAATATGCTCCATCAGGAATAAAAAAGGAGAAATTACAACTGATACTGTGGAAATACAAATTATCATCTGTGAATATTATAAAAACCTCTATTCACATTAACTGGAAAATGTGGAGGAAATGGACAAATTCTTAGAAACTCACAGCCTCCCTAGGCTCAATCAAGAAGAAGTAGAATTCCTGAAAAGACCAATACCAAGTACCAAAATTGAAGCAGCAATAAAAAACTTTCCTAAAAAGAAAAGTACCAGACCAGATAGTTTCACACGGGAGTTTTACCACACCTACAAAGAAGAACTGGTGCCTATCCTGCAGAAATTATTCCACAATATCAAGAAAGAAGTAATCCTCCCCAACATGTTTTATGAAGCCAAAATCACCCTCATACCTAAACCAGGAAAGGATGCAACAAAAAAAGAAAACTAAAGACCAATATCCCTTATGAATATAGATGCAAAAATTCTCAACAAAAACCTAGCAAACTGAATTCAGGTGCTCATCAAAAAGTAATCCATCCCCACCAAGTGGGCTTCATCCTAGAGATGCAGGGATGGTTCAACATACACAAGTCTATAAATGTAATTCACCACATAAATAGAAGTAAAAACAAAAACCACATGATCCTCTAAATGGATGCAGAAAAAGCATTCAACAAAATTCAACACCCTTTTATGATAAGAATGGTTAACAACATAGGCATAGACGGGACTTACCTGAAGTGATACAAGCCATATATGACAAATCCACATCCAACAGCATACAGAATGGGGAAAAATTGAAAACCTTCCCACTTTGAATGCAAACCAGACAAGGTTGCCCTCTGTCACTGCTTCTATTCAACATAGTGCTGAAAGTCCTAGCCAGAGCAATCAAACAAGAGAAGGAAATCAAGGGCATCCAAATGGGGGCAGAAGAGGTCAAACTATTGCTCTTTGCTGATGATATGATCTTATATCTAGAAAACCCCAAATATTCTACCATGAGACTACTGAAATTGATAAACAAGTTTAGCAAAGACTCAGGTTACAAAATCAATGTACAGAAATCAGTAGCATTCCTATATGCCAACAACAGTCAAACTGAGAACCAAATCAAAGACTCAATACTCTTCACAGTAGAAACAGAAAATAAAATACTTAGGAATATATTTAACTAAGAAGGTAAAAGAGCTCTACAGGGAAAACTAGCAAACACTGAGGAAGGGAATAGCAGAGGACATAAACAGGTGGAAAACCATACCATGCTCATGGTTCAGCAGAATCAACATTGTTAAAATGTCTATACTACCCAAAGTGATCTACAGATTCAATGCAATCCCTATTAAAATACCAACATCATTTTTCACAGATCTAGAAAAAATAACTCTATGCTTTGTACAAAACCAGAGAAGACCCTGTATAGCAAAAGCAATCTTAAGCAAAAAGAACAAATTAGGAGGCATCAACTGACCAGACTTCAAGCTATACTACAAGGCTATAGTAACTAAAATAGCATAGGACTGGCACAAGAACAGGGACATAATAGACCAATGGAACAGAAATGAGAACCCAAATAAAAAACCACCCTCATTTAGCCATGTAATCTTTGACAAAGCAGACAAAAACATACACTGGGGAAAATTCTTATTCAATAAATGGTTCTGGGAAAATTGGATAGGCACATGGTGAAGACTGTAACAGGATCCGCACCTTCCCCTCTCACGAAAATCAACTCATGGTTCATAACAGACTTAAGCCTAAGGCATGAAAGTATAACAATTCTAGAAGAAAATGTTGGAAAAACTCTTATATACATTGGCCTAGGCAAAGAATTTATGAAAAAGACCCCAAAGGCAATCACAGCGACAAGAAAAATAAATGGGGCCTGATCAAATTAAAAATCTTCTGCACAGCCAAGGAAACTATCATGAGAGCAAACAGACAACCTACAGAATGGGAGAAAATATTCACATGTTACACATCCAATAAAGGGCTAATAACTAAAATCTATATAGAACTCAGGAAAATCAGCAAAAAAAAATCAAACAACCCTATCAAAAAGTGGGCAAAGGGCATGAACAGAAATTTTCAAAAGAAGATAGACTAATGGCCAACAAACATATGAAAAAGTGCTCAACATCTCTAATCATCAGGGAAATACAAATCAAAACCATAATGAGATATCACTTATCTCCAGTAAGAATGGCCTTTATCAAAAAGTCCCAAAACGATAAATGTTGGCATGGATGTGGAGAGTTAGGAACACTCCTAGATTGCTGGTGGGACTGCAAACTAGTTCAACCTCTGTGGAAAGCAATATGGAGATACCGCAAAGAACTACAAGTAGAACTACCATTTGGTCCAACAATCCCATTACTAGGCATCTACCCAAAGGAAAAAAGACATTCTGTAAATAAGACATGTGCACTAGAATGTTTATAGCAGCACAATTCACAATTGCAAAGATGTGCAACTGTCCATTAATACATAAATGGATTGATAAAAGGTGGTATATGTAACCATGGAGTTCTATTCAGCCACAAAAAAACAATGGTGATCTAGCATCTCTTGTATAATCCTGATAGAGCTGGAACCATTCTCCTAAGTGAAGTATCTCAAAAATGTAAAAACAATCAGCATACGTATTTACCATCAAATTGGTTTTAACTGATCAACACTTAAATGCACATATAGTAATAACATTCATCAGGTGTCGAGCAGATGGGAGCGGGGAGGAGGGGAAGAGTATATACACACCTAATGGGTGTGGTCCGCACTGTCTGGGGGATGGACATGCTTGAAGCTCTGACTTGGGTGAGGCATAGGCAATATATGTAACCTAAACATTTGTACCCCCATAATGTGCTGAGATTAAAAAAATGTAATTAGAATGGGAAGATATGTCATGTACCAAAAATCTACAGCAAATGTATATTTAATGATGAAACATTCAATTTAAAGTAACAAACAAGTCAAAGATGTTTCATAACCACTTTAATCCAATGTTATACCAGTCCTTCAAGCCTGCACAATAGTGCAAGGAAAAAATATCTATATACACACACATATATACACTAATTGAAAAGTAAGAAAGAAAAAATGTTATAATTGAGTCATGATAGTCCAAGAGACTATACAAACTACTAGAACTAACAAACATTCAAAAAACTTTGGAATGTAAAATCAATATACAAAAAGATTATGTTCTCTTATATCAACAAAAACTATCAGAATATGTATTTTCACAAGGTACCTTTAAAAATAGCATCAAAACCTATATAATACCTAGGAACAAATATAAGCAAAGTTGTGCAAGACTTTAAGTGGGGTGAAAAATCATAAAGCTTTATTCAAAGACACAAAAGGGGGTTGAAATAAATGAAGAGTTATACTATGTTCATGGATGAGAAGATGAAACATCATAAAGATATCAGTTCTCTACAAATTAATCCATAAATTTGCCATAATTTAAATTTGAACCCTACCAAGAAGCTGATCCTAAAATTGACATGAGAGATCAAATGGCCAAGCAATTTTTTTAAAACAAAGTGGTGCTCTCACCCTATAAGACCTCAAGACTCATTAGAAATTGTAGTTATTAAGATAGGGTGGTTTTGGTACAGGGATAGGCAAACAGACTGACCAGTTGAATAGGACAGAGAACCCATAAACAGAAAAACATAACTTAAAATTTGAACCCTGAGTCATAATTATTTTAGTTGATTTTGTTTTAGAGTCTGAAATCCAGTATTTGTCAGGACTCGGATTTCACTATTCTGAGACTCTGAACTGAAATTGAATTGTAACATGAGCTATTCTCCTGGAGTCAACTGGTTGTCTTACCTTGTATATATAAAATAACTTTAAATTTCAGGATATTCAGCTTTTATACAGGCTTTTGGTTAACAATGCATTAAGATAGAATGGAAAAACTTTGGCATAGCAGGCAGGAAACATCAGTTGCAGTGTTGTGTTTTGTCAGTGGTTCATTGTGAACGACTTCAACCCTTTTCTCATTTAAGGAAAAAATGAATAATGTTCACAAAAAGCACTCAAAAATTTTCACTTGTCCCTCTACCTCATGGCCAAAAGTAATAATAATAATAATAATAATAATAGCTGTTGGAGCCTTTACCATCATCCAGACACTGTACTAAACACTTTATAGTACATGGAATCGTAGGAGTTAATTCTTGAAACAACCTTAGAGCCAGGTGCAATTATCATCCTCGTTTTATGTTTGGCACATTGAGGTTTAGAGCAGTTAAATAACTTTCCCAAGGTCAAGGTCAATTAGATAGTAAGGAATAGAGCTAGGTCTTATAACTGTGTCTGTTGAATAGCAGTGGCTGAGCTCTAAATAACCCCACAGTGTCTCACTATAAAATATTGTCATTACCCTGTTTGAAATTGGACTATCACATTTTCGGCCTTAAAATAAAAATAAAGAAAAAAGCATACCATCTGAATTAAAACCAACTAGTTATATCTCACAAAACATCTTTGTAGAATTAAATCGGCTTTATTTTTCATAAAAATTTTAGTCTGCTAACAAGAATTGCACAGATGACCAGAAGGTGCTTCTAAAAAAACAAATTTAAAAAGTGTGAGAAACTTGGAGAGAATGCTGTTTCCTGAAACAAGAGTAAACTCTTAATGCCCCGTTTATGGACTAGGTCTTGCATTGACACATGAAGAAGCTCTTTTTAATTAACTGGATAGGAATTTAATATCTTCACATATGCAAGGCAAGTCGACTTGCCTAGGCAACTGGATACACCAAGCTTTGTATATTAGTTCTGCTCTTTTAGCTTCCAAGTGAACCTTCTAAGTCATGGGCATTAAGGCTAGGTCTTAAGTAATAGTTTTGCACTCAAGTGTTTCTTGAGAAAATTAGGATTTGCTAACCAGCAGCAGAGAGTACAAGGTGACCTAGCAAATTAAAAATTATTAATAATAAGAATAAACCACAAAGGCCCAAATAAAAACACCCAGGAGATTAGTTTGCTGAATATCATGTGGTTCTCACTGACTGTGGACAAAGAGATCTTCAGAGCCCTGGCAAAAAATGAAACTGGCAATTAGGCACATCATGCAAATTCATATGTTTTTGCATAGCTTATTCAGAAACCATTGTCAAGAAGCCTGAAGTGTGAGTTTTCCCACCTTAATATAGCAGTGACTGTACAGGCATATCTTCAGTCTTGGGAATAGTCCTAAACTCTGGCAAAATTTGTGCCCTTCTTAGTGGTCCTCTGATTGGTCATCTTACCAAAACTGAAAATAATTTCTCTAAAAAGGCAATGTTATTTCTTCTGATACTTTCATTCTCATATTTTGCACTTAAGATAAATATAACACTTTCCTGCAAAATTGCTAAGTTGCATTATTTACACCTTTACACTTTTTTCCTTGACATTTTATTAGTGCTACTTCATCTGGGTCCACAAACTCTGAGTCTATTTGTGAGATTACAAACACCTTAAGAGAGCTCGGAGGCTGGGCAAGCTGCAGTCTGCGTGGGGGGCCTGAGGGCTGGGGGCAGCCCACCTGGGGGGACTGCAGAAACTGCAGGGGCGGTGGTGGTGGTGGGAGCTACAGCGGCAGATGGATGTAGAGAAATGGATCAAGGAGTGCTTGGAGAAGCTGTACTATGGCTGGCAGGCACACATGCCTGATGAGGTCAACATTGATGACCAGCTGGAATTAGAGAGTGAAGACAAGAGAAGCAGGAAAATGCAGGTACTCCTGAAGTCATGCACAAAGCCGTCTGAGGACTTACCCAGGAACTGCTGGCGAACCTGTGAGGCCTCCACAAGCAGCCAAGACTCCACCAGCCCCTCCCCGGACAGCAGCCTGAGCCCCTCCAGCACCAGGCCAGACCCCCGACCTCCCACCTCTGTGGCCCCTCCACTCTGCCCCCAACACCCACTGCTCCAGCCTGTTTATAGTTGTATTTAATAGTTCTGTAACAATTAAAAATAAAAAAACAAAAATAATAAACACCTTAAGAGCAATTGTTCTAATTCTTATTTATTTATACATTTTCCCTGTCAAAATTCATATGTGGCTCTTCGTGCAAAAGTGCTGCAGGACAGAAACTGTTTTCTATTTATATTTCTGTCTTCTATAAAACCTAACATAGATTATTACCCAGAGGATACATTCAGTAAATGATTCTTTGAGTGGAATTCAATTTGTTTAATTAATTTTTGAAAAATTTAAAACTTTATTTATCAAATTTTATAACTTTTATGTTTCCCCCTCACTCAACAAATATTTATTGAGCCTGTAATTTGTTCCAGGAATATAATAATATTATATTTCCCTTGAAAAAAATTTTTTTCACAGAATTACAAAGGATAAAATCATAGAATTTTATAGCTAGAAAGACACTTGGGGGTTACTAGTTCAGCATACTTATTTTAGAGAACATGAAATTTTGCAAGAGTTTGCAAAAGTAAGTTTGCAAGAGTAAGTGCCAAGCTGAAGGGAAAATAGCTGGTTGGTGGCAGAAGGGGAACTAACACCCAGATCTCTTGACTTTGCTACTAGGACTTTCCCTGTGATCAGTTACGTTTCAAAATTTCAAGTATATTTATAGATATGAAGGTCATAATAGTATGTCATGTATTATACCTAGAAATTGTTACTAGTTAGTGCTTATCATAATAATGCTACTTTAATAGAAGAGAAATAAATCTGTATTGAGAATGTTTATAATCACAGTAAAGAAATTTAAAATTATTTGTACCCCTTGACTTAATAATTCTAGAGGGGATTTATCCTAGGGAAACAGAAATACACACAAACACTTGTATACAAGACCATTTATTGCGGACTTCTTATCAAGATGTCCAAGCATAAATTATGATACACCTATATGGTAGAATACTATGCAGTTTCAAGAATGTGTAATTATGTAGCAAAAGGTACTTAGTATAATGTTAAGTTTTAAAAAGGTACATTGCATACAGTCTAATTTCAGTTCTGTAAAATGAAATCGGATGTGTGCACTGGTGCATTCTAATCTGAGGAAAATAAACCAAAATCATAACTGTGGTTATTTCTGAGTAATGCAATCACCAGTGATTTTCTACTTTCTTCCTTTTATTTATTAATGTTTTTGCATACTAAATTTTATAAGACAAACATACATGGGTGAATAATAATGGGAGAGAAAAGGGACATTATCTTAAAAAGAATATCTCCTATTCAAAGTAGGACCAGCAACAAGAAAAGAAGCTGATTTGAGTGAAGCCATAAAACCTCTCTATTTTAAACTTTTAAACAATCTCTTCACTACTGGACTACCATAGTGTGATCTTTCCTATCTGGACTGCCTTTACAGGGGAGGAGCACCCACAGCGCCCTACATGCTCCAAGGAGATAGTGCCCCTGGCAGCCTGGCCACTGGTGGGACAGAGCCCTACATGTTCCTGACGATGGGTTCCCCTGCCCCCACTCCACACACGCTCAGCCTTGCCACCCTAACCTGCATTTGAGACCATAAGGATGATCCCACCATGCCCCTACACCCTAGTTGGGATCACAAGTCATCTTATATACCATGACTCTTATGCCTATATGTATACATATGTAACTGATCCAGTCACTCACACTCCATGTTCCCAAACTCTTCCACTGCAGCCTAGAGAAGGTTGCCTGGTTAGCAGCAAATACCCTATTCCATCAACCCTCCTATATCATCAATATCCTACATCATCAATCATTGATGATTCCCTTCACTTTTGTTCTTTAACTGAAACCTGGCTGATTTCTGAGGCCATTGCTTAATAGAGAGTATTTGTTTTCTTTCCCATCCTCTACCATTGGGCCTGAAAAATGGGTTACATTTCCTCTCTGTTTTTCATTATAACCACAAAACATTCTCCTCCTCCTCCTCTTCCTTCCATTCCTGTACAGTTTGTGCCATCAGAACATATCTTATCTCGGAAATATATTTATTTAATGCCCTGCATGTTTCGCATCAAACCTGAGCCAGTAATGATGCTTCTAAAATGTTTATCAAGAGTAAATCCCCACTTAAAAGATTCACTAGGCTTCAGATCTTAGATGTGCTGCAGGACTGCAGCTATCAAATGAATTCTGTCATTGGTGTGTACTGTAAAATGAAATAAGTGTTCTCCATAGGCACTGTTGAAATGGTTAGAAGAGGAAGAGGTTTAATTCATGGTGGACTGCCCATTTGATTGCTGTATCCCAGGGATTAAGAAAGGAAATGAGCCACCAACCAAGTAGGACAAGTTCTGATGAGCCCCACTAAGCGCCCCGTGGACCATGGCACTGTAGTGCCCTACACAGTCCAGGCACAGGGTAGCCCCCCTATAAATATCTATTAGCCAACTTACTAATAGGCTTTAATGACATGGAACACATTCCAAACTAATTTAGCCTGTAATTCCTGCAACCTGACATTTCCCGTTCAACAATCCACAACTTAGCATGTTATTTTATCTTTTGGGTTGAATGGTTTACTGAAAGACTAGAATTTGTAGGGTCTGTACCATAGAAGAATACAAAACAGGTGGAAACAACGTCTAAAATATAATTATGTTTATTTATAACTTCAGAATTAAAGTCTAAAGCTAGAGCACACTCCAATCATATGGTGCTTTTATTTGCGCAGATGGTCATTTTCATCTTTTCTGGTTTCTCCTCTTTTCCTTTATTTATCTGGCTACCTTTGAGAATGGTCCTGAGCAACAGTATCACTCATTCTGTCTGAGTCAGTTCAGGCTGCTATAATAAAGTACCATAGACTGGGTGGCTTATAAACAACAGAAATCTATTTCTAGCAGTTCTGAAGGCTGGAAGTCTGAGATCAGGATGCCAGCATGGTTGGGTTCTAATGAAATCCCTCTTCCAGGTTTCAGGCTGCCAACTTCTCACTGTAACCTCACGTGGCAAAAAGAGAGTTAGAGAGTTCTCTGGGGTTCCTTTTGTAAGGGCACTAATCGTATTCATGAGAGCTCCACCCTCATGACCTAATCACCACCCAAAGGTTTCATCCCCTAATACTATCACAATTAAGGATGAGGATTTCAGTATAAGAATTTTGGAAGAACATAAACATTCTGTCTGAATCACATTATTTGCAGCACTTAGTTTCTTTCAGCAAGTATTTATCAAGTGCCTTCTATGTGCCAGACACTGTGTTACGTGCTTATGATGCAATAATAGCCAAGACTGATAATGTTCCTGACCTGCTTACCTTCTACTGAAACTGTAGGTAACTGCTTTACATATTTTCACTCCATTTCATTCTGTTCTATTCTAGTAGAATTGTATAATAAAATGATAAAAATGATATTTCAATAGCGATTTAAAATTAATAAACCAATTTCACATTCATGTTCTCATTGGATTCTCAAAAAAGCCACATTGGGTAGGAAGAGGAACTAGTTCCAATTATGTCATTTTACAGATGACAAAGCCAAGACAAAAATGCTGAACACAATGGCATTAACAAAACTCATTCCAAGGGTATATAGAACCTGTGACTCACAGAGGGTGGGAGACCTGAGAGATGTCAGGGGGAGAAGAAGGCAGGAGCAAGTATCTGATGGAGAAAATATAGTTCATGCACACTGCCCATCATTGCTTTGGAAATGTCTTAGGTGTTTTGTTTTGTTTCGTTTGGCTTGTATAGGGCGCACACTGCTACAACAACTCTATTTACCTCCATGCCTGAATCTTTTGCCTTGGGGTTGTGTTAATCAAGGCCACCTTTGATGTTCTTCTTAAAGAGATACCCTTCTCACTGGCATTTCGTGGGGAAAAAAACCGTCTCATGGTGTACTCTACCCCTGGGATTAGACAATTAGCATCGCAAGCAAAGAACATGATCCTTGCCCAGAAGAGTTTACCAGTGTCATCTGAAGTAGGGTTTATCTTCTTTGAGGACAGGCACTGTGTCTTCCTTTTTATTAATTTCTGCAAATCCTTCTAAAAGCATTAAACAAGTGTGTTATTGAAAGGTCTCTTTAATGTCAAATCATAATAATTAAACAGAAAAATATACTTGTATTTGGAAATGATACCACCAATATTCTGAAAACTAGACACCCAGAATAGAAGGAGAAAGTCATATAAAACAAAAGCTGCAGAATCGGTTATACTTACGTCTGTATCTTTATGTTGTGGATGGTCCAGCCATGGACTGCCCAGCTCATGGCTAGCACTTAGGCACATGTGTATGAACTGTATCACCAGAAAAGTCAGGAAGGAGATATTAGATTATCTTATCTGATCTGATCAGCCCCCTTTGCAAGACTTTTTTCTCTACACTTAAAGTAGCTATATTCATGTCCTCTTGTGGTTTTTAAATCCTGAAGAAATTGAAAGAAATGACAAAAAGCAAAGCAAAGGAGTGTCTACTTGGTCAAAGTAAGCAAAGTGAGAGCAATCACTTCCATTTTCTTCCTAGACCTAAGGTTGTACAAAAACTAAAACTAGGCAGATGGAGCCCAAGCTAACCTTGAATATTTCTTGCTTAATTTGACTATTTAAACTTTTTAATTTGGTTTCTTTCTGTTCTACATCTTTTTTGAAAAAGTAGAATATTTTTAGATTAAAGAAATAACATATTTTGTGAGCAGGTGGGGAGTTAGAAAATTCCAGTCACCAGGTGTCACACTATCAAGCAGCACCAGGTGTAAAAAGTGGAAAATAACCTTCTAGGGTATCTGTGGAAAATTTCAAGGAAAGCTAGACAATGATTATCTTAACCTCTGGCAGCCATTTTGCATTACTACTTGACTACAAAGAAAATACGATTATTAGAAAGATATGTGCTAATTAGGCACACCTTCCAGATCTGGAAAGAAGCATACAGAGAGCAGAGTAGAAGCAGCAGAGTCACCTGCTTTCCTCACACAATTCCTCAGTATGCAGGGCTGGTTCATTCTTCACTCACCTGTAGAAATCCTGCACTTTCTTCTGGTCTCAGATAAAAGGTCATCAGTTCCAGGAGGCTTTCTCTGGTTTGAGTGAATTCAACAACATTAGTCATATACTAACATGTACCAGGTACTGAAGGATGAGCAGCAATGAAAACAGACATTGGCCCCAAGTTGCTGAAGACCTAATGGAAAGAGGGAGACCCTGGACATCCAACAAACATGGACTGAGCGCTCAGTGCAGCCCAGGCACCAGTCTAGTAATATGCATTAATCTAGGTGAACATCAAAGCCCAACGCGGAGGGAACAAAAAAGGCAATTGTAGCATATATATACACACACATATATACACACACATAAATTCACATATAAACTATATATGTATGTGAATGTATGTAAACTATAAGCATACAAGCAGTACTGCAATTGTTCATAAATACAGTTAGAATTAATAACATAATAATAAACATTTAAATAGTAATTTACAACTTATAAAGCACTTCTTGTCAGCATCTTATTTGATGCTCAAAAAAGCCCTGTGGGCTAGGAAGGACAGCTAGTTTCAGCAAAGGTATTTTGTAGATGACAAAGCCAAGGAGTAAGCAAGTGGGGTAACCTTACAAACACATGAACTGTTAAGGATAAAGTCCAAATTCAGAAAAGGGGTTACATCTAGAGAGGGAGACAGGAAGTAGAGTGGGATGGGAAAAGAGAACAAAGGTGACTTCAAATTTAGCTGTTGTATTCCAGCTCTTTTATTTAAATAAAATCTGAAGCGGAAAAGGCAAAAGGTGAACTTCAGTAAAGTCTTTGTGATAAATAAATAGTTCTTCCTCTACTAGACTCTGCTTTTCAAAAATCTCACCAAAATAACAAAGAAGAAAAATATACAACAACAACAAAAGGAATTAATAGCACTTTGAGAATACTTACGCCTCCCATATTTTCATAACATATGGCAACAATTATGTGTGACTGTAGAATTGGAAGCTCTAGCTTGGCTGGTAGCAAAAATCATTTAATAAGCTGTCCTTTTTAATTGTATTTTTCATTCCTTTCGTTTCCATTGTCGACTCTTCTTTTTCCCCATACTCAGCAATTAAATTATTCTGTTTTATATAACAATTAGAGAAAGTTGTTTCTTCTCCCTCCATGAATAGATCGCGAGCATCCTGAAGGCAGAAATCCTGTCTCAGCCACCTTTGTATATTCAGGGACTGGCACCATGCCTGGTTAATAGGTACACGATTAGTGTTTGTTGCAAAACACACACATACACGCACACCACAAACAGAGAACTTAATCCTGAAGGGTGTTAGCAGAACCTATTTCATTATTTTTCCTTAGTGGCCTGTCCTTGCATAAGGATTCAGAAATAAAAAAAGAAGATGTAATTAAAAAAAAATACCACCACTCAGGATCAAGCTCATGGCATCTTTAAGTGTGGCTAGTGTGGCTATTGAAGTACAAGTCCTCCTGAACTTGAAAGCAATATTTTGTTGCATTATATTTGGGGAAAAAAATGAGGACTTGGTATTGATTTCCCCCCACCCCCGATTCAAAAAGAGTGCAGGTGTTTAAGCATTTATGAAATTGATTGACTCTCCACTAGCAGCCAATTGATAATAAGTTTAAGCTTCAGAGCGAGGCTGTAAAAGGTTTGATTATATTAACAATACTTATAGTCATGGGTTCATAAATCTTAAGAGAAAGGATGCATATGTCACATATAATGCATGAAAAAATTGTTCTTTTATCATGGATAACTCTCTTTTGTGCAGAGACCCAGTTGATCAGCTATTCCATTATTTGAATAAGTATCTGATGTCTTGTTTTCTTTCAAGAAGGCAGGTGCAGGATGAAGCAGGAAGCCTGCCAAGAAAGATGATAAATTACCATTTGGTGCTGGCGACCAGAGCTCTACGAATGCAGGGCTGCCAGGAATTAAGAGGGAAAGTAACCAGAAACGAGGAGGGAAATGACTTCTGACTACAACTTTAGAGGTGTTTACTTTTTGTTTTCATTATCTTTGTGGTATTTTAAGGGTCTCTCTTTGTTTTGTAACATGCAAAATGAAGTACCGGTTTAAAACAATCACGCACAACCTCAAAATATCATGTTACACCTGCTGAGGTCAAATAAAAAAATCAGAGTTGAGAGAGAGCTGGTCAGCGGAAGCAAACAATCGACCCAAGTAGACAAATGACAGAAAGCCAAGGTGAGGGAGCACCTGCGCGGGACTCGGGAAGCACTCTGTCCAAATCCACCACATCAACTGGGTTTTGCTCTATTGTGTTTCATACCTCAAAACGCAGAAAAATAAAAATAATAACAATGACAATAGTAAAGATCACAATAATGGCTTTGGAATCAGTCTGTTTCATTAATATCTCCTGCCTACAGGTTAACATTTCTGTTATCCTATTACAAGTTTATGAATCAATGTTTAATATTCATGCAATGATTCTACTGGAATCACCATTGGAAATGGCTGTTCTTAATTTATTAAATTCTGTAAGAATTTATTGGGCATCTAAAATGTACCTGGCACTCAGCTGGGTTCAGGGGACATAAAGAGAGAGGACCCAGACGCTCCCCTCAAACTCATGGTCTCGTGGGGAGAGACAAACCCACTGTGGTGTGCTCAGTACTGTAGTAATGATGCAATGAGTGTCGTGGGAGAGCTTGGGAGGTGCACCTGAGGAGCTGGGTCGCTCAGGAAAGTGCTCCTAGGAGTGGTGACATCTGAAATGGCAAAGGGTTGGGAGTGAGTATTCAAGGCATTGGGAAAAGAATGAGCTAGAGATGTAGACATGAGTAACAGAGCCCTTTACAACATTCCAACTTTGTGTCTGGAACTTGGAATGAATGTGGGGGTGGTAAGCTATGAAACTGGAAGGGTTCTCAGGGTTTATACCACAAAGATTCTGGATCTCAGACTAAGGAGTTTGGAATCTATTCTGACATTAATGAGAAGTCCTTAAAGGATTTTGAGCAGGGGCCCATGTGTAGGTAATTAGCACCTGGCAGCAAACACTTACATTACAACACAGTGGATGCTGTGATGGAAACACAACATGGGCGCTATGTGGACCCAGAAAAGGAGAGGGCTGAGGCCATGCTTCCCAGGGGAGGCCACACGTGAGATTCATTTTAGAGAATCAGTAGGAGTTTACCAGGCACAAAGGGAATGGAGGGCATTTCTACTCATTTCTACTAGATGGGGGGTGGGAGGAGAAAGAGAGAAAGAAAGGATGGAGGAGAGGGGGAGACAGTGAGAGAGAGAGGAGGGAGGCACCGTGTTTCCCCGAAAATAAGGCCTACCCATAAAATAAGCCATAGCAGGATTTCTAAGCATTTGCGCCAAAAATAAGACCTAGTGATGGGCATGGCTATGCAGCGTATCTGCACAACCCATGCATTTCGTCTCCGAGCGGTAAAGAAGACGAGCAGCCCTTCTCATCTGCCCCATCGTGACAGCTACTATCCCAGAGGTGACCGGAAATGTGCGGGCAGCCCCACCAACCAGGTCAGCTCCCCCTGTCAGGTCCCAGCCATCCTGTGCGTGCTGCAAGCTGAGGCTTTGAGGGGAAAATAACATATCCTCCGAAAATAAGCCCTAGGGTATCTTCTTGAAGAAAAATAAATATAAGGCCCTGTCTTATTTTTGGGGAAACACGGTAGGAAGAGAGGGAGAGAAAAAGAGAAAGAAGGAAAGAAATTGTAAACAAATTTCAACAGAACTGTGAAAAAAAAGAAAACCTTGATATATTTTGATAATTGATTCTCTGTTTTTAATTATTTAGCAACATTTAAGTCTTAAGAAATCCAAAACAAATCAGATTCATAAAAAGGGAGTTATAATCAGTTCTCGGTTTATCAAAATAGAATATAATACCTTTCTTCTGTTATGATAATATCAGGGTGAGATAATTTTGATGATTTTCCATAGCGAGGTAGGAAAGAAATATGAAATAGAGAACAAAACCAAGAATCCAGAAATGTGAATTATATTATTTGCTTTGCCAGGGACAAAGCAGTAATTCTGGAAATATTTATTTGTTTTTGTTTTTTTTTTCACAGCTCTAAAATAACAAGACAGCATCTTGGTATGTGTCAGGCAACAGCTTTGTGACTTTTTGCAAGCCACAGTGGCCCCTGCAAATGGAGGTATTGGGAAGGCTCCTCTGCATTTGAGGTTCAGCACCCCCACCTGTTGTCTGCACTCTTAAATAATCAGTTATTGGATACTTCCAGTGCAACAATAGCTTAATCACAACCACACAAACAAACCACAATGAAATAGCTGTCCTTGGGAAGACACAATGTTTAGATACAATTTCCACATAGAGATGAGACAGTTCACCGGGTATTTCCAAATATGCAGCCCTGGACAGTGGCCTTGATAGAAGGTGAGAGGACAGGGAAGTGCAATGTGAATGAGTGAGACCATCAGCTGTGATCTGGTTTTGCTGCTCACCACCTATGTGCCTCCAGCAAGACACTATCGCTGCCCCTTGGTATACTCATCTGTAAAATGGGGACAATAATGCCTATTTCCCTGGGTTTGTATGTGGAGGAAATGAGATAGAGTGGGCAAAGCACTTAGCATTGTGGGTGTAGCTTAGAAAGTGTGAAGTTAATCATCAGAGAAATGCAAATCAAAACCACAATGAGATATCACTTAACTCCAGTAAGAATGGCCTTTATCAGAAAGTCCCAAAACAACAAATTCTAGCTTGGATGTGGAAAGATAGGAACATTCATACACTGCTGGTGGGACTGCAAACTAGTACAAACTCTATGGAAAGTAGTATGGAGATACCTCAAAGAACTAAAAATAGAACTACCATTTGATCCAGCAATGGCATTACTGGCATCTACCCAAAGACAAAAAAGACATTCTATAAAAAAGACACCTTCACTAGAATGTTTATAGTAGCACAATCCACAATTGCAAAGATATGGAAACAACCCAAGTGCCCATCAATACATGAGTGGATTAATAAAATGTGGTATATGTATACCATGGAGTAGTACTCAGCCATAAAAAGTGGTGAACTAATACCTCTTGTATTATCCTGGATGGAGCTGGAGCCCATTCTTCTAAGTGAAGTATCACAAAAATGGAAAAACAAGCACCACATGTACTCACCATTAAATTGGAACTAATCGATCAACACTTATGTGCACATATGGAGATAACGTTCATTGGAAATCAAGCAGGTGGCGGGGAGGAGGGGATGGGTAAATTCACACCTAACGGGTACAAATGCACACTATCTGGGTGATGGGCACATTTATAATTTTGGCTCAAACAGTACCAAAGCAATTTATGCAACCAAAACATTTGTACCCCCATACCATTCTGAATTTTTTTTAAAAAAGTGTGAAGTAAATGGAAGCAAAAATGACAGCAAGCCTGGACACTATGCCCATGAAGAATAAGACTAAGGACACAAGCCATTCCAGGATGTAGTCATTCGGGCTCCCTGCAATCCTCACTCAAATGCTGCAACCACAGCTCATTTGCAAGATATGCCTTTAAATGGTTTGACTGGTTTCCACCATACTGATAGCTTTTAATAATTATTTCAAAAACAAACACAGCACTGACTATTGACCTCGTTGTTTCATAATGGAGAGTGTATCACCCTAACTGCTAAAGAACACATCCTAACGATGTGATTTTTAGTTCCATTACCAACTCTGTAATCACGGGCACATTATTTAACTCTTTGGCATATTTTCTCATCTGTGAAATGAAAGATTTGGATCCTCAATTTCATGATTGGCCAACTATCAAGTTTATTAACATACAGGGTGCTGTGTCTAAGAATATAAGAGGTGAGAATAAGGAGATAGTACAGCAATAGGATAACCAAATTACTTTCAACATTACTTTAGATAGTGTAGTGGAATTAAACACAGGTAGGAAGAGGAACACACTCTACTAGGGCAAAACATTGATCATGGCAGTGTTATTTCTTGGCCTCCAGCATCATAACTGTTGACTTTAAAGGAGACACTCAAGCAATCTGCACAGCTGAACACATTTAGACCAAGAAAGGGAACGATGGGAACTCTTAGTGCTTCCTGTATGCCAAGCATTATGAGAAATCACTTAATTCTCCCAACAGCACTGCGGAGCTCACAAAGCAATTTCCCACCTTGATGAAGATCACGTGGTTTACAATGACACTGGGCATCTGCCTGCATGGCCTGGGCATGTAATCATTAGGTTGAGTTGCCCTCGTGAGAAACTATTTTGAAAAACTTGATTTCATTTATTATATTTCCAAGAAAAACACACTTATTTTCTAATGCACTACCTCTGACGCCTGATACAGAAATAGTAGTGGGCCTCTTTTTCAGAGAAAACAGGCTCAGAGAAAACAGTGCAAGATCAAGGCTAGATAGAATTTTAGACTTTGAATCATTGGGGTATACAGGACAAAACTGGGGCCCAGGGAGGGCAGGTAACGTATGTTCATAGGACACGTAGCTAAGTTAGAGGCCATGGCGAGAAGGGAAGCTGAGGCCTCCTGACCAGCATGTGATCTGCCTTTCTGTCTGACTGTCACCTGAGTGTGTGTTCTTCTCAGTATTTTGCCAGGCTCTCTGCTTGCAATAAATCACAAGTTCCTTTTGCTCACGCACAAAGACTAGCTTGTTCATTTGTTCCAGTTTTATTTTTGTGCTACCTGTGTGTTCCCCATTAGACACGAAGTAGAACATTTTTAACACAGGTTGTTTTCCTCCCACATCTTTAACACCTGATAATGTTTTGCTGTTAGGACATTAGTCATCTTTCTATGCTGATGTGACTCAGAGTAGGACCATCTGTGAGCTGGATTCCATATTTCCAGACTAGATCCACCAGTGACCCACTGGGTGACTGCTGGGAGGCCTTTGCTCAGGTTCAGTTTGATAAGGAAGGAGTATGATCCTCTTTGTCCACTTAAGGTCACTAGGTTAAAAAAAAGGTAGCAACAAAATAATAAGAATGCCTTGAATGTACATAATACACTATATAATTAAACTATAAATAAAATTTTAATGGACATAATGATTGCTCTTAATAATTATTTTAAAAATAAGCACAGCATTGTATATTGGCCATATTCTACCGTCACAGAGAGTGTACCCTTCTAACTGCTCGAGGACACATCCTAACTATGTAATTTTAACTCTGTCACCACCTCTGTAACCTTAAGCCATCATTTAACTGTTCTGACATATTTTCTCATCTGTGAAATGAAAAGTCTGGACTCTTGCATTCCTAATTCCATGACTGAAAACCTGTCAAGTTTATTAATATACAAGATGTTTTGCCTAAAAGCATAAGAGGTAAGAATAAGAAGGTGGTATGGTCATAAGATAATTAAATCACTTTAAGAAACCAGAAATCCAGGAAATGAAGAAAAAGAAGAAGGAGGAGGAGGTAGAGGAGGAAGGGAAGGAGAAGCACTTTTCTCTTATTTGATTACATCACGAGTCTGAGCCGGTGTTAATGTACCTGCAGTTTCAGCCTGACACACCTGCAGAGGTCTCCTCACACTGGCTGTTTTACCTAGAAAGTCAAAGTCCAAGAAGAGAAGGCAGAAAGATACTTTTTTACATACCCACGTTAAGCACTCAATGAGCTGTCCAGGGTCAAGCAAAATCTCCCTAAGAGCATTGCTATCACCCTCCCCTGCCTCTCCGGTTCCTCTCTCCTTCCCAGACTCTTCAACAAGATGGTACTGAGGGCTCATTCAGGGCCTGAAACAACGCTAAGTGCTTTACTATGTATTCATTCGTTTAGTCCTCACAGCAAACCTAGAAGATGGGTACCGTTAGTAACCCTATTTTATGGACAAGGAATTTGAGACAGAGAGTGGTTAAGTAATATACCCAAGGCCACACAGCTGTTAAGCCGCAGAGCAGGATTCAAGCTCAGTGTATCTTCGATCAATGTCTGTGCTCTTAAACACGGACTTGAAACTCTGTAATCAGATGCTCCTGTGTCCTCAGATGAGATAGATGGTTAACCTGGGGTACATCTTTAAACTGAAAACACTAAAACCTACCTCCTTGGGTTTTAGCAAGTATCAAATATATATGACACTTGGTATATAGGCAGGGCTCAATCATTTTTTTCTCTTTCTCTTGGAAGTCTCAAGTTAGATCTCTCCATTTCTCGGCCTACAGAGCCATAATTCTTTTTATGGATCATTGCTCATTTGTTACCCTTTCTCATCGTGACTGATTTGAGAGCCAGGTTTATTTTACATTGGTTCATCTGGGCATACAAAACGGTGTTTTATTTTCCTGGTGTTTATATGTGTGTGTGTGTGTGTGTACGTGTGCACACCCTGGTTTAAAACTGTATCTTCATATGTACTAAATAAATGAATCCTTCTCAAGGGTATTTGCTGCCTGAAAAAAAAACACAAAAAAACCCCCAGAAATACGGCTTGTTCAAATTTGATAAGCAGAGGTTTCCAGCTGCTATTCATTCAATCTGGCCAAACACTTTATGCTCAATTTGAAATTGGTTTCCTTTAGTTTTCAGGCTCCTAATTGATATGCCAGGATTGAACTCGATTTCCTCCTGATATCTTAACTGCTTGGTTCTATCCACGTTTACCAATTGTAGAGTTTCTTTCATGAGAAAAGAAATGATTTTTAGAGGAAAAAAAAATCACAACTCTTTTTTCCATCTGTCTTTTATTTAAAAGATTTATAGTAAAATGCCTTGCCTAAGTTCAGTTGAATTTCAGTCCTTAAATACCAACTTTATATTTTTATTGGCACCTCCTACAACCAATCCGAGGCTGATACCCCACAAAGCAGAACCTTATTTCTATGAGCAATTAATCTTCAATTTTCAAGGATAGTAATTTTTGTGAAAAATATGTCAAAAAGGAAAGACTATAGGTCATGTAATTAGGATAAAAGAATGTAACAGAGGTTTTTAAAACTGTAAAAGAGTATCATGAATAACCATACACCAATAATTTTGAAACCTATATTACACACATTAATTTTGGAGAAAAATGTAACAAGCCAATATTGACACAAGAAGAAATGGAAACTTAAGTGCACCAACATATAAATATGTTAAAATTGAATACATAAGATCCTCCTCCTGCCAAAAAAAAAAATACAGTCCTAGGCTCAGATAATTTTATGCCAAACTTCAAAGGAACCAATAATCCTGATCTTAGATAAATTGTCCCAGAACACAGAAAAATAAGGAAAGCAGCCCAGTTCACTTTATGAAGCTATCATTTTATATCAAAAACTAGGCAAGGACATATAAGAGGAAAAAAATTATAGGTCAATTTCATTTAATAGATGCAAAAATCCTAAATAAAATATTAGCTGGCTGAATCAAATAGAATATTTAAAAATATATCAGGATCAAGTAGGTTTTCTGTAACCCAGAAAAACACAATAAATACACATTTTTTAAAACTCCATTTAGGCTGAGCACAGTGGTTCATACCTGTAATCCTAGCACTTTGAGAGGCCGAGGCAGGAGGATTGCTTGAGGTCAGAAGTTCGAGACCAGCCTGAGGAAGAGCAAGACCCTATCTCTACAAAAAATAGAAAAAGTAGCTGGGCGTGGTGGCACGCACCTGCAGTCCCAGCTACTCGGGAGGCTGAGTATTGCTTGAGCCCAGGAGTTTGAGGCTGCAGTGAGATATGATGGCACCACTGCACTCTAGCCTGGGTGACAGAGCAAGACTCTGTCTCCAAAAAAACTCCATTTCATTCATGTTAATACTAAAGAAGAAAAATTACATAGTCACCTCAGTAGATATAGGGGGGAAATCTTTTGATGCATTTTAATGCCAAAGTAATATATTTTTTAAAATAGCTAAAACTACAAATATAAGTTCTGTAACATGATAACAAGCTACATGCCAAAAACCTACAGCAAGAATTATACTTTTGTTTTATTGTTTTAATTTTTAGAAACACCAAGTGGGTTTCCTCACTTCAGCCTGGTCCTTCAAAAGAAACTAACGGCCATTCCTCTAAGAAAACCCAATGTCTTCTCTCAGCCCTACCACCAGCAGTGCACCTGACAGCCAAGCTTTGAAAAATGGTCACCTAAAGACGCTCCATTTTCCTCTCCTACATGCTCCTGGTAACCACTATTCTACTCCCTGCTTTGTGAGTTTGACTACTTTAGATATCTCATTTAAGGGGGATCATGCAGTATTTTTCTTTCTATGCCTGGCTTATTTCACTTAGCGTAATGTCTTCCAGGCTCATCCATGTTGTTGCAAATGGCAGGATTTTCTTCTTTTTTAAGGCTGAATAATATTCCATTGTCCATGGGTATAAAGTTTCAGTGATACAAGATGTATTAATTCTAGAGAGCTGCTATACAACATAGTGCATATAGTGAACAATACTGTAACAATAATGTAAAACTTTGTTAAGAGGGTAAATGTCAAGTTAAATGTTCTTAACATACACACACACACACACACAAAACCTAAATGGGCAGGAAGAAACTTTAGGAGGTGATGGATGTCTATTACATTGGTTGTGGTAATAGTTTAAAGGATGCATACATGTGTTCAAACCCATCAAATTGAATATATTAAATATGTACGGTTTTTTTGTATAGCAATTATACCTCAGTAAAGCTATTAAAATATAAATTTGTATATGTATTTATTCACATGCTTATTTACATATATATTTATTATGGTATATTATGCCATGATGGATACAAATAAAAATATAAATCCAAGAAAACAAATAGATAATGTTTGGAAGTAATGGCTGGCAGACAGAGAAATTGCTAACAAAATTAGTTTTCCCGAGAACCCAACTTCCACCCATGGTGGTTTACTATACACAGCAGAAATCACAGATAGAGAAAAATCAGTGTCACAAGAGAGTAGGGAATGAGATGTGAGCATAATGACAGGGTGTTCAATTGAAGATAAATTTACTGTTCCTGAAATGCTAGCTTGAAATTTAAAGCTGTTGACTCTTATGAGTTGGAACAAAGGCAGGAGCAATAGGCCAGCTTTGGCCCTGTTGTACCGAAAGATAGGATGCCATGGCACAGAGACAGCAGATAACCCAGACATAAGTTGTGATTCTTTGAAAACAGATTTTCTGTTTTCATGGAGCTATGTTTAGGCTAATAGCAGGAAAGGGAGAAAGAAAACAGAGGGACTCAGACTGGAAGAGATGTACATCACAGGGAAAATGTAAAAAATATCCATTCATTGATCAGGAAACATTTATTGTTTAGACACTGATAAAGGCATTATGAATTTAATAACACTAACTGTAATAATAAACATTGAATATTTGCAGTGTGCCAGACACTCTATGGAGCCCTTGACAAATATCACCTTATTTAGTTCTTACAACAACCCTAAGTAGGTACTACTATCATCGACATTTTGTAGGCAGGGAAATTGAGGCTTCGACAGGTTAAGTAATTTGCTCTGGGCCACACAGATGGCAATAGCAGAGCAGAGATTCCTGTCTAATCTAACCACAGGCTCTGTGCTCTGAACAACAGTAAAAAAGAGGCATGTTTTCTCCTCTTGAAGCTCTAATAGCAGGGGAGACAGAGACAAGTAAAGGATCAAATATTAATACAAAATGTAATACTAATAATGAAAGCTATTTGTCAATGAACATTTTACTCTCAGCAATCAGTCTGGTGCTAAGAGCTTTACCAACATCATCCCACTTAGTCCACCCCATGCACCTATGGATGGGGATTGTTCTTCTCAGTTCATGGAGTGAGAACTGACACCCAGGGAGGGAACAGTGACTTGCAGGTCACCCAGCCACTGAGAGGAATATCTGAAATTCCAACACAGGGATCATTGTCTCCAAAATCCAAGCACTAAACTACTCTTCTACATGGGCAGGCCACTAATTCAACCTTGCTGGAGGGTAGGGTGGAGGTAGGTTAGGAAGCTTCCTGGAGGAAGTGCCATCTAATCTGAGAGTGGAAATTCACATAGTAGTAAAACACTAAAACGCTTCATACTTGAGGCGACTGTATGATTTTACTAACCAAATAATCGTTTACTAGGATGATGTCTATTTAAAAGAGTTGTTCGATATTTATAGTATACTTTACCCAGGATTGCAAGAATCTTAATGTTTGGGAAGAGAATCTAGCTCATACGTGGGTCCGAGAGAGGTAAGACAAAGACTTCAAATGACTTTTCACCTACCCAACACTCCTTGTCTTCCTAAATAAAGTACAGAAACATAGGAATTTTATAATTTTTCTTCTCTTTGCTATTTCTATACCATGCAGATGTGTTTGTTGTCCTCCTATATTAGCATAATTTTTTAAAAGTTAACTCTTCCACTAGACTATGGAGGGAGAGAGAGATTGAGAGAGAGAGCCTGAAATTTCAAATGTCTCAAGCTCTTAGATTTAGCCATACCTCAACTATCCCCATATTTTTCATTTATATGAATGAATAAATTTTCTTTGTTGCTTACATTAATTAGAGTTGCACCTCTGGTCACTTAAAACCAAGAATCCTAAATAATGCAGTGACCATTAAGGATTCCGTGATTCTGTAAATTGATTAAATTCAATTGGTACATGCGTTAACCATTAACTTTAAAGAAAGTCCCCAAATCAGAACAAATCTAAATAATAGAATAAAGAAATAAATGCCTTTTCATAAAAAGTAAGATGGAAGAAGAGCATAAAAATAGAAATACTGTGAACACAGTCACATGCCACATAACAAAGTTTTGGTTGATGATGGACTGCATGTATGAGAATGGTTCCATAAGATTATAATTCTGTATTTTTACTGTACCTTTTCTATATTTAGACATGTTTAGATCCAGAAATACTTACCATTGTGTTACATCTGCCTACAGTGTTCAGTACAGTAACATGCTGTGTAGGTTTGTAGCCTGGGAGCAATAGGCTATCCCATATAGCCTGGGTGTGTAGTAGGCTATCCCATCTAGGTTAGTGTAAGTCCACTCTACTGTGTTCACACAACATGAAATCACCTAACAACACATTTCTCAGAACACATCCCTGTTGTTAACACATGACTGTGTACTGTTATCATGGTTATTTATCCAAAGAAAGAGAAATGAAACTCCTAGAGTATGTGAGGCAGGAGATAAGCTTTAATTTGTCTTTAAGGTGAACACCTGCCAATGAAATGTAATTTGAGTGGCACCCCCAAGTCCCTTGTCCCTATTTTTGATATTCTCACATTAAAGAAGTATTTTAAATTTTGGACAGCTTTGGATTTTTCAAGATTCATTTATAAAAAGACAAGAACCACCCAGGGTAGGGAGGGTGGTCACACCTCTAGACAATATTTTTCAAATTATCCCATAGAAACACCTCTATTATCAGAGGGGCAAATAACACATGCACACACCCACCAAGGGAAATCAGGAGGTTTAGCGCAAAGGTTCCTGGCCCAAGCAGAAAATATCTTTGAAGTCTTCTGTCTGGGCTTTAAAATGTCATATAAATGTTTCGTTCTATTTCATATTCTATTTTATTAAATATATTAATAAATTATGGTATATGTATACCATGGAGTACTATTCAGCTTTAAGAAACAATGGTGATATAGCACCTCTTGTATTTTCATGGATAGAACTGGAACCCATTCTACTAAGTGAAGTATCCCAAGAATGGAAAAATAAGCACCACAGGTACTCACCAGCAAACTGGTATTAACAGATCAACACCTAAGTGGACATATAGGAATAACATTTATCGGGTGTTGGGCAGGTAGGAGGGGGAGGAGGGGATGGGTATATACAAACATAATGAGTGAGATGAGCACCGTCCAGGGGATGGTCGGTCACACTTGAAGCTCTGACACGAGGGGGGAGGAGGAGGCATGGGCAATATACGTAACCTTAACATCTGTATCCCCATAATATGCTGAAATAAAAAAATGTTATTGAATGCAAACTCTAAAAATAAAATATATTAATAAAACAATGTTTTAAATTGCCATCTGCAATTGGAAAAGTTCTGTAGCATTTTACCCTGTGCCTTTGCATGTCATCAGCATACCACGTGGGCACAGAGTAAGGTGCTGACGGAGAACACCAAAGTCAGTGGCGGGTAACAGCGGATCTGTCCATTTGTCCATTTCTACAACTGTGATCTTAGTACAGGTTGCCACCATTGTTTCTCTGGATCACAGCACGTGGCTTCTGAGCCATTGCTTGCCTCCACTCTAATATACTTTCTGCTTTGTATTCAGAGCACAATCTGCTACTTAAAACCCTTCAGAAGCTTTTCATTGCTATCAGGAGAAAAATCTCTGGCCTCCAGTAATTTGTCCAACCTCATCTCTTTTCACAATCCCCACATTCTCTGTGCTCCAGACTGGCCTCCAGCATGCCAGCTTGTTTCCTCGCCAGGGTCTTAGACTAGTCAACGTCCATATCTGACATATTCTTCCCCTTTCCCCTTACCCTTTTTTTTTTCCTTTGGGCCCTCTGAGTAAGTCCATTTGCTCCTATTGTGCTCTCTGAGAGCATTGTGTATCTCCCACCCACTGGTACTAAGCTCCTTAGCAGAAAGGTGATGTCTTCTTTGTGCACCAGTCTGTTCCTGGTGCCTAACACCTTCCTTGACACATAGTAGCTGTTCAATAAATGTTTTGCAAAGGATTGAATGGAAGAATGAGCTAGTGAATACCTTGTCTCCTTTCAGGTCCATAAAATTAATGTGAATAAGAAAAAATAAGTAACTTGAAACAATTTTCTTAGCAAATGCAACACATTTTCTTAAAAGGTCTTTCTAATTATCAGGAAGAAAAAAAACAGCAAGAAAGCTTTGTGAAAACATTATGAGAAAGAACCTCGTGAAGGACTTGTAAAAGAATATATTGTATTATAAATCTCTCCTTAATCTTGACACCCAAGTGCTCCTAATCAGAGCTGTCCCTAAGAATGTTAAAGGAAATACCAAGGTCTTCTTAAGTTTCTGAAATTTCAAAACTGCTATAGCTATAAATAACTATCTGGGGGTTTTATTTTGTAGTACGTTATTTCCATTTGGAAGCACAGAGAAAAGAATGTTTTGTTAACAAGTAGCATCCCTTGATAATAATCCTTGTATTGACCTGAGACAAGATGGTGAAAAGGGAGTAGAATAAACTGGAAATGGAACACAGAGCGTTCATTCAATAATCATTCCACGAACTTTATAGGGAACCACTTGCTTAGAGACACAAGGATGAATGACTGACATTCCCTGCCTATAGGTAGCTCAGGGCCTGGTAGGGAAGACAACTCACCATCAAAGAGTCACTAACAGCCTGCGATTTGGATAGGGTACATAGCTCTCTAAACCTCTTTCCTCATCCGCAAAAAATTAGGGAAATGATACAAATTTCTAGGAAATGTTAATCGCCATGAGATTAAATGAGATAGTGACTGTGACAGGTTTAGCATAGTACCTAGTAGATAATCATTTATATCACATTTATATCACAAAATAGTCATGGAATACTATGTAAGCTTTTGCTTACAAGGGACAGAAAACCTCAGTAGTGGTGGCTTCAGTCATGCAAACAAACATTTATTGTTCTGTTAACAAGAGTGGGCTGTCCATTTCGTTGTTTAGCAGTAATGAGGATCATGTCCGGCATCTCTGGAATTCTCTTGACCTGCCCTTCACTGTGGGAAAATGGCTGCGCTGATCTAACCAGAGACTTCTCAAGCGCCTCTCTTTTGACAGGAACAGATCTTTCCTGAGAAACCCTTTTATGCTCCATTGGTGAGTAACAAGTCGCAAAACCATCCTTAGTCTGATCAGTGGCTGACAGGAATGACTGGCTTAGACCAATCACTTGGCCTTCTCTAAGGCTGGCCCCACCGCCCTTAGCATAGAATCCGGCTCTGTCAACAAGCCTAAAGCACAGCAAGTAGCTACTGGTTAAGCAACTAACAGTTTCTTAGAATAGAGTTGGTTATTTTATTTTTGTAATGATTAATAGTAGTGGTATGGCAATGTCCTAAATTCTAAAAGCAATATTGAAGCTATAGTGGAAAAACAAAGCAGACAGAGATTGACTTCACAGTACCACTTCTTTTTGCAGTCTGCCTATTTGAGCACACACTGTAGACAAAATAGTGAAGACTATTATTACCAGCCATATCCAGACCACAGGATGATTATTCAAAGACCAGGAATTTGGGGTGTTGATGCTACCCCAAAAGAGGTTATTGAAAGACAAGGTCAGAGGTTTCGACTGTATATTACAGTATCCCTAACACCAGTAGTAATGTCTGGAACATAGTAGGCCTCCACTCCATATT
This sequence comes from Cheirogaleus medius, assembly GCA_008086735.1. NCBI lineage: Eukaryota > Metazoa > Chordata > Mammalia > Primates > Cheirogaleidae > Cheirogaleus > Cheirogaleus medius. The sequence goes on from VBSM01003169.1 coordinate 21,394,436, forward strand.
TGTTGAATGAATGAATAAATATATAACCAGGACATACCTCAGAGACACCTGGAAGGCAACTCTGTAAAAATTCCTGCGTTTTCCCACAGACCCATAGTGACTTGTGGGCCCTAGACACTTTCGCTTTCATAGGCTGAATTGGTATAAAGACTACTATAATCTAAGCTAGACTACATTCAATTTTTTTCTTCTTATTTTAAAAGAAATTAAGATTGTTTATTATTCAGCATAGTATGGGGGTACAAATGTTAGGTTACATATATTGCTTTTGGCCCACCCGAGTCAGAGCTTCAAGCATGTCCGTCCCCCAGACGGTGTGCACTGCACCCATTAGGTGTGAATATACCCAACCCCCTCTCCCCCTCCCACCTGCCTGACACCTGATGAATGTTACTACTATATGTGCACATAAGTGTTGATCAATTAATACCAATTTGATGATGAGTACATGTGGGTGCTTGGTTTTCCATTCTTGTGATACTTAACTGAGTAGAATGGGCTCCAGCTCTATCCAGGATAATACAAGAGGCACTAGATCACCATTGCTTTTTATGGCTGAGTAGAACTCCCTGACTATTTTGTAATGCACACTGCCACATAGAAAATTTAAAGAAAACAAAAAAGGTTTATGGAGGAAAACCCCCAAAACCCTAAGTTTACTTTTGTTTTTAAGTCAAGTTTATTTTGATAGCAATTTTAAAACACTTTGTTTGGTTGTTCTCTTCAAGACTTAAGTTTATCCTTTTCTATAAATTAATTCCAAAGATCCCAAAGCCTTCTGCTTAGAAGTTGAGTATCTGAAGAGGTGTAGATTTCTGGTGAATCTTTTTCAGAATCTATTATATGCTGGAAGGATAGTGTCACAACTTCTGAATCTCTTCTCAATCATCAGGACTGTCTAACACATTTACAGAGACAATGAAAATAGAAAACTCACATATTGATTTTAAGTCATATTTTCTGAAATTTTAAAATAATAAGCATGCTTATATGCAGATGAAAAATAAGGCTAAAACTTTGGTTTTTAAAATTAGAAATAGTGGCTGTGTTTTATGATCATTAGTTATATAAGTAAAGTAAAATTAAACAGATATTTGGCAATTTTATAATATTGATTTTATGCATTTGTTTATTGAACAAATATCAATTCATTACTTACTTTGTGACAAAGTGTTATACCTATATCCCCGGATACATAATGATGGGTTACCCACTCAATACTTTCTGAAGCTTCAGGACTAATTCTTACTGTCACTAGGAAGAAAAACTGTTTGGTATATGTACTGAGTGAAACAAAAAAAAAAGGCAAACAAAACAAAAACTTTATATCAATGAATTGCAAAAACTACTATTTAACTAGGTTGGGACCAAAGGTTGTAAGAGCTGTCGGCCACAATTATCTGAAAAGAACCCAAAATGTCAAGCTGACCTCCTAATGGTGACTGGGTGGCTACCAAGGTCCAGTGGTTTGTTCTTGATGCACATCCAAACATTTGGACATTTGTTCAATATTTAGCTAGAGCCTTTTCTTCTAATGTAGTTTACAAAAGTGTAAAGTTTGACTTGCTACAGAACATTCATGATTCTATTTTTATCATATTGAACAAATAAAAACAGTCCATATTTTGAAAAATAAAATAAATAAATAAAATAAATTCAATGGTAAATATATACAAGTATAATAGAATACAAATAACTGTTTAATGAAAAGGAGGAAGACTTTGATAGCATAGTTAGAAAATGAACGGTTATGTGAAAAAAAAATGTTTTCAAAACAAATCTTCTCAGATCAGAGTTCCAACAAAACACTGGGAAAGATATGTGATCAATTAGTTGAGTAATAGCAAAAGTATAAAATCTCATGCCAAGATGACAGTAATTCCAAATAGTTGAATAACTTGATTGTATAATGTAATACACATCTTCATTGGTAAAAATCGTTTTAGTCCCCAAAGATCATTGACACTAACATAGAAGTGGAGATTGATTTATTCACATATAACTGAAAATGTAACTCTGTGAGAAAAGAGATTTTTCCCTACGTTGTTTAATGCTTAATTTCCAGTACTTAGAATATGCTAATATATGCTAAACATATATTAGGTACTCAATAAAATATATGTCAAATAAATTAATGAATGAATAGAGTATTTTCAGATGAAGAAGTAGGATAGCATAGAGTTATGAGAACAATTTTTGGAGACTCATGACTCTGAACTCTGATCTCAGCTTGGCTATTTCCTAGTTTAAGACATTCACCAATTATATTTAGACCTTCTAAGTCTTGGTTTCCTTATATATATATTAATAAAATAGTGAATATGATAGTGTCCAACTCAGAGACGTAGCATGAGGTGTGTATAAAGTGCTAACCACAGGGCCTACCACATAGACTAATGAGTGCACTTTAGCCATTATTATTATCATTATCATTATCATTATTAGTTTGCCATAGAGAAGCAAAATGTATGTGGTTTCTTCTTACAGTTAAGACATATTTCAACTTCTGGATCTGTTTGTCCTTCTTTTCCAAGGTCTGACATAAAAAATAAAAAAGAAATGGGTCATAAAATATGGAAGTTTAATTGCAATAAGATTAAGTATGCTGGGGAATAGCAAAAAGGAATGAGGGTCATGAATAAGTGGAAATAGACAAAACAGAAATGCAGTAGAGAAAGGTCGGTAAAGCTAGAGAAAGCACAGAATCATAGATCAGGTCTGGAAGTCTTTCGCATTATCTAAACGAGATAATGAGGGTCCAGAGAAGTTCAATTACTCATTCATAATAATATAGAACTTCTGTTAGAACTCAGGTCTCCTAAAGCCCATGCCATATATTTTTTTTTAAATTTGGTTACAAAACTGCACAGTATGGATAATAAAGGATGAAGTATCTAAAACAGCCTCGGATTATTTGTGGAATCAATTGCTATCCTGCCATATTTTTACCCTTGCATTCTGATATAAAAATAGTTCATAAATAAGTTTTCTGGGTGTTAACAACAAAGAATTCCAGTTTCTTCAGTTAGTTAATGGCACAAGAGCCCAATAGACATATATTGCTTACAAAAGACTTCGAAAGTCCATATAGTGTGAGCTCAGTCACAAGCTGAATGCTTGATTCTCCAGCCCTGATGACAAAGGACAAGCTCTAATTGAACACTTAGATAGGTGATCTGGGCTTGAATCATGGCTTGTGGGCACTTGAAAAAATCCAGTTTCTTTTTCCTCCTGTAAATAGCAACAATTACTCAGATCATAATACAATGATATTTTACAGTTTAGATTTGGCTTTGTGTCTTTGATTTAGCAATTTGTCCATGGACTGGGTACACACGAAATAGATGGGAAATAAGTGGTGTGTTAAATGCTTCTCAACATAAATCCATAAATATCTGATCATATTTTGGATCCTAGAAAATGGGATTAATTTGAATATTAGAGAAGGATGAGCCATAGCAGCACATCAGAGGCAATAGCAGCCAGAGGTAAAAATCTAATAATAATAATATTATTAATATATATTGAGAACTTTCATGTGTCAGATATTATACTAAGACCTCAATATGCATTGTTTATTGCATTTAATACTCCCAACTACCCTTTGAGGTAGGGACAGTGGTTGTCAACCTCACTTGGTAGATGAGGAAATCAAGGTTCAGAGAGTATCCCCCAAGTGAAAATGATGGAGAAATTATCACCCAGTATAACAGGGTCTACAGGGCTACATTCAACTGCATGTAATAGAAAGAAGACTGCAGTGGCTTAACCAAATATTAGTTTAGTTATTTTTCTTACATAACAAGAAATCTAAGTGTAGAGAAATGAGGGCTGTATCAGCTCAAGTAGTCATCAAAAACTCAGTTTCCTTTTAGCTTCTAGTTGCACCATCCTCATGGTCAGAAGATGGCTGCTCCACCTCCAGCCATTGCATCTGTCATTCAGGCAAGAAGAAGATAAAAAGCAAGGGACAGCAGATGTACCAGCTGAATTCATTTCTTTTTATCAGGAAAATGATAGCTCTTCCAGTAGAGTCCTGTTTATATCCAGTTGACCAAAACAGGTTAACAAGCTACTCTTGCTACAAGGAAGAATAGAGATGAGAATATTTTTAACCTGGCACATTATTACTCTAAATGAAACTGGGATTCTGTTAGTAAGAAGAGGAGCGTAGATATTGGATAGACAACCAGCAGCACCTGTCATGAACTCAGGTGGCTTTGGGATGCTAAAGCTCAATACATAAATGTGCTTGTAACATCTATCCCAGTACAAAAGTTGGAAATTCTAAACATACCCCCACCTCTGGGGATAAAGAAGTTTGAGACCAACTTGTCACTTGAGTGATAGTTTTTGTTACATCACTTCTCCTGAAAACCCAGCCCTGGAGCAAAGAGGACAGAAGCCTGAGCGGTATCCCAGCTCTCTAATCGCCACTGGCCTCCCGTACCCTTTGTCAATGCAGTAAATGACCATCAAGCCTTCTGCTCCCTGATGACCAAACAGCGAAAATAATTTTCTTTGAGAAGACTTTGTTCAACCTAATTTGTGAGTAAAATTTCCTAAGGGCAGCAGTGAAAGGCTAAGATAATGAGGAAGTCTTCAAACTCAGGGGGACTGATGAGATCTCCTCTCAAAGCCACCCTACACCATTAATCAATTGTTCCTAGGCGGAGCCACAGAACCCAGATAGAGGTCAACGGATCCCATGGCCCACGGCACTCCAAACTCCAGTGTCCTGCTGCTTAAACGAAAGCATGAGGGATTTTGTAACCTAGCAGAATTCACAACCTATGTTGATGTTTCATATCGAGGGTTCAGTTCAAACTGTGGGGTGTCTCTGAGTAAAACAAAGTAGAAAATCAGGGGAGAGGTAAAAAAGGGGGGAGATATCACCAAATAAGCAGGATAAATTGATCATACAGTTTGCAAGAAAGAACTAAGTGGGAAAGGAAAATTAAATTTAGCATCTTAAACTACTTGAATGTGTCCTTATCTGAAAATTGCAAATACTTTTACCTGTCATTTTTAATAAACATTTAAATTTAATCTTATCCTTTTTTTAATCCAAAGCCAGATAATACATTCCATCATTTTCCACAAAGCATGATATTTTGATTTTTCTGATGCTCTGTAAACCAGATCCCATTGTGTCAGATTTGTAAATGATCTTTCTCTTCATTAACTTCCTCTGATGCTGCTTATATGATGAGATACTTTATTTATAAGTCAGAGTGTCTTTAGAAGATTCTGAAAGATAGATAAGTAAACATTACAAAATCTCCTTTAGCTATTTCTTATGTTAGCAAAAACCCCCAAATGCTAAACTCCCTCTTTGTTAGTTCATTCTTCCTCAGATTCTAGATTTTTCTTAGTAATAAGGAATAAATTTAAACAAAAAAGTAAAATCACTCACTGCAAGGAGAGGGAAATTTTTATTTTTATTTTATAAACAATTTCCTCCTATCCTGGTTCAGCCTGTTCTTTTTAGTCATGCTTGGAACAAGACATTGGGCAACAATCACATTTATTAGCAATACACAAAAGATCATCCAGAGAAACAATTTGGGCAGCGTGAAGGTTCTAATCCCATACCCTTTGGATATGAAACAGGTAGTCTTGTTCCATTATATATTTGGCAGCCTCAAGTTTTAATTCCTGAAGAAAAGTCCTCTAATTTGTCAGACAAAAATTTTCCCATATTTATACCAAAGGAGAAAAATCTATGTAGATCTAGTTCACCATGACAAAGATGAAGAGGCAAAATGATTTAATTTGGGATCTCTGATGTCTATTTTTGTCTTAGACTAAATCTTCTTTAATGAATACCATCATTTTTTTAAGTTCTGCAAGTCAAAGAGCATGTCAGATAAAATGCTTAGGAATCTTTCTGGACATAAAATATATCAAAAGTTAAACCTTGCATGCATTTTGACCAGCAATCCCATTTTGAGGGATTCACATTATAAAAATAATTAGAAGAGTGCATAACACTGATATGTAAAATATATTCATCATACTCATCATAAAAATATTTACTATGGTGAAATTTGCAAATAACTGAAATGTTCCAAAATAGTGCATTAGTTAATTAAATTATGATACCATGGTACAACAAAAGTCTCTGTAGTTGTTTAAAATGGTAATGAAGATTTTTATTTGTTGATATTGCAAAGATGTCAACAGTTCATTGTGATGGGAAAAAAAATCAGCTTATAGAATAATGTGTGCAGTATGAGCTCAGCTTTTGAACAAATTATTCTATATATGAATATACTAAGAAAAATGCATGAAAGCATATGCTCCAAAATGTATACAGTGGTTGTCATGGGTTATTAGGCTATAGATAATTTCTGTTTTTTCTTAATACCTTTTGGCAATTTCCTTTTTTCCCTCCCTTTCTTTTTTTAAACAATAATGAAAAAATTTTTCAAGAAGTGATTTCTATTTTGAGGGGGGAAAAGGAGGGGGAGGGGAGAGAAGACTCCTGCACTAATGCCTGCCTTCCCATCTGGGTTAGTGATATGCACACAGAGGAACTAAAGAGAGAGGTGGAGGGGCAGCAAGAAGGAAGCCTTCATCACACTAAATGAAAAGCACACAATATGCATATCAGTGTCCTGAGATGTACCACTCTGCTGGGAAAACCCAAGACAAAAGAATTATTGGACACAACAGTTCAAAGCATATTGCACCTGTCAAAATGTCTGTCATCTTCCATAGAAGTGCACCATTCTAAGAGAGAAAAGAGAAACTTTAGCAAAGTCACTCAGGAACAACAGCTTACTTTGTCTCCTTCCTCTAGCCAACTCCTCCATCTGAAAGCCATTGAGCTCCATGCTAAAGATTGCCTGGAAGGACCAGACAATAGGAAGGTCTCTTTCATTGTCAAGGACAGTTACACTTTGAAGATGACGCTCAAAAGAGGTTAAAATGGGTCAACAAGCAATTGTTGAGCCTATGCAAGGACATGTGAAGAGAACATTGTTAAAGTCACACACACACAAAATTCGATCTCAGAGAATTCAACTTTAACCTAGAGGAGGTGTGGGAAGGAAGGAACTAACAACACACAATACTGATTTCTGATTTGATCCCAAAAAAGAATTAAGGAGGGAGGGGACCTACCCCTAAAGGATTAATTAATAGACAGTTTAGGGATGGTCTTTGCCATTCCAAACATGCACCCACACCGTATAGAAAGATAAGTGCGATTTAGGGCAAAATAAGAAAATGTGATTTTTTAAAAAAATGATGTGAAATATGTAAGTGGGGCTAACTCCAATGCAGGCTGTTACATATTTAAGAATTATATTTTCTGGATGTACTTTAATAAATATGTATAGTATTTAGCCAGATGATTGGTAAATGGCTGGGGGTGGGTGGGTATATTTTAGCCCCAGTTATTACTTTAGTGCAATTTCTTAGAAAGCGTAAAAGCCTGTGTGAGAGAAGCTGCATGGCGAGTTCCCATCAGCCTGCCTGGGTTTATGGCCCAGCTCTGCCTTGCACAGGCCGTGTGATTTTGGATAAGTAACTTAATCTCTTTATTCTCGGTTTCCAGGGGTGTAGAAGGGGATAACAGTACACCACAGAAGTATTTCAGTGATTTCGGATTTCAGAATTCTGGCTAAAGGATTATAGACTTGGATATTATTGCACCATTGTTTTATGTTTCCCCGTCTAGGTTTTACTTGATGGAAATGGCTCTTCACTGCCAGTCAAAAATATCCAGCACATAGTGGATGTTCAGTAAATTGTCAGAACGGATAAATGGAGTAACTAAGTCTTATGCTGGGTTGAGCTCAAGGAAGAGGATTGTGTCCTTTTGAGTGGACATAGCCAGCACCAAGGACAGTGCCTGGCAGGCGGTGAGCGCACTAAGTGCTGGTTGACTTGCATCACACTTCTCAGATCTCTCACAGCGACTACTGGGACTAGTGAGGACCCATAAACACTTCACAATGGCCTCAATATCACTGACTTACAAAATCAGATTGATTCCCACAGAGGAGGGGAAACACAGGGTGCAGGAGTATAAAAGAAGCAGTAGAAGTCGGGAGCCTAAACATGGCAAAAAAACTTGTGAAAAAGAATTGTCACAGGAAATCGTATTTCACAAAGACCTTGAACTTTGCCAGAGGGCCCCCACACACCTTAAGAATTCTGGGGCATTTTTCCTAATATCAAGTCTTCCTCAAAATAACAGACTCTTCCTGGGTCCCTGCATGACTTCAAATCCTCAAGTTTCACATTAGAAGTTACAAAAATATGCCTTATTCCTCCCCTTGTCTGAGTAGTTTTAGAGTCTTTTATAAAAGAGAGTTGGACTAGAAGATCACATTTGCAAGCTGGCATTCTGTAATCTCAACTGAACTTTTCTAAATTGGAGGTTATATTAATAAATGGAATAGTTTGTTATCAACTTCATACATTGTTTTTTAATATAGAATTTGTTTTGTGGAAGATATTGTGGTGTTGTGTTTGTGAGCATGGCTGATGGAGGCAAACAGCCTCCAAACTGTTTGGCCAAATCAGTTTGTCTATTGGTGTTTCAGTTTCCACACTGGTAAATGGGTAATGGTACTGACCTCACAGTATGGTGCTGAAGGTAAAGAACATAGTATATAGAAAATTATCAGAGAGGAACATGATGACATTGTCACCAGAAATAGTGCTCAATGTCAGAGGAAGGCACTTGGATCTAAAAGGCCTTGAATTAGCCCTGCATAACCAATGATAATAGACATACTAATTATTGTTGATATTCGCCATAAAATAATGACTTGCATTTGTATACTACTATTACTTTTCAAAATGCTTTGATTTGATAGCAGACTTGATCCCCAAATTGTCCTTTTCAGCAAGCAAAACATGTCATACCAATGTAACAGTAAAGAAACTCCAGCCAAATGGTGGGGGTGACACTAAGTGGAGGTCACATTTGCAGGAAATCATCCTTGGCTCTTCAGATCCAGGTCAGGCCCAGCACCTTAGCTCGTTCCCTAATGCTCCCACTACAACATCCCATCATCCCAAAATCTCAAGTCAGATGTTGGTCAGCCCCCATAATCTTAAAAAGCACTGCTGTCTTTCACCAACCTCAAAACCGCCTTCCCTTCCCTCATTTTCTGAGTCTTCATTCACAGGGATGATGTTGTTTCAAACAAAAAGAATTATGTAATAATAATCTCTTATCCTGCTTCACTCTTCAAAGAGTTCAAATGTATTTTATGCTGTCAACCCACAATCATCATCTCCCGCTCTCCCCCACGCTATCAGGAGGTGAGGGGGTTTACATAGAGTTTCTATACTCACCTCATGTGTGTGTATCAACAATGTGGTATGGAACCTGATTTATAGATGTTGTTGAAACACACACACATATTCATATGTGCATATATACTAGCTTTAATCATAAAATGTATAATACAGCTAAATACATAAAATAAAATTTCATAATATATAATATAGCTTTTAAAGCTTAGTTGTGTATATATGCATATTATTATCATTAAAAATGAAGCTTCATTATCTATGAAATGCAGATAATAATAGTAGCTACTTCATGAAACCACTGTAAGCACTAAATGAATTAATATACTAGAACAATCCCTAGTACATAATGCACAATAACTGTTGCTCTCCTTATAATGTTTATTTTATATGTTATAAAAGTAGTCCTTACTTGTTAACAGTATTCACTAGACACTGTCTGAAATATTTAGTTTCTTCAATGCACCAATTTTTAAATTTGTTTAAAAAATTTTTAAATTTATTAATTTCTATTTTCTGATGCAACTTTCATAAAAACATAACAATTTGACATATTATGTCCTTTAAAAGGTAACTCAAAGCATGTAGTAATAAATATACCATAAGTCAAATCACATACTCCTGGAGAAATAAAAGCAAGCAGTAATTCAGAACCTATGCAATAATTATTTTATACTATTGGACCTTGTTTTAGTCCTCACTGTCTGTGCTATACATAAACACATATGATTTCCTAAAATTGATTCATCCTCAATTATGGCTATTTAACTCAGCACTGTTTTCAGAACTAACAGTGCTGAGAAAGATTTAACTATGTTTACCGTGGCACATTTGTGTCTAAGTCCTAGCACAAAAGGAGCTGTCATTCAGAAGGACTTGAGCACCTTTAGCTCATGACTATGACAGTCAGAGTTGAAAATGCTTCTCATCCATCACTATCTAAGCATGGCCAGGGCTAAACCAACTAACTTTTTCCCAAATGAGGACAAATAACAAGAGACAGATCATCACACTCCTCCAAGAAGGAATAAGTTCCTGAAGGGCTTCTTTCTTTAGCTCTGATTCTTATCTCACTTATTTAAAAAGAAATACTTACCTTGAACCCTATCAGTCTATGCAGATTCTGGTATATTTAGAACAGAGTTTTGAGCAATGTTTTCTCAAATGTGTTCCACAGGACACTAAGATATTGACAGGTGTCATTTTCTAAAAAATACATATATGTGCATACAAAACACACCTATGATGGTTCCCTGATTAAATAAAGTTGGGATTCTGGGTTAAACAGAATTTATCAGATTTTTTCATTGTGGGATTTCTCAGAGACCTAATGTGTTTCTATGACTCTCTAACAGCGCGCATCTCTCAGACATATTTATTATCTATGAACTTTCAATATCACAAAGCATTTTTCTGGTGCTAGTGTTCCATGGAACACACTTTGGGAAACTGCTTTAGAATATAGTGTACCTCATATTTTACATCTCATCTTTTGTCTGTTTGTATCCCTCTACTCAATTATGAACAGAATTTCTCCATTTGTATTGCATTTTCAGTAAATTCACTAAATTGCAGTTCTGCAGCTGAGGGAATCCATGTACCCTATCAAATACATTTTCTATTCTTGGAGTTGACCATTACAAAATTTTGGTTGTTCTAGAATAACTTAGTGCAGTGATTTCTTGACCTGAAAAGAAATCAGTTGTGGTAGCTCATTAATTAAATAGCAAATTAAAATATCACAGATTCAAAATTCTATATAAAATTCATGAATTTTCCCACACAATACTCCCCAACCAAATGGCATGAAGTTGAATTTATGATTGTCACATGAACTCTGGTGAGAAAATGCCATTATGTCTTCAGGAAACCAGTAACAATCACCACTGATAACCTGCACATTGTCTCGTAACAAAACCATTTTAATTGATAAAAAGTAAAAATAAACTTATATTTATTTATTATAAAGATAATATTAATCTGGAACTAAGACAGCTCTAAAGTTTGGGGATTTTTCTTTAAAGTGCATTACTCATAGGGAATGCTGATGTTTAAAGAATTTTAAAAGTCTTCAAAGTACTAAGCAGACTTCTAAACGTTAGGCAGTTATTCTTTATAACATTTCATTCCTATTGAAACTTTGAGACTTAAATTTGGACTTGAGACATGATGATGTCTTAAATGTAGGCATACTATATATATTAATTTGAACTGAAGCAAAAAATATTTAAATGCAGTAAGATTTTTACAACCCCCATGTATCAAACTCTATGAATCCAAGCCTGTGGGAAAATGGCAAGAAAGGTAAATGAAAAACTATATATATATGTGTGTGTGTGACATTGATTTTTGTTTCTCTCTGAAAGTTAAAAACAGTACATTAAAAAGAGAAAAACTAAACTCATAAAATCATTTGATAGAGTTGGCGTAAACATTGCATCAGGATGAAAAGCTGCTAGGCTAAGCTGTTAAGTTAACCAAAATCAAAGATATTGCCTAAAATGATCAGTCTAATAAAACATTCCCCAAGCTGCTCCAATATGGTCTATTGCAAATCAGCAAATTCAGCAAGTCTTTTACATTAAACTTTGTTCCAAGTGTTTCAGGGCTTCAAACTAGGATCCAGCTTCAGGTTTCTGACATAAAAACCTCAATATAGCCTGAAGAATTCCCCTGGGCACTTCAGGAGTAATCAAATTTCATGTTAACTATTAAATTACAGACATTCAATTATGTTTTCCAAACCTCCGCTTAGAAATTCTAAAGCCCCTTAGAAAACATCCTTAAACCAAAGGCGAGGTTGGCAAGTGAAACCGTTTACCTGCGAAAGCAAAACAAAGACGGGTCGTCACCATCCCAGGAGGCACATTGCAAAGTGGCACGCGATGTACCCCATCCCTATTGTGAGGCACGAATTCTTTGTAACACTGGGAGACACCGCGGAACAAAAATACTATTAGAAATGCTTCAAAAGGAACATTTTTTGGCTGCGCTAGAGACTTTTGACATTATTTATTAGGTTCAAAAATGCTTCACAAAAGCCTAACAATGGTCCTGTGGAAACCAGTCCATCTGAGGCCCTTTCTGTTGTTGTGCGCAGGCATTGATTTGAAGATGGGCAGCACTCGCGGAACAATCCCCTCGCAGCGGTCAATGTAAGTGAGCATTCACCACCGGCCTCGGAAGGGCCTGTGAACAAACCGTATGGAAACGCCGGGGTGGGCGGGGGGGTGCCGAGGAGCAAACCTTTATTAACCTCTTGGAGGGGAAATGGGTGGAAGCCCCGGCCAGCAGAGGAAGGGGCTCTCCTGCCAGATCGCCGTAGAGGGAGGGGTCTGCCCCAGGCCTCCTTTCTCCCGGGGGCTGGGGATGCTTGGGGAGCATCTCCGGTGCCATGGCAACCGCGCCTCTTCCGACTGCGTTTCCGGACTCGCCCCAGGGCCCGCCTTGCAAGTCGCGGGGTGCCCGAGCGCCCAGTGCGGCCGCTGTCCTCTCCTCCAGCTCGGGTTCCGAGGCGCTCTGCCAGGCGCCCTGCAGGGACAGGGGGGTCTGGCCCCTCCTGCAGAGGCCCATGGCAGAGGAGGGGCGCCTCGCGGCGGGACCTGGAAGGCTGCAGAGGCTGAAGGCGGTGGAGGGTCTCCTGCCGGGACCTGGAAGGCAAAGCAAGGCGGGCATGGCGCTCAGGGGTGCGGGGACCACGCCGCGCCCGCCCACACTTTAAAAATAAATCTCTCCTGACAACTGGATGTCTGAGAAACCAACATTTGTAATGTGGGCAGAGGGGGGAAAATATCCCCTGACATTACCCTCACGTGCTTCCTCACATTTCTTTAAGATAATAAAAATGCCAACTGTGCCTTTCCTGTTCTTTGAAAGCACTTCCCCCCACCAAAATGAGTTTTTTTGTGCAGAATCCTTATAAAACATTTTATTTCCAGGAAAACTTTTAAGGAGAGAGAAACAGAAGAATTGGTGACTAACATAGAGCTCCAACTTCTAAATTTGGGGAAAGTTTGTGAATGGAAAATCGTTAAGTTAGATATGCAAAAACAAATGGATCTACAGCCCATTTAGACTGACAATTGATGATTTTTTAAAATCTGAGAGGCAGTTACTTCATGGATTTTATTAAAAATTGCAAACCAACTGAAGATTAAAACAGTGAATTAACCTGAGGCTTGCTGTATACAACACACACATACACTCTAATACTGATAAGAGGTTCAGTTTCTTTTTTCTTTCTTTGCCCAACCAAATCATTTTTTCATGTAAAAGATGTGGTAACTTTTTATAACAGTACAGCCAAGACTGCAAAAGAATATATATGTATTTCAATATTTTCTATATATTTCATATGTAACATATAATATATAATGTATATTTATATATAAAATCTCAAACTTTTACCTGAGGCATTCTGCCCATTGACCTACATGAATTAAAGTCTAATTCTTCAGTAGTGAAGTAAGATAATTTATGTGCTTTAGACCATTTTCTACAAGTTTTTAAAGGGCTTTGAATAGCATGTGGATGTCTAGAATATTTGGAACAACCCATGGGATCATTCACAAATTCAAAAAAATAAGCAAAATAACTAAAATTCACAGTGGATGTCAAACAGCTAGTCTAACTCTAAATAATTCAGTTTAGTTCATCACACACGGTTCTATGCCTGGCATGTATTAGTCACCTCCCACTACACACTCAATATACCCAAGTCACAGAGAAAAATTTTTAGTAAATCTGATTTCTCCAATGAGAATGGTTTCCTGGTAATAAAGGTGGAATGGCATTTTAGTATCTCCAGGTAAATGAAAGCTTTCAAACCCATTGTTTTGTGAGAACTGGATGCTTAATAGCTGTTTATTTGGATTTCTAGTCTTGGCAGATGAACCCTTCATTGCATCAATATTTGGTGCAAGAGGAATCTACCAGGGAACATCAATGTGGCTCTGGAATTTGGAGCAACAGGACATGACCTAGACAGAATATGTTGTCCTCTGTCTTGAGCCAAATAATAGAAATGCCTTCCTTGAAAGCAATTTGGTAATGATACATTTTGCAACAGACTATTTTAGGGAGGCAGTGTAGTATGGTGAAATAAGCAAAGCTTCGAGGTCAGGCCATCATAGATTCAAATCCTGGCCATCACCTGTCCTATGTTTCTTTGTCCTTATCTGAAGCATAGGGGTGGTATTACCTACTTTATAGGGTTGCTAGTGAGATTGTTTGTTCATTCATTTATTCATTCTTTAATATTTGAGTGTCGTGCCTATTTTGTGCGTGGCAGTATTCTAGACATTGGGTTACAGAAGGGCATCGGGCAAGCAATATCCCTGCTCTTAAAGCTTACATTCTACTTGTGGTGGAGGAAGAAGGGAGGAAAAGCAGACCAATAGGTAAGCAAATGAAAAAATTATAAATGTGAGCTGCTAATAAATTCTATGGAGAAAAATAAAGGAAGTTAGAAAAGACCCAAGTAGGTAACATTTCATTAAAGATTTGTAGTGCAAAAAGAAACTAGCTAAACAGCAGAGGGAAGAACGTGATAAAACATTGAGTGTCAAATACATAGTAAGTGCTCAATACCCAACAGCTATTACTGTCATATTTTGAACCTTAATATAGGAATGCTGTGACATAGTGTCAGAACGAAAAGCTTGAATTCTAGCTCCAGCCCTAAAGTTACAAACATCTATGGGCCTCAGATTTCACATCTAAACCATGGGAAAGTAACAGTTCCCATCTCAGAGGAGGGCCATATGAATCAACATTGAAAGTATATGTTCAAATTTTAGCACATTGCCTTGTACATAGTAAGACTCCAAAAACGTTAACCAACCAGCATCATCTGCTTCTCATTCTCAGCCCCACCCTCCCAGATATGAAGGAGTCTCTGACTCAGCCTCTTGGGAAGAAGGTCTCCCAGCCCCCTTATGGAGCTCTTTCATCCCAAGCAATAGGTTCTCTTCTAGGTCAAAGAAAGTTCTCATTTGTATTAAGTCAAAATCTATCTCTTTCTTCTTTTGATCAATTCCAATGAATTGTACAAACATACGAAGCAAAATCTACTCCAAAAGTTTCCTTAAAAAAAAAAAGGCTACATAACATCAGTCTAATCTTTCTTCTATTACACATAATGGTTCATAGACTATTTAGAGACAAGCAGTTTTTCCTTACATTTTCTCTCCTCCAGTCTGAACACTAGCACTACGAACACCACCACCATCATCACCAGCACCATTCAGTCCCTACAATGTTCAGGAAACTTTATCAATCCTTTAATGACAACATCTCTTCAAAGTAGTAATTGTCATTAATTTACAGATGAAAAACCTGAGCTCAAAGACATGTATAGGACTTGATCGTGGCTACACAGCTGAAATGGGAGAAAGCTGATATTTGAGCCCAGATCTTCCTGGTGCCAAAGCTCATTCATTCTGGGACATCTCCTTACTTATAATCATTCCTTTTATTACGATGTGTGAGTTTGAGACACTTCATTATTATATACATTATCCTGTGCTATAAATTCATGGCTTCCTTATCTGTAAAATGAGGATAATAAATATTATCTGCCTGAGTGTTATATGAGGATTTCACAAGATAATATAAAATTCTTAGCATGGTGTCCAGAACATGGTAAGAGTCTCATAGATGGGGCTGGAATGATGCTAACAGTAATTAATAGCTGTCATTCTCAGGTGCAATACCTGAAGCACCAAATTACCTGTCATCAACTCACACCTGTTTTCTCCTTCAATACAATGCTGGGCAGCAAGGATATGTTCATTAAGGGTTGACTAATACAGTTCTTATCATACCTTTTAGAATAGGACCTGCCATTGAGTCAATAATTTTTGTTTATATTGAAGTTAAAAACAAAACATAACCAGTTGAAACAAGAAAAGAGTTAGGAACCACAATGTGATACCTACCAGAATTTCCCTTGGAGTCAGTCAAGGGCTGGTTCTGAAGTCTCCTGTGTCTACTGATGTGCATGCCTGCAGCCTCCAGGTGAACAGGATTTACTGAGAATGGTTGAATAGGCTTTTGTGCCATTGGCGGCCACATAAATGGACTATTCCAGGCCTGCTTGGGTGCTCCTTTGGCTGCATTCTTAATCTCTTCCCCAACAGTAAAGATCAGGGGGGCCTCATCTGTTTCACTGGATGGTGTTGGGGAGGAACAGTCTCCTCTGTAGCTTTCTTCTTCAAAAGAAACTGTGCTTACAGAAGACCTGGGGATTATGTACTGGTGAGTGCAAAGTAGTCTTTTATATGCCATTGGACTATGAGTCTTTTCTGGAAATATAAAAGGAAAACACATTAGTTTGAAAAACTATACTTTAATATCACCTACTAAATTACTGGCAGCAAGGATGGACTTTTTGTTGCTTATTTCATGTTTCTACCCTGAGCAAAAAGAAATGACAAGGAAGATGGGGACCAGGGTAGCTGAGCAGGAGAAGAGGAGGGAAAGATCTGGAAAGGGAGGAAGAAGACTAGGAATGTTTTTGTTGAGTTCAAGCTGTGTTTTAGGCACGGTGTGAGGCCCTGGACATGTTTGTCATTTAATCTTTACAAGAACCGTATCTAGCAGATAGTATTATTATTATCTCAATTTTACAGGGCAGAAAGCTAGGTTACGCTTATGGGTTGAATTGTGTGCCCCCCAAAAGATATATGAAAGTCCTAACCTCCAGTACTTGTGCATGTGAACTTATTTGGAAACAGAGCTTTTGAAGATGTAATCAAGTTGAGATAAAGTTATGCTGTATTAGGGTGGGCCCTAATCTAATTTTACAAGAAAAACAGTTATTAATCAACAGAGTTGGAACTTGAATCTAGATCTTTCAACCCCACAACCCCATCTTGACTGCCCAAAACACTACCCTTGATGCACTGTCAGAAGGGAAAAAACAATCTCAGTTGTTTAAAACTGCTCTAGCATATTATAAAACATGCAGAGTAAAGCTATGCCTCACACTTTGATTCTTATCCAGCAGCTTGAGGTGGGTTCCTCTACCTAAATCACTTCCAATGAGAAACTAATAGCTACTGCATCAACTTGGACCATTCATATTGCAATTTCTAACTTCTCAGCATAAAGTAAACAGGAGAAAGAGTCCCCAACAATCAAAGACAGTAATGAGCAGAGCTGGTACAACACCAGGTTCCCCTGGCACAGAGGAGGAGATGCAGAGAAGATAGTTTAAAGAGATAGCTAAGAAACAAAACTGGCTTCCTAGCCTGTTGGTGTGGGTTAGTTATGGGGAGAGGAGACAGACAGAATAAAGGAGGAGTAATTCTCTAGACTGCACAACTGTATGGGTGGTGTGTGTGTGTGATGATTTAGGATTGGGATTTGAAAGTGTTGAGGTCTTTTTGGGGAGAGAGGTGCTGTGAAGAGGATGAGATGATACAAGGTGCATTTGCTTTTATCTTATTATCCAATCCAATCCTTTTTTCAAATTCCTTTTTTTCATATAAATAAAAATGAATTATGGCTTATTTATAAGATAAGATATTACTCACAATGGTGTGAGTGCAAGCCCTGGGGCTTGGTGAGCTGGGTTTGAATCCTGATTCTACAAATTCTACAAATTCCACAAATTACTAGTTGTATACCCTGGAAAAATTCCTTTAGGTTTACCCTGCCTCAGTTTCTCATTCATAAACTAGGGATAATTGTACCTACCACTAGGAATAGTATAAGAAGTAGATTAGATAGTGCACTCTAACCCCTTAGAATACTACTTGGCATATAGAAATATGAATAAATAAATAACTACTGAATATTAACATTATTAGTAGTAAAATAGAATTTATATTAAGAATGCTTAAGCATAAAAATATATAAAATTATACAATTTTATTTTTAAAGGACAAAGAATAAAAACTGGAAGAAAGAAAATGAACCAAATTAATAGTTGTTTCTCAGTGGTATAATTCAAACTTTGAGTACTTTAATGTAATGTTCAAATCTTATTGCACGGAATATATATTACTCTTATAATACAGAAGGCACCTTTAATTAGACAATGCAGATAAACTCTAGAGAGTTAATATAGTTTAGCATTCCTAACTGTGAATTTATTTAACCAGATATCTTTTCACCAGCAGTGACATGGAATGGATAACAAGATCATTCACAGAGGGAGCAGAATGAGGAAGTAGAAATTTTAAGAGCTTAGGGATCCGATTGGGTGGGTTATGGGCAGACACATTTGGACAAATGAAGGGCAATTTGCAGGACTACATTCTGCCTGTGGTAGTATGACCAAATGCCCCCGTTTGACATGGGTTCAATTGTCCTCTAAGAGATATGTTGAAGTCCTAACTTCATGTACCTGTGAATAGAACCTTATTTGGAAATAAGGTCTTTGCAAATGTTATCAAGTTAAGATGAGACCATCGTGGTTGCCCTTAATTATATATGACCAGTGTCCTAAGAAGACAAGAGAACAGAGACACAGACACACAAAGAATGTCCTGTAATGAGCGAGGCTGAGGTTGGAGGGATGCACCTAACAGTCAAGGAGCACCAAGTGTTGCCAGAACCCCCAGAAGCTACGAAAAATGCATTGAACAAATTTCTGCTTCAGAACCTCCAACCCTGCTGACATCTAGATTTGGAATTCTGGCCTCCAGAACTGTAAAAATAAATAAATTTCTGTTGTTTTAATCATCCAGTTTATAGTACTTTTTTATAGCAGCCCTAGAAAACTAATATACCCCAAATAGTTTCAATTTACACATTGTCCCATGGTATAATTGATCCTTGAATAACATGGGTTTGAACCGCATGGGCCCACTTTTATGTGAATTTTCTTACGCCTCTGCCACCCCTGAGTCCGCAAGACCAACTCCTCCTCTTCCTTGTCCTTATCCTCTTCATCAGCCCACTCAATGTGAAGATGACAGGAATGAAGATCTTTATGATGATCTACTTCCACTTAATTAATACTAAATATATTTTCTCTTCCTTATGATTTTCTTAATAACATTTTCTTTTATCTAGCTTACTTTATTGTAAGAATAGTATACAATACATCTAATGTACAAAATATGTGTTAATTGACTGTTTATGTCATCAATAAACTTCTGGTCAATAATAGACTATTAGTAGTTAAGTTTTGGGGGAGTCAAAAGTTATGCATAGATTTTCCACTGCATGGGTGTCAGTGCCCCTAACCTCTGCATTGTTCAAGGGTCAACTGTAATTATTGGTAGCAGTCCTTTTCACTTAAAAAAAAAAAAGTGTCCAGATTTGGGGGATAGAAAAGAGGAAAAACCAGGAAGTGGCAGGTGTGAAATGGGAGAAGGAAGAGAATGGATTTTTTGAGTTCTACTATCCAGAAGAAACTGTGCCAAGATGTAACAACTTGTAACAAGACACACATTCCCTGTGTTCAAGGCACAGTCAAATAACAAAGAGGTTGCTGGCCATGCTAGGTGCCAGACACAGTCCTCCTGAGCTACAACCTTGTCTGCAGAGGTGAAACCAAAGCAAAGGCCTCCAGCAGCCAGGCAGATAACAGAAATGAGAGAAAGAACCAAGTAGGAGTAACCTGGGGCTATGTGTCCTATTAAAGGGGGTGGGGCAGACACTTTCAGATCTTATCTTTCATTGTCTTGAGGCAATGTGGATCCAGTGTAGAAAGTCTTTCCGGATTTTCTGGAGAAGCAGAATATATATATATATTTTTTTACGTATGTGAAAACTTCTAAGTTGTAAATGTTGGTAACATTCATTTTTTGAAAAATGCAGTATGGGATATGTAAAACATGACTGTTCCCTAAATCATCACAGGCCATCTTTGGCCTATGGCCAGGCTTGTAAAAGCCACACTATCAATTACCTCCTATTTTAATGTCTTCACTGCAGAACATGATTTTATAAATATTCAGCTTGGAACAGTGGGGATGCATTTGCAAGCCCTGTGTACAAGCAGATCTTAGAGCTCTAGAAATCTGGTCCACCTCCAATGCTTTAGATGGAGCTTTTACTTTCATTTTAATTGGTTGCCCCATTTCATCTTAGTGCCCAGAATCTGAAATAGTAGACAAATGTATCAGGCTTTCCCAAATGCAAAGATAGATCTAGAATCTTTCAAAACAGTAGCACTGGATCTCTTGATCCCAAAAGAAAACAAACAACAGCTATAACCAATGACATTTGATCTGTCCTTGTCCATTGTTCAATTATTAAGAACAGGATGGAAGGCCTGAGGCACTTTACACACTTTCACATCCCACAAATTATAGGTAGAAAGAGACCTTAAAGGTCACTATTAAATTGGAACTAATCAAATAACACTTATGTGCACATCTGGATATAAAACTTATTGGAAATCAAGCAGGTGGGAGGGGGAAAGAAGGGATAAGAAAATTCACACCTAACAAGTACAATGCACACTATCTGGGTGATGAGCACACTTATAACTTTGGCTCAAACTGTACAAAAGCAATTTATGTAACCGAAAAGTTTGTACTCCTGTAATACTCTGAAATAATTTTAAAATAGCTCATCCGAGAATGAGCCTCCATCACCTTCAACATCCACCCCTATTTAATTTAAATACGTCCAGGGAATTGGACCTTACTACCTCTGCATCAAAGATTTCACTGCTTCTCCAAAGAGCAAGTAATTAACTTTGTATTTGCATATAATAGGACTTATATATATAAATGAGTGTGTGCATAAACATATATACATACGTATAGGGAATAATTATCAAAGTCACTGTGTATGATGTTAGGATAAGTGGTGATTGTGTTTATTTATTTCTTAATTGTTATTCAACCAATATTTATTGAGCTTCTACCATATACTAGGTGCTACCTCAATGATTACCCAGGCCACTAGAAATGGTCATTTTGAGACTAAATTGATCAGCTGATTTATAGCAAAATGGACTTTGGCACAGCAAGCAAGACCCTTCCTGTTTCACAGACCTCTGAATGAATTTTAGGTTTCTTCTATGATACAACTAGCAGGTTGCCTGAATAGATAGAAAAACCAGTCGTTTTTGCAATTAGGAAATCAGAACCAAAATCTGTTGGAAATGGAAAATCCTTTTGCAATTCCCCAATGGCTTAAACAGATACAAGTAGATCTACCATTTGATTTGGCTTTCATTCTTTTTTAAAACATTTTTTCAAATTTACCATTCTAGATAATGACAGAACTGGAGCCAAAATCCATAGCCCATGACTTAAAGTCTGGTGCTTTTTGTTAGGTTTCACATCTCTTGCATCTAACTCAATATTTCCCAACTGTGGCTGCACATTACACAATACCTGACATACTTCAGAAAATATAGATACGTGATCCTACCCCTGACCAACCAGTGAGGGTGGGGCCCACATATCCGTGCACAGTAAGTCCTTCAGTGATTAACAGCCAAAGAAACAGTCATGAGAGCAAACAGACAACCTACAGAATGGGAGAAAATTTTCGCATCCTACACATCTGATAAGGGGCTGATAACTAGAATCTATTTAGAACTCAAGAAATCAGCAAGAAAAAATCAAACAACCCTATCAAAAGTGGGCAAAGGACATGAACGGAAACTTTTCAAAAGAAGACAGAATAATGGCTAACATATGAAAAAATGCTCAACATCTTTAATCATCAGGGAAATGCAAATCAAAACCCACAAGGAGATATCACTTATCTCCAGTAAGAATGGTCTTTATCAAAAAGTCCCAAAACAATAAATGTTGGCATGGATGCAGAGAGATAGGAACACTCCTACACTGCTGGTGGGACTGCAAACTAGTTCAACCTCTGTGGAAAGCAATATGGAGATACTTTAAAGCGATACAAGTAGATCTACCATTTGATCCAGCAATCCCAATACTGGGCATCTACCCAAAAGAACAAAGGACAATCTACAAAAAAGACATGTGCACTAGAATGTTTATAGCAGGACAATTCACAATTGCAAAGCTGTGGAAATAACCCAAGTGCCCATCAATACATGA
>VBSM01003169.1:21416803-21441602 GCA_008086735.1 Cheirogaleus medius
TGGTATTAACTGATCAGTACCTAAGTGGACACATAGGAATTACATTTATTGGGTGTCGGGCAGGTGGGAGGGGGGAGGAGGGGACAGGTATATACATACATAATGAGTGAGATGTGCACCGTCTGTGGAATGGTCACACTTGTAGCTCAGACTTGTGTGTGTGGGGGGGAAGGCATTATACGCAACCTTAAAATTTGTACCCCCATAATATGCTGAAATTAAAAAAAATGTGTGATCAGGGTATCAGTCAGTCATCAGAGGTTTCAGGCACGGTTACCACTTTTATTCAGTCAAACAATCACGAATACACTAGAGCTATACCATCGGTGACGTCTCTCTCCTCAGGTATCATTCTATAGACAGTCTTCATTTCAGAAACCAGCATTATATTCCCCTTTACAACTCTCATGTTCCTTTATATTTTATTGGTTTCACACCAGTGATTTCACCTATGCCTCACAAAAACTCTCCAGCTACTCATTTTAGAAGGAACCTAAGTCTCAAAGAGAGTAAAGCATCTTGTCACACCACTAGTCAGGTGGTGAAGAAACTGAGTTTGGGACACAGAGTCTTGAGAGAGTTTTGTTTTTCTACTACACCATCAATGCCGGTGGTGCCAGAGGACACACCTGACCCCGGTGAACTGGGCTTGATGAAGCCAGGGATGCAAACCGCCACGGTGATAATGGCTAACAAATACTGAGCGCTGATCACTGGCCAGGCTCTGCTCTATTCTCCATGACTTGACCCATAGAAAATACTATCAGCATTATTTCTAACATACAGGAGAAGAAATGGCATCTTAGGCAAGGAAGTCAGGGACTCTGCCTAAGGCCCAATGAATGAAATTAGCCAAATTGGAGTTTGCACCTATGTTTGCCTCCCAAAGGCCCACCTTCGTAACTTCTCCATCGGGCTAGCTCAGGCTACTGATGTAAGGGCCCAACTCAGCCCAAATACTGAGACACTTGTATTTTGGTATTTTGTTTGTTAAAAAAATTCTTCTTCCCAATATTCAATTTGCAAGTTCTTTTAATGTGTAAGCATCTCCACTGCTTATTTTGCAGTACAGGTCTTCCATCTGTTGCTAATTTTATTTGAAATAATATTGCGGCAGACAGGAGATTTCAAAGTACAATAAAATAAGCCTCAGAACTAAAAAGCAATTTACAGAAACAATTTCCTATTCCCTTTGAGCTGCAAAATAGCTCATGACAAATCATGACAGATGTTGATGGGTTCATTTTAGACTCAATAGAGAAAGACTCCTGCACATTCAGCCCCTCTGAGGTGCCAGCGAGCATGATACTGACTCTACACCCACTCCTTGTAGCTACCCCTCAAAATACAACTTCTGTGTTTTTGTTCCCCATTCTGTCTCTTCTCACTCATGCTCCTAACTTCAGCATGTTCATGTTATGAAGAGACTAGCGACAACTGTCCTAAAGGGAGGAATGAAACACAGAGACCATTAATTTCCCAAAGCTCATTTTGCCCTTAACTCTAGGTACAAATAGGAGCATAAAGTGAATTGCTTTCATCTTTAGCATATCTAAAATCAAACAGAAACCTTAAATAGGTCTTCCGTCAACACTAAAAACTCTAATGTTACACTTTTTATAAGTAGTCTTAGACCACGAAACAGAGTTTAAGGAAGTCTGCCACCTCCCAGTCACCTTTTCTCCTAGCTGAGAGTGAAAGTAATTTTTAAGCTAATGGTGTTGAGGCTAAGGGAAAAGTCCAGGACGCCCCAAGCCCTGAGAGGTGGGAGAGCTAGAGGCCAAGTGCACAAGCTCTGAGCCCAGATTGCACAGGTGAAATCTATGCTTTACTCTTTCCTGACTGTGTTGCATAGGTCAAGCTACTTAAGTGCTCTCTGCCTTGGTTTCCTCATTCCCCAAATGAGAATAATGATAATATCTACCAAACAGGGTTGGGATGCAGATTAAATGAGTTAATAGACAAAGCTTACAGCAGTACCTGGCACATGGGAAGTACTCAGCAAGTCTTAGCTGTTACTATTATCCTTATGATTGTATTACTGAAAGTATTCCTTCCTCTCTCCCTCTATTGCTCCTGAATGACCTCTCTCAGTAGTAAGGACTCAAGAAGAAAGTAACATATTTTTCAGCTATCCAGGGATTTCCTCACCCTATCCATTTCTTCATTTGAAAATATTTTATTGAGTGCCTACTATGTGCCTTGCCTTATACTTGACCCTGGGGATACAATAGAATAAGGCAAATGTAGTCTTTGCCCTCATGGAGCTTACAATGTACTGGGGAAGGTGGCAAAACTAGGCCAGAGCTCAATGGTTAGAAATATCAGTGACTCAGATCAAGGGAAAAACAAGGGGCTGAGATGAATGGAGACCTGTGAAGTTGTCATTTCATCTGAAACAGACCTGAAGGCTGAAAAGGGTTTAGTCACTTCAGGCATGGGGAAACCGAACATCCCGGCTTGACACAGACTGAGATGTGACCCTAAGACTGACAGCTGCCAATGGCGGGAGGGAAGGGGCAGGTGAGGCACCAGGAGGTTGCACAACATGTGAAAAGCTACTAAAGGTTTCAATAGATGAGTGGAGACAGCAGCATTGACCTTTGAACCAGCTCCCAAGGGAAATGGCAGAGGGAGACAAGAGCGGAAGCCAGTTAGAAGGCAGTGGGTGGTCACCCAGGTGAGAGGTGATGGCAACCTCGTTGTGTGTGGGAGTTTTGTACAGTGAATCCAAAGAGTCAAACCAAGATCTGTTTACCTGGAGCAGAATCCTCGGGAACTATAAATTGATAGGAACATTTAAATGGTACATTTGATGAGCTGCTACCGGCTGAGTGTGGACTAGCTTGATAATAAAAACTTCCCGGGGGCCGGTTTTAGGGAATCCCTACATTTTAATGGGTTTTGCCTCAGTGCCCTCCACCAGTTTCTCAAGGTGAAAGTCTGAGAACTGAGAACATTCCTTCATGGCTGCGACAGGAGGAAGGGAAGAATAACCATTGTAAAAAACATTCCCGGAGCGTTCTCCATAACAAAGGCATATCGGAGCTTTATTCCAGCCTGAAGGAAGGGCATTTTTCCCACTCCATCCCCTTTTCGCTTTCCTGTCTTACCTAAGAGGGAGAAAAAAAAAAAATCAAAGCAATACATGTGAAAGTCACATACCCACTAAAAGACTGAGATTTAATCCTAAAATTATAGGATCCTTCCCCTCCTCTGCACCTTCCCATCACACCAGCAGGGCTTCAGCATAAGAACAGTGGATTACAACTAAGAGAACTGCAAGATACAGACTCTCTCTGAGGAAGAATGATTAGGGAAGCCCAAAGTCCAGAGGTTGGAAAAAAATAAGAACACTGGAAAAATGTGAAGCTTCTGGCACCTATAGCTACGGCAAACATTAAACATAGCCCAACACCTAGCCAGACTAACATAAAACCTCACACTAAAGATTTGTTTATTCCAGTTCTTTTTTTTTCTTTCAGAGATGAAGTCTCAGTCTGTTGCCCAGGCTGGAGTGCAGTGGCACAATCATAGCTCACTGCCTCCTCAAACTCCTGGGCCTCAGCCTGATCCTCCTGCCTCAGCCTCCTGAGTAACTAGGACTAGAGGTGCATGCCACTATGCCCAGCTAATTTTTTAATAATTTTTTTCAATTTTTTTTTGTAGATACAGGGTTTTGCTACATTGCTCAGGCTGATCTCAAACTCCTAGCCTCAAGCATTTTTCCCACCTTGGCCTCCAGAGTGCTGGGATTATAGACATGAACCACCACACCCAGCCATCATGCTTAGCTTTCAGTAAAAAATTGTGAGGCATACCCAAAGTCAAGAAAAAACACAGACTGAAGAGAGAAGGCAAGCATAAGCACCAAATTCAGATAGGACACAGAGGTTAGAATTATCATAAAAGGAATTTAAAATAACTATGATTAATATGGGCTCTAATGGAAAAAGTAGACAGCATAAAAGAACAGATGGGTAAGGTAAGCAGAGAAATGGAAATTCTAAGAAAGAATCCAAAAAAAAAAGAACAATTGAAAAACACTATAGCAGAAACGAAAAATGCCCTTGATAGGCTCACTAATAGATTGGACATGGCCAAAGAGAGAAATCAGTAAGCTTGAAGATAGGTCAATGGGAACTCCACCAAACTAAAACACAAAGGGAAAGGAAATTAAAGCAAACCAATGAAATGACACCACAGCACATACAAGAACAGTGGGACAATTTTACAAGGTGTAAAGTGCATATAACTGGAATACCAGAGGAAGAAATGAGAGACAATGAAAAAAATATTTGAAGTAACTATACCTGAGACTTTTAAAAAATCATGATAGACACCAAACAATGTATCCAGACACCTCAGAGAACATCCAGCAGGATAAATGAAACCAACGAACCAAACAAAAACAAATGAAAATTTAGGCATATCGTTTTTTTTAAGAAGGCATGTTTACATTTGCCTTTGTTTCGTTTTTTTAATTTCAATAGATTTACGGGTACAAGTGCAGTGTTGTTACATGGATATATGGTATAGTGTTGAAGTCTGGACTTTTAGTGTACCCGTTACCTGAATAGTGTACATTATACCCATTAGGTAATTTTTCACCCCTCACCCCCTCCCACCCTCCCAGGTTTGAAGTATCCAATGTCTATTTCTTCACTCTGTATGACCATGCATACCCATAGCTTAGCTCCCACTTATAAGAGAGAACATAGGTATTTCATATTTAAACCAAACACAAAGAGAAAAATTTGAAAGATGCTAAAGGGCAGGGGAAAATATACACCTTATAGAAGAACAAGGATAAGAAGTGAGAGAGAACGATTATACAACATGGTGAGTATAGTTAATAACATTGTGATGGATTTTGATAATTGCTAAGAGAGTAGATTTTTGTGTTCCTTCTCACCACAAAAAATGATACATGAGATAATATATATGTTAATTAGCTCAATGGATTCCACAATGTACACGTATTTCAAAACATCATGTTATACACTATTATTTTTATTTGTCAATTTAAAAATTAAATTAAATTTTAAAAAGCATTACAGCAGACTTCCCATCAGAAATCGCGCAAGCAAGAAGATAGTGGAATAAAATATTTAAAGCATTGAAAGGCAAAAAACACCATCCCCAAATTCTATATCCAGCAAAATTATCCTTCAACATTAAAGATAAAGACATTTTTAGACAATAAAAAAATAAGGAATTCATTGCCAGCAGGCCTGCCTTGCAAAAAATGTTAAAAGAAGTTCTTTAGGGAGAAGGAAAATAACATAGGTCATAAACTGATATCTACATAAAGAAAGGAAGGCTTAGAGAAGGAATAAATAAAGGCTTTTATTTCTCTTATTCTTAATTTATCTAAAAGATAACTGCTTCTAAAAGAAGCTTATGCCCCACTTGATCCCAACACAGCCCCCATGCCCTCTGTGTCTCCTTTCCCTGCTTTATTTTTATTCAATTAATATAACAATATCTCATAAATGTAATTGTTTTCAAGTTTCGTGTCCCTTTCCCTCAGTAAAATGTAAGCTCTATGAGGGCAAACACCATCTCTGAGTCATATCCCAAGCACCTGTCACACAGTAGATGCTCAGAAACGTATCTTGGAAAGAACAAATGAATGAATGAACTCTTCACCTCTCCAGTGGGCGCCCTTCAGTACTACTGCATCACCCTTCCCCACGTCGTCTCATCACCAGTCTGCAGAGTTACTGAGGGGCAACCACTTCACTTCTCTTTCCTCAGGGATTGGTCCACATCACTCAGTTCATCATAATCACCCATTCTGGTTCTGGTAGTCATGGTGACTTGCCCCCTACCAAGGATGTCAAAGTTTTGTCTCAAACACTAGTCCCCCAAAATTGGTTGTGGCACCAATGTTTAAAGAAGAGTTCTAGGGCTGTGTCTCAGTTCATGGGGCAATTGCTGATGTCTACCACGATGTGGGAAACTGAAGTGTGGGAAACTGAAGTGGCTATAAGAAGGGCAGGGATTTGTCATAGCTAAGGCAGTCTTCAAACTATGAGGGTGCCTGTCCCTGTTTTCTGCGGGAGGGATGTTCCTTCTCTCAATATTACTCAACCACTCTCCTTCCCCTAGTAAAGGGATGCGTGGAGTCAGCTTCTCACCATACATCAGAAGGTAGCAGCAGATCATTCAGATGTAGTTCACTCTCCTCTCACAATACCACCTCTTCCTCGTGACACCATCAGCCTTATTCAGCTACACTTAAATCACAGAAAATCTCCAGCCCAGGAACACAGGTGCATATTGGAATCTTTTATATATTTTTAAACTTCTGGGCTAGACTGCAAAATGTTTCAAACATGAGATATATTAAAGAATACTGGTCTGAGTGCCAGAGCATTTGGTTCTAGTGGATTGATTGATTCCTTGAATGAATATCTCTGGGCCTTAGTTTTTCTATCTATAGAAGAATTAAAATGATCTCTAAAATCTTCTCCAACTCTAATAAGCCTGTGTGTTTCTGAATAGTTTTTTTAAAAACTACACTGAACATTTTTTCTTTATCTTTATTTATTTATATTTTCAATACATTATCTTACCATATGAAATTTCTATTTTTGTAGGTCTAAAATGGTCAGCTATAGGCAATTTGATATATTACTACTTAATACCATACTACAAAAGGCTAAACATATATAAGTAGTTTAAACAAAATAAATGCCTCAGATTCACCCAATTTCATTATATGAATACCAATAATTTATTCATCCATTCTCTTATTGATAGATATAAAGGTAAAGTTCAATTTTTTAAAATTTTACAATGCTATGAACATTCTTGTACATGTCTTCTTGTGCATGCATCCTAGTTTTCTAGAAGTAGAACAGTCAAGTCGTAGGACATGCATGTCTTCAACTTTATTATATAATACCCATTGTTTTCCAAAATGTTTATATCAATTTACATTTTCACCAGCAGTGTATACAGTTTTTTGTTGCTCCACATTCTTGCCAACACTTGCTATTACTTGAATTTTTTTTTGAATTTTTGCCATTTTGATGGGTATACAATGGTACTCCATTGTGGTTTTAATTTGTATTCTCCTGATAACAAATGAACTTGAACATCTCTCCTCCCACTAAAACGTGCATCTGAATTGCTTACAAACTGTATAATTGTGGGCTGAATTTCAGTCCCTTTCCTTCCTCCTGCCCTGTGTATTCTACCAGCTGGTGAATAGTGACATAGCCCTGGAGGACACAGTGGGGAGTACTTGGAGAACCCGCAACGTGGATCATCTGCCTCTAAATGAATAACCAGGAGTTGACCTTTGGGGATTGTCCTCACACAATTTAACTGCCATGACCCAGTGTAATATTTCACATCTTGCTAAAATTCTGGCCAAGCACTATTTTGCATGCAATTAAGTACTTGGGTGATTCTTTTATCTAAATGATTAACTTATGCCAACCACAGCTTGCCGGAGACACAAAAGGCTTTATGCTACCTGCTTATGTTATCACTCCAGACAACACCTTAGCCTTCTTCTATGAAGCTGTTTCCAAGTTTCTCACTCTCCCCACTTGAGAATGTACAGTTTCTCAATGACCCTTTTAAAATGAGATACCGAGATCGGAAAATAAGGCCTTACATATAAATATTTTAAATCACATAAGGCAACAACACATATTCAGGAAACCAACCTTTCATTGTATTTTTTCTTTAAGAAAAAAGCTGAAGTGTTCTTCCCTCAAGCTAGAGAACTCAACAGGAATGACGATCTTTCTTAAATAACTCTGTGAATAAATAATTCCAATGAATAAAATTAAGGGGCAAGGTGGAAAAAAAAAGTCACATGTAGAGTCAGAAACAATTGAGAAAGAAGTCCAGGCTCCACCCAACCCCGGCCTTTATTGAAGGGATCACCAGAGATCTATGTAGATATTATTTTGAAATTTAGAGCTTCGACTTGTATGAACAAGAATACCCATGCTGAGTTTTTGCACCCCTCTGTGAAACAGCAAAAAGAACCCAACAGACCCTATTCTTGCATTAAAGCAACACACTGTGGAAAGCCTGAAAATAAACCATCTATGCTTGATTAATTAGGTTTGTAAGTATTGTTTCAGAACCAAACAATATTTCTAAAGATTTCAATAGTTCAAAGATTGCCCTATGGCCGTCTGGCCAATACATCTTCTAACACACGCGGTTTACAAGCATTTTTCTTCCCAATATGTTGTCTTTGGTTGGTGTGACATTGTTTGAGTGCAGGGCTATTTGGGTCAGAGTGGTTTTCTCCTCTGCACAGCAGTGGTGCTGAGCACAGCACTTCGACCATACATCTTCCATGTCATTTCCATCAAAGGCACATGATACTTCCTGGTGACCAATCAGGAGTGGTCCAGCATCCTAACAGAGGGCATATTGGCAAACCAAGCTTTCTTAATGACAGCCATTGTTCAAGGCCAACAAAAGGGAGGTCCTGAATATTAACATGTGGCCTTGTGTAAAGGTCACCGGTATGGCACATCCATCATATTTCACAACTGAGAAAGAGAACTTTGTAAGTTCTGTCGGAACCTACTGTTGTCCAAATAAATGTATTAGGCTGACAGCTGACATCAACAAGGCAAATGATCTTGAGTGATGATCTCTTCTTTAAACAAATATCCTTTCACATCTTTGAAGCAGCAGCAGACATTATGGTGAGAGATGGTGTTTAAGGAATATACCTCAAGGCCACAGGGGGTTAGAATAACCAGGCAACCCAATTAAAATATTAATTTAATAACATGTAATCATTAGGCCAAATGGCATCTCTTTCTAACAAGCATAACTTCCCAGACTGAAAAGAGAAATCACATATTTTAACATATCTATGTCTTGAATGGTCTTCTATAATGGTAAAGACCAACAAGTCCATGAAAATTCTATCAGTAAAATTTAGACTCTTAATATAATACAATTGTTAGAAGAGAACTCAAAGGCCTGGGTTTGCATTTTGGTTAAAGGCTAACAGAATTGAGGGGAGCTAAGTAGTGTCACATTCATTTAATACTAAACCTAAGAGCAAATAACAAGCTTTCTTGACAATTTTTATTAGAGACAGTTCTATGGTCAATATAATAACCAGAACCCCATACCTCTAATATTAAACATAGAACTGTCTCTAATCAAGATTGTCAAGTAAGAAAGCTTGTTATTTACAGAGATGAGGTTCTGGTTACTATACATCAACTTTTAAAATGTTGGAATTTATTTCTATTTAAGAGATCGAAAAAAAAAAATAAGCAAGAGAAAGGCCCATGAATAAGCATGTATCTTAGCTCCCTTACTCTGGTTTTACTGTCATAGGGGATGAGGAGGCAGGGAAGAGGAGGAGGAGGAGGGAAGAGGAGGAGGAGGAGGAAAAGCAAGAGGGGAGTTCCTTTTAGTTCCTTGGGTACATCATACTCTCACTTGACATGCAGATACTTTATTTCCTTGTGGAATATTTTTCACAGTCCTTCTTCCTCTAACAAATTCCTACTTCCCCTTCAGTTCTTTTTTCTAACCTCTGAATGGTTTTGATCCTTCCTTTCCCTGTATGTTTTCACAGTTCCTTGGACTTGCTTTATCGTAACAGTCAAGGTTTAAATTGCTTGTTGAATTATCTTGCCTTCCAAATTACTCCAAACTCCATGAGGAGAGAGACAGGAGATGTCTATTTCACCCTTGTAGTTGGTTCATACACATTTGTGCATAAAATAGTAACTTTCAGTGTAAAACAAGATCCAAGTCTATATCTATCAACTCTTGACTTATGATAAGTTTCTGTTAAATAAAAAAAAAAAAAGAATGTTCATGCATGTGATGCATGGATTCAGCATTGAATCAATTTACCTTGCCTGCACTAAGTAACTACAATACAGCCTCGCCAATTATATTCCGTTATTTCAGTGCAAGGCACAATCAGATAAGAAATAGAAAGAAGCCAACTTTTGAACTATCTTTGAAAATGACATTTTCTAGGAAAATTAATTGTGTAAATAGACATCAGAGGAAAAGTTACTCAAAATAATGGTGTTTGCAAACACTTATCCACTTGTCTTGGCATTGACTCTTCCTTTTCACCTCTGCACATTTACTCTACCTTGCATTTCTTCCACCTGGAATGTTCTCTACCTGTCCTTCAAGGCCCAGGGTAAGTACCACTCCTTTTGTGAAGCCTTCCCCTGCTGCTCATGTTTACAACAACCTCCCTGCTTCTGAATGTCTCTAGTTCTTTCTTCCTGTATCATCACTGGAAATATTGCAAATGAATGTATTAGGTGAGTATGACATTTTTTGTAAAAAAAAAAAGAGTAGTAAATTATTAGAGTGAATAAAGGAGCAAAAGATATGTATCTTTAGACTTTTCTTAATCCAGCCCAATGCCTAGCATGTTGCACTCTATAAATGTTCTATAAATAGTTGTTAAATAAATGCATTAATATATAAAAACACCCATTCTAAGTATTTAAGCCAGTTTTTTAAAAAGTCTCTTGTTGGCAATGCTTTATTACACATTACACTTGTATAGTAGTTATGTTTTATTCTGTCTGCTTAGGCAAACACACACACACACACTCATGCTTTCTTCAGGAAAATGATCTTATGACTCTGATTCTTTTAAATAAGAATATTCTTCCTCTAAGATTCTTCCCTTCTCTATCAAGATGGCACCCCACTCCCTGTCCACAGTTGATTGGTCCAGGCTTGTGCGACTGACCCATATTTGAACAATCAGACTCCTTTGAGGGATGTTTGCTCTCATGACCTAAGAGACCGCATCTCAGTTCTTTTCTGGAGCCAGATGCTGTAAAATATGAGCTGGGCACTATTGGAGACCACGTTTTCAGTCTTCACTGAAGAGACTACAGTGAGGAAAGAAGATGACATGCAGGAAGAATGAGCGGCACAAGGTGGAGGGTCCTAAGGGCTCTGGCTCGAACCTCCCCTGAGGCCCACCTCACCCCAAAGTCCATGTACTTTGGATATATAAGCCATCTTTCTTTTGACCAGTGTAGTTCAGATTGACCTTTGTGATGTCTGATGTCTAATCAAAATAACGTTAATAAAGCTAGTCACTATTATTTTATTTCATCAACTAAAAGTACATTTCTTTACAAGTTTAAACTGGTCTTGCTACCACAAATGGCTAAATTCATAAGAATGCACTAGATTAATCTGCTATTTCTCTTTTTTAAAAATGGAGTGCTAATGAAAAAGATACTTAGATAAGTTGTGAAGGATTCTTCATCCTCATAAATATGGTAAAATTACCATCTCTTAATGAATTCAAATAACAAAAGTGATAATGACAAGACCCCAGGTAACAATAATGCATAATTGCATATTTCCTACTGATTTAAAAAATATTGCTCAGTTCCACTCTATTTGTTTCATCCTACATATGATGAAGAAATAGGCTCAGAAATTATGTTACTTATTCAAGTTGCCCAACTTTTCATTGGTAGAAGCAATTTTCTAGGAGTGACCTAAAGTGCCTAGAACAATGTTTAGCACCCTGTAGATGCACATATCCATTAATGCATCCTCCAGCTCTATTTTTTAATCCCCCCAAATTCTGTCCTTTTTCCACCACATCACTACTAAACGCTCGAGGACCAAATCCTGAAGCTAAATTCTACAACCCTCCTTTCTGACTTAGGGCAGCCCCTAATCCTCTCTGCCTCTGTTTCCCATCAGAAAGAAAGACAGAAATAGTTATTATGTTCATCCAACAAAAAGGAAATTAATGGTTGATTAGATGCCTGTTGAACACAGTGAGGATGAAAACCAGTCTTCATGGTGAATTATTGAATTAGGGGGCCAACTTACAGTGAGGCTATGTCTACACAAAGCCAAAACATCCAGTCAGTTCAGCCACAGGAAAAAAAAATACACTTTAGTGACAGGAAAAATAAAATTAGTAGATCAGGACTGTGCAGACAAAATAAAATGAAGGAATGAATGTCAATACACTAGCACAGTTACAGTCCGGGCAGAGTTTACAAACTTAAAGTACATAAGAGTGAAACTTTTGATGCTCACTGTTAGAAAAGTAGACATCCTATTGAATATACTAAAACAGATCCATTAAATGTGTGTGGGGATATACATTTCCCTCCTTCTTCTTGATATTTCTATTTCATTTTCAGAATTCAAATTTAAGATGGAAATCAAGAAAGAACAAAGCCAATATCCAAAGAACCGAGTTACACCACAGCCCAGGATATTAAAAAGAAGACCTCTCCTTTGATAAGTCTGGCATATAACATATTATGATGCAATCATTCAACATGACTTAGTGTCATATTTGGTGAATTAAATATTTTATCTTCATTTTCTATGAGACACAAAGTATATTGAGATGCATTTTATCTATAGACAATTCTAAATAACAAAATTCATTTGGTGCTCACACTGATTTTCTCAAACCCCTTTTAATACTATGGCAAAAATCAGAATATCCTTTTTAAAATGTGTAATTTTTTGCTCGATTCATTAGACAGCAGCTGTTGATTAGCATTAAAGGCATATATATGTCAACTGTGCTTTTAGGAGATGTCATTTTAATGTCTTGTATCATTTTTAGATTTATATTTAAATTACAAGCACTTGCAATATTATGATGCTGTAATATTTGGAGCCCACAAACTCTAAATAGGCTCTAGAACTACATTAAGTATTCACAACTATTGACTCAGTAGGGCAGAAGGAGAGATGATGATAACTTTTGAGCAATTTTTCACTCCATTAAGAATGAAATGCAATGAATTAAAATTACAGATATTAATTAATAACTTATTAATTTAACTCTCCCAATAACCATAAAAGAATTAGACCTAAGAGGTAGACAAAGGAAGCATTCTTGAAGACAAATTAGAAAGTATAGTTTTGTGAACTGAGTCCTGAACCCCAGGAATGAACACTTGCAGCTGCGACATGAACTGTTTTCTGTTACCTTAAATACTACTGGGCCATATGGAGCATTTCTGAGAACCTTCTATTTTAAAATGTTCTGTTCATAGTTTTTGCTTTTCCGTATGTCTCATCCTTACTTCAGAGTTTCTATTCATTTCCATAAAAATAAGATCTTTGTTTTACAAGAGTTCATTTCTCCCTGTCCCCTCATCCCTATTATGGCCACAAACCTCCACTTGGGTTATTACAGCCACTCTAGGACCAGCTGATTGTGGCAAGATGAATAGAGAATTATTTGCAAGAAAAACCACAGAGGCAAGATGATCTATGGGGCTGCAGACCTCCCATTTTTTTGATCATTCCAACCGACCCAGTGTGGAAGATAATAAACTTGATATTAGTGTTGAACTGCTTCAAAATGAATAAAATGTTTATAGAAGTCATCATTGAAACCTTAAAGGAAGTGAAGGGAGATATCATTTGGTTAGCCGAAAATTAACCAAAATGTGCTTTTCTGAAAAAGGAAGCTCCCTGTAGTTTGGGGTTGACTTCAAGCAATTATTCAAACAAAACAGTTGGTGCCTGTGTTGGTGACAAAGTAGTGTTTGCATACAGTAGAGAGAGAAGACAAATATGCATGAAAATTAAATTTAGGCCTCTGGGACTGCCCTTTTGGGGCCATAGAAGAGCTGATTACATGTTCACAGCTGGAATTGGTGTTGGCAGGCAGGCCTTATTCATGGCCAGAGGGAGTGACTCCTTTTTTGAGCGACATTCTTATGGCAAAGCAAGAACAGTAGCATTAAATGCATCTGATGCTTACAGACCTCAAGCCCCCTGGCCCCATGCTGCTCAGATCTGGCATCCAACTGCAGTTGTCTCCACTGAGAAATAATTATGTGGCTCACAGTGTACGTGTCTGCTCAACTGCAGGTTCTCTCTTTCATCCTCATCACGTACATCTTCATCCAAACTGCTTTCAGCACATTTTCATTTAGAAGGTAGCAAATACGGCCAAGAGAACAGCTAGTACTCTGGACGACAGTATTCTGGTTGAGTCTCGCAATATCGAGGTTGAAGGGCATGACACGATGCTGAAGCTGTCTTATAACAAGGTCTTTTGGGTACTTTAATAACTGAAAGTGTGTGCTTTAGCATGCCCTTGGCAATAGTTCTGTCAGCTCTCTTGGCATCTGTGGTGGTTGATTGCAAAAATGCCCTCAAAACTTCACCCTTCCTTTGCAACGTGACATCACCCATCTCAAGATAGACTCTATTTCCCTTAATCAGGGCTGGACTTGTGACACATTTGGCTTAGCAGAATGTGGTACAAGTGACAAGGAGGGCTTCCTATGACAACTTAAAGCATGAGAGATGAGTAAAAATTAGACTGTTGAATAGGGGAAAATGGACAATAGCATCCTAAGGCAGGAAAGAGCATGCAGTACTTAACAAAAATAATATCCAAATTTCCTGGGCACTCTTGATGTGCCAGGAACTGTTCAAAGCATTTTATTTGTATTAACTAATTTAATCCCCCCACAATAAACTGATGAGGTAATTATCACCTTCATTTTTTCAGATTAAGGAAACAAGGCCCATGGTGGTTAGGAATCTTAGCCAAAGTCCTACAGACACTAAATGTCAGAGTCAGGATTCAAATGCAAGGCCACTGGGCTTCAGAACCTATGCTCTCTCATCACGGTGCCACGGTGTTCTTGAAAGAACTGGAAGAAGCTCGACAAGATAAGAACAGGTTGTCAAAGATGAAAACCAGGACTTTTGCAAAAACCTCACAGCCAGGGGCTGGGGGGCAACTCATACTCCTTACCACTGCCTAAAATTGTTGTGATGCATTTGATTTTTTATTTTTTTTCACTTGTTTACAGTCTGGCTGCCCTACTAGAACATACACTGCATAAGGCAGGGCCCTTGGTATTCTTGTTTACTGCCTAGACCACTGTCTGGCATATTAAAAGCACTCAATACGTTTTACAAAATACACTAGAACCTTGACATTGCTTGAGACTGCTTTATTTTAAAAGTTTCAAAACTTTGGGACATTAACCAATAAAATTATGCCCAAAGTAGGACAAGTAGAAGTATCAGGAATAAAGAAGTGGTTCTCCAACTTCAGTGAACAAGAGTACTTTTTGTGTTAGGACTTCTGGGGTAGGAAGCCCCCAGGCAGTTCTGATCCAGGTAGTCTGTGGATAAGGTTGCCAGATTTAGCACATAGAACTGCAGGACACCAGGTTAAACTTGAATTTCAGATAATCAATGAATATAGTGCATGGAACATGATTATACTAAAAAATTATCTGAAGGATAAACTAGGTGTCCTCTATTATATCTGAAAACACTGCCTGTGGAGTACACTTAGAGAAAAACTGTATGATATAAAGTGATAATCAGTCTGGAGAAAGTAATTTTGGTTGAGCAAAGGACATTAGTTATAGCAATATGCAAATATATAATGAAAAAGGAACTCTAATCTCTGTTACTCTAGAAGACAGAACTAAGACCAGATGTTGAAGTCACCAGATGCCACATTTTGATTCTCTCTAGAAAGAAACATTTCTAATTACTACAGGTGGGCAGTGGTGGAATGGGTCACCTCTCACAGCAGTGGTTTTCCATCTCCAGGAGTATATTAACCACATTGTTAAAAGAAATGAATGAACGTTGAAGAAGGGAGTCTGTTCTGGGAGAGGGTAGAAATGTCAATTTCAAAGACACTTCCAACACTAAGCATTCAGTATCTTGGAAGGAGTAAGAACAGCCCTCCTCTGTATTAGAAGGGACTCCATACATTGCAAGTAAAAAGAGTCCAACTCAGACAGGCTTAAGCAAAACATTGAGTTTCTTATTCTGCACTGAAAGTTCCAGGAAGATTTTGACTCAGGCATTGCTGAATTCAGGTGTGTAGAAGTAGTGTCATCAAGATTCAGCTCAATCTCTCAGCACTATTGTTCCCTACCTTGGCCTAATTCTCAAGCGGTCTCCTCCTTCATGGTGATAAAATGGTCCCCAGTGTTCCAGGTCAACATCCCAACAGGTTGACAACCTCATCAGGGGAAACACACTCCTCTTTCTCAATAGTTCCAGCAAAAATGCAAGGATAACATCTCACGCCCTGTCGTGGGTCAGATGCCAGCCCCTGAACAAATACCACAAGGCAAGGAGAATTAAATGCTCTCATGGGACTTGTTTAGCTCATGCGCTCATTACTGGGAATTGGAGTAGACCCAGCCCCGCCCAAGTTATAAGGACTAAGATTGGACGAGGAGGGTGATGTTACCAGAAAAAAGAGAGATTGGATGCTGGGCAGATAGCCCTATATTCCAATACAATCTGTGTCAGCATGTATGCTGTGTATTAAATAGCATCATACATGATAACAAGATTTTATTAAAGTCATCCTTCCCTATGTCTTCACCATTTCTTCAGCAAGTTCCTCCTTCACAATAGAAAGATGCATCTCTCCCCCTGCCCCCAAACCCAGTTCTTTCCCCTAAGTTCAGTTCCATTGAAGGAAATCATTTCTTGAACAGAAAACATTTCAGTTCTCTAGAAAGATAACCTTTCCAATAAATGCAGGTGGGTAATGGTGGGACAGGTTAGTTACCTCTCAGAGTAGTGGATTTCCATCTTCAGGAGGATGCAAGTCATATTGTTGAAAGAATGCTGAGGACAGGAGTCTGTCTGAGTGAAGGGTACAAAGACTCTTCCGACTATAGCAATTCAGTACCTCGGAAGGAGGGAGAGATGGACCTCCTCTGTACTTTTTGACCATTTCTGAATTGAAAGCGATTAATGAACACCTACTCTGTTCCAGGTACTATTCCAAATACTAGGAATACAAAGATAACTAAAGCATACATGGTTCCTGCCCTTCAGGATACCCTGATCTGGTGAGGGAGA
This sequence comes from Cheirogaleus medius, assembly GCA_008086735.1. Taxonomy (NCBI): domain Eukaryota; kingdom Metazoa; phylum Chordata; class Mammalia; order Primates; family Cheirogaleidae; genus Cheirogaleus; species Cheirogaleus medius. Next base: position 21,433,661 of record VBSM01003169.1, read on the forward strand.
AAAAAAAATGCAGAGGAGACATGAGGTGACAAGTACAGACAGGCAGACATGCATTCAGAGCTATGGCAGCACAAGGAGGTGGCACATAAGCCACGGGGCACATAGAGGGCTCTTATTCCTACCCTTTGCATAACACAGGGGCCATATGCTTATGTGTGAGAGTTTTAACATCTTCCAGTTTGTCACCCTACTGTTTCAGTGGTTACTAAGATGGTCCCAAAGAGACTAAACTAAATGATGCCATTGCTCTTCATAAAACACAAAGGCTTTCAGGTTTCTAATAATAAAGCCTATATATTCATTATACAAAATTTGGCAAATTTCCCCTTTGGAAAAGGGGAAAAAATACATAACTACTATAAGCATTTTTGTGCTATTTTCATTCCAGCCTTTCTCCTATCTCTACAAATAGAAAAATAGAGAACTGTAACAAAGATATATTAAAATAATATATGTATAATGTATATATACTATAACTATATATAATAATACATTATGCATACATTCTTATATATTATTATACATTTATAATAAATGTGTATCCATGTACATATTTATATTATAACTATAGTAATACAGATGATTTTATATTCTAATTTTCAGTTAACTTCATCATTAGACATTTCCCATGTGAATAAATATTCTTTGAAGACTTTCTATGACTCTATAATCGTGCATCACATGTACAATGATGTCACTGTTCTTTCTGGGAAGTCTCTTTGACAGAGGCAATAAAAAGAAATTGTTAAGTACAACAGCTCATTTTGACAGTCAAAGATGTCAAACTTCAAAACAGTTTGAGATATACAACTTCAAAATATCAAAGTCCATAAACTTTTTAAAAAGATAAAAATGTTATGGGACTTTGCTCATTTACCACTGCATTTATAGAAGTTTATGAAGTATAACTAACAAATAACCTCATGTGATTTTGTAATATCTTCCTCCACATTCAGACCAACAGCGAAGCATTCTTTATTACATTTATAGTTCTGGGTTGGGATGAATATCCGTTACTTTTAATACCCTATTTAAAAGAATCTACTAATCCAACCCGACACCAGATGAACCTGTGTATATAGGATGTGGATCTTGATACCACTAATAATTTTCATATTGTTTTATCTTATTTTGCAAATTTAACAATGAGGAGGTGGTTCCACTGAAGGTAAAGGAATTTGCTCCCAAGAGTACACAAGGAGTTCTAACAGGATCAGACTCACTGGTCTCAACAAGTGCCTTGGTGTCAAACTCTGGATAATCTGTAACCTTTAACCTTAAACCAAAGTGCTTGGCTACTCAGGCTCAGAACACAGAGGCATTATATGTGTCTGAATTTATTTCAGATACCTGGCTGTAATAAGTATGACCCCATGGGGAACGATGAAGGCCATATGTCCACTATCACTATTGTTACTAAATCTTTACCTCTTGCTTTCCAATAGCATTATTTTTCGGTGTCTCTCTCTGTTCTAACTTTCCACAGGGCTTACCACGCCTATAATCTTGAATTATGGTTGTCTATGTCCTTACCTGACTGCCTTGTTTGCAAGGATTCCCGATGTCTTTGTCATCTATTTCATTTCCATATGTTTAAACGTAAGGGTAGAAGGAACTCAGCGTCAAGGTTTCACCAATCCTCTCTGCTACCCGCAAGCTTATTCCCCAAGACAGGACTGGCCAGATTATCAGCTACAGGGATCACTATGCCCCAAAGCAGGAAAATGGGATGCATTCATTCATTCCCCTATTTTGTCACATGCCTGGGGATGCATGTGTCCTGTGGCATGTTTTCTTACGTGCCTGCTCTCAGATCCCTGTACTGGAAGCACCAGGCAAAACTGCCACAGGCTCCCACCCAGCTTTCCCATTAGTTGGTAAAACTGAGGCTTTAATTCAGTTCTGGATCCTTGTGTCTACTCTCAACTGGATGAATAGGAGGGTTCATGACTGCCCCCGACCCCTGCTAACCACCACTATTCTCAAAGTACAGAATGCACCAAGCCACAAGCAGCTGGGTGTGCCTCAGTGAGGGTGTAATCAGCTTCCTGCCACTGGACATGCCCGCCCCCTCCTGGAAAGGCCTTTGCTCCATGCATCGTTCACTCTCATGTAATTTATTGAATACTGTATATTACATTGAAATTGCGACCATCGTGCAACACAGTGAAGTAGAAAAATCTTAAGTAAAGCCATCAGTAAATCAGGGACTATCTGTAGTACTTTATGATTAACTCTGGTGTGATCATCAACTGCTTCAACTGCAAGGAACTATCCATTCATTTCTTCATCCCTTTGTCAAATGGTTGTGTGACTGTTGTGTGGCAGGGACTGCACAAGGCTCTGCTCTTGTTGAATTTATAGGGAGGTGGAGAGACTCTGATACAATGTAAGAAAGGGAAGATAAGGCAAGAGTCACAGTGCAGAGGAAACTGTATCTGGAAAGCCTGCAGGCCAGAGAGACGATGGAAGTTTCAAAAATAAGCAACTGTGAGGGAGCGTGGTATGGGAGCATGATTCGAAGACACCCCCCAAGAGGCTGGGAGGGGACAGGGCTGAATCACGAGGGGCATTGGCAAGGATGTCAGCAGCCTAGACACATGGAATTGAGGAGGGTATTTATAGTCCTTGCCCACAAGGGCAGGATGCACTGTAGCAGTGTAGGATCCAGGCATGAACGTCTGCGGAGAGTTAGACCAAGGAAGAGTTGGTTCTATGCAGTGGAGAGAACAGGAGAAAATGCACAGCATTGGAAATCGGCTCTGAAAAATGGGGAGGATCTCAATGAACAGAAATCTGGAGGAGGGAATTCTAGGAAATACATAGAAGCAGAAATTAGGAATATGACAATGAAAGCAGTTTGAGCACAAGGAAGTATACAGAAAAGAGGAATAGAAGAGAAAGAAAAAGCAGCATACACACATATTCACACTAGGGAGTGATCCTTCACTGAGGACCTACCTGCGGGGCTCTGGGTTTAGCACTTTACAAACCCTAGTTTGTTTAACCCTCAGGATCATCCCATTTCATGCATAACAAAACTGAAGCTTTCTTTTAACATAGCTTGCTCCAAGATGATGAAGTAAGTGGTAGCCTGTCCAGCCCACTCATCACACCAACTGATTCCCAAAGGCAATAATAAGCCAGAATGCTGCAATTGGTATTTGGGAGCCAATTCCTTAGACACTGAAGTGCAAAGTGGATTTGGGATTTGAGATGTGAGACTAAGAACAGCACAGAGAGGTTGCCGACACAGCCATAAAACCCGAGTCTTTATGTTGTGACCCTGTTTAATTTTCTAAGTAGCACTCATCCCTACCCGAAAATATTTTGGCTATGTGCTCTTCTGTCTCCATTTCACGGAGGCTGCTTAAAGGAAGGATTGTGCCTCGCTCGCCTGCCACCGTAGTCCCAGTAATGCCTGTCCCAGGCTATACACTTGCTGTGGGTTGAATTGTGTCCCCACAAAATATATGTTAAAGTCTCAACTGCTGGTACCTGTGAATGTGAACTTATTTGGAAATGAGGTCCTTATAGATATATTTAAGATGTAAGTAATATACAGCCCACGGACCAAATCCAGCCCATGGATGGACTTGGATGGACCATGTCCTACAAAACCTAAGATATTTACTATCTTGACCTTTACAGAAAAAGTTGGCTGACCTTGGATTAACAAGTCTGCCCTTCTATTTTGAGAATCAAACAAACATTTAGGAAGCCACTTCAAATTGCATAACATATAAGCCAAAGGCTTGGTACGCAAAGAGGAATTTCAGATAATAAGAAATGAACACATAAAATGCTGAATATGCTTCTCATCAAGCCATTAAAAAAAAGCAGAAATTTAAGAACAGAGTGACAGACATTTGTGTAATATCAACCTGAGTGGGTTCTATATCTCATTACCACAACCTCTAATGTCATCACATTTTTTCTTCAGAAAAGAGGCAATATATTAGTAATATAGTGATTGAGATGATGGACTTTGAAATCAGACACACCTGGGTTTGAATTCCTTATTGGTTCTGTGACCTCAGACAAGTTCATTACCCTCTCTGGACCACAATGTCCACATGTGTAGTTGTGATGATTTCAAGAGATAATATGTATAAAGTTCTTATAGAATGCCTGTTACATAGTAAATGCACAATAAATGTCAGTCATTATTATTGTCAGAAACCAGAATTTTACCTGACTTTAATTCACATAACAAGGAACTACAGAGCTTATTCTTTAGAAAACATAGCTTCGTTTCCAAATGGTTAAATTATGCTAGACTTACCAAAAGTTAAAAACAAATTTCAGAAACAAGGAAGAAACAAAGAAGAATCAAAACCATTTTTCTTTTTTTCTGCTATAGCAGGTAAAATGCTCTAAAAACTCAGAGTACATCACATCCAAGACTAGTTGAAAAATTCCCAGGGTCTTCTTTCAATATTATCCTGTTGCACTAGGAGCAAGTCTTCAGTGATAGCATTTCAAATTGTAAACAGACACAAAAATAGGGAGGGCCTATAATTCTTCAACTTTTAATCACTAAGCCACTTTGCTTTCAAAAGTTTTGCACAAAATGTGAGCCACTGTAGTTGTATCCAGGATGCTTTCTCTCTGTGGGGAGTTAGCCTTGGAAGTCAATCTCCAGAATTAAGACCAAGAATAATACCTTGTATTTACTGTAAGATTGCAAAGATGTGGAAACAATCCAAGTACCCATCAATACATGAGTGGACTAATAAAATATGGTATGTGTATACAATGGAGTTCTACTCAGCCACAGAAAACAATGGTGATATAGCACTTCTTATATTATCCTGGATAGAGCTGGAGCCCATTCTACTCAGTGAAGTACCACAAGAATGGAAAAACAAGCAGCACATGTACTCACCATCAAATTGGTATTAATTGATCAACACCTAAGTGCACATATAGTAGTAACATTCATCAGGTGTCGGGCAGGTGGGAGGGGGCAGGAGGGGATGGGTATATTTACACTTAATTGGTGCGGTGCGTACTTTATGGGGGATGGACACGTTTGAAGCTCTGGCTCAGGTGGGGCAAAGATAATATATGTAACCTAAACATTCATTTGTATCCCCGCAATATGCTGAAAAAAAAAAAAAAGAACTGGGCCTATAACAGCAGCATAAGTACCTGCCTGGGGCTGTAACTTCAGTGGCCTTACTTCAAGTGCTGTGTCTTAATTAAAATTTAAGTTGCTGAGTGTGAACAATCTTAGCTTAATGTGTATTTTTATGCATATAAATGCCGAGTTAATCTCTAATTGGCAACTTTCACCTCCTTCTTCCATTGTTTCTTTTGGACAATGTAAAATCCAAAAAGCATCTAAGTTGTGCCTATACAAGGTTCAAATGTTCATATTACTCCCAGTTTTCCTACATCAGAACCTCTGGAGAAGAAAAAAAAAATAACCCACATGAACTCACTTCAGGGGGCTGAAGTATCCTGACTCTAAACCAGCTCTTATCTTAACCTGCCTATGTGAGATTTACAAACAGGAAGAGAACAAATAAGGAGTAATTTAAATTTTAATTTAAAAACCCCTCTATTTTCTTCTCCCTTATCAAACTGCCAGCATTTTTCCTGCTGACAATGAGCAAGTGTCATTGGCATAGGCCAGACCCTACCCACAACCAAGGAATCTCTTTCATCTAAAATCCTGATCCCTTTAATAAACAAAATACGAAAAGGCAGTCAAAATTACGCTGTGGCTTTATAAAAGAAGGCAGGGAAATCCTCCGAGTACAATCCCCTACTTGTTATTTTCACATACCATGTGACTCCAAGTCATTCTGAAGGATAAAGAGACAGGGCTGCCACTAGATCCCAGCCATGATTTCCCCCGCGTTCCCAGCCCTGGCCCATCTGTTCTCCAGAGGCCACGTGAATGGCATATGTCAAGAGAGTCAGAGCTGTGCAAACTGCCCAAAGAAATTGCTCGGCCAACTTCCCTTTGCTTCCACGGCTTCAGCAATTGTTGCTGAGCCAGCCACCATATGGCGAATAATTAGTTTTTCGACCCCACTCAAGAAAAATGTCTGCTTCATTGCCAAGCGTTAGCAATATGTGTGTTAATGAACAGTGGGAGATGAATGCCTATACATTAACAAAAGTTGGGATTTTTTTTCTCTTTTCTAGCTTCAAACTCTGTCCCCTTTGCTTTGGCCCCTTTCAAGGAGGTGACAGTCTGGAATCCATAGCATTTAGGAGCACACTGTATTTTTTTTTTTTCATGAGAGGCTACAATCCAAGGAGAGATGCCCTTTTTCACAGCCAAATGTCTTTCTTTTAATAAAATGGCTCTAATCTTCTTTTTCTCAAAATGTTGAATTCCGCATATAAAGATTGGGACATCAGGGTTAAATAACACAATGCTTTTTGCTGCCGATGCATAAGAGGTGAGCATAAATTTATAGTGAATGTTATTAATGCCTTGTGCTCAAGCAGGATGCACACTTTTAGCTTCTTTAAATAAACCTTTACCTTCTCACTCCAATGGAAAATACATAGGATGCTTTTAGCACGAAGATTTAAAAACCCAGTTCAGATTTCAAGTTCACTATCCCAAGAGTGGAAACCTTAATAAGCAGATAGTTTCTCTCAAAAGGGAAAGATCTTTGTGTGGTTAGAAAATAAACATTTATTTAACATATATGGTGCAAGATAAAAATCCTTAAGTTTGCATCCATTTTTGCATTTTCTGGAGCAAGTCAACACTGATTTGTCCCACATAAGTTTTGAAGCTGCTTTCTGACCTTGGCCTTCACATTCTCTGCATGCAGACATACCGACCCTGAGAAAAAGCGACGGGGAATTGAAATGTTCTTTAATGTAATTCTCAAAGAATCTTGCTATAGGTCAGTGGTTCTTAAATATCTTCAGTTTGCAGACCATCGTACCATGGCAGAAGTCCCCAAAGATCCTCCCTCCTATTTGTGATTAAAAAAGAAATGCCTCGCCAAAATAAATCAGCAGAGAGGTGCTGATTTAATGAGACAGCCAAGAGAAATCTCACAAGCAAAATGCGAATTAGCACCAGACACAATGGCAACTGTTATTTTCTTTTTATACTTGTACTCAATTAGAATAATACCTGCATGGTCCTCCAGACTATAAACTCACTGAGGATATGACTGCCTCTGTTTTGCGCACAGTTTATCTTTAATGCCTAGATTTCAAGTACCCAACTTGGTGTTAGGAATACAGTGTATAAATTTTCAACAAGTATTTGTTGGCTAAATACTTTAAATACTTTAAACAATGTTGAATATCATAAGAGACCAGCCTAGGAACCATGGGCATTTTGTAGACCACAGTTAGAGGATCTTTGCCAGGAGGCATTGTGAGGTGGTATTGAACACAGCACCAAGTAACATCTTCAATTTCATCTAGTTAGCATTGTCCCTCTGGCTACCACTGGCCTAGAATTATAGTCTTTATGTCTTTCTGTGCTAAAATTGTAACTGTAGGAAAAACGTGTTTTGTTTTTGGTCAAAAAGTAGCTGATCTGGTGTTTTTCCACATACTTTCAGCTAAAAGACTTAGGGGCAATGGCATAATTTGGAAATCATACATCCCTGGCTTCACTTCAAGCTTCACCATTAACTAGCTCTCTCTTCATTCTTGTAAGCCTCAGTTTGCTCATCTCAGATATCAAAGGGTGAGAAGGTAGAGAAAATATTCCCTTCTTTGCAGCATTTTGTGGATTAAAAAGTAAATTGGGCAAACTGCCTAATAGGAGGCCTGACACATAGTAGGTCATCTATAAAATGAGCCAGTTGCAATCCATGAACATATCCTCAAAGCATCAAACCTACTTAGTCCTGGGGGCCATAAAAGCTTTGGAATTTAAGGAGCTATTAATAAACACTGACTTGGAACATGAAGGGAGTTGATTATGACTTTACCCTCTTATTTTGAG
>VBSM01003169.1:21450598-21490683 GCA_008086735.1 Cheirogaleus medius
AGTGACTTTTGTTCTTTTGGGTATATGCCCAGTAATGGGATTGCTGGATCAATTCATTATTAGAAGACCAGTGTGAACTTCTAGCCATCATTCCCAGGTGCAGCCTCTCCCCACTTCTAAATCTAAGCCTGAGGGACACCATATGCTGGACTCTAAGGGCATTTATATAAAGAATGAGTTGGAATGAGAACTGTGGGTATCATAGCCATACTTTGGGTTATTAACAAGGAAGCCTCAAATGACTAAAAAAAACCAAAAAACAAAACAGGAAGGAAAGATTTTGTCCCAACCAGTCACCCATCCTCTAACCCCAGAGAACAAAGTTCTATGGCCCAAAGTAAATATTAAAAAGTATAGCCACCCTTATATATTATGCACACTGATTTTCAAGGCAGGTCATGTCCTATCCCAATCTCTGCCTTTGAGTCCTGCTTAAATGTATAAGGAAGAGATGAGAATGGCAGTTGTACAGAAGATATCCCCCAGAGGATATAGTTAATCCCAGAAGATACGGACCCTGCATATAAAGTGTTAGGTCAGTGAGAAGCCTCAGGGTAGCAGTGCTTGCTGGAGTTATAACCCCTCTTATAATTCATGAGTACCAGCAACCCAGACAGTGGGGGAAGATCTCGCCTTATCATGTGAGAGCAGAGCTAGATGGATATAGGCTAAACCCTGGCTGGCCCTGTACTCATCAACCAAAGAAGGATTCAGATAACTTCCAAGTGGATAATGCACAGAAGCAAATAACACCTGCACAAGTTGTCTTATAGAAAACACTAAGGATCAGAGAGACTGATGCTCACTCAAAGATGAAAAAATATGAATGTATATAATGCTTTGTATAAGCATAATATGTAATTATATATAGTAAAATGAGGGAGAGGATACATCATCTTGAAGGCTCAGAGAAACCTCCTGCAACCAATCATTTTGGGAATTTTAAAAACAAAGTTTGGTATCCTTAATGGTATATGAAAAAGACATAGTCTTACTGAACAGGAACAGAAACCTGCAAAAGAACAGGATAAGATGACAGGATAGGAGTTTTAGATGATTAAACACAACAGGATGAGCAGCAAAGACCAATAAGCAGAGACAAAACAGAGCAGAGTGAGATAAGGAACAATTGCAAGGAAATTAAATGTCCAATCACAAAATGGATGAGTAAATGGAATAACCAACACAACAAAAAACCTATAACACACAACACAAAAAAATCTATAGTAAGGAGGATGCAGCAGACATGGCCAATGCAAATAGAAGCCATGCTCTTTTTTTCAAGCAAAAACGGTCTTTTGTTCAAGTATCCCATACCTCAAGGAAGTAGCCCTATTCCCAGCTCAGAAGAAAATCCCTACTTATGGTAATCTCATTTCTCTTACTGTGATTGGTTTAGAGGTAAGCACATGACTTAGTTAAAGCCAATGAGAACTGAGAGGAAGTTGGCTGAGGGCTTGTGGGAAGAGCTTGTGAGAAGAGAAGACCCACTGACAGTGAAACACGGGAAGAAGGCTGTTCTGGAACGTGAAGCTATTTTGCTAACCTGAGAGAAACCAGACTGAGGGGGGGCCTCTATGCTGGGCATAGCAGCTGCTGTTAGTTGTACCTGACAGAATCCCGATATGCAGGACAAACTTGAGAAGTCCACCCTTAGTGAAGAAAAAAGAACGAAGATACGAAAATCATGAGAGAATAGTAAATATGGAGGGAGGTAGAGGAAGACAAATAACAGAAATTAAACCTAAGAAATGTAGAAGTTCCCAGATAAAAATAAAAAGAGAACAATTGAAATCTAAGCAATAAGCAAATATACAATTTAATAAAAATATGGACATGCAGCACAATTCACAATTGCAAAGATGTGGAATCAACCCAAATGCCCATCAATTCATGAGTAGATTAATAAAATGTGGTACATGTATACCTTGGAATACTACTCAGACATGAAGAAGGGTGAATTAATGCCTTTTGCAACAATTTGGATCTAACTAGAGACTACTATCCTAAGTGAAGTATCTAAAGAATGGAAAAACAAATACCACACGTACTCACTATTAAATTGAAACTAACCAATGGGCACACATATGCACAGAGGGAAGTAAAACTCAGTGGAAAGTAAGCAGAAAGGAGGTGGGAGGACAGGATGGACAAAAACCTACCTAACAGGTACAATGAACACTATCTGGGTGATGGACACACTTATAACCCTGACTCAAACATTACAAAAATGATCCATGTAACCAAGAACATTTGTACCCCTATAATATTTTGAAATAAAAAAATTTTAAATCAAGATGAAAAAGATTGTGTTTTAAGCACAATTAATTCAAAAGAGTCATATACTGGCTTATCAAAACAAATATTTTTCATTTCTTTTTCATAAAGAAAAAGTCTATTTTTCTACTAAGTAGAAAAATAAAGAACATCTACCTCTGTACAAAAGTAGGCTGGTATCATGCTTCTTTTCATGCACTTTTAAATGCCAAAGTCAATGAACTAACATCTACAAACACCAAATAATTTTACTTCTTGTTAAGTTTTCATTCACTTGCAAAAATAATTGAAAAATATTTTCTTAAGAGATGCAAAAGATCAGGAAATATACCAAGTAAATGTGTGTCTTTAAAATTTTACTTAAAAATGTCCAAATTCTAAATTACATAAAGACTGCAAAATTAAGTGGCATTGGAAGAAAGCATAGTTCATTAAATTCCTTGTTTTACAAAGGAAAGAGTCAAAATATACTTTTTCATACATTTTCTAATCACAGACATACAGATTGAAGAATAGTTTGGGAAACATTAAAAGGTAGCCTCTAAGTTAATGACCTTATTATTATCCCCTACATTACAGTGAAAGGAAAAGGTACAGAGATTAATATCTTCTCTTAGGAGAAAAGATAGAAAAATATATCACCGATCTCAAGGTGGGCAAGACTTGTCATACATAGAAATAAAATCAATATAGATTTTGAACAAAGACTTCTTGGCAATATCCCTCTGAAAAGTGAGTGTCTCTGGGGCTATGCAGGATGGTCTGTCATATCATATACTAAAGGTTGCTACTACCAGCCTAATGGTTGGTTAAGAGGAGGTTCTGGTGTCAAAATATGGGTTGAAATGTTAGCTCTGCTAACATTTACAGAGGACTAGTTATATGTTCACTAAATTAGATAAGACACGCAAAGAACTAAGCAGAATTAATGACACTATTTAATGTTCAATAAACAGTACCTGCAATTATTGCTGTTTCTATCTGATCTTTTCAATATTGGAATAAATTGCAGTTTACCAGATGTAGCTTATAGCCACTGCTTTTATGTTTATACTTCAGGAATATTTTTTCACTGATAACCACATGTAGAAGACTGAAATAGGATCCACACCTCTCACCTCTCACAGAAATCAACTCAGGGTGGATAACAGACTTAAACCTAAGGCATGAAACTATAAGAATTCTAGAAGGAAATGTTGGAAAAACTCTTACAGACATTGGCCTAGGCAAAGAATTTATGAAGAAGACCCCAAAGGCAATCACAGCAACAACAAAAATAAATAAATAAATGGAACATGATCAAATTAAAAAGCTTCTGCACAGCCAAAGAAACTATCACGAGAGCAAACAGACAACCTACAGAATGGGAGAAAATATTTGCATACTACACAACCAATAAAGGGCTGATAACTAGAATCTATATAGAACTCAGGAAAATCAGCAAGAAAAAATCAATCAACAGTATCAAAAAGTGGGCAAAGGGCATGAACAGAAACTTTTCAAAAGAAGATAGACTAATGGCCAACAAACATGAAAAAATGCTCAACATCTCTAATCATCAGGGAAATGCAAATCAAAACTACAATGAGATATCACTTATCTCCAGTGAGAATGGCCTTTATCAAAAAGTCCCAAAACAATAAATGTTGGCATGGATGTGGAGAGATAGGAACACTCATACACTCCTGGTGGGACTGCAAACTAGTACAACCTCTGTGGAAAGTAATATGGAGATATCTCAAAGAGCTACAAGGAGAACTACCATTGATCTAGCAATCCCATTACTGGGCATCTATCCAAAGGAAAAAAAGACATTCTATAAAAGACATCTGCACTAGAATGTTTATAGCAGCACAATTCACAATTGCAAAGATGTGGAAACAACCCAAGTGCCCATCAATACACGAGTGGATTAATAAAATGTGATATATGTATACCATGGAGCACTATTCAGCTCTAAGTAACAATGGTGATCTAGCACCTCTTGTATTATCCTGGATATAGATGGAGCCGATTCTACTAAGTGAAGTATCACAAGAATGGAAAAACAAGCACCACATGCACTCACCATCAAATTGGTATTAACTGAACAACACTTAAGTGCACATTTAGTAATAACATTCATTGGGCGTCGGGAAGGTGGGAGGGGGAGGAGAGGATAGGTACATACATACTTAATGGGTGTGATGCACACCGTCTGGGGGATGGACATGCTTGAAGCTTTGACTTAGGTGGGGTAAAGGCCAATATATGTAACCTGAACATTTATACCCCCATAATATGATGAAATAATAAATAAATAAATAAATCTTAATTTCAGACTATGGAGGAAATAGTGAAGAAGGTTTAGATTCATAAGACACAACAAATTCCTTAAAGGCATCTTTCCCTAACTCCTCATTGTATCCTCTCCATCCTATCGCCCCTTCTCCCTCTTCCTCTATTTCTCCCCCTTGCGCTCTCTCTCATATGCACAGCGCTGTCCGCCATTTCTTCCCCCCACTCCAAGCTCCCCAATGTCCTCCTTCATGCCCAGGGCCACCAGGCTCCTTTGCCCCTTCCTCTTTGCCCCATGTGACATTATGATTTTTCTTCTTCTCTGACTCTGGGCATTTTTCTAGCATTTTTGTTTTTCTGGTTCTTTACTTACCCATTACTCTGATTTGCATAGGAAAGACCTAGCTAACTGGTAAGGACAGAATTCTTCTTTACATATAAATTTGAAGAAGAGACCAAGTAGGCTAAGGCCAAAATAAAAAAAATCTCACTATGGAAGGAAGGAGAGAGGGCAGGGTGCGTGCAGGAGCGAGACTATGAAGAAATAAAAACAAGTGCCTTAAGGCTATCATAATGGCACATATCACATATAAAATGGCACATATAAAATAAGTACCACATATCAAAATATCCATATATTTGGTGTATTTCAACACTTTGCTTTTCTCTTCTGTTTTCAGCTGCTCCCTGTTCTCCATCCATTTGTCCCTCTATGCTATTTTTTCTGATGAGGTTTTCAATAAGGATTTTCCAAGTCATGAATAATAACAACTATAGGCTGAAATAGGGAATTGTCTGCAATATTATCTTATCTCTTTAAAGAAGGCACAATGCACCCAAAAAACATTAAAACATAGCCTGGACACATGAATCTAATTGTTGAAGGCACAATTATGCCAGGCTTAAACAAACAGCCTTCAGTAAAGGAAGAATAGTAGCAATGGTTAAGGTCACAGGCTATTAACAGAGTGCCAGATTTAAGTTGTCTCAACTCCACTACATGTTTTTTCAGAAAATGGAGATAATAATATGATTGCCCTGTAAGGTTTCTATGAGGACTAAATGGATACTTAAGGTAAAGTGTTAAAACAACGCCTGGCACATAGTCAGGTTCAAGGAATTGTTATCATCATCCTTTAATTAGACAACCGATCGTATCCCAGAAAACAAGCAGGTATGGGTTTATGAAAGTTAAACAGGCTAAACAGAGTCAAGACAAACATATGCCCACCTCACCAAAGCCCTTATCATCATGTATGTACTCAGTGCCTTTTGCTTGGCCTTTGCTCTTGTTTGCATGTAAAGAACTGCAGTGTGCTACTTTTCACAAGCAGCAGAACTAAAAATATAGAGTCCAAAAGATACCCTGAGCTTTCCCAAAGGCACAGAAGTTACCGTACAAGAGTTTTGCATGCTGAGAAATTCAGGGAGCCTACCTTCCAGAGGGGTTGGACCCAAGGACCAATGGCCATGGTACTCATAGAAAACACCACTTCTTTTGTTCCCTACAGTTCCATAGAATTAAAAAAAAGAGGGGGTGGGGGCAAGTACAAAGGCTAGGAGGCACCAGCCAGGGAAGGCGACTGTTTTATTAATCCATGTGATTAATCCAGCATGCTAAGGAAGATTCTTTACAGAATCCGAACTTGGGTGTTTTGATCCACATGGATTAGAAAACACTGCCGCATTCACTTGCCAGTGCCTTCTCTGCTTTGTGCTTGAGTTTTATTCTTCAGGGTCCAGCAGGAACAAAGGAGAAAGAGCATTTATGTGAAGACCAGCAGCACAGGCACTTTGACAAACGTCCTTCTCCCCCTCCCCTTCTGGGAGACACTTCCTGAATTTCCCAAGGACTAAGCCCTGGGTTTGTATTTGCATCATTTCCCCCCAAAAGCTCAACAACTAAAAACTGACCCCCAAACGCAGATTTCTGTCAACCCGTGAAAAGTGGTTTTCACCAAGGGGTGGGATGGCAAATCCCATCCCAAGCTCTTTGCAAGAAAGCGGAGAGAATGGCACAGAAGTATTCAGGTTCCAGTGGGAACCACCGTTTCCTCGCGACGGTAGGTAACGGTCTCAGAGTCCTGTCAGCATCTGAGGGTTTTCTCACAAGCTTTAATGTGAGAGGAATGGGAGCCTTTGCACTTGCCAAAGAAAGAGCAAGTCCCAGTCAGGCTTCAGTCGCTAAAATGTGATTCTGAAAACTAGTGTGAAGTATATCTGAGCAAACTAAGACGTTCTGAAGGCATTTCATCTCTTCTTATTCTATGTGGGAAAAGCAAAAATGAATCTTCTCCACGGGACCTCTGTGATCTGTCATATCAGGAGTCTCCGACCTCGATGAGACTTTTCCAGAGAATGAGTTGGGCTGAGGCTGCTATCAGTGCCATCAGAGTGGTGGTGCACAGTAACAGCCACAGAACGCCTCTCAGAGCACACTTAGGGACATGAGGAGGGCATGGCTCTCAGTTCTGGAAAGAGAATTATGGCTTTCGAGTGAAACTGGGCTAGTCCAGGTGACAAGATCCCAGCTCCCCGCCACCTTCCTGCCTCCCATCTGCCCAAGTTCTCCAAGCTATGGTCCCTATCCTACCACAGAAACTGAGGCCAACAGCTGGGACACCTCCCAGGTGATATTCAGAGATCAATCAATGAAAAGCTGAAATGTCTGTGAGGCGGCCCTGTTAGAAATAGTTTCACACTCCCCTCACCCCTGTAAAACTGTATTCACGTTTTTCTTACGTCTGTCCCTGTACTCAGCACAGTTTTTGGCACAGAGTTGGCATTTAATAAATATTTGTTAGATTGGCCGATGGGTACAAAGTTACATTTAAATAGGAGGAATAACTTCAGGTGTTCTATTGCACAGTAGGGTGACACAATATTGTATTGCATATTTCAAAATAACTAGAAAAGAGAATTTTGAACATCCTCACCACAAAGAAATGATAAATGTGTGAGGTGATAGATAAGGTAATTACCCTGATTTGATCATTACCCAATGTATACATGTACTGAAACATCACACTGTACACTGTATCCCATAAATATGTGCAGTTATTATGTGTCAATTAAAAATAAAATGAAACAAAATATAATAAATATTTTTGAAATGTATAATATCATAGAACTCATTATCAGTCAGCTACCTTGTTCTTTAGGTAGAATCCTAATCTCCCTCTTTGGGGACAATCACCCCGACAAATGTATCTGTGTGTCTCCCAACACCTAGCAGAGCACCCAGAACATGACAAGTTGTTAGTAAGGGCTGGTTAAATCTGTGGTCTGTGGCAGAATCTGCTCACGAGCAGTCTTGTCAGAGGGGTCTCCGAAGAGCATGGTTTGTATATGTGTGTGTACATGTGTGTACACATATATGCCTACACTCTTGTCTACATCTACATCTGTATGGGTGTATGTTTGGTTCTGAAGACAGCAGCACTAAGGAAAATGAAAAGTAGGAAGCCTTAAATTTTGGCTGGTATCAACCCTCCTATCTGAAAAAATCATTTCTACAACATTCTGCTGCCCAACCATTCAGGTTATTATTGGTTAATAGAAAAATATTTTTTAAATGCAGATTAGATCATCCAGTCTCCTCCTTCTCTTGCTTTCTAGCAGAGGAGACTGACCCAGAGAGGTTAAGTAACTTGCACAAGGTCATCCAGGTAAATCTTCACCTCCTCTTCATTGCTCAAATCTCAGCAGCTTCATTTGAGCTCCAAGACTCTAGAAAGATATTTCTTACCAATGTTACCAAGACATTCTGATTGTTAATGAGCATTCTTAGTCTGTTTCTTATATGTCCTTCCTTAGTATTTGATGCTAACTATTCTTTCTCTCCTCTTGAAACTCAAGGCTTCATGAGTTTTCATCAAAGGAAACTGGCTAAATAAGTTAAGATATACCCATAAAATATATCACTCTGAAGTTGTAAGAAAAACGAATGAGGAAGCACTGGATGCACTGATGTGGAAGGAGCTCCCAGATACAGTGTGAAGTGAAGACAGTGAGATGCAGAACACTGCTGCCCACCTGCACATTCACATTTGCTCATACGCACACTTTTATTTGCTTAGGGAAAGTGTTGAAGGATTCCCAAGAAAACACTAAAAGTCTTTTTCTATGGGAGAAAGGAAAATGAGGCAGGTTGAAGTGAGGGTGGGAACAAGACTGTCCACTGTATACCTCTTCATATTTTCAGTTTTTGAATCATGTAAACGTATTACCCTTCACCAAGTTTTTAATGTTTTTTAAATAAAGAAGAATTTGAATGTATATCACACAATGGGATTCTCAAAAAAAAATTCCATTAAAATGACATTGCTCTAGGACTTTGAAACAATCATAAAATCAACAAAACCTTTCAACAGCCCTGATATCAATGCATGTGCAACAAACTTTATTAATATATGTAAATAAATAAACACATTCTAAAATAACACATTGCCCAAATGAAAGTATAGCAGTTACCTGCTTTATCAATTGTCCTAAAAACTTCATTTTTTCTTAGGTAGTAACTGGACATGTAAATTCATTTGCCTTTTCAGGTCAGTGAAATGATCCTCAAAATGAATTTTATGAATAGTCCCAGGTTATCATAATAGTTTATGGTGCCAGTGTTATGTAGAACATAACTAATACAGCCAGACATCATTTTGTTGTGACACAAAATGACATTCTTTTGCTTGTTCCATACCACCATTTCTCTCTCTCTCTCTCTCTCTCTCTCTCTCTCTCTCTCTCTCTCTCTCTCCCCCCCCCATGCACATGCACACACAAGCACAAACATTTTGTGTAATTTAAATGCACATATCTTGTAAAATAATGATATCATGTCTTTTGCAACAACATAGATGGAACTGAAGGCCGTTACCTTAAGTGAAACAACTCAGACACAGAAAGACAAATACCACATATTCTCACTTATAAGTGGGAGCTGAACAATGTGTATACATGCACATAGAGTGTGGAAGATGGACAATGGAGACTCAGAGGGGTGAGGGGGGAGTAGATGGTGGGAGGTTGCTTGGTGGGTACAATGTGTGTTGCTTCTGTGATATAGGCACCGAAGGCCTTGACGTCACCACAATGCAATATATCAATGTAACAGAACTGCACTTGTACTCCATGAATATGTAGAAATAAAAAATAAGTGGGAAATAAATAAATAAATGCAGCCATCAATCAAGTGGCCCATCTCTCTCATCTCAGGGGTAGCAAAGTTGACTGATGCGTTCTATTCTCCCAGATACCCTGATTCCAGGGGTGAACATGAGACCCAAGTTTGGCCAAAGTCACTGGATAAGCAGTGGGGACTGTTATAGATGCGTGGCAAAAGAGGCTTCTGTACTTTTGACATTACAAGCTATAAGAAGCAGATATGCCTATAGCTGCCAGGGCACATTATTGCTATCCTTTCTGAAAATAAACCCAACTTGAGAATGAAGCCAACATGGAGATTAATCAAGAGAGAAATAAAATCATGACAGTATTGGTTAGCCCTGGATCCAGCCATGCCTCGAGCCAGTCCACCCCTTGGATGGACCAACTTCATAAGCCAACGAGTCCTCTCTTGGGTTGCTATTTGGAAACACAGCTCAAGTGTTCTTCAATGACATCTTTATGATTCTTACCTGTATATATTTTAGAGTTTCTTTGAAAACTCTGGTCTTTTTGGGGATTATTTTCTTAATTTACCTTGAAAACGTAGACTATTAAATTTCAGAGATTCAGAGAAATTCTTCATGTGAGTAATGAATCTGGAGCAGGGCAAGGTGATTCTTTTACAACGAGGGCTGTGCTATAAGGCAGAGAAGAAAAATACACAAAATAAAATTAGGTCTCTGGCTCCAGAAATAATCCACGCTTCCTACCACTCTCACTTCCCTGATGAGTGATATTTCTAAAGTATTTTTGCTTGTTTCTTCTTTCAAAGAAACAGAAAAGAAGTAGCCTTGCGATGTTTGGGGTTAGGGTCACTCCAAGTGCAGAGAACAGCCTGCAAGAGGCAGAAGACACAGGAGGGGAGGCTCTTAAGCCAGGCTTTGTCACCTTGACGTCACCAAGACAGAAAATAAAGAGATGAAGGAGCTACAAAGATACTGGATAAATAATATGAAATAAGGTCATAATTAAGAATAATCTGATTTGATTTTAACTAAAAAACAACTCATTAAACATGTGGTCAGCACCAATTGTCCATTAGTGTTTGTATATAATTTTTATTGTTTGGATATGATTATATATTATTGATATGAATATTGTACAGATATTATTGTTTGGACATCAGATATTATTCTATGGGTAGTATTGTTTGGATATTATGAATATTCTGTGTTCCAGGTACCCTTCACTTGCTGGGTCTACAGGAAATCAAACCATCCTGCATGAGAGAGAGGATTTTACCTAAAGGGTGAAGTTTTCATCTTGTCAAAGCACACAGCCATATCATTCACCTAGCCCTACCCATTTCCTGAGGAAAAGGCTCGTGTCTCTAGCCAGGAACTTTAAGCTGAGTGGGAGGGTCCTTAGTGGGCACTGGAGTAGGAACTCTCTGTTTGCCGTGACTACAGACCAAGGAGGCAGTGATAGAAGCTTAGGTTGAGACACAGGAAGAGAGCGGGGAGTTGAGTGACCTAGTCCAGTTGCACAGTCACAGAGCATGGGCGGTTAACTGAGAAAGGGTCAGAAACCTGTATCTTATAAGTCTTTTTTGCTTCCAACCTTTTTGTCTATTCCCTGGTATTGAGTAAAGTCTTTTTAAAAAATCATCCCAGATGAGTTAAGAGAAATGAAAGGAAGAGAATTTCTACCATTTTCAAGGGAGAAGAGTAGTGCAGGAGTGTTAGTGATACTCAGAGAGACCTTGGGAGAAAGATCATTTTTCTGGTTTGGCTAGTGCCACAGTCCGCCTGGAGATTCTTTGCTAGGACAACCTTGGAGGAAATAGTTCAGAGCAGGGGCTATAGAATCATGAAGTCCCATGTCCAAATAATCTCCACCCTTCTCTATGAGCTGGGATGACTCACCCTCTCTGTTTCTACCTTTACAAAATGTGGCTAATGTTATCTCATGACAACCATTATCCCCATTTTACAGATGAAAAGCTAAATAACTTACAAAAGCCATATGAGTATTGAAAACCGGTCTCAAATCCACTCTTTCCTACTCCTAAGCCCATGTGTCCTTAACCCTACACTATGTTTCCATGTCTCAGTGTTGGCACAACCAGCAATCTAGGTGTCCAAATCAGCACCCAGAAGGTCACCCAGGACCCCCAGATCTATGCAGGACTGAATCCTGCCAACCCCACCCTCTCAATGTCCTGCAGACCCTGGCTTCCTCTACAGCCCGACACTACCCATTAGCATCTCCACCCACATGCCTGCTTGCAGTTCACCTCCATGGAATTCTCTCTTTCACATTGTCTTTCTAAAACCCAAGTCTAAATATGGCACTCATCTTCTTAATAGTGTTCAGTGGTTTCCTATTACTTAAACAGTGGTTCTCAGACTTTATATGCATAAAAATCACCTGGAGAACATGTTAAAATGCAAATTTTGATTCAGAATGTCTGGTTTGAGGGATCCCAGGGACGTGCACTGTGCAGACTTATCTCGGGTGATTGATACAAGTAATAAGCTACTTCTGTTACTTAAAGTGTGGCCCACAGACCAGCATCACTAACATCACCTGGATGCTTGTTAGATCGGGAGATTCTCTGGCCCTGCCTAGACCTACTGAATCAGGATCGGAATTTTAACAAGGTTCCCAGGTGGGGATTTGTATGCATGTTAAAGATGTAGACCACGCTTTCACCATATCAAAATCCTTTCTATGGTATAGGATGCTGGTCATGATCCAGCATCTATTTATTAATATCCCTTCTGCCCATCTCATAAGACACTCTCCTCTGTGATCTAAATATGCAAACTAGGGAGACAGAGGCACGTAAAAACTAAGACAGTGACCCCCATCTTCTTCGTCTTGATCACCCCAGTGCCTAGCACAGTCCCTGCTACATGAGATATGCTGCTTTGTTGATATATGTTGAGTCCAACTGAATGGAATTAATTTGTGTTTAAAACATATTTCAAAATGTAGTATTATTAATATATTCAAATTGTTCCTTTCATCAGGGTATGATTTAACTGGAATGAAAGAGAATAAATGGAGAACAGACCGTCCATGTCATGAACCAGGTGCATTTTACTCCTTAAAACAAGGAACACTTTGTCACTGGGCAAGGGAGGAGGCTACTGATTCTTCTCTGTGAAGACCTTGTTGCCTTCGGTTGATTCACTACCTGAAGTCAAACCCACGCACTATATATTAAAGAACAACCCCCACCTGTGTGTGTGTGTGTGTGTGTTTTTTTAAAAGAAGAGCAAACGTTCACCACAAAGATACAAGAACAGTAAATATTGATCTTCTTGACGGATGGCGCACCTCACGCCACAGGCCACTCAAGCATCTGCTCGTTGCCACCGGCCCTCTGCTTTGTCGGGAAATAATGCCAAGTGGCCTCGTGGGCTGTCGGCTGCAGATAGCAAATATTTAAAAGAAATAAATTTCTCTGAATGAAAAGCACCTTTCTTTATTATCCAACCCCTTCTCCTCCCAAGTCATGTTGATTTTGGGGCTGTGCACACTCCCAGCACCTGTACTTTTCAATTGTTGGTTTGCCAAGATCACTGTGGTTTTCTTGCTTGGTTTTAGGAGCCATTCTAAGTACAGTAGCCAATGAAGGGCTATTTTCTTTCTCTCTTGGCAATATGAAAGGGAAGCATCAGCTTCAGGACCCCTAGCAGCAACTGTAATTAGAGAACAGGGAAAGACAGGAAAAGAAATAGGAGTTCCTCTGAGTACTTGTCCCACATGATAATAAAAAGGTACCACCACTGCAGACAAAAAGTGAAAGTGTGGATTTCCTCAACAGCCTTATTATTGGGCAGAAAATTTCTTAAACTGGTTTTGCTAATCCCAGAATCATTCTTGAACAGAACAGTAAGACATGAACAAAAACTAAACCATAATGTAGATAAGAATGGAATTTCAGCAAGTGGGAGATCAAGTTGTGATTGTGAATAGCCACTTAGAATACTAACCCAAGAGTCTACATATAAATATTGAATAAAACTATGATTTCTTCTACATGAAGCATTATCTGTTTGATGTAGTACCATCCAGCCCTGTGTGTTCTTAATCACAGCTCTTAATCTCTTCCCACTGAGCCATGTGCAATACAGCATTAGAGAAAAACAAAACTTCTTCCAAGTACTGTGATCTGACCAACATAGATGGCAAATGGGGTTTAGAAACAAATGGTCTCTGTGTAAAGATTTAGCCACTTCTCTTATCCTAAGCAGAATTCTAATTTCAAAGAGAGTGCTATAGCCTCTACCACCACCACCACTTGGAAGAACATTTGTCAACTTTCATGGCCCTGCATACTTTTATTCTACTTTTATGAACAAGTCTTTGGAAATCTACACTTCTTCAATTCTTGATCCATATGGTTTGGGTAAAGCAAATGCCCAGATCTGAGCACATCAGTATATTACATTCTGTTGGCCATGGGGACTGTAGTTCAGAACCAACAAGGTTTGTTGAGACTTTCAGGATCAAGGTCTGACTGTGAGAGATGGCAGAGTTTGGGGCTGTTGCAGCTATTATTTTACCAGCATGAGGCAGGAGTCTCCTAGTGTTGAATTATTTTTCTGGTTAGACAGTTTGAGCTGGGTGAACTGCACTCTCTTGCCTGTTCTGCCTGGTGCCAAGAGATCTATATCTGTTGATATGAGGGTTCAAAATGCAGTCTGTGTTCATGGAAGTGTACTTAATTCTAGGAAAAACGTATTGGTTCCAATAAAGATGATATTGACAAGGATGATGCCCACCTTGCCTTAGTTGGCATCGTTCTCTAAACAACTAAGCCAAAAAGTCCTAGGCAATTTACTTATTCCAGAAGTGAAAGAGATGATACTTGCTACAAACCCTTACAACTAAAGAGTTATCTTATTGCCGATGTATGTAGGCAGCCATGGATTAAGGAGCTGAACTCACTCTCACTATTTGCACTGGATTAGGAAGACCTACAAGAAGTTGCATAACAGATATTTTCAAATTATATACAAATCATGAAGCCACTTTCAGTTTCATGTAAGACTTGAAAAATTGCAGGATATGGCTGAGGAACCATGAAAATGATATTGTATAAATTTAAATTTAAATTCAGATTTATACAAAACTGACTTGCATGAAGAGTTAAATCTTTTTAGAAAAATTTTTCTGCAAGAATCGTCAGCTCTAGATGTACCAACATTTATATTTCAGAATAATTTATCAGAAATTTATCCCACTGTTGTCAGAGTCTATAAAATAGTCTTAACAGTTTTAGTAACAGTTGTATCAGCAGAAAGATTCTTCTCACAATTAAAAAACATTAAAAATTATTTGCAATCTGATAATGAAGCTGCTAAAAGTATAAATTACAATGACCTAATAAATGAATTTGCTAAAAGCAAGCCAGGAAAACAAAAAGGCTTTATGTCCAATTAAGACATTGCATTAGTAAAGTATTATTTATTGAATCATATACACATAACACCAAAAAATTAATTATTTCAGGTTTTATGTTCATATTGTTACTCATGTATCACTATAACCCCCATTACATTTTATAAGTAATAAGATATTTATAAAGGAAAACACTTTATATTTTAGTAACATAAATTATGCCTTTTTCCTGCTTCATTTTATAATGGACTCCACAAATTGTGTAGCTAGCCCTAATTGTACCTAAACATTTATTCAGACTAAGCCTTACATTCTCACAGTCAAATGGACAAGGTCAAAATTTGTGAGCCAAATGACTGAATTCTGTATTTCTCCCCCATGTCATTTGGATGTAGCCCTTCTTCCATCCTGTAAGATCACTTCCTAGCAGAGTTTAAAATATCTGAGACTGATATATTGCCATTTTGAAAAAATATAATGATACCTACCACCTATTGAGCATTTTCAAATGGCCAGATTTTGTCTCCAGTTAGACAGATTTTCTATATAGTACATATACGTTTTTGAGAATTTGCTTATCTTTTAATGTCAAAAATTCATGTAGTCTGATACCATTCTGATTTATGCTCCTTTGTGATCTGTCTGGGATATGTTTGTTTTGTTTTTATTCTTTGTTCGAACATCTCTGAAAACTTTTATGATTTCTTTGTCACTATTGAAATAAATTTCATAACAAAGTATCCAGCATGGCTTTTCTTTCATTATGTTGGGCACCCAAGTAATCCCTATCAATCTGGAAATTCCTGTCTTGCAGTTCTAGAAAATTTTTTTTCTTTTCTTTTTTTAAAAATAATGTTCTCCCTTCTCTGTTCTCTTCCTTTCCCTCTCGTTTTCTATTTTTTAAACGTTTTGTTTCTACTTTTTAAGACCTTCCTTACCTTATCTTCTCACCCTTACATTACTCTAAAAAAAAAAAAAAAGGTTGATTATCATACATTTAATTTCCAATGTCGATTTCTTATTCTTATTGTCATGTGTTAAAACATAGAGTGCTATTGTCATTTTAAGGATGCTCTAACTTCTCTTACTTCTTGCTGGGTATTTTGATTTTAGGGTTTAGGTTTCCCTTAGTAGTGTTCCATCTGTGTTAGTATGGTTTGCTCCCTGCATTGTTTCAATGTCCACTGAGCTTCTCTCTTCTCTGTGTTTTCATTCATCTCATGTTAAAGGCTTTTCCTCCTCGAAGATGCTGGAGAACCTTGACTGACTACCCGTTCATCTTTAAGGGTAAGGCACTAAAATGCTGGCTGCAGCCTTGTATTCACTTGGGCAGGGCTAATTGACAGTGGACTTCACAGCAGCACGGGGCAGCAAGTCCACCTTTCCAATGACAGCCCCTCATTGTCAGAATGTGAAGAGATCTTCTCTGGTATTTCCTCCCAACGCCAGCCCAAGTGGTACCAGACAGAGAGCATTCTGGGAGGAGAAGAGCAGGAGGGAAAGAGCCTGAAGTTCCCACAGGCCACTATATAAAATTTTAAGAAACACCTATTTGGTTTTTTTCAGTGTTTTATGTCTTTTATTTGAATATCTGAAAGTAATACTCATTTTATGTTATGTAATTAAACAAGCAAATAATGGTCATTTAATTAAACACTTAATATTCTAAACATTACTAACATTTCAAGTGTATCATTTTGAATATGGAAATTCTTCTTGCTCTGTGATTACTGAGAAGCTCAGATTCAAGATTTGGTTGGAGAGGAGAAAAATATTAAAATTAGATTAATCAATTTCATGTGATTTTTACTTATTTTTTAGAGATAAGATCTTGCTATGTTGCCCAGGTGGGACTTGAACTCCTGGGCTCAAGTGATCCTTCAGAGTCAGTCTCCTGTGTAGCTAGGACTACAGGCATGTGACCCTGGCACGTTTTTTTTTATTTCAAAATATTAAGGGGGAACAAGTGTTTTAGGTTACATGGATCATTTTTGTAATGCATGAGTCCTAGTTATAGGTGTGCCCAAGAAACCCCTATGTGGAACCCCCACCTCATCCCTGAGTCGAGAGCCTCCCTAACTTAACTTCGCCAGAGAATAAATCCTTGTCCTGACCCTGTGGGTAAGCCAAAAGGAAATGGAACTCTATATCCAGCCTCTCACCGGCCCCCTGTTCTAAGCCTGTGCCCACTCCCTGATTTAGAAAATATGGAGAACCTTTAGGATCCAGGTTTTTGGGGTATGGTGTGAATTGACTCCTTTCTCCTTGTCTGGCTCCCATGTAGACTTGTGTTGGAAGCCACTTCATTCTGTCAAGTCAGTTATCACTTTTTAACCAACTTAACAGCTTTCTAAAAATTGTTGAAATTTCTCACCTGATGTAGTCTCCTCTCTATGTGTTTATCCTTGTGGGTGAGTGCATTTTGTTTTAAAGCAGTGCTTTTCAATCTTTTTCAAAATCACATGAGATATAAAAAATGTATAATACTGGTAGGGAACACTGAGTCAAATGGATGAGGCCACTCAAGGTCGAGGACAACTAGCCTGAACTGACCTGACCTTACTGTCCCACCTCCCACTAAACCATTAAGAGAGCTAAATAAATTTATATTTCTGCCCACCTGCAACCTATCTGCAGCATACCATTTGGAAGTCTCTGTTCCACCATTAAGTTCAGAGAGTTTGGGGAGAGAGAGATAAATGTGTGTTCAGTCTACCATGTTCAACCAGACACCCCTCATTTGTTCACTCATCTACACTGTGGACATTCATCTCGTGGTCCTGGAAGATCTACCCAGCTGCCTCAAAAGGCATCCTCTTAATCTCTTTTACCAGGAACACCATAGGTACCAACTGGCCTCTATGATTGTTCTCCCTAGAAGTAGAGAAGGTAGTTCTCCTCGCCCCACCAACCCCACCCTAGGCAAATAACGGGCCCCATGAAGAATCACTCAAGTTTCAGGAGCCTGGACCCCAGACACATTCAGCCTTACCCCTGGTAACTGGAGAGAGAAGGGATTCTACCCCAGCCAATGAAACAGAACTGTGGTGAAGACAAAAAGAATAATCTAAAAGAAGCTAACATACAGCTTGGCCAGGCAGTATGACATAATGCTCAAGACCGTGGGATTTGGAATTTGTCATACCTGAGTTGGAATCCTGTCTCCACCATTGACTGGACATGTGATCCTAGCAAAATTACTCCACCTCCCTAAACTTCAATAACCTCATCTGGAAAACAGGATTTAAGAATAATTCCTGTTTTTGTGAATGTTTAAGTGACAAAGCAACCGCAAAGTGCCTAACACAGAGGTGGTGAGCGAATGAGTGGGAGGAAAATATCAATGAAAGTTGAAAGAGAAAAGATAATGCTTACAAAGGAAAAAAAGACTAGGTCTTAGAAAAAACATTAAACCATGAATAAGAAAGGTCAGGGCCACAGTTAACACACGCATAGACTCTTAGGTCCCCACCATCCACAGAGAAACAGGAGATATATAGATAAAGATGTAGATAAAATCACAGTTCTCAGTATCATCTGAGGTGATAGTGATATGTGATAGTGGTTCCAGGAATCAGCTTCCTGATGTTGTTTTTCAAGAGAAGAACAAAGTTAGTATCTCCACTTAGTTACTAATTAGTCCTCCAAATGGGGTCAGGCATCCTCGCCTATTGTTAGCCCTCTTTTTACAAGATCATAAATAAAAATAAAATCAATCTCCCATCTCATCATCTGCCTCACTCAGACACCAGCCCACACATTATTCTATGCTGAAAAAAAGGAGACTAGTGTGAATATTTGAGAATAATACAAGCTTGTATATGTGTATAGGGCCAGCCCATTATACACTTCTAACTATGTGCCCCAATGTGTCAAAGGAAAAAAAAGTGCCAACGTTGGAGAAAATATAATATAGGTCAATATCTCCTTGACAGCTATTGATAGATGCATTACTAAACCTGAAGATGTTGCTTCTAAAAAAAACACAAATTGAAGTTTCTTCCGGGTTCTCTGTAATGATGGGGTTTGGATCATACTTGGACAAAGGAATCATAATTCAATTATCCAATGATTTATTACAATATAACTTTACCCACACTGGATATTTGGATGTGTAAACATCAGAGTATTACCCTCCCTTCTATCCCAGGCTTCGCATTTCAGATTTCATTAGCCAATAAAGCCAGGTTTATTTATAATAAAGTTAAGCCCTTCAAACCACTGACCATGGAAACCAGATTTTGAAATAATTCAGATTTGTGTTTCTGTTCTTTCTAATTAAGGGTAATATCGGGAAGCACAGACAGTGGGTAGCATTGTTCGAGCACCATGGATTTAAGCAAGAAAATCTGATTATCAGCTCATGTCAGAAGCCAAGCGATAATGCAGCTTAGCATTCGTTTGGGCTTTTTCTTTGGCCAAAAGATAATTACTGTTCGTGAGGCCTTACGTAAGTGTATCTAATATCTAAGGCCCTAAAATTTATGAATAGCAAAAGCACACAATAGGCAAAGAAGAATTACTGTATTTATTATTTCTATGGCTTGTTCCACCATGATAATTTCATTATCTAGCAAAGTTGAACCTCTAAAATCAAAGTATAATTTCTTAAAGGACAAGAAGTTAAATTGGCTGGCAAGGTTTTCTGCCCGATTTCCTCCAGCAAAAGTTATTTCTAACAAATAAGAAGTAGACTAGCTAGAATTTTAATAGGAAATTTACCGAAGGGGACTCAGAGCTACCTATGAGGTCATTACACAAACACGTTAAGCTTCTGTAGCAAGATTTTTTTTTCTTTGTTAAACTGTTATTTCTCAATATTATGCTGTTGATAACAAATGCAACACTTCTTAATAAACAACAGGAAAAATATGACACTTAAAAAAGTACTTCTTGGCAAAAGCAGGATAGTGTCACAGTGAAAACTGCTGAACACACGCAATGTGAGTATGTATTACAAAAATAAATGCTGGGAACTCAGAGGGGAAATTTTACTTGAACTATGAGTTATAAGTTTTATATATAAAATCAAATCTATTTATGAAGATGAATAAAATCAAATTGTGCAATTTCCAAAGTAAGTTTGTTGAGATCCTCTAAACCATAAAGAAGCAACTGCTTTTGGAAGAAAAAGATGGCATGATTGTCTTTAAGTATAGATTTTTATTTCTTTAGGAATAAATTTTGTTTCTTTGCTTATTATATACTGGCAGCAACTAACGTTTTATTGAGTACCTACTATGCATTGTTCCAAACACTGTAGACATTTTTAACTCGTCAAATCCTCACATTAACCTTATAAAATCAGTACTTTATTATCCCCATTTTATATATGTGGAAAATGAGTCACAGAGGGGTTAAATAACTTGCCCAACTGGCTCCCATCTCTCCAAATTTCATATGTATAAGGTACCTGATTTTATTCATCCTCATCATTAGAGTTGGCTTTATCTCTCAAACTTCTAACCACTAGTGCAAATAATTTTTCCTCTCTAGGTTGCCAGAATTTATTCAGTGTGACATGTACTCAGGTTGCTTGTATTAATATCACAGCAATGCTCACTCAGACACTATTCTGAAGCAGAAGGAAATGGTATAATAGATTGGATGCATCGGAGGAGTTACATGGCTGGCTCAGGCACTAACAATCAGCTCCCCAACCTTGGGAAGATCACTAAAGTCTCTGTTGAACAATAGTCAAATGGGAGCAGTGTCCCTTCCCTGCCTACTTCCCATGGTTCTTGAGACAATATGAAGAATCTAAAAGAACTTTGACAAGTGTGGAGTACCATATGGAGGTGAGCACATTGATAGGACAATGCATTTGGCAAAGGTTGGAAACAGAGGGTGAAGGTGTCCAAGGCAAAGCTCTTAGAGTCTGTAACTAACTAGAACACTCCCCACCTTTCCCTACTCTTCTCCTGAGCTCTTACCTGCAGCCTAGGTTTATTTGAGGGTGGGGAAAAAAGGGGAAAACAGGATATGGCAATGATGACAATGACGATAATAATAATAGATTGGTGTACTCATCAGTGCAGAGAAGCAATGTGTACAGTGGACCATAGCACAGAACAGGAGCTAGACTGCCCAGGTAGGATCCTGGATGCACCACTTGGGCAAATTGCTTTACCTTTCTTTGCTTTGGTTTCCTCATCAGTAAAACAAGAATAGTAATAGTCCCTACCTGACTGGGTAGTTATGACAATTCAATGACAGTATTCATAGAGAATTTAGAATAGCCTGCAAAAGAGTCAGCACTAAATGTATACATTTGAGAGCTGTGAGTAGCAGATACCACCAATTTATTGGTTATTGTACTAGCAAATTGGACAGATTATGGCTTTTCTTTGTTTCTATTTTCTATTCTCATGAAAAAGAGCCAGTAATTTTTCATACTTTGGTCAAACAACTAGAACAAAAAATTGTGTTTCACAATTTATGTGTCTGATTTCATCTACTTCTGGTTACTTTTAGATTATAGTAACAAAATGTCCTCTTGAGCATTATAGAACCATGTTAGATTATCGGGACTTTGGGGATTCATGGGATTATGTTTATGAAAGGGCTAAGGCAGTAATACCAGAAAAAAAAAATAGTCAACTTAGTGGCAGGCACAAAGCAGAAGAAAAAAAGGAGCAGTGTATCTTGTGCCCCAAATCCCTGGCTTTAGCACTTCTGCTCTTGCTTTGATGTTAATGAGATACACTAAGGAAGGAGAGCAAATATAGCAGAAGTGGACCTAAACCTCCATGGCACTGAGCTAGGTATTTATACCAACGCACCAAATGCTCACTATAATGCCATGAATAAAGAGCACTGTCTCCATTTTACGGGCACAGAAATTATAGCTGAGAGCAGGTGACTAAGCTTGCCAAAGGAGAGTTATCTATTGAGAAGCAAGAAGAAGCCACAGGAAGAAGCATTTGAAGCATTTGAAGAGGAACGCAGAGTTCCATACAGCCGGCAGTTCAACATTGCATATAATAATTGAGTAGTAAGCAGATCAGAAACTTTTCACACTTCTTGTATTGTTTTCTCCTTATTTTTAGGACAAGACATTGAGCAAATGAAGAACCAGAGATTTTCTGTTAATAGAATGTCAACTTGAAACCAAAGACACTATAAGAAAACTACAGACCAATATCCCTGAAGAATATTGATGCAAAAATCCTCAACAAAATACTAGCAAACTGAATTCCACAGTACATTAAAAGGATTATATATCATGACCAAGTGGGATTTATTCTTGAAATGCAAGGATGGTTCAACATATGAAAATCAATATAATACACCTTTAACAGAATCAAGGACAAAATCCACGTGATCATCTCAATTGATGCAGAAAAAATATTTGACAAGATTCAACAAACTTTCATGATAAAAATACTCAACAATCTAAGAATAGAAGGAAGGAAGGAAGCTACTTCAACATAATGAAGGTCATATGTGAAAATCCCACATCTAACATCATACTCAATGGTGAAAGACTTAAAGATTTTTCTCTAAGATTAGGTAGAGGGCAATGAAGCCCATTCTTACCACATTTATTCAACTTAGTGTTGGAAGCCTAAGCCAGAGCAATTAGGTAAGGAAAAGAAATAAAAGGCATACAAATTTGAAAGGAAGAAGTAAAACCAAATCTGTTTACAGATGGCATGATCTGGTATGTAGAAAACCCAAAAGCTTCCACAGAAACACTCTCAGAACTAATAAATAAATTTAGCAAATTTGGAGGATACTAAATCAGCACGCAAAAATTAGTTCCCTTTCTGGAATAAACAATCTGAAAACAATAAACAATCTAAAAATGAAATTAAGAAAAAAATTTCATTTGCAATAGCATTAAAAAATGAAATATTTAGGAATAAACATAACCAGGGATATTAAAGATATATACACTGAAAACTATAAAACATTGCTGAAAGAATTTAAATGGAACGACATTCCTTTGTTTGTGGACTGGAAGACTTAAAATTGTTAAAATGTCAGTATTACTCAAAGCAATCAACAGATTTAATGACATCCCTATCAAAATTTCAACAGTATTTTTTAATGGAAAAATCCATCCTAAAATTTATATAGACCCTCAAGGGACCCCAAATGGATAAATCAATACTGATATTGAAAAAACCAACAGACTTGAAGGTCTCACACTTCCTGATATCAAAATATATGACAATCAAATTATTTGAATAGATATTTCTCCAATGATGCTATACAAATGGCCAAAAAGCATATGATAAGATGTTCAACATCACTAATCATTAGAGAAGTGTAAATGAGATATCACTTCATACTCATTAACATGGCTACTATCAAAAACAAAACAAAAAACAGAAAATAACAAGTGTTGAAGAGAATTTGGAGAAATTGGAACCCTTGTATCTGTTGGTGGGATTGTGAAATGCTGCAACTGCTATGGAAGATAGTAGGGCAGTTCCACAAAAAATTAAAAATAGAATTACTATGTGATCCAGCAATCCCACTTCCAAAAGAATTGAAAGCAGAGTCTCAAAGAGATATTTGAAACCATGTTCATAACAACACTATTCATAATAGCCAAGAGGTAAAAGCAACTCAAATGTCCATTGATAGATGAATGAATAAACAAAATGTAGTATAAATGTGCCATGGAATATTATTCACTCTTGAAAAGGAAGGAAATCCTGTCCCATGCCATACAACATGTGTGAGCCTTGAGGACATTATGCTAAGTTAAATAAGCGAGTCACAAAAAGACAAATACTGTATGATTCCTTCTATATAAGGTATCTAAAGTAATCACATTCATAAAAACAGAAAGTAGAATGGTGGTTACCAGGTGCTGGGGGGAGGATAGAATAGGCAGTTGTTATTTTAATGGGTATAGAGTTTCAGTTTTGTAAGATGGAAAAATTTTGATGTTCTGATACACTGCAATGTGAATATACTTAACACTTTTGAACTGTACACTTAAAAATGGTTAGGATGGTAAATTTTATGTTGTGCATTTTTACCACAACTTAAAAATTAAACATAAATAAATAAACACTATTATGAAAAAAACAAACACAAAAACAGTGAGCTGTTCCAAAATGGACCCTGTGGTTTTACGTGGAATGGGAGATAGATGAGAGTAGCACAGAACTCAGCGATGGAAAAACCAGAGGCCCACGCTCAGTGCCTGGGCACAGAGGCTCCTATACACTCCACTTGCATCTTCATTGAGGTACCAGTAAGGAAGCGTTGGTATTTTAGGCTGGATTCACCCTGTAGTTCTCTTCTTATCTCATGGGATTGTTTTAAATTACTTTTCGATTGATTCTCCATGACTTAATTTTTCTCTTGCATTTTTCCTAGTTTTATCTATTTGCTTTACACTCTGGGAGATTTTCCAAAACTTTTTCTTGCAATCTTCTATTAAATTTTTTAGTTTCAGCAATCACATATTTGATTCCATGAATTCTTTCTGTTCGCTGATTGCTTCTTTTTAAAGGACACAGCTGTTCTTATCTTATAGATTTTCTCAGAATCCCCTAAAGGATACTAATTAGACATCTTGTTAGAGTGAAAATTTTCTTCTGGTTTCTGAATTATGTCTATTTCCTCCAATGCCAGTTTCTCTGTTGGATCTTCTTGATTTTTCTCATATGTGTAATTTATTTTCCTTGAATTCTGGAAGTCCTTGATATCATGAATAAAAGCCTAGTTGATGGGCTTCTGCTCCCCTTGTACAGATGTGATTCTCTTATTAAAGAATTCAGGGCTTCTACCCATGACCATGAGTATGGTAGAGGTGGCCAGGCATGTGAACCGACTGGCTTCACTTCAGGTGTGGGGCAGGGGGCTGGCTGGGTTCTTCCAAATGCCAGAATGAGAGGGCTTCCTTCTAAGGCACTAATTCCCATAATCAGAGTCCTGATCCTCCCTCTAGAAGCTCTCTCACTTTCTTTAGAAAAATACTCTCCAGTTTTATCCCGGAGAGTAAACCCTGCCTGCAAGTCACTCCTGCCTTCCCATCAATATCATCTGGAGGTGGCGTGACTTATCTGGTTGGGGAGCTTGGGAGAAAGAACTGTGTGTACATGGCTCAGCACTCTCTCCTCCTTTGTCTATGGGGTCTACAGAAAGCAAGTAACTCCAGTCTGCCTCTGGTCATAAGGTAAGTTTACCAGGAAAAAGCCTCCCCCTCCACCTTAGAGGGAAGTTCTGTGATTTACGAGTGTTGCCATGGTTGTTCAGGTAAGTCTGCCATTCTGGATGTCAGGACAGAAAGCCCATTTTTGCCACCCACCTTAATCACATTCCCAGCCTATTTAATATTTTGACCTCCATTGGCCAACTTCTGTCTTTCTCATTGGGTTCAAAATTCATGCAAGGAAAAGAAGATCATTACGTATTGACAGCTTAGACTCCAATATGAATATTTTCCGGTGTTCTGTTTTGTTTTGTTTTGTTTTGTTGTTTTGTGTGTTTGTTTGTTAATTTTGTTCTGTTTGGCATTCAACCATTCAACCAATTCTTTGCTGTGTAGGAGGGAATTCCCCATTGAGTTGACTCCCCAAACCTTGGTGTTAGGCAAACGTCTTTGTTTTTTAACCTGTCCTGCTGCCTGAGAGGCTGTTTTCCAATTTCAGCCCTCTAGACTTACACAGATGCTATGAAGCCCTGATATCCTTCCTGCAATTTGAAAATGGAAAGGTCTGCCCTGGTGCACTCCCTAGAGCTATTGTGAGGAATTAAACCACTCAAGGCTTTAGCTAGATCCCCCACTCCTCCGGGGCTGTGCACTGTTCCCCTTCCAAGAGCCTTAGTGCCATTTGCTTCAACTGAAGTTAGGCATTAGAAGCACTTTTCTCCAAAATCTTGTATTTTTAAAGCCTATGAGGTGAGAACATAACTGCTGCTTGGGCATAGTTCTTCTGCTTAAGAGAAATAATGCTTTTCCACTTATAAGAAGTTATTTATGAGAAATATAAACTATATCAATAAAATATTTAATTTTTGATTATGCATGTAAGAAATGCTTACTCTAAACATCTTAAGCAGTGTAGAAGAGTTTGCAGATTTCACCACTCTCAAGAGGTAATTGAAAAATGTTCTTGGGTTGCTTTCAGGAAGTTTTGATGCATGTGTATTGCTATTATACCACACTTTATTGATACAAATGGAAATCACACTAAACCCAGATAAAGCTGTTTCCCCATGGCCCACATCACTATGGGCGCTACGTTCAAAAGAAAGGAAGCTCTACATCCCAAAACCAGTGAGAATGAAATTAAAATCTTCACTGAAGTCACTAAAAAACAAAAGAGGCACTGCTTCACCTTTTTTCCTAAAGCCCCACTCTTCACATCATAGTGTGTGTGTCTCTCTCTCTCTCTCTCTCTCTAGTTCTCTCTTCCTCCTTTTTCCTTTTTCCTCCATCACAAAAAGCTATCCCTTCAAAACTAAATCCATTCTACCTCTAGTCTTTCCCCCTCTTCCTACTGCCTTTCCTGTATACTCTCTTTTTCCTTAGTAGTTCTGTCCATTCCAAAATCACTAGCCTTTCTGGGATATTTTCAGTTCTTCTCTATACTCATTACTGGATTAACCCAATGAAGGGCCAGATATGGCTGGCAGGCCCATGTAACAAAGGCACTTTGCTCTTTAGAGTCCCCTAGAGATGTCAAGGTTATGAATATGCTCATGTAGGTTGTCCTTGTCACAATATGGTACTTACTGTCTATGACATGCTTTTTGTATTTATAAATTTGCTCTTCAGGATATAGCATCCTCACTCATTCTTTTAAAAAAGATATAGTATTCTATAGTATTAGGAATGCACTGAACCAATCCCCTGCTGATAAATATATAGGTTGTTTCTGGTTTATTATTATCACAAAGAATGCTGCAATGAATAAACCTTGCATGTGTATCTCTTTACACTTAAGGATGCATTCGTGGCAAACATTGTCAGCTTCACATAATAACAAGTAATGCACACTTTTTAAATCAATGAATGAATGAAAAAGTGAGCAAATAACTGAGACTATGGCAATTAACCACAACTAAGGTGTATGACATAGCAGTTCAGCCTGTATTACAGAACTTCATTGATACTTAATCACTTTCAAATTCAACTTTCCTTACCTGTAAAATGGAGGAATACTTCAAAAAACTGTTGTAAAGACTAAAATGAGGTAATATCAATAAGGTTCCTAACTCAGGGTAGGCTAAAATGATACATCTGTGTAAATCCTTTAAGTAAGCAGAATTTGGGTTCTGTGAACATTTCATGATTTCAGAGAAAATCACCAGAAGTATTTGAGAGCCACAATGTAGAAGGAGCTGTCTGAGACCTGCGGGTGTATTTGCATGACTCCAGTGTTTTGGATAGTATTCATAGCACTGTTAGAGATATTTGCCTTGGTCTTCCAATGACAACTTCGAAAATTAATTTTACAGTACAATAATTTCTTATTCTTTTTAAAAAACTACAATGGCAGCTATATAAGCACTCTAAGTTTATATGTCCTCATAAGCAAAAGGTATCTATTAAACAATTTACATGCTAGGTGTTATAAAAAGAAGACCAGTATGTTTCTGACCCTAGGAGACACAAAAAGGCAACTAAATGCAGTGGAAAGAATTTTGGAGCCACCTAGACCTACGTTTAAATAATCACTGAACACAGTTTAAGTGATTTGTTTGTCAGGCACCATATTAAGCTTTGGGTGAACCAATCTACCATGCTGTCACTTAAAAGATATTTAACCTTATCAAGTGCTTTAGCTTATCTTTGGATAGGGTGCAATATCAGCTTCATAATCTTTTTATAATGGTAGCACATATAAAATACATAGCAGTATTAAATGAACAATGGTTTCTTCCAGTCTTTCCCAACTAAGGGCTAAGTATTCAAGACAAGCCACAAACATCTTAACATACTCACAAGGGCACATCAAAGAAAGAATTAACCAATAGGAAACCAAAGAGCAGAATAGTTACATCCAATCAAGTCAAGGAATTTCACAGCAATCCAGAACTAGAACAAGCACAGAATCTAGCACACAGTAGATACTCAAAGATGTCTATTGACTGGATGTTTTTAATGAAGAATTCAAATAATTAGAGCTTCATATTTGACAGGAAGCAACATAGCACACTGGGAAGAAACCAATCACAAAAATTAGGAGACCCAGGTTTGAATCTAGAGTCTGGTCCACCAGCCATGTGTCCTTGAGCAGATCATGATCTTCTGTAGCCTTGGTCATCTTCTCTGGGAAGCTAGAGGGTTGGGCTACATCTTTCCTAAGTACCAATAACTCCAGATGAAAATACTTGTCAAAGCCTCTACTTTGTGGTTTATTTGCTCAGTCTGAAATTGAACCCAGAGATGGTTTGAAACCCCCAGATTGGTGTACTTTATCAATATAGCCACATTTCATTTTTCACTCTAAAATATATAGACTAGTAAGTGAAGAAACACTTATTGCTGAAAAAGGAAATATCCCATTTTAAAATCCAAAGACTAAAAATTAACCAGTCACTTCATGTTTTTAGCAAACACACTTACCATTGTGTTGGGCTTTATTGTCTCCCCTGGTGAATAGAAGCCTTTAAAAATGTATATGCCTGGAACTGAATACCGTGTCAAATCTATTGGCACTGCATGTTTAAACACCTGCATCTCATCATCAGCCCTTCATAATATTGTTAAACAATAATTATACTCATGATGAGTAATAAATCCAGATACATTCTTCCTTGAGATGTACTCATTCTTGTGTTATAAGTAACCCCTTAGTAGCATATGGAAGCTACTCAGGTAAAATAGGATTCCTAAATACAACCATATAATACTCAATGAAGTTTTTAAATGATTATAATAAATTGTAATGATGTTATCTTCTTTATTAGAGAATTATCACCTTATTTTTCTGAGAATTATCAATTTTCTTGTACCACAATTCTAAATTTCACTTGCCTAATCAGATTTAAATCTAAAACACAATGTTGAAATTGGACCAAGTTTAGCTTTTTTTTTTTATACTTGAAGTAAGAATGACAATTTGAGATAAAGGCTAAGCTTGCCCTGCAGGCCAGCCTCACACTTTGCTTAAAAACAACATTTGCTGATGATTTAAAGAGAACCTCAGAGGAAATCATTCACCTACTCCCCAAACCAGAAAGACTACAACACACCCAACACTGTGATCAAAATAAAGTTAAAAAAAAGGATTAGCTCCATGAAAAAGAGACACAGATATAAAGGGCATTGGTCAAAAGAAATAATAGTAACAGTTAACATGGCTGGCAGCACGGTTCTGGGCATTTTATACCTAACTGACTTGATTCCCCCAACAACCTTATGAGGTTGGTGTTTTTATTACCATGTTTTGCAGATGAGGAAACTGAGGCATAGAAAGATGAGGCATATGTCCCAAACTCCCACTACAGAAAGCAGCAAAGCCAAGATTTGAATTGCTGATCTATATTCTCTTCTCTACATATCTCTTTTTGAGAGCCTGAAAGCACTGGATGTCTTTCTTCTGAACTCTTAACTTGATTGTCCTAGGACCTGTTAACCAGTTCCACCCTTTCCTTTCAATGAATGAAAAACACAGAACTTCCCCTGCCTACTCCTCTTCTTTCTACCCAATATTTGATATTCATTCAACAAGCCTCCCAGTCAGTTTTGGCCACAAAAGAGCTTCTACTCAGGGAAGGAGGTCACAGAGGCAGGGGACTCATCAGAGAATCCATCATCAGCGAAGATGTGGCGACAGAGAGGGTATGAGGCTCAGCCTGAGGCAGCCAGGCAGCATGTGCTGATATCAGTAACCCTCCCAGTTTCTCTGTCTTGTTTCATATCTTCTTGTATCTTGGATCTCTCTTGGGCCATTTTGTTCCTTCTTGAAACACAGCTTTTAGAGACTCCTTTCATCATGATCTGTTTGCTGAAAAAAATCTCAGTTTTTGTTTATCTTAAAATATCTTTATTTCACCCCCTTCTGTTTTTTCAAATTTTTAGTCCTGAATTTGAAGACGATCACCCCCATTCTTGAAAAATCATTTTGCTAAATGCACAATGGGAGATTGCTGTAACTGTCAGCACATTAATGATGGTTATTCAACTCGTTCCAGCCTCCATCGTTAGCACTGAAAATTCCACTGTTGGTCTGATTTTCATTCCACTGTATGTGATGGATGAGATGTCCACCTTGTCTCTCTGCTCTCCTAGTCACTGTCGCATCCCTCGTATCTGGCACAAAATAATTATAGTTACCACATACAGCACACTTACTTTGTTCTGGGCACAGTTCTAAGTGCTTTATCTCACTTCATCTTTATTTTTATTTTTTTTATTATGATAAAATATACAGAGCATCAAATTTACCATTTTAACTATTTTTGACTATATAATTCAGTGACATTAAATAAATTTACAATGTTGTATAATCATCATCACTATTTCCAGAATTTTTCATCATTCCAAACAGAAACTTTGTATCCATTAATCCATAACTCCCCGTTGTCCCTTCCTCTCAAGTTTCAGGGACCTCTATTCTACTTTCTGTCTTTATGACTCAGACTATTCTAGATATCACATGTATTATTCGAGGTTTGCCAGAGAAACAGAATTGATAACATATACATAGATATATAGAAAAAGGATTATTACAAGAAGTCCCATGAGCTGCTGTCCATAAGCTGGAGGCCCAGGAAAACCAGTGGTGTAGTTCCAGTCCAAACCCAAAGGCTTGAAAACCAAGGGAGCCACTGGTGGAACTCCCAGTCCAACTCCAAAGGCCTGAGAACTAGAGATCCCAGGTCCAAGGGCAAGAGAAGATGATGTCCCAAACCAAGCAGAGAGAGCAAATTCACCCTTTCTCCACCATTTTGTTCTATTCGGGCCCATCCAATAAACAGTGTGGATGGTGCCCGCCCAGACTGGTGAGGACAGATTTTCTTTACTCAGTCTACTGATTCAAATGCTAATCTCTTTTGGAAACAACCATCACAGTCACACCCAGAAATAATGTTTTACTAGCTAGCTAAGTATCTAACAAGCCCAGTCAAGTTGACACATAAAATTAACCATCACATTGCACATAAGAGGAATCATACTATATTTGTCCTTTTGTGTCCAGCTTATTTCACTTAGCATAATGTTTCCAAGGTCCATCCATCTTGTAGCATGTACCAAAACTTTGTTCCTTTTTATGACTGAATCATAGTATATGCCACATTATGTTTATCCATTCACCTATTAAGGACACTGGGCCATTTCTATCTTTTAGCTGTTGTGAATGTTGCTGCTATGAACATTGGTATACGAGTATCTGAGTGTCTGTTTTCAATTCTTTAGCAAGTAAAGTAAAATTGCTTATTCACATGGTAATTCTACGTTTAAGTCTTTGAGGAAATGCCAAACTGTTTTCTACAACGGCTACATCATTTTACATTCCCACTAGCAATGCATGGGAGTTCCAATTTCTCCACATCCTTCCCAGCAGTTTTTATTTTCTTTCTTTTTATATATAATAGCCTTCATAATAGGTAAGAAGTGGCATTTCATTGTAGTTTTTATTTACATTCCCCTAATGACTAATGGTGTTGAGCATCTTTTCATGTGTTTATTTGTGTACCTTCTTAGGAGAAATTTCTATTCAAGTCCTTTACTCATCTTATAATTGGAGGTTTTTGCTGTTGCTTATGATTAGTTATAGTTCTTTACATATTCTGGATATTAATCATATATTAATCATATACATAATATATATGATTTACAAATATTTTATCCCATTCTGTAAGCTGTATTTTCACTCTCTTGATAGTGTCCTTTGGTGCTCAAAAGTTTTTATTTTTGAGGAAGTCCAATTTATCTGTTTTTCTTTTGTTACCTATGCTTTGGTGTCATGTTTAAGAAACCATTGCAAAATATAAAGTACAAAGATTTTCCCCTATCTTCCCTTTCAAGAGTTCTATTGTTTTAGCTCTTAAATCTAGGTCTTTGATACACTTTGAGTTAATTTTTGAATATCTGTAATGTATGTCTCCAATTTCATTATTTTGCATGTGGATATCCAGTTCTCCCAGAACAATTTGTTGAAGAAACTTTCCTTTCTCCATTGAATGATCTTGGCACCCTTGATGAAAATCAGTTGACCATACATATGAAGGCTTATTCTGGGCTCTCTATTCTATATCATCAATCTATGTATCTATCCTATACCTGTACCACACTATTTTGATTACCATAGTTTTGCCCTAAGTTTTGAGATCAGGAAGTATGAACCCATCAAATTTGTCCTTCTTTTTTAGCATTGTTTTGACTATTTGGGAGTCCGTTGAGATTCCATATGAATTTTTTTCCTGGGGGAAAAAACCCTCCATTGGGATTTTGACATGGAATTTGTAGATCATTTCAGGTAGTATTATCATATTAACAATGTTAAGTCTTCCAATCCATGAACATAGAATGTCTTTCCATTTATTTGGACTTCTTTAATTTCTTTTAGTAGTGTTTTATAGTTTTCAACATACAAATCTTTTCCTTCGTTGGTTAAATTTATTCCTGAGTATTTTATTCATTTTGATGCTATTTTAAATGGAATTATTTTCTTAATTTTCTTTTCAAATTGTTCATTGCTGATGTATAGAAATACAAATAATTTTTGTGCATTGATTTTCCTACAACTTTGCTGAATTTGTTTATTAGCTCTAATGCACTTACTCTTGAAACAAATCTGCATTAGCAGCCAGACTCATGAACTAGTAACACAGGAGAACAAGAGCAGGAAGCTCTCTTTCTCTTTCTGCCAGCTGTGCAGTAGCAGAAACTGAGAATGTGAGCCCCAGTCGCAGAAGTGGCAGTAGTGCAAGCCATGGCATCACATTCTCAGTGGTGGAGGTGGCAGCAGGTGGTATCCAGTATCAGATCAGTTGTACATTGTCCTTTGGGACACTGTACATTGTCCTTGGAAGCCCACCGTTGGGTCTGGTTGCCTCACCCTCCCAATAATTCTCGGGAGCATTTAATTTTATTTTACTCAATTCTTTTTCTGATCAATCAACCAGAGTCAGCTTTTGTTGCTTACAAATAAGAATCTTATTTAACACACATCAACCGAGTCACATGCCCCCATTCTCTTATCCTGCTTTTTCTCTAATAGTACTTACCACCATCTGACCTATCTGTTTATTATCTGACTCCCATACTGGAATGGGAGCTCCATGATGGCAGGGTCTTTTGTTCATTGCTGTATATCTAAAATAATGCCTAGTGTATATTGTACTTAATACAATTTGCCAAATGAATGAAACATGTAAACACTTATTAACCCCTGACAACTAAATAAGTCTGTTAGAAACCACAACCTATGATGTTCATCCGTAACTCTATGCCTATGATTCCACCTCTGAAAAGCAACCTTTTCCAGTTTTACACTCTATTATGAGTCTAGGCAGAGCAAATTCCTGGAGACAAGAGGAAGCTCTAGTAGGATCTCCCACAGGTATGCAGACATGTCCCTTGTATCATTTCTGCAGTACATTGATTTGCCAGCTATCATCTGGGCCAATTAGTAGTAGTTTCACCAAAGTGAATGGGCACTTTTTCTTTTAGGTGTTCATGTTGGATATTAGAAAAGCCAAACATTTCTAAAATCTTTCAGAGGCCATACTTAAATGCCTGCTGAAGCACTTAGTTGAATATAAAAGGTGTCTCCAGACCATCTCGGCCACAGCAGGAGTTAATCCCCTGCTAAAATCACAGAGGAGATTGAGAATGAGCTCCTTACCCTGTCATGCTGAGATGAAGACACTCCATTTCCCAAATTAATCTCTTATAAAAGATCTTAAAATGCCTTTCTGTCCAAATCTAACTCACACCTGCAGAGAAAATGATGCTCTTTACTGGGCCACAAGTTGTCTGACCTGCCCTACGTTTACTTTACTTCTTAGAGTCCTGGATTGCCTGTAGCATGACTGCCTCCTCGTTCATTCCTTAAAATGTCCACTTTCATACTTGCTGTGGAAAAGATGCATTCCAAGGTTACTAACCTGTTTATGACCAACTCTCCTCTGTCATCCTCATGTTAAACCACAGCTTATATCTAAGCCTTCAATGGCACATAATTTTAAAATATATGATCACTGATTTCACTATGTATTTGAAATATAGAACCATTTGAAAGCATACTTTTCACAAAGCAATTTTTTTTTTATAAATACTAACAATTGTTTCCCAACAATACTATCAGGAAAGGCTCCAGCAGAGCAACAGGAAAGCAAGCACTAGAGCGATAGCATTATGGACAGTTCACTAGGAGGTACAGGTGGAGTCCCCTTTCTACCCCTGTGCCTCAAGGAGGCACTCGACAGCTGGGGCTGACTCCAAATTGAAGCAAAGCAAACTACATCTATTATGGGGCCACCTGCTGGGGAACACACGGAAGACCAGTGGGAGCAGATGTGGAAGCTTACAGAGCAAAGCAAGGTCATTCCAGGAAACAGCAGCTAAACACAGCAATAGAAAAACAGAAATAGAAGCTCACCAGATTATCACCAACACCTGCAAAGTGCCCAACACATTAATTCATTTATTCAGTAAATACCAAGTGAGTATCACCAGTGCACCGGGCATCCTGCTGGGAGCTAGGGATACAACAAAAAGTAAAACCAACTAAGCCCTGCCCTCATGGAACTTACATTCTGGCATGGAGCAGCCATGAAATAAATATTTGCTGAGTTAATCAACTGAAGAAAATGATTGAGCCAACACACTTCTTTTTTTCTAATATGATATCTCCATCTGCCACATCACCAGATAAAAAGAATGATGATCTCAAATGAATTGTCAAGAACTTGGCCACAATATTTGAAATTTAATAAGAAGACAAGTGGAAATGTGGCTTAGACCCATTGCTATTAACAATGACCCTCGTGTATAATGTTTCCTGACATATTAATTTAAAATAGTATGAAACCATCCTGATTAGATGTGTACTTCATCTCATTTATTTTTAAATTATATGGGATGCCCCATAGAATAAATAAGATAAAGTGGTCCATCATAATATAGTTTCTAACATTCAAATGAATGGAGTAGTACATAAATATAAGTAGATTAAATATGGACACTAATTTTTTTTTCATTGCTAGAAGTTTGGCATTAAAATTATTCACCCTTGTTTTAAATCTTTGGGCACTAGCTGATGAGTTGCTTAGGAGAGCTCCAACTCTGGATGTACTGCCAGACCAAGTCCACTGGTTCTGAGGCAAGTGAGGTTGAGGACCCGAAATGAGGTGCATTCCAGGTAGACAGAACAGTAAATGCGAAGAGCCTAGGAGGGAAGTGTCCTCGAAGGGCTGAGCAGAGTGAGGGAATAGAGAAAAAGGAGTGAGTGATGAGGCCAGTAGGGTAGTGGGGTTCAGAACATGTAGGGCCTTGGGGCCATGATAAAGACTTTGGTTTTTATTGTGAGCAAAATTGAAGCCCATTAGAAGTTTGTGAGCATAAGAATGATATTATCTGTTTATATTTTACCAAATACATTACCAAATCCTTCAATCCAGTTTTAACCTGGAATATATTTTTACTACCATCTGTCTGGTGTGCATGTCTATGTCTCAAATATTTGACTTTAAACTGGGAGGGAAAAGCAAAGGTATATAAATGTATCCCCTAATTGACAATATCTATCATAGTGAACATGTAACTAATTCTATAACTTGATTTTTTCCTTCAGCATCCAGTTATTGAGATTTATCCTTGATGGCATGTGTAGCTTCAACTCATTCCTTTAAACTAATTGCAATAGTCCATTGTATAAATATGCCACAGTGTATTTATCCATCCTCCTGTTAATGGACACATATGTTCTTTTATAATAGTTTTCCATTACAAAACCAATTCATTAGAAAACAATCATGTATGTGTCTTCATTGAAGAAGTAATTTTTTAGCAACCATTTTTTGGGCAATATTTTATTGATTTCTGTAGTAGATGATGCCATTCACCTACCCAACATCCATTCTTCTCATCCTTTTTTACAGAACCCTGAGTTTGAGGCAGCAATGTGCCCACTTAACAGGCTATGTTCCCCAGCCTTTCTTGCAACTAGGTCTGACCATGAGA
This sequence comes from Cheirogaleus medius, assembly GCA_008086735.1. Lineage (NCBI taxonomy): Eukaryota > Metazoa > Chordata > Mammalia > Primates > Cheirogaleidae > Cheirogaleus > Cheirogaleus medius. Next base: position 21,486,783 of record VBSM01003169.1, read on the forward strand.
CTAAGTTCTGACAAGTGAGATGTTATGTACTAAGCACCTCAAACTGATTCTCCAAACAAAACTACTGATAATCTCCACCAAAAATCTATTCTCAAAATCCCCACCTCTTCCCTCTGCAGTTTTTTCAGGCCAAAAACCTAGCAGTCCTTCCTGATTCCCTTTTTCTTCATATCCCACATCCAACCCATTACAATGTCCTATCACCTCCACTCCCCCCCGAAATCTTTCTAAAATCTGATCACTTCTCCCTTACTCAACTAATATGAACCTTGTCCTGACCACCACCCATCCTCACTGGAATATCCTAACAACTTCTTGTGGAACTCAAAGCCTTTTGCTTTCAAACAACTCATCCTGCATACAGCAGCCAGCGAAGTTCTTAAAGGAGGAAATCGGATTATTTCACCCCCTGCTAGAAAATAAACTCTCATTATGGCTTCTGCCTTATAACCAGAAGAAAAGACAAACTCCTTTCACTGGCCACAAGGCCCGGTGTGATCTGACCTCTGCCCACTCCTCCACCTCCTCCCTCACTCTCCACATTCAGCTGCACTGATATTCCTTCTGCCAGGCCCAGTCTGTCTCAGGCTGCCTGGTCTTTCTGCTTAGAACAGTGTGCAAGAACTTTCTGCCAACCAGAACTTTACCTGCTTGCCTCCTTTCCATAGTTCTCAACTAGGCTCCAACATCACCTGTTCAGAAAGGGCTTCCCTACCCACCTTATCCTAGCACTAGCAACAACCTCCTCCCACCTCTTGTGACCCTGAACTGCATTACCGCTAGTTTACCGTCTTCATAGCACTGCAGTTTTCATTATCTAGAATTACCTTAATCATTTATTTACTAATTTCCTATTATTTGTTCTTCACTATTGATAAGCAAAGATTTCTTCTTTACTGTTGCTTTTAGAACAGCTTTCTGATCACTGTTAGTAAATAAAATATATAAGGTATAATATTGGAATACATACACACAAACACACACAATATAGGTTATTTGATATGTAATATATGATAGTGTGCAATATATGATATATGATATTTAATATATTATATAAGATATGTGCTATATAATATCTACTGTACAATACATAATATACAATGTATAATATATAGTATGTAATAGTCAATATGCAATATATACTATAAACAATGAAAAATAACATGAAAGTCTTTTTTTTAATTTTTCTTCATTTCAGCATATTATAGGGGTACCAATGTTTAGGTAACATATATTGTCTTTGCCCCACCCAAGTCAGAGCTTCAAGCAGGTCCATGAAAGTCTTTTAAAAATATACATCTTAAAATGTTTTAGTCCTGTTTCTATATTCCTCCAATGCCACACAAACACAGAGAAGAAGAGAGGAAGAAGAAAGGGGGAAAAGAGAGAGAGGAGGGGAGGAAGCAGTTTGAAAGAGTAGCCAGCTGCTGCCCAGCCCTGATCTCACATAGGACTGCGTTCACTTCCCAGTCCCTGTTTCGGCTGCCAGAGGAAAGGAGTGGCACCCAGGAGGCACTGTTCTGTGCATTTGAGCGGCATCAGATCGCTGTAGTATGAACTAAACAACAGCGTCCAACTCATCGTCACCTGCGTCACTCCTTGCTGAGTGATTGAGTCTGTGGTCCCCTTTCATGAAGCATTGCCTTCTAAGGGTCTTAGCACATTAATACTGGAATGGCAGCAATAAGGGGACTTTGCTGGGGACTGTTCCCCCGCCCAACACAGTCCAAGCTGGGAGACATGGAACTCTTTAGTTGCACGGATCCTTAAGAGGTCAATTACTTGGAGTCCGAATGGAAATATAGCTAACGAATAAGATGCCTTATTTAGATATGTTTCTCTGCATTAATGGAGTACGAACAGAAAACCAGGCCATGTTCTTCCACTTACTAGGTCATGTTTTTCATCCTTTCTACAATTGGTCTTTTTCATTAATCTTAAAATGTGATTTTCCACATCTTGTGATTTGTACTTTTCAATTCCATTTCCAGTCACCACATGCTACTTTCCTGCAAGCAGTAATTTGAAGCAACCCTGCTCACAAGTTTTGGAATGGGGAGCCTATAGGAGAAAAAATTGTCTACCTTAGAATCACCTCTTTCTCATGTGCTTGACACTTTGTGATTTCATGAGTGTCGCTGAACTGTGTGGTCTTTTTTAGAGGAAGTTGCAATTCCCTTCGTGGTAAAAAGGAAGGAAATGAAGGCAATTAGAGCCCTCAGGATGTAAATTTCAGTCAGTGTTGGCTGAAAGGTTCTTTTTTCCCATTTCTGCCTTTGTCAACAAAGCTCCGGTGGGACTGAATCTGGAACGCTAGCACAGCTCCATGACAACTGGACTGGCCAGCCACGGTGACCGTCTCCATGTGTACATCGCAGTCATTTATAGAGATGCATATGCACGTCATAGGGACAAGCATTCACTCTAGCTCTCACCAGGAGGAGATCATTAGCAACCAGTGAGTAAAAGGTGGGACAGAAAGCAACACTATCAAGCAACTTTTGCCTGAGGAACTCAGCTGTTCATTTGTGTGGATTGTGGTAAGATAAAATTATTGCCCTAGTTTCTGCACATTGTGCCACATCTAGGTACAGCAAAGACACCTAATGCACTGTGGCTTCTATCGTCACTCATCAGATTCTTGATACAGTTTTTCCTGTGTACAACCTGTGTGTACATAAGGAGGTAGTGTGGTTCTCCAACAGGGATCCAAAGCTCTGTATGAAATGGTCTTTTCACGTCGTTCTTATTTTGAAATTAAAAAAATAAATCCTTCACTTTATAACGTCAAAAAATACACAGGAGCAAATCTTCTTATGTATCAAGCAACTGAGCCCAAAAGGACGGCGCTGCAAAAGAGCCCTGCACAGCGGCACTCTGCTTACTCACATCAGTTCGGGGGACACTTCTCTCCCACAGGGTCGCACTGCTCACAATGGGGATGTAGCAAGAGCATTTCTGAAAAATTTGAAAAAAGGCATTTAGTGTCACTTGAATAATTCCCACGAAGATATATTTCTGTCCTTAGGATGATTTTTTAGGCAAAACAAAAGCTAATGCATCCAAACAATAGCTGTTCATGCACTGAGTACCTGATATTGTCCAGAACACTGTCCTAGGTGTTTGAAGGACAATGGTGAGCCCAAATCACAATTCCCACCCTCAAGAATCCAGAGGAAACCATGGGTAGTAATTAAATAAAGGTAAAATTTATTTTTTACAAATAAATGTAAAATTTCAACTGTGACAAACGTTATGAAGGAAACAAAGTATTTTGAGAATACTGTGATATATTAGGATGAGATGGAATTAAACATTTACATCTTTTGCCATGTGACTCTGGTGTACCTCTCACAGCCCCAAGACAATCCCAGTTGAGCCCAACATAACTACAGCCAACCCAGAGACCCATGAACATAAATAAGAAACGAATGCTTCTTGTTGAAAGTCACGCTTTAGAGTTGTTTGTTAGGCAGAATTATCACAGTAGAAACTGGACTGAAACAAATATGTCCTACACATGATAGGTGTCCTCAGGGAGGGCAGAAATGGTACCCTGACGATCTCACAGTGGTAGAGAATCTTGCAATTTTACTTAAAATGTCAAAACTTAAGAAGAGATGATATGATATTATACCTAGAAAACCCCATGGACTCTTCCAAGAGACTCCTAGATTTGATAAATGAATTTGGTAAAGTTTCAGGTTACGAAATCAATATACACAAATCAGAAGCATTCATATATGCCAAGAACCATCAAGCAGAAACCCAAATTAAAAATGCAATACCCTTTACTATAGCCCCAAAGAAAATTAAATATCTAGGAATATATTTAGCCAAAGATACAAAAGATTTATACAGGAGAACTATGAAACACTAAAAAAAGAAATTGCAAATGATT
>VBSM01003169.1:21490783-21539583 GCA_008086735.1 Cheirogaleus medius
ACTGACTGATTAAAACTATGGTGCTCAAATGGTGGTAGCGTTCACCAGGGTTTCAGGGGTGGGGCAAGACTCACATCATAGGGATGTGGTGAGCATTGTCGGGGGGAAGGGCATACCTCTAACCCTTCTTAGGGAGAGGCAAAGTTATACAATGTATCCAAAATATAAAAAAAAAAATCTTTTGTCTGATGGAGGGCAGGCGGGATGGGGGAGGAAGTGTAGAGTTACATAATGTGTGCCGTGCGCGCCACCTGGGGATTGGACTTGCTTGAAGCTCTGGCATGTAGGGGGGGTGGTAAGGGCAATGTATGTAACCCTAACAATATTTGTACCCACATTATATGATGAAATAAAAGGAAAAAAAATAAAGAACAGTTGAAGAAAAAAAAAACTTAAGAAGACAATATCAGGATTTGTTTTCACACTTCTGGCCTTCAGTTTGACTGAACCTTTTTATTTAGTTAGTCATGATTCTCAGGGTCTTTTACTTTTTGTTACTTGATATTTGCTAAAGTAAGCCTGGGAAGACGATTGTCATGAAAAAGAGACCCCACAACAGGCCTGTGGCCAGGATGCAAGCACAGGGCAGAAAAGCACTGGCACGTTGGCCACTACTTTTCCTCAAGGTGATTAGAATCTAAAGCAGGAGGCAGTCACCAAAGAATCCCACAAGTGAAGGCAAGATTTCAATGATACTCAGCGTTAGGAATGGGAGACACGTGGAGCACAGACACATGCAGAACCAAGATATGTAGAATATGTAGACTTGGGTGATAAAGGAGACCAGCAAATGGACATGAAAATGGAAGAAGAAACGGTGGCTTCTCTGGGATCAAAGTACTGAAGCTGAGGGCTAAGCTGATCAGGCACATCAAACTTCACCTGCCTTGCTTCTTTTTAGTCTCTTACTTTTAGTTGATTTTAAACTCATATAGCTAAAAGTCATGTTGCTGAACAATACATGACTAAACTCCCACTAGCTTCCTTATAGACAACATCTCTGATGTACAGGTCACTATAGTAAGAGTTGCCTAAGCTGTTTTTCAGGAATTCGGAGTTGGCTCTTATCCAGTTCAAGCCCCCAAACGTCCAAATAGGCCTGTGTGAGTGTCCAGTGGGTGACTTTTTGACATCTGATAGCCAAAAACTCCACCCTTGGATCATACTAGTGCTGCCATTTTCTGAACATGTGTCCTATGAAGAAGCTTGACTGCACCTGCACAGATGACCAGTTCCCTCACCTTTCTTACCTCCAATCACCTTTCCCCACACCTCGGACCACACTTCTCCTTTATCCCATACATATCCCTTAACCCTACCTCCAGGCAGGTGGATTTGAGATCTGTTCTCCCATCTCCCCACTTGGCTACCACAGAAACAAAACTATTTCTCTACTGCAAAGTGTCATTTCAGTGACTGACATACTGTGCAATGGAGAAAACAAGCTTGGTTTGGTAACAGTGCAAAAACTGAAGGACTGTGACGACAGAAGTAGAAGGAGGTTCCAGGTGACAGAAGAAGATAGACTTACTGGAATGTGGAGGAAATAATTCAGGAGGGTCAAAAGATCAGAGCTCTGAAATTGAGTGTGTCATAACCGTGCCACATTTGTACTGCCGGGCAGGACAGGTGGGGTGTGTGGGCCACCCTGATGTGTCCTTGTGAGGTCAAGGAACCCCTGAATTCAGTTCTGTGCTGGGCACATGGTAAGCATCCAATCAATGTGCTTAAAGAATGCCGGGAACTCCCCTGTGATCCCAAAAGGAGTCACAGAGTGTGAGAACTGGACAGAATCCCAAACCACCAACATTCACATTTGATAGACAAGGAAACTGCTCAAGATCACATAGTCATGTAGTGACAAGCCAGTGTTCCAATGTCAGAGTCCTGGCTCTGTTTTCCACCCCATAACCCTTCAAAATCCTGCTGTCTGTTTTGCCTGGGGAAGCAACCCCATGACTGCAGGGACAGGAAGGAATCTCATCTACAAAGCAAGAAGCACCAGGATGGAGAGACAGGCCCATCCCATACTGTGTACCTCAGTCCTCTGACTCAGTGGACTCCCTGCCACTCACTCCAGTCATGTACTTTCACACGTCTGGTGTCTTCTGATAGGTAACCTTTATCCAGGGTGGTCAGCACCAAGCACTGAATGCTGTCCCAAACCACACTGCTCTGACACATTTTAAATTTCAATGGATATTTCTCAGTGCCACTGTTCAAAGCTGTGCAGGCTGTGGATGGCACAAGGGGGTGGCATCACTCACCGAGACTGTGACACAGAAACAATGCCTCTGAAGGTTGTTCAATACACCTCCTGACCACCTGCACACAGCAATCATGAGAGTTCTGCTCTCCAAACAATAAATAAGGCTTTATGGTAGCCAATAGTCCAAGGAAATCATGTGCATTCCCGTGGTTTCATTTTTTAAATATTTTACACAGTTTTATTGAAGTGTAATTGATATATAAATAACTGCACATATTTAATGTATACAATTTGATGAGTTTGGAGGTATCTGCTTGAGGAAAAAAGAATCAGGGATTGGAGTCACCTGATTCCTTAGAAAAGCTCTACTCTGAATTTTTACGCAAGGCTAGAACACAGGTAGAATTTCTTTGTAAACAAAAAAACTATTGTAAACAACAAGCCAAATAAATAAATAAAAAGCTTGAAAGAATAAAGTAGCTGGGATATTCATTGCCAGTCATTAACCTGATTTTCTAATGAATATGGCATTAGGCATTCATTAACAATCATTTGTGTTTATGTTGAACAGTGGATGTATAATGAAGGTTGGTAAATGAAAGCAAAATTAATCCAGGGAATTTTGGACACTTATAAAGCAATTAACTTGTTTGGCAGTAATTACACATTGAAAGCTAAATCAAGTACATTTAGAAAGCCACAAGAGTCACCACATAAACCAGAGGTGCTTTGCTCTAAAATAATAGAAAAACCTCTCTTTCTTTGCAAGTGAAAGAGAAAGGCAAAAGTATGGTATAAATGACAAAGAAGGCTCATGTCTAATGAAAAGAAATACGGTTACAGCCCATATGTTAGAGAAGAGGCAAGTTACTGAAAAATAGGACAGCTCAGCTAATTAAAAGGGAAAAAAAACCTTTTGTAACAACAAATGATGTGAAAACAGGTGGTATGTGCTAGAGGGTTCAAGTTTTTGTTGTGTTCACGCTCACAGGCTTGCACACAAAACACACGCAGGCGCACACACACTTATATGCATGCATGCACGCACACATGTCTGCATACTTGAACCACCTATTAGGTGCATGAAGAATAAAAACTAAATCCACAATCAGTTCCTTGTACGTCCAGTGTATCTCAGTAGCAGGTCTTTGCACTGACGATATTGTAACTTCATTCTCCAGATGAGTGCTTGACCGTAGCCTTTTAATGGATTCAGCACATCGTCTTAAAGGTCAGTCATTAAACACATTCAGGGACTCTATTTTTTTAAAAGGAGGAGAGAATAAGGTACCGTGGTAGATAGAGGAGAGACACCAGGGAGAAAGCATTGCTGAACTGGTGATAAGGCAAAGGAAGTAAACAGAAAATTTCATGTGTCCACAAAATCCATCAACAAAAAGGTCACCACAAAAATACATTCTAAATGCAATGAAGATTTTTAGATGAGGAAAGAATTTTCTCAGAATTTTCAATCCTACAATATTTAGCCAAGAAATGCTACAGAGGTGATGTGCTGATTTTGTGTATGTGGGGTGTGGGGTGGGGATTTTTCCCCACTAAGGCTGCAATAGAATGATCAGACTGGAGAAGAGAGAGTGTCTTCAGATGAGCTCAACATTCTGAGCAAAGAGATAAAGTTTTTCAAACTGGAGTCCTGAACATTCTCCCCAAAAAGATCTGAAGATTCACAAGTCCTTCCTGTCTTACAAATACCTCCACAAATAGGGGGCTGTAGGTGCTCGAGGGTTAGTAACCAAAAGAAGAGTTCCCAGGGTGATCTATAAACGGCAGCTGGCTTTGTGGAAACATTTGCGGAGCGTGCTTGGGTGTCAACTATGCTAAAAGCAAATACTTGCTCTGCCTCTGGGATTGGAATGGAAAACAGAAACCAGGAGATAGCTTTTGAAATCCTCGCCTAGGTCATTTAACTGCGACCAAATAAAACATGTATTTGTCCCCATGTGGGGTAGAGCATTTCTTTCAAAAGTAGTCTTTCCTTAAAAAGATAGTCATTTTATTTCCAAGCAAAGGATCAAGACATTAAGACAAAAAACTCGTTTCTCACTTATTTGAAACCTTTTAAAAGATTCAGGTTGTCTACTTAGTTCTAATGTGGAGTGTTTCATGTGCAGTTTTCTTCGTCAGAAAATTACTTCCTGATTTTGACCAAGAGTTCATCAACATCCCAGTGTACTATTTCATTCTTTTTGCAACAGTCCCAGTGCCTTTCCCTGAGTCTTCAAAGGCAAACACATTTAAATATCAGCAAATGCAGAGAATACACTATTCTTGAAGACACCTGTTACTGTTCCAGGCCTTCTTGCATTTTATTGTGCATGTGAATCACCTGGGGACTAGTTGAAACGCAAATTCTGATTCAGGAGGTCCAGAATGGGTCCTGAGATTATGTTTTTATAATAAGCTCCCAAGTGATGTTGGTTCCAAGACAGCAAGTTACTGATCTACTGATCCTCATAGATAGCTGCTTTAAGTAGGTTATTATATCAGGACCAGAGGTAATCGAAGCCTTGAAAATAGATCAGTTCCTCTCCGAGAAGAGACCTGGAAAGTGTAATGGTCCAGAAATTAAGCAATAGAGGAATAGTCATTACAAATAAAATATAGAAGGAAGTGGTCTAGTCACCAGTGCTTCTAATCATCTGAGTTTCTTAGCTGCCAAAGCTTTGCTGAAACATTTTTGTCCACTTGTCCAAGTGTTGAAATCAAGACAATTCAGTTTATCAAATTGTTATTGATTTGTTAAGCACCATGTTCAGCACCAAGGATACAACAATAAATGAAGCATAATCTCCACGATGCTCCCATAGTACAATAACAGCACAGCAGGACAAAGGCTGGGGAGAAAAGGAGGCATAAGGTACCAGGAGAGCTCCTCTCCCAGGCCTAAGTGGAAGAATATTTACACAAATGAGAAGTATCAGGATACACTTCTTGGAAGAGATGTTAACTGAGCCAAATCTTGAAGCAAGAGCAAAAATATATATATATCTAGTTGAAGAAGAGGAAGTAAGAGTATTGTTAACAGTGTTGGGGGGAAAGTCTAGACTGGGAGAACCTTCCAATTCCACTGTTTGTTGCTTCCAAACAAAATTAGTATATGTGCTCTGCTATAAGTCCCTAAAACCTCCACCAGAGGATTACTGAGAGGCAACTAATTTTGTCATCATTTCGTAGATGAGAAATCTGAAGCCTAGAAAAATCAATTACAGCCCAAGGACAATATCACTAAGTGGTGGAGTTGAGATTCCACTGTGAGTTGCCTGGTGGTAAAGCCTGAGTTCTCTTCACAGTGTTTGGGTGTCTCATGTAAGTATAGGATGACTGGACCATTGGATTATGAGACGGTGAGTGATAAAAGAGAGATTGCTGCTGCATTTTCACATCAGGATTCCAGCCTTTATCTTTCCTTCTCTCAATTGGTATTTTGTTTAAATACAAGAAAAAAAATGCAGTTGACACTTGAACAACACAGGTTTTAACTGCGTGGATCCACATACACATGGATTTTCTTCACCCTTTGCCACCCCTGAGACAGCAAGACCAACCCCTTCCCTTTCTCCTTTTCCTCAGCCTACTCAACATGAAGATGATGAGGTAGAAGACCTTTATGATGATCTACTTCCACTTAATGAATAGTAAATATATATTCTGTTCCTTAAGATTTTCTTAATAACATTTTCTTTTCTCTAGCTTATTGTATTTTAAGAATACAATATATAATACATATAACATACAAAATATGCACACTGTCTGGGGCATGGACACCTTTGAAGCTCTGACTTGGGTGGGGCAAAGGCAATATATGTAACCTAAACATTTGTACCCCCATAATATGCTAAAATAAAAAAAAAATTTAAATCACCTGCAGGCCATCAATTTGCTGAAAAGATCATGTGAGTCATATATTGTGGCTTGTCTCTGATTAACAGACTTCTTTTCTTAACTTAAAACATTCCAAGCTTTTAGACAAACCTTTATTTCTTTAGCCAATTACAAACCAAAGAATCTTTAAACCCACTTATAACCTGTTAGCCCCACACTTCAAGATATCCCACCTTTTAAGGCCAAACAAATGTACCGATTTATGAAAACCACATATGGTAACTACAATATTGTCTCTCTAAAATGTATAAAATGAATGTGCAACCCAACCACCTTGGGACCACTTGCTCAAGACTTCTTGGACATGGCTCCCCAGGCCATGGTCACACATGTTCAGCTCAGAATAAACCTCTTTACGTTATTTTACAAAGTGTGGGGTGTTTTTTTTCTGTTAACATGGCTATTAGTTGTTAAGTTTTGGCAGAGTCAAAAGTTATACACAGATTTTCCCCTGCACAGGAATCAGCACCCCTAACCTTCATGTGGTTCAAAGGTCAACTATAATTCATCCTGATCCCATGGTTTTAAGATTTTAACAGCCTAAAAAAAAAAAAAAAAAAAAAAAAAAAAAAAAGATTTTAACAGCCTTGGACAGACTTCCTGGTGACAAAGAATTTTGAGCCCTTTAAACAAATGAGATTTCATTCTTGATCACATGCTTATTTATTATGTTTTTAAAGGTCTAGATTTCGAAAAATAAGATCAGACAGGAAAGGCTGAGAGTGGACCAATGAATTGTTGACAAAACTACAGCTAACCCTATGAAGCCTTCAGGCAAAGTACAAAATAATAATAATAACTATAATAATAATAATAGCAGCCCCCTTTTGGCAGATACAGCCCCATGGCAGGACTTAATTAGGTCAGTACCTACACCAAGATTTTAGCCTCTGTTTACCTATTGGCTACAGCCTTGTGCCACTTACAGCCTTCCACCTTTCCATGGTGGCCCTAACTGCTGGCCACTTAAGCTGGCGTACTTAGTATCCAGTACTAGGGCGAACATAAAAACTAGATGCTGGAAAGATAGTGAGGCAGATATATAGGCTGTGGGCATAGCACACACTACTTTTAGAGTTTAACCATGAATGGGGAACAAGAGACGGGACAGAAGCCAGACAGGGCAGTGGGGTCAAGTGTTGACTTTTTCTCCCCCTAAATAATTAGAGAGATCTGGGAAAGCTTAGAAACAGAGGAAGGGGGTGTGGAGGTGAGGAAGTAGGCTTAACACACACAATAGTCAACTTTAAATTCAAAAGCATCGGTCCCTAATTCTAATCCTCTCTTCAAGGAAAACAAAATCATCCAGGATGAAAAGATGCTTTGAATCTAAGAAGATATAAACCTGACTCCTCTCAAAATAAGTACCAAGTCTCAAGCTTGAATAAAATAACTTATTCTTTGTGTATATCATGCTTATAAAATTGATTCCTCAATTTCTAATTGTCAGCCACTCATTTTCAGAAGCCCATGAATAATAATGGGAAAATGGATTTTTAATCCACATATTTATATAATTTCTTTTTATGAAAGTGTACCTTGTATAGAAGTTTCTTGTTCAGCAATGAATATGCATAATAAACTATTCAAAAACAAAAATTGAATATTATTTGTCCACTCTTGTTATAACAGTTTCCCAAAAAAAAGCACAAAAGCATATCTGCTGGCAACACTTCTCTTCCTCTAGTAGTTAGAGAATCCAGAAGATATACAAGTTATATTTTGTGTAGCCAAATATCAGCAATTTCATTATAAATTGATGACTATAATTTTAAGTATAGATTAACATAGTAAACTCTTAAAAAGAATAACCTTAGCAATAACTACCAGGAATAAAAAGAGTTAGGGTTTTAGTAAATCCCGTATTTCATCTTTTATCATGGTTACCATTTCAGAAGACTCATTGAATTTTTAGGGACCCACCAGTCCAGTCAAAAGAAATCACAAATCCTTAACTAACATATGCTAACTTTTCTTTGAGGAACAAAAGAAGCATCTTTGTTTGTTCCTCACCAGCAAACACTGGGCCATCTAAAAAGAGTCCTTTCAGTGGCGATGTTAGCAAGGAAATTCAATTGTATTTAATTAAGTTCTTCCCCAAAAAACTGCACACAGAAGCATCAAAGAGGTTATCAGAGGTCAGATGCCTGTCATGACTTTCTGACCCTCCCAAAATGCAAAATAAAAGATAGTGGTATCCCTGCTGGTAAGATGGGCTTCCACATTTGTGTCTCTCCCTTTCTGCTTTAATTTAATAGCAATCAGCACAATATGGCTGCTTTTTTCTGCACAATAGGACGGGCAGAAGTTAGATTTACAACGCTGCAAGGGGGAAGGTAGGAGACAAGGGAGGCTCACTACGGCTTTTAAGGTTCAATAAGAACATCACTTTGATACCCATAAAAAAACTTGAAAATCTATTTAACATTCATTGTGGTCAAAAATGGACAGATGTGCACTCTGAAATCTTGTATTCTCGTATTATCTTAAGTTGCCAACTTTCTTATAGATCCTTTTTAAGAGGGATATGCAGATGAAGAAAATTTCTTCCCTACCAAAAAATAATTATGATATCTGGTCATGCATTTAGCAGCCCTTTGACTTTAAAGTACTATTCTAAGTATTTAGGTATTGATCCTTATTTTCCAAATTTCATAATTTTCACAAGTCTACTAATAACCTTACAATGAGCACAATGTATTAACCTGGTCAGAAGTACTAAATGTATTTCATGAAACCAGGCAAAAGTTAATTAACTCAAATGTTATTTAGAGTCTTGAATGTCTAATTACAAATGAGTCCAAGGCATGGAACTTACTTCCTGAGACATTTCATGTTTAGAAAATTAAATTCTTATGTGACCCTGTAAGGAGAATCTCAGAATCTGGGGTCCATAATATATCTTTTTTTTTTTTTTTTTTGAGACAGAGTCTCACTCTGTTGCCCAGGTTAGAGTGCTGTGGTATCAGCCTAGCTCACAGCAACCTCAAACTCCTGGGCTCAAGCAATCGTTCTGCCTTAGCCTCCCAAGTAGCTGGGACTACAGGCACGTGCCACCATGCCCAGCTAATTTTTTCTATATATTTTTAGTTGTCCAATTAATTTCTTTCTATTTTTAATAGAGACGAGGTCTCGCTCTTGCTCAGGCTGGTTCTGAACTCCTGACCTTAAGCGATCCGCCCACCTCGGCCTCCCAGAGTGCTAGGATTATAGGCGTGAGCCACCGCGCCCGGCCTATATATCTTAAAGATTATTTAATCCAACATCCAAGCTGATGTTTGAATCCCTCAATAACACTCTCACCCCATTGTCATCCAGTCTGTAGTTGGATAATTCCAAAAAAACTTCAAACTCACTGTTTCTTGAGACACCAATTTCCAGGGAGACAATATTTTCAGAAGCAAAAACTGAAAAACCTAGACTACAAGGAGCCTTAATTTTGAAGGTCAAGAGCACCAAATGTTAGTCCTGGGGTCTTGAGTAACTCATGTAATCTCTGTGTGCTTATGTGAAAAAGAAAGTGAACATATTTGATCATCTCTGAGTCAAGATCCTTGTGTTCAAATTTATGTGCTGACTCTTCCCGTAGGACTGTCAGGTCAGGACAATGTGAACACCAACTCAGGTCAACTGGCTAGTGGCTGCCTGGAGACCCTTCTGGGAAAGAGTCACGACTGACTGACATGATTACCATGCCGAATAGCAAGCCCTAAGGTGGATGAGTATCATGTATCCACATTTACCATCTTTGCTCTAGGTAATGCCCTGAAAAGAGCTTCAAGAAGAACATCTGGGACTATAACTTTGTTCCAGCAAGAATAGTAGGGAAAGCAGAGCAAGTGAGACCAGAGGAGTTATTTCCAGATGGTTCTAAGTCTTAGGGATCAGAGCATCCTCCCCTCTGTTCTTTAAGATCAGTAAATCAGGTTAAAAATAGAAGACTTCGTATGTTCATGTCTATTCACTCTCTTGAAGCCAACCCTAAGAGAAGGGAGGAGAAAGATCAACAGACACTGAGAACATCTCAACAAGCCTGCAGAGTAGGTACTATGGTCTCTATTCAGATGAGAAAACTGAATGAAGGATTAGATGACACCTTCAAGAATACTTGGTTACTAAACAAGGAGGATTTGAAACAAGATCTTGCCTAAACTGTTTCTAAGTGTACCCCAATAACTTTCATTATTGTACTTAATTTCCTTCAAGATATATGTACAGAAGACTACACCGCAGTTATTTCCATCCTCCTCTGTCTGTTTCGCAGTGCACTGCACACCTGCAGACTCATCTGCCAGCTTTAGCCATTATATCAAGATAATATGCAACTAATTTGCTATGTATCTTAAAAATTAATCTCTTTTAGGGACAACATTATTTTAATGGAACCATATATTTAACCTTATTAATCTTTTTAGTATGCAAAAGCTTTAAAAGAAATAGTGACCACAGGAGGACTTAACTGTCAATTTTATCATGCAAAACTGTAGCAATATATTGTTTCTATAACCCTCTACTTTTCTTTCATCTGATATAGTATCATTGGTAACTATAAAACACAGTTATTATGCAAAAGTAAAAGCACAGAAAGCAAATTTATAATATAGACAATTATTGCTATGGTCTGAATGTTTGTGTCCCTCCAAAATTCGTGTGTTGAAATCTAATCCTTAATGTGTTGAGATTAAAAGGTGGGGCCTTTGGGAGGTGACTAGGTCATCAGGGTCCTAAATAGGACTAAAAAGTGGCCTGAGGGAGCTAGTTCACCCCTTCTTGTCATGAGGGAGCACAGAAAGAAGAGATCATCTTTGAAACAGAAAGCAAGACCCTCACCAAACACTGAATTTATTGGCATCTTGATCTTGGACTTCCCAGACTCCAGGACTGTGAGCAATAAATTTCTGCTATTTATAAATTGTCCTGTCGAAGATATTTTGTTATAGCAGCCTGAATAGACTAAGACCATTAAGTATACATGCGTGCATGCATGATCGTTTGTGCACACACACACAAACACACACAGAGGGAGAAAGTCAGACAGAGAAAGAGAGATATGCTTAAAAACAGATTATTTGAATTCCATACGCTACTTCCACTCTAAATACAAATCATAAAGGAGTCCAATATTATTTGCCCTGGTAACAGGCTAAGTGATCAATGCAGTGAGCACTTGCAACTAACTGCAGTGCTCTGAGTTTGGGGAGCATAATTGAGCAGACCACACTTAAACACAGGTGCCACATCTGGACTTCCTACCATCTGACACCCCAGCGTAAAATACATGTTCTGGAACTCTTTCTGCAGACTAACATTTTAACTGAGTCCAGATTTTTAACCTTTGAATCAACAGAAGTAAAATGTCATAGTTCAGAATCGAAATGAGAAATATGTTGCACATTAAGGCTATTTTTATTGAGCTGCATTTCGACTAAACACTAAGATTGTTTTAACTCAACTAAATAATAATAACCAAATAAATAGTACTGTAATACAAATACACACTATGATTTATCAGGTAAACTGGAATAAAATCTGAGCAAGATGAATCCCCCACATCAAAGAGCAAACTTGGCTTTCCTTTTCACAGGGGAAGCAGGTACCACGTGCCAGGTGGGTAAAGCACAGACTCCAGAGCCTGACACTGCATTCATCTCTTCCTCCTCCTGCTAGCTCTGTGACCTTCAGTAAATAATAACAAAAGCCACCATGTGTCAAACATCTACACTGTGCCAGGCATTTATCATGTGTTAGCCCTTTTAATCATGTTCTGATAAAGTAGGTATTGAAGAATTAAAGTGGTAAGTAAAATTTACAATGATATATACAAATATGGTCAAGTTAAAGTTATATTTCAGAAATCAACCATCTTGAAAATTTGAGGAAAAGTTAGATTTCCCCAAACATGAGAACCAAATATAGAAGGACAGGGAAAATTATGAAGGTCAGTTTAATTACAAACAGGGTCAATAAAATATAATGGAATTAAACAAATGATTCTTGCATGATTTTGACCACAGAAACCTAACAGAGTTGTGTGTGCTCAGTTTCTACCAAGAGGGGACCATATAGCTAGCGATGAGTACCGCCAAGGGCACTGTGACCATACAGTTATAAAGGTGATGGTGAGTGTGCCTACATTGGTCAAAGAAGTAGGCATCCCCGCGAGACTGCCCTGGACATGGTACTGTTCACCAAGAAGAGAGTCAAAAGAGAGAAGAAAGAAAATAAATATTTAAGGAGAAATAATTTGTTTAAATTTTAAATTCAAGCCTGCATGTTTGAAAACTCCTGGGTAATATAGATCTCCTTCTTTACACACTGATCCTAGTCAAGACAATGAAATTAATACATTGTATAACTACACGTTCACACTGTCTCACCTGTCCCTCAAACCAGCCAACCTGCTACTGGACGAAAGCCTGGGACTGAGACACGGGAGTCATTAGCCTGTCCCTTGATGGCTTCTGTTTCTTGCACCACCCAGGAATGTAGGGCCTCCCAGAGGAGGACCAGACAAAAAGTTACTGCCTGAATTTTCTAGGCAAGGAAGCAAGTCCTACATCGGGTCAGACAGCACATCTTGTGGGGAGGTGGTAGGGAGGTCCTAATCCCAGATCCCTGGTATGCAAAACTCATGCTTCTCCCACTGTACTTCCCCAGTGCTGGTCCAAAAATCAGTTAATACAGCCTCTGGCACATCAAAAGCATATAGTAGACGTAGCTCTTTGCTTTTATTTTTAAAACAGCTGCTGAACAATCTTCTGCAAAATATCATGACTGTCTGTGACTCATGGTTTACAGTAACATATGCTTTCAGAGTTTAATTTGGTTTTGAACAGGATTAAATGTGCCAAAAATCAGACGGCAAGATATTCATAATGAGGGACAGAACACAATAGTCACCTTACATGAAGAGCAATTATTTAGCAGGAATTCACGAATTGCTTGATGGTGTTTTCTTGCAGAGATGGGCACAGCTGCCACACTGAGAAAGTGCCAAATTGTATTCTTTTTTTCCCCCTGTTTCCAAGAACAGAAAACCCCTCTCCCTTTTTCTGTAGGTTTCTTCATTCTTTTCAGATACATGATTTAGCAGGTGATTACTGAGGCGCCTTTGTTTCATAGTATTTCTTATTGGCCTTTTTGCAACTGAGTGTGTGTATATGTGCAATGTATGTGACACCCATGTGTGTGTGTGCTGGGTGTCATTTTGGTTGCTTGTTTTTATTATATTCAAAATGTATGTTATTCAATAGGGGCATATATATTTATAAAAAATAATGCAGAGTTGATATAAAATCAATGTAGATTTTTAAAAGATTTAACTCACAGGGTTCTCCAGTTGATATGAAGTACTGGTGAAGCTGTCAGAATCTGAGAGAGCATTCTATGAACCAAAAGATTTAGTGCATTACAGGGGATGGGGAGGAGTGGGTGGCCCGCGGCACTGGGCAGAGCTCAACATATTGGAAAACTACACGCATTTTCATGGGAGCTTGGAAATCCAGTGGTAGCCAGAGAGCATCTCTGCAGAGAGGTCCACATTGGTTATTTTCAACAAGGCAAAGCGAACATGATAAATTTGTGGGAACAAGACATCGTCTTGAGACTGAAGAAAGCATTAAAGCATCGCACTCCAACCCACCCCAAAAAAGAAGAGGGTTTATTCATATACATTCCATGTTTACTACTGTATGCAGGCAGTTAAAAAGAATTTGCTTTGGGAAGTGAAAACATAGACATTTTTGCCCTGACAACTTTACAGCACTCTATCCACTCTGTGAAAAGGATCTCCTATTCCATACTTTGTGTAACTCCAATTTTAATTTCTTTCTAATC
Source organism: Cheirogaleus medius (assembly GCA_008086735.1). NCBI lineage: Eukaryota > Metazoa > Chordata > Mammalia > Primates > Cheirogaleidae > Cheirogaleus > Cheirogaleus medius. The sequence continues at coordinate 21,504,732 of VBSM01003169.1, forward strand.
AGTGACCTGGAGAATTGAATTAGAATTCTTCACCTCTGTTTTAGCCTTCTATACCCTGGGCGAGCATTGTGTTTCAAAGCAAGCTATGCCACAAATGAGTTAAATGTTTGTTTTCACACTGGTTGCACAAAAGATATTACAACTAGTATGTGCAAGGACAATGGATTGATGTTATTTTACTAAAAGAAAAGGCCTATCCTTCCCTTACTCTCAAACTTGGCCTTTGATACTTGTGTCTTCCCCCCACGCCTTCATAATATGTCATTATGACAAATCTACCTGAATGCAACAGCTCAGGAACAGTCATTTGAATATATAAATTACTCTCTTCAATATTTAGGAGAAAGTCAACATTGAACATAAACCAAAAAGAGTAACATAGACATAACTTCCCTCTTCTTTCTCTGAAATATGAACAGCACCTGAGTGGCTTTAATGGGAAAGTCCCCTCACTTAACTGTGGCACAGTCTGCGTGTTGTAAGTGATCCAAATCAGGATAAACCTAATTATCTTGTAGCACTAATCAGTCTCTCTGCCTCTTCTCTCTTATCACTCCCCTCCAATCCATCTCCCAAATTGATCTGGATTGATCTTCCTAAAGAAGAGTTAACCTTCGTGTTATTTTCCCTGCTCAGAAATCACGTAAGGTTCTCCACACTCCTTTATTAGGCATTTAATAGCTTCTGCTCTTTTATCCAAACCACCTTTCCAGGCTTTTCTCCCCTGTACACACTCTTACCACCTTTTCACATGCCTGGGTGCTGCCTCTAACTTCACACTTGTATAAAGTGTGTATGGCCTCAACGCTCTTCTCTCCTTACCTGCATCCAGGTCCCAATTGTCTAAGAGACTGTTGCTAACCTTTAATAACTTTCAGAACAGAGACTATCTTGCTTATTTTTGAATCCCCTCAGTAACCAGAATGCCTTATACTGGGTAGACGCTTACACAAGACTTACTGGATAGATAAATGGATGGATGCAGAGATGGACAGGAGAAGAAATGGTTGAATTGACGGGTGAGTAGGTAGAAGGATGATGAATCAATAAATGGATGAATGGATTAAAAAGCCAATAGTTGGATGAATAAATGAATGAATCAGCATCATTACATGAGATTCAAGTAACAGAAACTACATCTTACAAAGTTAGTTGACTCTAAAATGCTTCTGGAAAAGAACATCAATTAACTCTCTAATTCTGGCCTCATCCAACTTTGCTCACAAAGACATTTTTAGAAGATAACTTTTCTGCTCTGCCCTATGGCAAGAGCTATTTAGAATGCCCATTTATTTCTATAGCTAATACAGGGATGGTTTTTAAATTAACTTCTTCCCAGATCTATTCCCTGGGAAAACATTTTTTCTTAATGTAGTAATCTTCCCATCTGAAAAATGAAGGTTTTTGAAACCACCAATTCCTAAACACAGGGCTCCTAGTATCCAAAACAAGGGTCATGAAAGCCAGATACCAGCAGGTATGCTCTCTTCACAGATAGGATCACACAGTCTACTCTTATCTAACATACAATGCTCAGAAGATAATCTGATCTCTGACAAGCAACTACTTTGATATATGAAGAGGGGTTGGCTCAGACCAGTGTATTTACTGCAATAAACACTAACAATTTATAACCAACAGCTAAGCAGCGGCAAGAAAAATTCATTTTCTATATGTAACACTTAGTTAATTTTTGTTGTTGTTGTTGGCTATATTACACGGCTTGCCTATCTTATATCTACTATTGACAAAAGTCTGCAGTTCTTTCCATATGTGCTTTTGGTAGTCTAAGCCCTTCAGGGAAACAGTATTAAACAGATGAGCCCCAAATAGCTGTACGGGAAGAGAGAGACCCAACTCAGTCTTGGGATAACATAGAAGCTTCCCAGAGAAAGTGCCATCCAAACTTAGACCTGCATGACAGTTGAGTGGAATATGAGGTGAGGTGGGAAGAGCTACACATACAACAGTTGGAAAGAGGGTGGCACGTTCAGAGAATGATAAGGAGTTCAGTGAGCTGGCAGCCTAGGAAGGAAAGGGAACCCAAGGCAAATAAAAGCTGGAGAGAAGCAGGGATGAGACGGCAAGGGACCTTAAAAACTTGTGAAGATTGTAAAGAGTTTTGGCATTTATTCTGGATGCGGTGGGGAGTCGTTAGAGGGTTTTAAGCAAAGTTGCGAATTCTTAAGAAATTTTAAAAAGCTTACCTTGGCCCCAGTGTGGAAGTTGCATTTGGATAAGACAGACTAGAAGCGAATCAGGACACGGGGGAGATGGGTGATAAGAGGCACTGGGGAAGACAAGGCCTTGACATCCCCAAGGCTGCTCCTGTCATCCAGTCTGACCCACCACGGACTGTGATATTGACGGCTGTAAAGATCCCAGTGACCCCACCTCCCTGAATGGCCCCCGTCCAGAGTGCTCCAGAATGGACTTCCAAATTCTCCAACTCTGCTCAGCACACATGCCAGTCCTTTGGACCTGTTTGTGTCCATTCCTTTAACTGAACTTGACTTCCCCAGCTTGACCTTTGGCCTTTACAGAGAACATTGGCTCAGAATTGCCCTTTGGTCATTTCCATTCCTGGCCCCTGCTGGTGGATACCTTGCCATAGCTCTGGCTCCTGGGGCCCAAACCCTGATATTAATTCCCTCCAGTGTCCCCTGAGCAGGGGCTTTATGCAAAGCATTTTCTGCCACAAAACTAAACTTATGCAGAGGGTTTTCTGCAACAAAAACTTCCATAATTATTACTAGTTGTACAAAATTATATAACAATACTATGTATATATTCCAGATAGTATTGCATTTTTTAAAGCCAAAGGAAATGTTAGAAAGGGGAAAAGTTGCACTGTCCTTCATATGCACACATTTTACATAGTTGTCACCATAAACACGTATTTCTTTCCACATAACATTATATTGCAGATATTTTCCAATTGCTACAGCTTTATAATTAACATTTTAAACAACTTGGTTCTATCCTCTTAGCTGGGCTTGCTGTATCCCCCAACTGAACCCTTTGCATAAACAAAACAACCATGGGAAAAAATGCACTTTGGGGGCCTCTTTCCTTGGAAGACTTGAAGATCTCATAAAACTGCCATTTCAGGACCAGTGTCTTTGCTAAGTTGTCCACTAATGATGAGCCTCTAGTTTTGCTCCCCCTTGCATATTGTGCACCCCTTCATTGCTCATCAGTTGTTTGCTTGTGTCATCACTCCTCCTTTCAAATGTGAACACTCTAAGGCAGTGGTTCTCAAGCATTGCGTTTGTTTATTTCTTTTGTACAATACACATTGTGAACTGACACAACCAACTGGCTATCTGTAGTTATCAAAAATTCTCAGCAAAGTCGCTCTAATGTCACTCTTTCTCTCCCACTCAAGAAAGCGTATCATAATGAGAGTTCAAGTGAGGAGACACTGGACATGTTATACATTTAAAAAATATTATGAAAGCTAAACTATACAAATAGGAGCTACACAAAGTCACACAGAGTGGTATAACGGACATTGGAGTCTCAAAAGGCAGGAGAGTGGGAGAGGGTGAGGGGTGAAAAATTACTTATGGGGTATAATGGACACTACCTGGGTGGTGGGTACATCAAAAGCCCAGATTCCATCACTATACAACATGTACATGTAACAGATTTCGACTTGTACTTCCCAAACCTATTAAAGCAAATTTTTTAATTTTTTTAAAAAAAAATAAAAATATATTTACAAAATCTCTTACTTTATCATACAAAAAAAAATCTTTACTTTCAAAAATACCTTTAAATAATCACAATGCACCAGTGCAGTTGGGAATAATGTCCTGGTGACCAAGAAGCCTGTCCTTCCCATCTTTGCAATGCCTGCCTCAGAGTGCCTGGCCTGCTACAGAGGCATAGGAAGGAAAAATCCATAGCAGCTAATAAGAAATGAGGAAAAGAGAAAAAGAAGAACAGAATGTAGAAGAAAGGTAAGAAGGCAAAGAGAAAAGACTAAATAAATGTAAACATAGGAATATTTGAGAGAAAAAAATGTACAGGTATCAACATGATATATCAACCGGAAGTAGCAAAAGAACTAAATAAAACTTGAAAAAATTTGAAATAAAACTAATATTCCAATATTCAGTAGTAGTGTTTCAATACTATTCTAAAACAACTGTTCCAAAACATACTGTTGGCCTGTAATTCCCTCTAATAACCAAGGATGAAGACCTGATGTCTATACAAATGTTTCTACAAAGATACAAATTAATTGCTAAAATTGTCAGGATAACAGCTTTTCAGAAGTAATGACTAATCACAAAATACTTCAATCCTATTCTCCTGTCCTATATTCCTGGTGCATTCATCTTTCAAAAAAGGGAAAAAAGATGGTCAGAAATTAAGTCATTTGTATCTTAAAATATATTCATTGGAGCCAGAGGGATAAATTCATGTATAATGAAGTATTGAACTTAATTAGACTTGGTATTGAATTATTAAATCATTCCTTAAATAAAGAAAAAAGAGGTGTTGTTCAGAAAGGCAACAATGGAATAAATCTGAGCGAAAGCTCTATTTTTGAACAATCCCTTGTTCTATTCAAATCTCTTTAAATTCACTGAAATGAATTTGAGTCCTGTAAAGGTCATGACTCAAAAAAGAAAAACACAAAATTTATTTAAAGGGGCTAATCAAGGAGGAGATTTGCAGTACTTTCAAGAAACAACCTTCTGAAATGGAAGAGAATTGGCCAACAATTCCATTTTACTGAGCTGCACGTTAATATAACAGCCAATTATAGCTCAACAAAAGCAATATCCCAATTCATTCTTTTTTACAAGGTAACAACTCTGGTCTATGAGTTGAGAAAATAAAATGATGGACTAGACACACGCCATAGAGAAAAAGCGTGGAGTAGGATTTGGGGCTTTTTACTGGATGCAGTACATTTCATTAGTGGTTCTGAGTCTCCTGCTGGGCTCTTCTTTCTAAGCCTTTTGTGTGGGATTTTCCTTTTAAAATGATACCTCAATGCAAATGTCCGTATTAGTGTAAGAAAACACTTAGCACATGTCTAAGAAACCTGTAGAATGGCCGTGGAAAGCACAGAAATTTTTCAAAGCAAAAATAAAGGGAATAAAATGGAATATTTTAGGCTGCCCTGGCAGGTGGGTATCTGGTGGTTGAAAACCTGCTCCAAAACAAGCAAGACTGTAACTGTAGCAAGAGAAAAGACACTTGTGTTCCAATAATCCCAACAAAACTAAATTGCAGACCTAGGAACATTAAAAAAAAAAAGAGAAAAAAAAAGGAACACAACACCCTTCAAAAGAAAAATAAAACAATGCTCCCAAAATAGGCCCGATTATGTGGGTCACTGCATACTGTGTATTTCCCCTGTAGCATTTTATCGTGGTTACTGTTGCCAGGTGACACCTGATGCTCTCATTATATATGTTTGTCTTTCACATCCACATCGGAGCCAGTTTTTTTTCCTTCGGTGCCCCCAGAACTGTTACAGAAATAAAAATAAGGAATAGACCCCATTATTACACAAATACCTACAAAGCAGAGAGAGTGACCCCCGTGGGTCACCGTGTTGTCCCTGGAAGCATTGATGCCCTGGCCCCAGGGCCCCCAGCCTTTTGTCACAGGGTCAAAGCCAGGACCTCAGCTGAGTATCCTCTGTGAAGAATTAACAAGTGTGACAATTTGTGGGCCCTCCCCCCTCGGCCCCTGGTCCGGCCTGCCTGAATGCTGTAAATAGAGACATCTGGATAGAGCCCTTTCACTGCGGTAATTGAAAATGAACACGGATCAAGTTCTGGCCTGTTGTATTCATAAATCTTGAGGCTTAATTACATTAAAGGGAAATCTAGGGCCCAGCGCTATGGAAACTGCAGATTCTATCAGGCACTTGAATCATGAATCTTTAAGATAAGTGGGTTTTTCTCTCCCCACCCCACCCCCAACTCTTTAGTAGAGTTGAATGGGAAATTTTTAAATCAAGTCTTCCAGTATTAATGCACCAGGAAACTTCTGAGAAGATTTTGTGCTCTACTATTTGTACATGCGCTTTCGTTGCGTGTTCACTGGGTTACACTCGGCGCGTTCCTCTGAGCAGATCCACATTTTGAGGCTTAAGATTGGGCACATTTCTATGAATAATGACGACAGACTTGACAGATATTTAAAATATGTTTTTCCCCCAAGTTGAGCAGAAACAGCACGCACTTAGTTAAAATTTAATGAGTTTCAAAAAAAGAATTATGGCAATTTTACTTTTCGAATGAAGTCAAAGCTCTCGGCATCCCCTTTAAAGATAACAAGTTGAGAATTACACTCCTGGGTAGTTCTACTGAAATGTATGAATAACCCATCACAAAATTTCTTTATTGCTTAATGTAAAAATGTATTCAACTCTGTTGTTACCTGAAGACGGATTTCAAAGTAAGTGCATGACACTAGTTGCTTGTTCTGTTTATGTTTTTGTTTTAATTTCGTGTATTGGATGACACTGGGGCCACTTGGGCGAATGAGTGAATGGAGGGCATCGTGACTTAGCTTGCTAGAAACGCATCTACACCAATGAACATATAGAAGCGAAGCCCTTTGAGGGCAGGCTCCAAAGTAAGTAGGATCTGTCCTACAGACAGCACCTCTCACGCATGGATTCTCACATGCCGTGAGCATGTGATAGTGCTGTCGAGATGATCTAATAAATGAATCTACCAACTGCATCTATAGCTCTGGAGTCAGCTATAATAATGTAATGTGTTGCTACTACCCCTTGGTTTTCATTCTTTTATGGTGACTCCCTGGCATCTAATGAGAAGATCACTGGGTATAAAACATGTCAAGGAACTATGAGTAGAATGTAATACCAGTTGGCATTTATCAAGAATCTCACCTCTCAGACATCATGCTAGGATCTCTATAGACATTATCCCAAATGTTCACAACAGTCCACTGAGGCAGATATTATCACTTCCATTTTCTAGGTTGGGAAAACATGGCTTAGGGAAACTAGGAAACCAACACCATACGGAGAGGAGCGATGGAGTTGAAAATTAAATAAAGGCCATTTTGACTCTAGAATCCATGTTATTTCACCAAACCACATTAATTGCTAACCTTTCATAAATCTCTACCATTTCTAAAACACTTTCATATATATCACGGGTGGCAAAATATTGCAGTAAGACTATGAGCTCTTGGTTCAAACCCTGAATCCTGCACGCACTTGTTATGGCAACACAGACAAGTTAACCTCTTCTACCTCTCTTGTTCCTCACACTTAAAAGGGGAAACAGTAATAACAGCCAACTATGAAGGTCATTTTGAAGATGAAATGAGATAACGCATACATATACACCACTTAGGTTGGCCCATGACAAGTGCTCAAGAAATAATAGCTGCATTGTGATTCTCTCGTTCACACGGCTTTTAGTGAGTGTTTCCTATTATGATTTAACTATCTAGAAGCCTCTTAATAGAAACATTTGAAACCTCTGCTCTCCACTGCTTTTCTCCGCTAAGGTTACCCCACTGTACCAGGTTGATGCACATCATAAAGGGTATGAAAAGGCCGCACAAGAAGTTACATTGCACTGGGATCAGACCGGAGCTTATTTTCTTCAGGGATATAGAATGTGAAAGAGAAAGAGACTAAACACTTTATAGACAAAATCAAATTGGATAGGTGAGGTTAAGTCCTTGAAATTTAAAACTGAAATTTTAATTACCTATTTATGGACTTCATATTACACATTTTAAAATATTTTAATGTTTCTAAAATCTGTATCTTACCATCAACATCATGTAATAGATGGGATACATTCTCATCTATCAAAATTCTTTACCTGCGCCATTTCTCTTCTCCAAATCCTACCTTCAAGAGAACAATCCAGACTGTGGCTGAATCTCTTACTGGCAACTCTAGGTTGCTGGAGAAGCCTCTCTGGCCAGCCTGGGACCTTTTATAAATCTGATTTATAAATTCTAGATTTATACAATCTGATCTCTGGGACAATGTCCTTAAGATTTCCACAAGCCCTTTTGTCTAGATTAAAGGATCTATTAGAGAGCCCCTCAATTCTTTCAGAGTTCTCAACAGATAGTTTTATAGGAACAACTTTGAACTTACACCTCCAGGTCCCATTTTACTTTGAGTATCTTTTGCCAAATGGAGAGACAATAGAACTCATTTTATTTTCTAACCCTGAAAATTCTGGCATCTTCATGTGCCCTTAAATTATATTTATAAACTAGCCAGTTTTCCTTAAATTCATCTCTTTCTTGCCATAGTGTATTATCCATACTTTGGGGCAATGAGCTGACACTTTCAACATTCTGCCTGGAAACCAACTTAGCCAAATACAAATGTTCATCAGGTCCATTTTCCTCTTCCAATGTATAGTACAACTCACCCGTAAAAGTAACTAGGCTTAATTAGGAAGTTTTAACTCCCCATTAAAGTACCTATTAAAGTATTAATTTCATTTCCTTAGTGACTATGCAAGTTTTCTATTTATTTTTAGATTATTCTTCATGTATTTTATATAAAGGTTTTTATAAGGCTATATTTATTTAAGAGGTTTTTACAAGCTATATTGTTCTAGAGTTCTTTCATTTTACCTAAGTTTTCAAATGTATTGACCTAAAGTTGTTAATATTATCTCATTATCATTCTAATCTAACCATAAATGGTTATGTCTTATTTTTCATTCCTAATATTAAAAAACAACATCCAGAGGGCTTAAAATTGGTGTTTTCTCCTTATTTATTAGGTCAGGCAGCAGTGATGGGAGTGTCCTGCCTCTATATCCTTACGTTGAAAAAAGGAGATTTTGTTAGAGTAAGAATTAGTGACCGGAAGGAAGAATTCATATGATTAAGAGACAAGCTGTTGGGTGGAACAGTTAAAGAAGCTAGTTTAACAGGGAATCTGAGCTATTAAGATGAGTGGAAAAATCAAAAGTCATTCAACATTTGAAGAATGTTGCTATCAAGCAGAGGAGTTAAAAAGCTTAATAAATATTAGAAGAATTTACATCCAGGGAAATAGAGCTAATAAAGAAATGAGAGCAGTATATATTAATGATGTTGTTAGAGAGATAAGGGAGATAAGATTATTAGAGAGAAATCATAAAGACAAGAGCAGAAATTAATGACATAGAGTATAAATAGAGAGGCTCACTAAACCAAAAGTCAGATTTTTGAAAACATGAATATAACTGCCAAACCCTTGCCAAGCTTGGTAAAAAAAAAAAGAGAAATAAAGAAAGACAAATAAAAGAGCGAATGAAGGTACAAATACATAATATTAATACTTTTTCCTCAAGTTTCTGTCCCCCGCTTCTTCCTCCCCATCACTACCGGACTTTCACCAGAGTAGCTGAAAGTCACCTCACAGTTCCTCCCTAATCCACTGCGTATTGGTTTTTGCCTCTGTGATCTTGCTGAAACTTGTCTTAAATGTCATCCAAAATAGTCCAAGTGCCAAAATCATGAGCTTCTTTTTTTGGTTCAGTTTGTTGCATTTTTGTTTCCACTAGCAATTCCCATTTACCAGTTAGGATTAGTATTATTAATAATAATAGTAGTAGTATACCTAGTAACAACTAAGTCTTTCTTCTACCATATAGTCAGTTCTCAGGGGAAGGACTCTGTCATTCTCATCATTGTAGCCCTCAGATAATAGAGCAACATGGCAAAGTAGAGAAACAGTATGAAAGGAAGCCATGGAGATTTCTATTTCAAAATGATGAACTGAATACATGTTGCAGTCACCCACACTTACAAACATTTGTTGAATTGAATTAAACAAATTAATTATTAAATTAAACAAATGAATTATTGGAATAAAACTTAGAAAGCAATGATTCTTATATTCCAGTTCTGGAGTGATACAGTTTTTAAAGAAGTGTGACAGGCAGAAATATCTGTCTTTGTAACATTCTCCAAGGCTTAAGGGGATTCAAAAATGTGGTCCAAAGCAATGTTTTAAAACTTTCCTATCTACCTCAGATAAACTTGAATGCACACCATGCTGGCTTCACGCCATCCTCTTCGTTTGCCACTTCCTCTCTGTGACTCTCAATACTGTTTGAGAAGTCTTATCACTCGACCTCGAGTCCCATTAGGGTGTGAAGTTCCTCTTCCACGTTTATTGATTTTCCCTTAAGAATAAACCTGCACATGTTTTTGTACTTTTCTTTCCTTAGAGAGCAGGCGAAGAAGAAATACGTTAACTTGTATGTTAATTTATTTTTTTTTTTTTTTTTTTTTTTTTTTAGAGACGGGGTCTCGCTCTTGGTCAGGCCGGTTTCGAACTCCTGACCTTGAGCTATCCACCCGCCTCGGCCTCCCAGAGTGCTAGGTGTATGTTAATTTTTATCCTGTCAAGCTTAAAGCAAGTATTTGTGGGATACTTTGGGGACTTTTAAAACATCTACTTGTTTTCTACTGAAAACATTCACTTGTACAATATTCCTGTTTACTTTATCCAGGGTAAACTTCACTTACTAAGAATCCCAGGCCTACATATTCTTCCTGTGAAGTAGGTTTACTGTTCACCAACTGTATGAGTCCAGTGAGAGAACACTCACACACAAGTTAAGAAAAGCAACTTATTACTCACACATGGGCAGCAGGGGACAACAGAAGTACAGCGATCATGGCAGGGTGGTCCTCCAAGGCTTAGGAAAGCTCCCCAGGGTGAACAGAGTCTTGTCGTCTCGTCCGCAAATACCCCACACCTCACTGCAGCTGAGGTCCCGCAAAAGCACTCTACTCTGGGTTTTATATTCCAGGACAATTGGACTAACTGGACTAAAGTGTTGCAGGATAACCTGTTCCAGGAAGACAGGAATGGAAGCCAGGTTGTTACAGCCAGTTCCTCCTTATCTCAGAGTGTTGCATTCCCAGCACATTCTACAGCTATTCTTGAGAACTACGAGCAAGAAAAGGAAGAAGAGCTGGGTCACCAAGTGCATCCAGAGACTTGTCCTACTCTTCCTTGTCTACTGGAGATGCCGTCACTGGTATCTCTAGAACAGAGCCCCTTAGAATATAAAGGCTTTTGACATTTATAAGACATTTTCTGGAATTAAAACAGGCTTCTCAAAACTGTTAATAGGTCAAAGACCTTCCATGCCTGCCATAGTGCACTAGTGTTTGGGCTCAAAAGTCCATAGTTTTAGAACTTCCAAGTTCACCATATCAGGAAAAGGAGACTTTTAATTCATTATTTACCATTCTTTTTGTGCAAAAATACATAATGCACATGATACAAAAAAACCAATAGCAAAACATAAATGAAATTAATGTTGGATATTTCCTCTGATTGTCTGCCTGAGTACATGGCACTGCCTATAAGTCCATGAAAATCAACTATTGCTAAAAGGTTGAAGTGTATAAGTAGACCTTAGAAATTGAATTGTAACTTCTCTCCTCTGTCTGAATCCATCTGTCTTCTTTCTTTTAGAAATTCCTCACAGATTCAAAGGTATTTCTTATGTATTACTTTATTAAATAAGTTAACAGTCTAGGAAAACCCTTTATGCAGTCATTTGTTGTTTGTGTTCTCTTCGTCTGATTTTTAAAATAATATAATCTGCTTTGAACATTTCATCAGGATGAGGAAAAGTCTGCTTGATCCAACCGCTGTCCTGAAAATGCAATTCCAAAGAAGCCTAAATAGTCCACACATAACACAGAGGGAGAGACCATCTGAGTCTGATGTTTCCTCTTCGTTTTGTGGTCTTTCCTCAATTAACTTGTCCATAAATATGAACTGAAGAACTGCTATGTTCATGGAACTTTGATCTTGTTGCTTTAAAACACTGGAACTTTATTTTCTACTTTCAACCTAAAGCATATAATGATCAGGGAATAATTCAGAAAGCTTGCAGTTCCAACTGAACATAAAGACAAGACTGGATTTTTATATCATTTCCCCAAGGGGAAAGAAAAGTAGCATTAAATGACGTTAGTAAAAGAAGCCACCGGCTCGGTATATACTGTACCTCTTAGAAAATTAACTTTTCTTTTTTCCAAGTTTGTGCCCTAAAACTGCTTGTCTGCCTTTTCATCTGTGGCTTAAAAGTGCAGAAAAGATGGAGTTAATAGTACCCTCATATTTGTGCAGCAGGGATGCTGTAAGCTCCATCTAGCTGACCATCTTCCTGAAAACAGAGAGAAAATGATTGCCTCTGTCCTGCTGTCTTGGCTGAAGCCGTTGTTTCTTAACTGCGTTCCTTTGTGCAATTCCTTCAGTTGTCCCAGCAATGTCTTCTTACTGCTGTGTCAGCCAGGTCAGCTGAATGGAGATCTACATGTGTCTGTTTTTAAAATATATTTGGTTCACATACTGTCAAAAACATCTAGTTAAGTTGCCTAAATAGCAACTTAACTTTCAAGCATTTGAATCAGTTGCTATGGTAACAGATGTTCAAAGATAGGGACCTACAATGTTATATCGAACTATGTTTTCCTCCCCTTCCCACAAGCTTCACATTGATATGCTCTGTCCTCTGAAAGGTAAAGGCACAAGTAAAATTCAATTTCCATACCCCTTTGTATTATACTTTTAATTAAAAACTTAATATTGCACTCAAAAATTTGACCAACATCATATTATTTCATATCACTCTTGGTGATTAATAAGATCTAAAAATATTGAAATAATTGTCATAGTAATGAGAAGGAGAGGAGAAAAAAAGCGCTAGGGTCTGTTGCCTGTTCTCCAACTGCACTTCAGATAAAATTAAAACTACACAACCCCATTGACTGGTCATCTTGAAACAAAGAACAAAAGCTTAATCACATATCTAGACAGGGCAATTAAAGTCAAGACCACAGAAATCTAATTCTCCAAGCACATCCATGCATAATAACCATTTTTGGAAATGTAGTCTATACTGAAAAGACTCTGTGTCTGTATAGAATCTGTGCTTTTTAATTATGAGACATTTCACATAAAGAATATGTGGGGGGTGGGGCAAGGATGAACGCAACAAACCATGGGAGGAGGACGTTCCCTCTCCACAGACTTTGAAGCTGGTAGGTTTCTACCTTTCTTTTGTAAGAAAGAATTGTAATTTTCCAAGAATTCATGCAAAACTGCTCTCTGAAAAACCATGAGGTAAAATATAAAGTGGGATGAATTTTGGAATAGGCAAGACCCTTTCAAATACCAGCTCTGCCTCTTACCAGCTGTGTGATCTTGGGCATATTACTTATCCTCTCTTAACCTCATTACCTCTTGGAGATAAAAGTATCTACCTGAAATGGATTTTCATTTAATCATCCAATGAGATCCCATATGGAAAACACCCAATTCAGCAAGGTCTTAGTAAGTGTTTATTCATTTTTGTTCTCTCATCTCCATCAGGAATCCCTGTGTTTAAAAGCAAGAAGTTCTCTTTCCTAGTGGCTCTTGTAGCATGTCCAGTTTCTTAGGTAGACCACAGGGGCCTATGTAAGCATACCTTTCCTAGAATGCTATAAATTGATCAAGGGCAAACACTCAGGGTCTATAATGGAATCTCAACTCGTCAGGAAACTAGACCAAATGACCACAGGATCCCTCACCTTTAAGAGAATTGGTCCCTTTTTACACTTACAAAATGACAGAATGACTTCTGAGTTACTTTGGATCTGCTGAGAAGCACACACCAAGATAGGTTAAATGTACAAAAATAGTGTTAAGGGACACACCTGGGGGGGGGAGGGAATGAGGCAAGACAAATCTGACCACGAGTGAAGGAGAAAGGGTAGAAGAAAGGTTGGATGGAAGCTTCCTAGACTTACATGCAGTCTAAGGAAAGTCAATCTAGAACTTTGAGGAGTCCTCAAGCTGAAGTCAGCCACTGGGAAGGGTCTCGTGTCCCCCAAGAGGGGTTCGTCTCATTCTCCCTGCCACCGTCAGTCACTGAGGAGAACAGCCCTTGGGAAGTGTGGCCTCCTTCCAGGTCTGAAAAGTGAATTCTCGTGCCTGCCACAGCTTCAGAATTACATTTCACATTTTATCCAGTTATAGACACAACCTTAAATTACAACTTAGATATTTCAGAAAGGAGCACAGATACATAAAGCCAATCTGCAAATGAATGAGGTTTTTATATGAAGCAAAGCTGTGGACAGAGCCTCTATTGACATTGTCTTTGCTCTGCCCAGAGCCCTTGCCACAGCTGGACACACTCATGGCTGAGCCATCACCCACTCCTGAGGACCTTTCCCCACTGCCCTTTCGACACCTCTACTGCAAGCCTTTCTCCTCTGCCACTCTGAAAGCCACCCTCCCCCGAGAATGTGCCCCCTTCCTGCCATCGCCCTCTTCCTGAAATGTTCAGTCCAAAGAAGCTTAACTCCAAGGACCCAGCACTCGCAAGGTGTGTTAGCTAAGACTTGCCAATGTGATAGATAAATCCTGAAAGCTCAGAAGCTTCACACAATTGAAATTTATTTTTATATATCCAACAATCCATGCAGGTACGTAGCAGGGAACATTTAACACAATGAGTCAGGTACCTTTGTTTGGCCAACCCTCAAGGACTTGGGGACATTCTCTTCCAGCCACTAGATAGAAAATAAAAAGAGAGTATAGGAATTCCTGGGAAAAGTTATTATGGGCCAGGTCTGGACATGGTATCCATCGCTTCCACACCTATTGTTGCCAAGAACAAATTGCATGACCACATCAAACTGCAAGACGGCCTGGGAAATGTAGTTTGCTCAGGAACAAGAGTGAACAGATTTGGTTAGCACCTGGCCATCTCTGCTAAGTAGGATCCACGCTGAGGCTTGAGGCCTGGGATCTTGGAAGGACTCTGAGTTACTGTATATCAGTGCAATGGCAGCAACCGTTTTCTTTTAAAGGTTTCTGAAGTTGGCTTCAGAACCCAATCACAAGACTGTGAGCTACTTGAGGGCTCAGCTTTGGGCACTTAGTAATTATGTTTTCAGGTGGAAAATTTCTATAAGAAAAAAATGTGTTTTGAGTTATAAACAACCTATTTATAAACAAACTTTCATGAGAAACCCCATCTGTAAATTTGGTGTAAATGTGGACCTAAATATATATGTGTGAGCATAAATGCATATGTTATGTTTCACAAAACCTTGAGATCGTGAGAACTCAGATACTGTATAAAGTAATTGGTGATGGGTTCCCATCCTCTAAAAAGTTTCAGTTCTTATCAGGGAAGAACGGGTCAGAGACACATTGAGAAATGACTGTCCATGATCACTTGGGATTTTCTGTGTAGTCTATAGTCCCAATAAATCTATAAATTTATTGTAGATCAATTTAACATGGTAAGTTGGCTCTTTACTTCTTGGGGTTTTGTGACAGTACAGACTAATTAAAAATATTGCCTTCCATTAACCTCCGATGCAGCAACACAATGTTTTAGGAGAATAAAATTTTGGGACCTCATTTATTGAATTATGGTGAAATTTTATTTTACATTCTTACACATATGCAAATATGCCATTTCAAACATATTCTTGGGGAGAATGCACAAGATTTCTGGCAATCTCATCACTTAGCTCAGGCAACAAACTTTTCTTTTCTTTTCTTTCCTTTTCTTTTCTTTTCTTTAAGCTATATCAGAGCTCTCTCCTACTTTTGAAGATGACAAATGGCTCTTTATAATTCCCTGACAACATAATCCTGCTGTGCGTTGTCCATTTTAGAAGACAGACAATAATATGAGCTTAGAAATTAGAGTAAGGAAATTTTAGGTCTACTAAGAAGTTGAATAACACATTTCTGATTAGAAAAATATTCATAGACTGCCTTCCAGACACCCTTTGCATTATAAAATATCTCCATAACAATTATGGACATGTGAACATAAATATTATGTTTGCAACGTCTGCATTTATACTCACAGAATCAGACCAGAGGTACCAGAGTGTGGTAGAGTTCTCATATGGCAGCCTAGAGACTTGAAATCTTAACTCAGCTCTGCATTTACTAGCTGTGTGACCTTGAATAAGTCACCTAACTTCTCTGATCTTTGGTTCCCACCTTCGTAACACTGACATTTGGATTAAATGGCTTGGTTCACATCCAGTATTCTATATGATGTCTTTCACCTTTTGGAGTCTCCATTTCTACAACTATAAAACTGTTTATAAAACTCTCTCCCTTTTTCGTCCTGGGATTATTTTTAGAATCAAAGGAAAAAAAATATAGAAAAGAGTTTTGGAAATTGCAAAGGGCTATGCAAATGTAAGATGTTTTAAGGAAAAACAATCATATTCATAGTATCTGACACTTTCGCATGAATACTTAGTCTAGACCCAAGGATAGATACACTGAAGTTTAAGACTCAATTACGCTAAGCAATCTCAAGTTCATTTAGAAATCTAAGAGTTATTTTCATTTTTTAATTTCAACATATTAAGGGGGTATAAATGTTTTTATTATATGAATATCTTGTATAATGCTTAAGCTGGGGCTTTTAGTGTGCCCATCAACAGAACAGTGTTCACTAAACCTGATAGGTAAGTTTTTATCCCTCAGCACCCTCCCCACTTCTTGGTTTCCTATGTCCTTTACATGTTTTTGTGCCCATATGTGCCCATTGCTGAGCTCCCAAGTATTAGTGAGAACATGTGGTGTTTGTTTTTCCATTCTTGAGATACTTCACTTAGGATTATGGTCTCCAGTTCCATCCAAGTTGTTGCAAAAGACATTTCATTCCTTTTTAATGGCTGAGTAGTACTCCATGGTATGTATATATACCATATTTTCTTTATCCACTCATGAATTGATGGACGCTTAAGTTGACTACACATCTTTGCAATTGTGAATTATGGTGTGCAAAACATTTGAGTGCAGGTGCCCTTTTGATAAAATGACTGCTTTTCCTTTCAGTAGATACCCAGTAGTGGGATTGTGGGATCACATGGTAAGACTACATTTATTTTTTTGAGGAATCTCCATACTGTTTTCCACAGAAGCTGTACTAATTTGCAGTCCTACCAACACATAGGTGTTTTTTTCTCTCTGCATTTATTGTTTGTTGACTTTTTAATAATGGTCATTCTGACAGGGGTAGGGTGGTATCTCATTGTGGTTTTAATCTGCATTTCCCTGATGATTAGTGATGTTGAGCATTTTTTCATATGTTTGTTGGCCATTTGTCTATCTTTTTTTGAAAAACTTTTGTTCATGTCTTTTGCCCACTTTTTAATGGGGTTGTTTGAGTTTTTTTCTTGCTGATTTGTTTGAATTCTTTGTAGTTTCTGACAAAGCAGACAACAACATGCGCTGGGAAAAGGAAACCTTATTCAATAAATGGTGCTGGGAAAACTGGATAGCCACATGCACAAGAATGAAACAGGACTCCTGTCTCTTGCCATATAAAAAATTAATTCAAGATGAATAAAAGACTTAAATGTAAAGCATAAAACCATAAAATTTCTAGAAGAAAATATAGGAAAAACTCTTCTAGACACCAGCAAGGAAAAGAATTTATGACTAAGACCCCAACAGCAAATACAGAAATAACAAAAATAAATAAATGGGACTTAATTAAATTTCAAAACTTCTACACAGCAAAGCAAATAATTGACAATCTACAGAATGGAATAAAATATTTGCAAACTATACATCAATAAAGTTATTTCCATTTTTGACAAGCTGTAGAAGATAGCCTAAAGTCTAGAAAAAGAAACATTGTTTAAAATTTTTCTCATCATATCACAATTCATCATAGGTTATTGCTATAGCCTGCCTTCTTCATCAACCCAAAGCAGAAATGTCCCCTAAAAGCCACACACAAAACATATGCATACAAAGATTAAATCTATAGTAAAGTAAGCTCTTTAGGTAAAGGTAAAGCATTATTGCCTTTAAGAAATGCATCATTTACTATGAGATAGCCAGACCTATAAAGTGCAAGGAGTGAAAACAGAATAGGAATAGAAAGTCAGTTAAGCTTTGGCAGTATGATGGCTAAATACATTAGAAGAAATCATAAGGGCTTTGCTCCAATTACTCATTAAAGCCTATCCATGGAGAAGATCCTAAAAACAGTGCCTTCACACCTTCTGCTTCTTGCTTCCCCATGGTGTAAGCAAGGACCTGTGCCAGACCACTGTAGTAATGGCCACTAGCTGGGCCTTTGGAGCAACTTGAGGCAAGTTTGAATTCTGGTTGTGTCACTAGTCATCTCTGTGAAATTAGGCAAGGTGTTTAAGTTCTTTGAGCCTCAGTTTCCTCTGCATTAAGGAAACTTTTCCTCAATTCTCAACTGTAAAGAGAGAATGATATACAATGAAGTTGTTGTAAAAATCAGATAGAAAACAATGTATGTACATAAAAGCTTAGCACAATGCCTGGCACATAGTAAGTACTTAATAACTGGCAGCCATTGGCTTATCACATTTGGCCAGGATCAAAACTTACCGAGAGATGAAGGTTTTCTATCTCATAATCTGATCTCATCCTCTTCTATTTCTCCTTTACTCTCATAAATGAATATTTTATAACTGCCCGTTGTGACCATGTGACCCATTATGAGGTCAACTTGGTCAGACACAACTACCAATTATTTGAATGGAATGGAATTAAATGGAATGGAATGCAAAGGAGCAGAACAGAATAGGATAGAGAAGAATAGAGTAGGAAATGTAACATCCAAGGAGATCACATGTAATGAGATTAATACTGTCATGTGTAATGTGAGATAGGATAAAAACTGTATTTCCTAAACTGTATCTCCTAATGTAAGATGCTATCAAAGGAGTTTCAAAGCCATAACCCTAAACCTTTCCATTGTACTCTCTAGAATCCATCATCCATTGTGAGCAAAATTTCCTACAGCCTCAAACTCTTTTCCAAATATTCCCTTTGTCTTCTTACAGTAACTAAATAGTTCCCAAATTTTAGCATGCAGCAGTCTCCTGGAGCGCTTGGTAGTAGGCAGCCTCTAAGATACTCCCTAACGATCTCTCACTCCTAGTATTCATGCCCTGTGTAATGCTTTCCCCGGAGTATGAGCTGGAAGTAGCATCTTGCTTCTAATGAATATTGCAGCAGAAGTAATTGTGTATCATTTCCAAGATTAGGTTATAAAAAGAAATACTGAGTCTTCTCTCTCTCTCTCTCTCTCTCTCTCTCTCTCTCTCTCATCACTGATACAAGGAGGAGGAAGCTGCCACATGTGAGCTGCTCTATTATGGTGAGAAATGAAGCCCTCAGTCCAAAAACCCGTGAGCTTGGAAGTGGACCCTCCAGTCCTAGACCAGAATTGAGGTGACTGCAGCAGCAGCCAACAGCTTGTAGCCCCATGAGAGACCTTGAGCCTGAGGATCCCCATTAATGTTTCTGGATTCCTGAACCTCAAAAACTATAAGACAATGTTTGTTGTTTTCAGCTGCCGAGTTTTGGCATAATTTGTTCCATAGCAATAGACAACAGATACAGGCTTGTTAAAAATAAATTGCTAGGTCCATCCCTAGAGTTTCTAACTCAGTATGTTTGGGGTGGGACCAAAGATTTTGAATTTCTGTCAAGTTCCTAGGGAATGCTGATGATGGTGCACTAGAACTACGCTTTGAGAAAGCTGTTCCAATTGAAACCAGGTTCTCACTGAGGACCCCACTTTCACTGTGATCTTCTCAGATGATAGCTGTTTTGGATTTTTGTTTCTCTCTCTCTCTCTCTCTCTCTCTCTCTCTCTCTCTCTCTCTCTCTCTTTCTCCACTACTCACTGGGCATTCTCTTCCATGTCTCCCATACCCTCCCTAACCCAGAAAGAGATTCCATCTCCTCTCTATCTGGAAGGAAACTGCCAGGTTATCTTTCAGGGTATCCAATCTACTCTTTAATGATGAAACTCTGATTAATCTGCCAAGCTATGTCTAGGAAACATTTTGAAATTCAGAAAACTTTTTTCTCTCTCGAGTCCCTGACTCTTGCAAATGAACGCTGGCTTCCAAGGTCATTGTTTATGAAATGCTATTTTAAAATTCTAACTGAATATCAATGGGTAGAAGATATATAAAAGCAAGAATTCTCAACAATGGAAAATAAATCATACCACATTTCAAATGTTACCCCATGTAGTACACTGATTGCATTCACAGCCCCCGTTTTTTCACCTTTCTCTGTATCCATGTCCTTTTGCCATATAACTTTGCAGCCCCTCCCGGTCTGAATGAAGCTCAGCCATGTGATTTGCTTTGGCCAATGGGATGCTGGCAAATGCAAACACAAGCCTTGGCTTTAAGGGGCTGCACTATTGGACTTGCTCACTCTTGCTTTCTGCCATTGCCATGAGAATATGCACAAGCTAGCCCGTGGGAGGGGGAAAGATACACAGAGCAGAGTCAAGTTGCCTCAGTCTTCCCAGACAAGGCCATCCTAGATCGGCCAACAGCCACCCAATCCCCAGCCAAGATCAGCAATGCTACCTGGTGGAACCACAGCTAACCACAGACATGTGAAGGAGCCATGCTGAGACTAGCCAGGCCCAGACCAAAGTAGCTGAACCTTTCAAACACCTAAGCAAAACAAATATTTACCATTATAAATTGTCTTGTTACATATTGTATAAAATGACCTAAGAAAGCATTCTCTCTCTATGTGTATATCACTGATGAGATCCTATGCATTTACCAGAATTTTATTTGTAAAATTTAGTAGAATTTACTATTTACTAGATTTGCTATTTACTGGAATTATAAAATATGCACATATCGACCTAATCATTACATCACCATTGTATAGTATGACTTAGAATATCCTTCATTGTATTAACAGGGAGGGTGGGGGATGGACAAGGAGGTATTTATTCAAAGACCCTTGTTGAAAGACAGGAGATTGTTCCTAAATGATCTGATAGATATAAATCTCTGCTCACAGTGCACTCTGGGACTGCTCCCCATTTCCAAATACAATTAGAGGAAAGCACTAACCCTACCCCAAGTTAAGCCTTGAGCTTTCAGACCCTTGAGGATGGAAGTGTCTTGTCCTCAGGACAGAGAGGAGGGTAAGACAGATGGGTTGATCTCTACTGTATTTCCTCTTGGGCCACTGTACCTCAGTAAATGGTCTCTATTTTAAAAGTACACACGTGAAGAGGGCTTAAACTTACTCTCTTTGTTTGGGCAGGACTAGACTGGGATATTTTGAAACTCTAATAATTAAGATCATAGTACCCACTGCCATGTGTAATTTAAAATTTCCTTTTCAATGACACAAAACTTGATGGATGCTGAGACCTAGCTATTCTGATTAGGAACTTCCTGACATATTACTAAAAAGAAAACTTTTCTATATTTTAGCAGATATTTGTTTACCATTTGTGGGAAGGGATTGTTTACTCTGTTTTAAATATTTAGCCCTCCTGTTGGGTATCTGTCTACATACAGATTAGAAAAGACACCAGGAAAGCTAGATTTTTTTCTAACTGGGTTTCTGAGTGACCTAACTAACTGTATCCATTTCAAAATGGAAACAATCTGTACCAACAGCAAACCTTAATTGATAAATAGAAAATAGGTAAAGTTTCATACAATGTGCCTTAGAAAATAACTTGTTTCTGGATATAATTGCATTATAAGAACAAACTCTAGTTAGTAATGTAAATTCAGCCTATACATATTTATGTTGAGCACCATTATTTAATAAACCTCATAACTACCCTCCCGATTTTATTGAGCCTACTTTTAAATTTTAATTAGATGTAATGATCAGACAATTATAAAATGCTGGCATTCCATGAGGAGTTGATGTACTGTACTTTTCATTCTCATAAATGGGGCCTGCCACTCTGGATTTCAGATTTAACTGGTACACAGTTTCTTAGTTTCTTAGGTATTTATTATCCACAGATCTGTAAACATAAAGCATGTGATAGTTACGTTCATAGGATGGTTATGTAATTTTATCGACCAGACAGGTAAACTTCAAAATGCAAACTGCATACAAGTTGTAACCTGTAGTTGTTTCCTGGATCAGACTTTTAAAGGTAAAATTCTCATTGTTCTTGATTCAGACCTTTTCTTTCTCTTGACTAAGAGGCAATCTCCTCCACTCTTGGTGTTTAATAGGAGGCAACAACTTTAGAATTCTCTCGCATTTCAAGTGCCCACACAACCGCTGTTTCCATTTACAGAAGTTGTGCATAAGCCTGGATACAAAACGAACCCTATGAGGAAAAACGGGTCTACGAATTCACCCAAAGTGCAAATTACCTCTGAGATTCAGTTCTTCTTTTTTGTAGAATTAACAAGTGAATCTTATGAGTTGGGACAAAAAAACCCACTGAAGTGAGCCTTTGAGAGACATTTGTGCTGCTGATGATAGCATTTTCATGGTAATTTGTTAATGTTCCTGCAAGGCCTGGGTAATTTACTTCAGTAAAATCTAGCTTAATAGCCTTGTATATTTGACGCCTTCACCCTGGGGCCACATGCATGCCTTGGACTGTTTGGTGCCTGCAGGGCATAGCTACCTAAAGGTAGCAGGCTGGCTTTCCCTTTCTCAGCCTCCCCCCCAACCTTTACTATCTCAAAGCCAGTGCCCAGTGTGGGACGCTCAACAGGGGTTAAAGGAAGCAGGGAGTTTGGTGAAAGGTGGGGCAGAGGGCACAGTGTGAACCAAACTCTGGGAGGCATGAACCTGCCAGCTCTCTTTTTAGGGGGCAGGCTATTTACAAGAAAAGAAAATGATGTGTAAAAGACATACATCAATTCCATTCATTTTCTTTTCTGTTCATAAAAATAATACACATTCATTACAGAATTTTGAAAAACAGGAAGACTCCATAAAAAAAGGACAAAGTCACCAATAATTCTATCTAGATATCCTGATTCACTTCCTGCCAGATTTTCTCTA
The DNA here is from genome assembly GCA_008086735.1 of Cheirogaleus medius. NCBI lineage: Eukaryota > Metazoa > Chordata > Mammalia > Primates > Cheirogaleidae > Cheirogaleus > Cheirogaleus medius. The sequence goes on from VBSM01003169.1 coordinate 21,527,575, forward strand.
AGCAGATTTTAATTACTTTAAGCAAATTTATTGTGTATGAATACTTTTTTTTAGAAAATCTGATTTTTATAGCCACATAAGATTATTTGTATGCACTGTAAGTTATAAAATGTTTTTATTACCGGGCAATATAGGTGACTCCTGTTATTGCATAACTATAAATAACATTGCAGTGAACATCCTTATATAGTAATCTTGGTCTCATATTCTAATTATGTTTTTAAGATAGATTCTCAGAAGGGATGAGCAGTATCAATGGATATGAACATTTCAACACATTTGATACGTAAGATCAAGTCAAATTACTTTGCAGCAAAGCTGCAGCAATTAAATAGTATGTTTAGCAGCAGGATAAGATAGTCCTGTATTAATGCACTTTCACCAACATTGAGTTTTTAATCTGTGCTGATTTGACAGGTAAAATGACAGATTGAAAGTCACATTTTTAGGTTATGAGGACAAAATACATTATGTATAGTTTGGTTTGCTCACAAAATTAACATAGTTAGCCCATTTGTAGAGCCATAAAATGAGTCATTAGAAGCTGAAAGTGACCTCAAAAAGCACATAATATACATGAAGGTGAAGAGGTTTGCCCAGACCACTCTTCAGTGGTGAACTCAAGATGAAAACTGATCCAGTGTTCCTAAATAGAGATTTTTTTGTAAAATAAAACTTGCTTTGAAATGTGGAAAGAATGGAGGAGACTTTGAGCTGTGAGCAGGTATGCTGCTTTCCCCACTGGTTTTTCAAGGTCTGTGCAACAGTATCCCAGGCTGCTGCACCTGACGCCTGGCCGCTCCTCAGCCTCCCCTTTTGGAGGGAAGAAGTCAAGAAATAGGAATTTGTTTCAGAGTTAACCAAAGCAAAGTACTATTAGGAAGCTCATTCAATTCTGAAGTTATCTCAAGAGACCATCTAAAATCAAACAAATTTGCACTTTGGGTGAATTCTTAGACCCGTTTTTCCTCATAGGGTTCAATTTACCATCAAAAAGTCCTTAATTAAAATGGATACCCCAAATCTTCTCATAGTGTGAATCTCAGAGAAAGGCACTGTGAGGCAGACACAGAATCAGACAAGAGAAAAAACTTCGTAGAGGATATTCCCACATTTTTGCCATTGGAATATTAAAAATCCCAATGACAATGCCTTTTCTTGGAAAAATGCAGTACTTTATAGTTGACAAAAGAATCAATTATGCACAATCATTTGTAAAATGGGAATAATAGTAGCAACTGCCTCACATTTTTGTTGTGGAGGTGCAGTGAGTAAACACATGTAAAATCCTTAGACTGGTGCCTCCCTTATAGTAGATGCTGAATGAATAGCATTTGTTCCTACGATGATGCCGTGACATGCTCAGGTATTGCCCAGCCGTCTAATGGGTGAAGAAACAGACACTTGGCGGGAAAGACTCCAGGCCACGCTAACAGTTACTAAATGGTAACTAAGGTCTTTAGGCTTTGCCTCATCCATCCATTAATTCCAGATATTCCTGGAGTGCCAGGCTCACCCCTCACACAGCGAATGTGACAGGTGCAATTTCTGCCCAGTAAAACTTACAGTCGAATGCCCTTTCCCCAAGTCTTATCATGTTTCTATAGTACAGGCATCAACTAGACAACTGTTCTTTGTTTTATGCCTTGCAAATGAGATTAAAGCAAGCTAATAAAAAGCTGCAAGACCAAAAAGGCATGCATCTTCTGTTATCTTGAAAAATGTGAGTTCATGCCAGCATCCTGGGCTCAACCCACCCCATCCCCACAGTGCTGGGAAGACTGTATTGTAGTTCTTTGGATAATTATCTTTCCCTATGCCTCAACACAAGACTGGCAGAAACTATCCTCAGAGTAGCACGGAGTAGGTGCATAACAAATATTGATTACTTTTAAATATATTTTTAAAAGATGTATCATTAGTATAGATGCTTTGATTTTTTTTTTGATAATCAGATTGGTCTTAGTTTTTAACGTCTGCTAGCCTAGATGAAGAGGTTTTTATTCCTCAAGTTTTGGAAGGTTGTTTTGGTCATTCATTTGGAGTACACCACCACCACCACCACTGTGCTGTGGTTTTTCAGTTTTAGATGTGCAAAAATCTCAAAGAGAGCTGAAGTAGACAGCCAGAAACTAAAATGGTTTCCCTCACCACCACCAATAACACTTCTATGCATTTACTAAGCCCTAAGCTCTAGGAAGATGGAGAAAGAAGAAAAAAGTAAGGAAAACGGTGAAGAGAGTAAAGGAACTGAGGGTGAGAAAGATGTTGGAAAACAGCAATGGTCAGACATGACAAAGCAGAATTAAAACTACCAAAATGGGAAATTTTAGAGTGCCATTCTGTGCCCTAGTCTTTCCCATCAGATCGAGAAGAGTGTCTGGTTCATTTTTAAAAGATACACACACACACACACACACACACACAAACACACATATACACATACCTAGAGACAGAACAGAGAGAGAGATCAAAAGTGATTTATCAAAAATCAGTGTGGAACCCTTTGGAGAATTTTATTAGAAGTGAATCTTATTCTAGAGAACTATAATAACTTTGTAAATATAAAATCAGCCATGTTCAAAGATATCTATCAACCAGAAACATAGTCCTGGCTTTTAAATAAAGCCACCATTTTTGATTGATTAAATCTTACCAAAGTAGATTTTTATTCATTATTAATGTATTTCATTCATATCAATTCAGAGTAGAGCAATTCTGAAATCAAAATAGATTTCCACCAAAGCCAGGGTTTACAAAGTCAACAGTGCTAATGGGTTCTGCCCTCATGAATGGTGGGGCACAGGGAGGGAATGTAGCTAGATCATTTTGCAACTTCATAAAATTCCAAACATCGAATATTGGGAATTAGCAGTGAATAGGTGGAGGTTTCAGGACCCTCAAAATAAACTTTCAAATATTAGGCTTCTCTCCTGGTTAACCTAAGCCAAAAGATTCTCTGGGGAATACAGTAAATTTGAACTTTTGTGTGGCCTTTTTATTTGTGTGTGTGTTTTAGCAAGCATCCTGGAATGGCAAATGCTTCCTCCTCAGTGGAATCATGTAGATTCAGAAAAAGCCATCTTCCATTGAGAAGACAATTGTTTTCTATAGAGACAAGAAACAAATGCCCATGACCCGGGTCACCTCATCCCAGCAGGCTTTTGCTGCGGCTTCCTCTGAGCAAACACAACAAAGTCCAGAGCAGTCAATCCTGCTGCCGCACACTGGGCCCCTGCAGTTGTGCTCTGCTATTTACCCTTCCTATTAATCTGTCAATGTTCTAGTCAAACATGCAAAGCAATATGGTGGGTGCATAGTTTGATTGGTCATTGCTAAGTAACTTGGGCCAAAGATGAAGAAATGGAACTTCCAACCTACAAAATGTGAGGCCCAATTTGAATGTTAGAAAATGTTCAACAATACCAGCTCATGACAATTTTTTCAGAGTGGCTGTGATTTAGCATCCCTTGCACCAGAAAAGAGTGGTCCGAATAAATGACATTCAGTTCTGGAATCTAAATTCAGGTCATGTCGCTGTTCCTATCGTTGTAAGATAGAACTGTCTGGGTATTTTGCGAAGACAGATGCCATCATCCTGTAGTGAAGTAACTATTGAGGGCTTTGGTTTGGTAGACAGGTGAGCCCATGGCTAACAACCGAAATAGTCTTTGAACTGCAAAACAATAGTCCTTGGTTCAACACTTCCTCCTAAATGTTTATCTCCATATTTCCAAAATGCAATCGAAATTATCAAATATTTTGAGCAAATTTAATAGCTCATACCCTCATCCCACTTTCTTTCTTTTCTGCTAGTCCAGATGAATCTTCAGAATCCTTCTTAACACAAAGCTCTAGGTAGCCATTTCTAGCCTAGGCCACTGGAATTAGCACAAAAGATAGAGCCCGTTTGTTATTTCAGCCCTAGAGCCTCAAGCGAACAAATTCATTCAAATGCAAGATGTATTTAATGTAAGTGAGTAACAACTGTCTAAGAAACACCTTGCTAGAAACACAGAGCATGTATTTCCCTGCTGTGTGTCTTCAGAAATCAGGAAGAATGGAAATAGTAAGTGGCTACTTGTAACTCTGGGATACTAGAACATAGTACAGCAAAGTGAAAGAAAATATGGATAATGAAGTCAGGTTGACTTGAGATCAAATTCCCCCATTCACTGGCTAATTTACTAGCTATGTGCCCCCTGGCAAATACTTAGCTGCTCTGAGACATGTTCGTTCATCTGTAAAATGGAGAAAATAAGAGTGTGTACTGTATAAGTCATGTCCTTTGACTCCTGTCCCTGCTTCACTTTCTCTGACTGCTTCTCCTCAGACCACTGGCAGCTCCAGGCTCATATCTTGGCGGTTTTTGACCCAAGAGAAAAAGGATCCCCCTCTTTCCAGCTTGAGTCCAAAAATTGAGAGGAAGAACTCTGATTGGCTTGGCTTGAATTATATGTCGACTACTGGACTCCTGCTGCAAGGATTCTGATTGGTCCAGTCTGGGTCACATGTCCATCCTGATAGCCAAGATGCTAAGGGACTGTGCTTGGGCTGTCCCCAGAACCACTTGGTGGGAGTGGGGAGGAGCTGCTTCCTAAAAGAAGTGTTAGGTGGGGGGAATACTTTCCTTGGGTAGACAACACAGTACCTGTGTACTCTATGACCTCACTGGGAAAATTAAATAATGTATGTAAAGCACTTAGTAACTGGCACATGCAAGTATTCCATAAATGGCAGCAAAGATAATGGTCATTACCTTTATCATTATTATTATCAATTTCTATTTTGAAAAGAATATAACCAATAGTAGGGGTACTCACAGGACACTTAATATATCACTTTGGGTTCATCATTTGCTGATACCAGTTTTAAACCTAGCTACTCAAATAGCACTCTCAGTGAAATATATAACTAAGTGCAATAGCCATACTTTTCATACTTCAATTTGAATTCAATTCATAATTCAAATTATAGAGATTTCATTACAGTCCAGTTTATGGAAAAAATATGATGCTAATGGATGAAATTAAAAAATTGATTCATGCATGCATTCCTTGAGCTGTTATGTGTCAGGCAGTGGACAACACAGAGAAGCAAAATTGACCAAGCCCTGCCCTCAGTGAGCTTAACTTTTCAAAACAGGAGCCAGAGAGGAGTGAGAAGTGATATGAAGAAAACAGCAGCAGAGTAAGAAGTTAGAAATCACAGGGTGGATTTTAGGTAGAGGGCTCATGGCAGGGCTTCTGGGCAGAGACATGAACAAAGTAAGAGAATAAACCCTGAGAATCCCAGGCACCAGCATTCCACTCCAAGGGAAGAGAGAGTGAGCGCTGAGTCTGGAATGTGGCAATGTGGCCAGAGCAGAGTGAGCGAGGGAGGGGACAGGAAGTGACGTTAGAGAGCTTGTCCCCCACTCATGTCCATGTCCTAACACCTGGAACCTGTGAATATGTTACCTTAAGTGGCAAAAGGAACTCTGCAGGTGTGATTAAGTTAAGGACCTTGAGGTGGGGAGATGATCCTGGATCATCCAGGTGAGCAGCCCACTGTGATCACAAGAGACCTTAAAAATTGAAGTGGGAGGCATAGGAGAAGAGATGTGATGTGAGAAAGACTCAATCCACTGTTGCTTGCTTTGAAGATGGGGGAAAAGAGACACGACCTAAGAAATTAGGACAGCTTCCAAAAGCTGGAAAAGACAAAGTAGAATCTCACCTAAAGTCTCCAGAAAGAAATGCAACCCTGTTGTCACCTAGATTTTAACCCAGTGAGACCCTTGTCAGACTCCTAACCTAGAGAACTGTAAGATAATAAGATTTGTGTTTTTTAACCCACTAAATTTGTAGTAATTCTTTACTGCAGTATAAAACTTTTAATAATATAGTATCATTCTTAATATTACCAAGGCATTTGTACTTTCTTTACATATCATTGAAAAGTTTCTTTCTGATTTCAGTTGAAAACCTAGACTTGTACAACTTCCTAAGAACAATACCAGCTGCTTTTAAGGGAGTACATACGCCTAATGGTGTGGGGGCACCTTAGCAATATGAGAAAGAAAGAATGGCAAAGGAAACATGGGCTGTGTCTCCAAGCTTTCCTAGAATAAATGTAATGTGTCCCTATGGTAGCAAAAAAAAATTATTTTATGACAGCATGTAAAATTATGCTACAATTTACAATGATATGGATAAATATGGAACTACAAAGATGTTCCAAACTGTAAGACCAACAGCACTGAATCAAGAATCAAAATCAGTGGGTGAAATGAAGCAAACCTATTGGCCTAAAAAAATGTAAAAAGATGTAGTGTCTTTCATACACTACCTGCATCCTGTTTGCCAAGGGTCTGATTTTTAGACAGCAAGGAACCTGCTTCTCACTGTGCTTCATACATCTCACCACAGACATTTGGTGAGTTCAACTCCCTATAAATGAATGGAGAAAGGAGAGCAGGTTTACAATGATGCTATGATAGGGAAAATTGACATCTGAATCATTTTATCCATGAACATAGTATTTATTTCCTGTGACTTACAGTAAAATTTTATACTCTTCTACATAAAGTTCTTGACCATCTATGGTAGGATATAATACTAGGAAGTGCAGGGTTTGTCTAATTGGTTGGTTTGGGAGTTTTTTGCATTGTAAATGATGTTTTTTAAATCATTTTTCTGATCATTTCCAGGGTATAGAAATGCAATTTAATTTTATACATTATTTTAAAACAGCAAGATAGCTAAACTCTCATATTAATTCTAAATAATATGTCTGTAGATTACCTGGGGGTTTTAATGTGAATAATTATATTACTTGCTAATAGTGACAGCTTTGTTTCTGCCTTTCAAAGTTTTTGGCTATAAATTTTTTGTCTTATTACACTAGTTTGCATCTCTAAAATAGTATGGAACAGCTGTGGTGGTAGGGGGCATCTGTGCTTTTTCCAAAACCAGATTTTTTATGAAGCAAATATAGCCTAAGTCCCTGTGAAGCAAATAAAGTTCACTTGCATGGACCCCTGTGAGTTCTGGGAGTCATTAGGATTTGCAGAGTATTCTAAGTAGAGAGGGGAAATTGGGGAGCATTTCTGATAAATGACTTTAAAGGCTCTCAATAATTAAATGACTTAAATTTCTAAGTCGCCAATATTTTATAAAATACCCACTTATATTTTAATCTATTCATATAATAGGTTCTATTTTATTGTGTCCCTTAACATTATTTATATTGCATATCTCTTCTTTTCTTGACAAATATTGCCAGAGGCTGTCAATTTTATTGGTTCTTTCAAAGAACCAACTTTTACCTTTGTTGATTCTTTTTATATGTTTATTTTCTAATTCATTAGTTTTCCTTCTGTGTTTTGTTAAAAGTATTCTTTCTTATACACTTCAGGGGGGTTATTCTGCTGTTCTTCTATTCTTAAATTACTGATGTTTAATCTTCTTTTCCAATGTATTTAAATAATTGTATTTTCTTCTATTACCAGTTTGCCTGCCTTTCACATATTTTGAAATGTAGTGCTTTTATTATCCCTATTTCTAATGCCTTTGAATTAGCATTATGATTTCTTAACCCAAAAGTTATTTAGATGTATGGTGTTTCCCAATTATCTTCTTGCTAGTAATTTCTAAATTAGCTGCATTTTGTTCCTAAAATAAGATCTGTTTAATATCAATTCTCTGAAATTTGAGAATAGTTTTATAGTCTTCATGTAGTCAATTTTTGTAGATGTTTCATATGTGCTTGGACTCACTTTTTCCCATTTATTGGATTTAATCTATAACTGTTCATTAAATCCAGCCTATTAATTGTGTTGTTCAAATCATCTATAGCCCTGATTTTTATCTATTTGATCCATTAACTACTGAGAGAGAAACATTAAAATCTTCCTCTAATGTAGTGGGTCTTTCTATTTTACCTGTAATTTGGTCAACTTTGGTTTTGTTAATTTCGATGGTTTATAATTAGCAGCACAAAAAAGTTCAGAGTTATTATATCTTCTTAACAAATTAAGTCTTTTTTATTACATAGCTCCCTTCTTTATCTCTACCAATATTCCTTCCCCCTTAGAGAGTGTTTAGTCTGAAATTAATATAGCTACAACAGCTCTTCTTGTTAGTATTGCTAGTACAGTAAAACCCATGCCATAATGTGGTAAGTGAGGCTCAAAAATATTAATCATGGAAAACATGGGATTATGTAATTATGTGGTTAAAGAAAATATTTTTAGTCAGCCCTTTTTGTTTATTGTTTTGTTTTTTGTCTCCTGTCTTTCTAGTTTCTGGATAACTTCTTTAGATTTACATTCCAACTCACTAAATTCCTCTTCAGTTTTATCTAGTCTACTATTTAATTTACCTATTGAATTTTTAACTTAAATTACATTTCTATAAATCTGTTTTTCCAATATGTCTGACTGTACTTTATTGCATCTGTTCCTTGCTCATATGCTCAAACTTATTGAAATATAGTAAATGTAGTAAATATACTTAATTTCTGATGATATCAAAAGTCTATGCATGTCTAATATCACTGTCTTTTATTTCTATTGTTTCTCAGTTAGACTTCCTCTTTTCTCGTGAGTATCGTAATTTTGGACAGTGGGTTTTTCATTTTACTTTGAACCTTATATGTGGAAATTTCTTGAAGGCCTGTGTTTAACTCAGTTTTCCAGAATGGATACAGCCTAAGGCCATTTTTAATTAAATTCTCCACTTGAGATATTTTTCAGGCCCCAAATACATGGCACGAATTAGGACTCAAACATTTATGAGGACTGGCTTGTAGTTATGAGAATTATGGGTATAATTTTTCTTCACTCCACCCACAGTGGAAGTTTAACCAAGCAGATTTTCTTGCTGACCTTTCCTCTATGTCAGATGTATTTATTGTTTGTTCTTACACTGAGAGTGTAGTCTTTTGAGATCGCAGCTTTGTACTTTCACTAAGCTCCCCACTTTATTTCCAATGACCATTTTCTGTGTTGCCATCAAAATTTAAATCTTAGTCTCCAGCATTTAACAGAAGTCCTCCAAGTTCTGACACTTAATTATTTTCCAGAATTTCTACCTTCACGCCAGCTCAGAAGTGCATTCTACAAGGTTCTAAAAATATTTTATCCTGCATGTTAATCAATTTAAAAAGTCAAGTAAGATAACTGGTCTGCAATTCTTAGAACTAGAAAATCCCCTGTTGTGTTTTCTATCTGATCTTTATAAATTTTTTTAATTATTGAATTTTGTATTTATTTGGTATCTAATTAGCTTATTCAACATGATTATTTATCCATTGTTTTTGTAATTTTATTAGTGAATTTTATTTCTTATAATGATTTCTATCATGTAAAAGCTTCTGTTTCTTTAAAACATTAAAGAACTCATTTGTAAAACTACTTGGGCTCAGAGCCTTTTTTGGAGCTTACTATTTTCATTTTTCATCTTTGTCATTTTGTTATTCTAATCAGGTCTTCCATCTCTCCTTGAGTTCATTTTTATTATTTTTGTCCATTAATATAATAATTTTGTTGAGGCTTTTAACAATATAACTTATCACAGAATTCTACATAGTAGTTTCTTATATTTGAAATCTCTATATGTACCATAGCAAGTACTATAGCAAGAGGAAACTCTGGTTCATCCATTCCATTTCCTCAGAATTGTATATATAGCATCTTCTGCTCTACCCCCAAGAAAAAATATAGAAACAAACACTCTTTCCCTCAAGAGATATTGATGAGAACGAAGAAAGCCTTATATCTATTGGGCCAGATTTACCAGGAGTTATACTATTGAAAAAATAGTGAGGGTCTGTCTGTCTCTCACTTTCTATTATCTTGCTTCCTTTTTTGTCTTCCTGTGCCCAGACACAGACAACCTTGAGTTCCTGGTTTCTATGTGTCAAGTGGACCTTGTAGACCTTGGCAAATAGGCCTGCCAGTCACTCTTCTACCTACCCAAGAGTCTCCAATGTGACTGGGCAGTTATCTTCCACCAATTCAGATTGGAGAGAGTGAGAAACTCATTCTGTCTTAAAACTTGAGTCTCACTCCCCAATTTATCTTTACCAGGGAGCCCTTTACTCAGGGATGAGCTGGGCTAGTAAGATTTCCTACTTCCTGAATCTGAGCTGGAAATACTGAGACAAACCTAGCAGTTCACATCAGAGGAGGAGCTGAATGTCATGAGCTGGGGAAAGACACATTAAGGATCATGATCAAATGGATGACATGAATAAGTAGAAGCTCATCCCTTCATGCCATGCCATATCACAGATCCAAAGAAGCCTAGGCAATGACTAGGGCCTATGGCCAGTCAAGTGTCTGGCCCTAGGCTGACCATCTCCATTTGGCCTCCTCAATAGCAGCTCAAACTTAACATTTTGAAACACAATTCTTGATTCACATTTCCCATCTTGGTTCTTTTCCACACCTCGGCAACGTGCACCAACATCTGCCAAGTTATTCAGTTCTATGCATTTTCCTTGATTTCTCCCTTTTTCTCATTACCTGGCCCATGCATGCTGCCCTTCAAGTCTCACCAGCTCCTTCTCTAAAATAAATCCTAAATCTACCCATTCTCTTCATTTCCATTAATACCAGCTTAATCCACTATACCATTATTTCTCGTCTAGATTACTACACCAGTCTTTTGACAGCTTCTAACCAGTCATTGCACTCTCATTCTTTCCACCATTCAATCCATACTCTACAGCAGTAATGATCTTAAAATATAAATGCAATCATGTATATCCCTCACTCAGAATCCTTCAGTAGCTCCCTATTTCTTTTAGAATAAAAACCAGTCTTATATCATGCCCAGTGCAGCTTTCCATGATCTGATTCTGTCTAATCTCTCCAACTTCATCTTGTGGCATTCTCCCCACACTCACAGTGTTCCAGCCACACCAGCCCTGCTTCAGTGACGCAGGACCCTTGAAGCTCTTTTCTGCCTCAGGGCCTTTGCACACATCTTCGCTTGCTTGGTCTTCCCCCTGCTACCTCACTTGCTTTAGGTCCCCGCTGAAAAGCGATCTCCTCAGAGAGGACAGGGCCACCTTAACCAAAGGGAATCTCCCCCAATTTGTAATTCTTCATTTTATTTCCTTACATTTTCATATTTTTGCACATCTCCCTAAATTATTAGGGAAAAAAACTACAAAGAACAGAGAAAAGCAAAAGCCAAAAAGGGAAAGAAAAAAAAACTTTAAAAGATAAGAAAAAGAAGAAAAAGCCAAGAACTTGAAATAGGCACAAAATCATTAGCATTCCTGGAGAAAAAAACAAATTCATAAAATTTTTAAATAAATGCAATTATTAAATACTTCTAAAGTGAACATCCTACCTACTTATTTCTAAGTCTTAGGTAATAATTTCTAACTTCTCTACTTTGAAGATAGGTCTAACTTTCCTTGAATTCCAGTGACTACAATATTCACTAGTTTAAGAACTTATCAAAATGAAGGCTCAAAATGAGTTAGAAGCATTTGAAGAAGTCATTATAAGCCCCTAGAAAAGTCTAATGCTTCTTTTCTCATTGTAAGTTTGCATAGCAAGGACCTAAGACAAGTTTTAAAATAAAACAACCCTCTCTGAGAGCCATGGGTACATGAGGCATCATTTCCCCACAATAGCCTGGCCCTCTCGTCTCTCTTTGTCCTCTGCAATGCCTCTTTGTAAATCACAGGTGTTTGTGGGTATAAAGCCCATCAGAAGAGAGTTTATTGTGAATAGTTCTTTCTTCGCCCCTTGTTCTAAACCTGTTCAGAGAGTGCTCCATGCCTTAGACCAAATCTCCATAAAAATCAAGAAACAAGAAGTTTTCTGTATGCCCGACCAACAGCCACACTATGACATTAGTTTCGACAGCTCTGTGACCCGGTATTGTCCCAACTTTATTCACTAGTCTCTTTTTCCCTTTCTCTCTCCATTCCTTTTTTAAAGCCTTTATTGGCATTTTTTATCTACTGTAAAATAAAAAGGAGGAGGATGGTTTCTTTTTTTTTTTT
>VBSM01003169.1:21544122-21556174 GCA_008086735.1 Cheirogaleus medius
ATTTGCTCCTCTTACAATCCTAGAACATATCAGATAAGCCATCATTTAAGCAGTCACTGCAAAGTCATTGTGAGCATTCCCCAAAAGCATTGGAATGTTTTTCTTAAAAGTCACACAAAATCATTATTACCCACTTACAATTAGACATGCTTGCCCATTAAACACCTCTCACGGGTAGGCTTGTAACATAAGGAAGGAATCCTTGACACTCCTGGACTGGGTAACACAAAGATATACAAATAAGCTAAAGGAAGAGAGGCAACAAAGGGGAGATTGGAAGCCAAAGAAATTCACATGATGAAGATCCCTGGCATTTAGCCAGAAGCAAAAACTATAAATATTAACAAGATGTGAATCAGTGTCACTTTACTGCAAGAATGTTCTGTAATTAAAAGGGTGGGTATTGTGTTGTGCATGTTAGCACAATTGCTGCCAATAATATTGGATGCCAGCAGCTCCCGGATGCTGGAAAGAACACAGATTCCTGAGGATGTCACTTAGCAAAAAGTTTATGACATATGTATCAACCGTTTATGTCAAATACAAATGATATTTCAAAATAAAGAAAGAAGAAATACCAAGGTTTTGAAATTGTGTTCCTGTCTTTAAAAGATAAAAAAGAAAAGGCAGGGAAAGAAACATTTGTTGGACATCTATTATAACCCAAGCATTTGCCAGGCCCTTTCCATACATCATGTCATTGAATCCTTAGCTCAAACCTGCAGAAAAAGTGTCATTGTAACCACATTTCAAAGATGCAGCTGTTCCAAAGTTGGCTTTGCAGTCCAGGGTGTGGCTATGGTTGAGCAAGTCTTCAGTGGAGCAGAGGTGATGTGTCCCTGCAGTTGATAAAGTCACAAATCCCAAGGTTGAATTGCTTAATGGATCATCCCTGTGAGCATAGAGTCTCCCAGAAAGCTGATGGGCCTTGGAGTGGATGGAAGAGCTGGGAGGGAGACACCAAAGCTCTCATTTGGGTAAATCAGCAGTAACTCTACTCATTTGTCAGGCAAAGAGAGTGTGAGCAACATACTGAGTGTCAACAAAAAGGGGGATTATTAAACATCAGAGGAGTAATGGTTGGAAGAGGCAAAAGAGAACAAAGGTATGCTGTCCCACTTTCTTTCCTCTGTCCCTGGACATGGTAGGGATGAGAGGATGAACAGCCTCCACTCCAGGTGAGTGCAGAAGGAGTCATCTCTTCAAAGGAAGGGTTTTTTTTAGTTCCAGGAAGTGGAGGGACCTTTGAATGAAGACACCTAGAATGTACAGAGTTCTTATATGTCACTGTCTCGTCTTCTGCCTTGCCTACAGTCTAAAATTCAAGTGCTTAGAGGGTTATTCAGGCTTCCGTGGCATGATGTTGTTCAGTGGTGTTCTGGTAAATGTTCCACAACTGGCTCTTGGCATCAGATCAACCTCTGATTTGTAATATTTGCCAATTTCCCTGGCGTGAACACTCCTACCATGGCTGATTTCGAGCTATCGATGTGATGTTAGTCAGCACAGAGTTGGAAAAAGATGTGCACAATCAGCTCTGACAAGCCGGCGCCAGTTAGCTCTAGCACACCACTGTCTGTGTCCTATTTTCCCGTCACTTCTTCCCACGCTGTATTCTTGTTCAGAGATAGAATTGTACTTTGCACAACTCGGGCGTTGCAATTTTCATCACAGTCATCACTGAGATGTATGTTTAATATGACAATTTTCCTTTAGCTGGCTGGGAAGTGTGAAGAGAAAGAGACCTTTTCCTAATTTGCACAAAGGCACCGTTTGGGTTGGTTGTCATGCTGCTCAAAGACCACATATTGGAAGTCACACGCCAAATCCAGCCCACAGATATCTTTTCTTTAGCTCACACTGGGTCAAAAATTTTTTTTTAACTAGCTTGCCAACATTTAAAAATCAGGAGACCAAAATCCAAATTTCTAGATTCTCTTGGAAAAGTCAAAGCAGGTTGCATTGCACTGAGAGCAGTAACATGAGGAAAGCAATAAATAGGAAAGTACCTGTTCCTAGAACAAGGCAGTCACTCAAAAGACATCAGGCTTCTTCCACATGCCCTGGCTGGTGTTTTATGCTCACCTTTTTTATCTTGATATCCTGGAAGCCATGTCATCTGAACTCCATCTTCCTCTGAAGCTCCTCCTTCATCTTCTCTCAGTTTCTAGAACAATCTTTCCAGCCCAGGGCCTTGCATTTGCCAATCTTCTTCCTGAAACACTCCACCCTCAATCCCTTTCACTTGACCAACTCCCACTCATCCTTCATTCCAGCTTAGATGCAATCTCTACCATCAGTTTTCAACAAGACTCCTAAATACCTCTGACCTGCCAGTCCCCATGCCATGCTCCATGGAGTGGTCTGAACGAGCTTTTTAAAACATAAATCAGATCCCAGCACAGCACAATTGTAATGAAATGCAAACTCCTTCAACTGGCCCTTAAGGAACGATGTGGTTTTGAAACTCTCTCCATCCCCCAGTTATATTGTTTCTCTTTCTCTTTTACAAATGCACCACTTGTGCCTGCCTTTGTTCCTGCTGCCCTTCTGCTGGAATGCTCTTTCCCAGGTCTTCGTAGGACCCACACCTGGATATCATTCCAGCCTCAGTGCAAACCAACTACACATCCTCAGAGACAGCCTTCTTTTACCATCCACGGAAAATAGCAGCCTCACTTCAATAGCAGCCCTTCTCCGTACCAGCCTCACTTCAATCACTCTCTTTTGCATTTCTTACTTACATATCCCAGATACTCCCCCAGACCTCCAAATCAGACTTTCTGGTGGTGGGACCTGTCAATCTTCACTTTTATTTAATTGCCCCTGGTGATTCTGATACACAACCAATTTGGGAACCCCCAGTATATGGTATAATGTGTGAGAAAAGAATGATATGCATGTTGAGGTGTACTGTGATTTTGTTTTTGTAGTTCAATATTATAGTGATACAGGATACCACAACCCCAGTATAATTTTGTAGCAACAAATTACTATCATTTCCTGCTATGTTTATTAATGTTACCTAAAACCCCAATCAACAAAATTCTAGAGAACCTGTTAGAGCTCAAAATTCTTTCAATTCCTTTGTAGAAGAGTTATGATCATACTAGTGACAGGATGAATGGACATCTAGAGGTGAGCTTGACAGATGAATAGTAGGAAAAAATGCAGACACACATTAAAAAAAAATCTGAGGACTCTGTGAGTGCTTAAGAATCTGTGGGAAAATATCTATTGTCACCAAGAATTTTAAAATAAAAATATTTAATGGTTGTGAAAGATGAAAACTAAAGGCAAAAGAATGGAAAGTGGCCATAAGATCAGAAAAGTTTCATACTTTCTATGAGGAGAAGGATTATTTTCCTACCAGAGCGGACATGAGAATTGTGGAGAAATTATTTCCAGGAACTTTACAAGATTTTGAGTTTTTTGTAGCAAAATCTAAGTCTTTGGAGATGTCATTTTTATGGTATGCTTCCAAATTTAACACTTACATAGGAAAAAAATGTCCCAAGCCAATTTGAAGGCCCATAACCAATAACTGGAAATGCAATTTGGTCAACATGTGACTGAAAGTATTGCAATTGTTCATACTACAGCTAAGAAGAAATGTCAGCCCTCTCCGCAATGTCCCCATCTTCCCATCTAGATGGAATCTTTCTTAGAACCACTTATTTATTTATTTATCGCTGGAAATTGCAGTTACTTATAAATATGTATATCCTTGCATACTACAAGTTCCTTCAGTTTAGAATACCATAACCTAGAATGGCCAATAACCTAAGCAATGGAAGTAGAGACACCTGGTTTCAAGCCCTGGCTCAGCCATTTGCCAGCTGCATGACCTTATGCAAGTTATTTGACCTTTCTAAGTGTCAGTTTGTTCAACTATAAAAAGGCGGTAATCATTTAAGAAATGATAATAGCTATTATTTATAAATGCTTATATGCCAGGTAGTTCAAGTTATTAAGTGTTCTAAGTGTTTTACACGTAATATTTCAGCCAATCCTTACAAGAACTCTTTGCAGTAGCTACTATTATTTTCCCTGTTTTACACACGAGGCAAACAGGCATAAGGATGTTAAGTAATTTGCTCGAAGTCACACAGCTAATAGGTGATTGAGGTGGTATTCAAACCCAGTGCATCCAATGCCAGAATAAGGCAACACTTGTAAAGTGCTCAGTGCAGCAGCCCTGTGCACAGTGATCCTTTCACACCAGGGGGTCCTCATGCCTCCTCCCATCTGTGCTATTTGGCAGGTATTAACCCTAAACTACCTTATGCTCTAATCATGCAATATTTATTACTGAAGAATTGGGGGAGAAAATACAAGAGTAAGTATGCCAAGTGTCTCACTCCTTTTGAAGTTCATCGCCACCCAGTCGAGAGCCTCAAAAAAGAATCATTTCCTGGAAATTCTCCAAATCTGCTGTTTTCATAGCAAAAAAAATAAATCCCAGCCCCTGAGCCAAACTTAAGCACCTAGAGACAGCCTTGAAAATGCAATTTAAACAACAAACAAAAAAGCCTCCTTATGTAAAATACAGATGGTACTGCCAAAAAGAAAAAAGAAAGAAAATGGTAAATCAGAGCAAGTTTCCAAGCTTAAACCAATTTAGCATCAACTCTAAGCAGAGCAGGTACTGGATACACTGACCCTAAACCAATTCTGATTTGAGCAGTACAACCCAGCTAGCTTTCAGAGGTCATTCCCACATATGGTATATAATAAATCCTAACAGAGAGGTGTTCTCTTTCCTTCCCATACACTTAATAACAAACTTCCACATCCTGTCTCATCTTGGACCTCTAGACTTTCTGAACCCAGAGAGTTCTGCCATGGAGATATAATTTTCTTTAAATCCCCTGAAGCAATCATTTCATTTGGATGCAATGATAAGATTACAGCATCATACTGTCACCCTGTGCTCTTTTCTTTTGTGATGAGAGCTTCAGAGAGGTCAAATCTTAGACATTTGAGAACAGGAAACTGTGATAGGAAATTAATGATCTTATGATTTCCCCTTCTTTAATGGCAGCAATTTGGGTTTTCACCCACCCTTAATCCCAGATGCACACACTACAATCCTCTCTCCTATTCTACCATGCACATCAGGTCCAGCTCCCTCATCTACGAGAGACTGCACTTGGTCAAGTGTCCCCAAGCTCATCAGTGACAGACAGTATGCAGCCACGTTGGCAAGTATGTGAGGCTCCCATTCCAGCCTCTTCCCACGAGGCCAGTGGACAAGGTCAACCATTCTGACTCTCGAGAGGCATGCAGGTGAAGCGCCAACTTTTTAAAACGTTCAGAGAAGAAAAGGAAAAGATAGGGCCACCTTGAAGAAAAGAAGAGAATTTTATTCACCCAAGATGCTAGTCTCTCCAAATTCACCAAGTTATATACACCAAATACATACAGCTTTTTATATGTACCTACGCTTGGATAAAGTGATTTTCGAAAAATGCTAGTCTCACTATGACAGTAAATTGGTTCCCCGTGGTATTTGGAAAGCCCTACTGAGTAAAAGAGAACCAAAACAAATTTCATATCTACTTTATATATGTAATAAAACTATATTTACATTTTATGTAACTTATAACTAAGTATACATGTATATCATTTATAATATAAATATATCATAAAATATGTAATATTTAATAATTCATGTGTATATGTAACATATGTGTGTATATTCATGTGAAACTGATGTATAACAAGAGTTGTCACACTATAAAGACACTCTTTAACCTTCAATTGAGGGTGTAAGTTATTCCAAAGTGGCCTACTCTATTGCTCAACTCCCCTTTTCCCTTCTTCCTCCTAACTCCACTCTCACATTCTCTAGAAGCATAGATAAATGCATCCAATTATTCAAAAGAGCCACTGACTTGTTGGCAAATCTTGAAAAGTTAATACAAGTAGGAGCAGGCCCAGGTAGAGACATGTTTCTTGGCCTCTGAGTTAGCCAATAATAGGACATCCCTGGTAAGGTAATGATTTGATGCCTCTTCAAACTGCTGTTCTTTAAATATTTTAAATGTTCACACTCTAATTTACATGTACATGAAATCTTTAAACATATAAGTGTAATTTTTAAGCTGACATTTTTTGGAGAGGCTATGCATGGTAAGAAAAGGACCTAGGAAGTCAGCCGGAGCATCACTCCTAAGTATTGGAAAGTTAAGCTCTTGATTCAAATGTGTTTTAATTGATTCTTGACTCACTCTCCTTAAAAGCAGTTGGGGAAATAAGAAAGTTAATATTTGAGGCTACTTCTTGGAAATCTTGGTCCTTTCCTCAGTAGATTAGCCATGTTTTCATTCCTGTTACTATCGTACTCTCCTCAGAAGTTCTGATAAATTCAGTTCTCTCCCTCTCATCACATTTCCGGTTATACTTTGGTTCCTTTTAAGGAATTATAGAAAATGGCCCATGTGCACAGAAAGACAACTATCACATGTTCTCTCGCATGTGTGGGAGCTAAAGAAAGTGGATCTCATGGAGGTAGAGAGTAGAATGACAGATACCAGAGGCTGGGAAGGAAGCGGAAGGGAAGGATGAAGAGAGGTTGGTTAATGGGCACAAACGTACGGTTAGATGGAAGGAATAAGTTCCAATGTTCCAGAGCAGAATAGGGTGACTAGTTATCAATGAAGTATTATATATTCCAAAATACCTAAAAGAGAAGATTAAAATGTTCCCAACATGTAGAAATGATACTCAAAGTGATACGTACTCTAAATACCCTGATTTGATCATTACACATTCCACACATGTAACAAAATATCACATCTATCCATAAAAATGTACAGATATTATGCATCAATAAAAAATTTTTTAAAAAGGAAAAAGAAAATGGCCCAAGTGGCCTGCCCTTCCACGAGACTTTGGGAATTTGTGAGGATTGCTGTCGTTGGGGTTGGAGGGGAGGCTGATCCTTAAGAGGGTAGTGGACTCCTCTTCCTCTGTCTGCCCGCCATTCGTTTCTCCTCCTTCATATGAAAGTTAGCTGATATTCCTTTGGGGGAGTCCTTCTCCTCCAACATCAGTTCCTGTGGCTCCAATGGGGCACGTGTTCTAGAACTGGAACAGTAACTAGATGGACCAGTGACCCGAGTCAGGCCAAGGAGAGTCAGGATGCTTTCAAGAACCTTAAGGAAAAGGAATTCTCTCTCCAGAGGGTTTGCTGAGCTGGTAGATGGGAAAGCCCTATTTGGCCTTTTTTTGTCACTATATTGAAAGAGAATGGAGCCACAGGAAGAGAAGTAGAGCTAAGAAATAAAGAGAAAGAGAAAGATTTCTGAGGTCATGACTTTAGAGCTGGTCCAGCCATGTCTAAATCCAGATATATCCCTGGATTTTAGTTACATAAAAAAAAAATACTCCCTTCTTTGCTTGAGCTTATTGGAGTTGGGTTTTCTGTCCCTTGCAACTGAAAAGCTCCTGATTAATAAAGCCAGGCTCTATGCTCAGCCTTCATCTCAACCAAAAAAGGAAAAACACAAAAGCTTTCACCCTCAGATTAGGAAATGGGATCTTTCTCTAAGGATGGGTTATAGTCCATCTCCGGACCTGGAGGGCTCTAATTTCGGAAGAAATTTAAGAGCAAGAATCAAAACCCATTTAAACTAAATTTATTGAGAGTATTCAATCCTTCAGCAAGTATTTATTGAGTAACACAGGCATGCTAGACGAGTCAATGTGCCAGGCACTGGGTCACAGCCCTGAATAAGAGATGGCATCTGCCTCATCATGTTTGCATTCTAGCAAAGGAAAATAAAAATAAACAAATATGTCCTACACTACATGATAATGAGTGTTTTGGAGAAAAATAAAGCAGAATAATGGGAATAGGGAGTGAAGGATGGGTACTCTCTGAAAAGGTAGCATTTGAGCAGGAAGCAGAGAGACTGCAAGATGCAATCATGCAGCTCTGTGAGAGAAAGGTGATCATGGCAAAGCAAAGGGCTAATGCAAAACCTCTGAGGTGGGAGTGCGCAGGGCAGGGTGTAGCAATAGCAAGAAGACTAGTGTGCCTCAGGCCCCATGAGGAAGGAGTCCTAGGAGACAAAGTCAGAGTTAGGAGGGAGGCCAGGTCTTATAGGCCTTTGTCAGCATAGTAAGGACTTTGATTTTTACTCTGAGTGAGATGGGCATTATTGGAGGTTTTTGAACAGAGAAAAGACATGATCTGACTTTATTTAAAGGATCACTGTAGCTGTTGCATAGAAAACAGTTTGCTGAATGTCGTGTGGTGGGAAACAAGGACAGAAGCTGAGAGATGTTCTCCCTAGGTAATTCTACATAACCTTTTTGATGGAAATGGTATAAAAACCTCAACATCCAAATAGTTTATTATAAGTCCACCATATGCCTTAAAATGAAGAACTGAGCATTTAAAAACAATTCCCAAATATACCTGTAGAGAAGTTCAAAACCGTAGTGCACAAATATTTATTATTTTAGTCCCTCATAGTTCTAGACCAGTGGTTCTCAATCAGGGACTTCTCCCCACAATCCCCGCCTCCCCAGAAATAATTGACACTGTCTGAAGACCTTTTGGGCTGTCACATCTGGTGGGAGGTGGGAAGGTGGGGGAGCTCCACCAACCTCTAATGCTGCTAATCATCCTGTGATGCACAAGACAGCCCCCACAACAAGAATTATCCAGCTCCATATAGCAATGTACTGGGGTTGAAAATCTTAGTCCCTATTAATGCAAAGATTCATTATTCTTAGATTTTGTGTTAGTGACTCTTGAACTTGCAATAAATATGAAATCAGAGAAACACAGACTGAGTTTCATTATCTTTCTTTTTGGCTAATCATTTAAAAGGCAAAAACTATAGCTGCTGGTTTGCATTTAAGAACAACTTATTGGGAAAAAATGAATTGCGGCCAATGCTCTCAAATCAAAGCAGGCAATCATTAGGTAAAAAGGTGTGATAAGAATGTTTCTGAGTTTGAAACAGGAAGAGTTCAAGAAAAGAGTTTTTTAATATAAAAATGTCATTTCAGGGAAACAAAAGTACCTGGCACAGATTTTGCTTTGGGGAGGAAAATTCCTTTGAAAACCCAACTAGTTGTATAATTAAGTGATAATGAATTCAGAGCTGTACTTTGTATTCCATTCCAGCACATTGGAGTTGAATCTGAGCTTGAAAAGCTAAATCCCTCAGTGCTCTGGCCTCTCATCAGTGAAGTGCAAATCAAGGCGTTTAACTGCTATAGAAGGGTTGGCTCTAAAAAAAAGTGAACTACAAATACTATGTTTTCAAACTGCCTACTTTCTAATGGTATGCTGAGTTGTATATGCAAACTGCATTTAATAAAAAGAAATGTTTCATTGCAACCAGAAAGCAAACTATCATGTCATTGTGCATAAACTATCACATGTTTTATAGAATAATAATCTATGTTTTAAAAGACAGAAGGGCTATTAATCTCCATTTTATATGGAAAATAGGAATGCTTTCTACATTTTTAATCACTGGTGATTTCGCTTAGAAAAAGACTCAATAATATTTTATATTTGTACTCCAACTAAGGTCATGTATAAGAAAAATGTGTGAGAGTATATGTATGTGCTACATTGAATGTTTTGCTTGGTTTTAGAGATACAATGTAGTACAGATAGCACTTAGAAGCTTGGTTTAACAAAAGTTGGCAAAACTTTTTAAAAATTACTGCAACAAAACAGTAATAGGGACCTGCAAACATGAGACATTAATAACATGATGTGCAATTTTATATTTTATCAACATAATTAAAGGACATAATATAATCAACCTGTGGATAGCCAGTCATTCAAAGAAGCCACTATCATTTGATGTTTTTATCTCGATGTTTAAAAACAAACCAACAAAAAGTTAGAGGATACAGAAATTTGTTTTTGTTTCTATATAAAATATTATTTTCTCAAAAAGATACTAAAACAAAAATTCCATATACAAAGAACTTAGGAGGAAAACTTGATGGGAAGCAAAATAGCCAATATGATACATGTTCAAGTTCAAATATTAATAGCATTTTATAAAAATGCTTAAATGTTTGAAGAAAAACAGAGCTCTACAATAGGAAGGTAAACAAATGACAAAAGCAGTAAGAAAACATACTTATCAGTTTCACACCAGCTGGTATCTACCAGATAGAATAGAGAGCACAGGTTCTTACATAGCTTTGACCACAGGTACATGCCATGTACAAAATCTTAGAAGAAAACCACCTGGCTCAGCACTATTAAGGGGTCATTAAGGAAGACCAGGACATGAGTCGAACTAGTTAAACCATAATTTGTGCAATCTAACTATGCCCTGCACTGTGATGATGTGTTAACAGAAGAAAGAAGAACTTTGGGGAAACCAGAGTTGGTGACACATTTAGACAGACCTAAGGGAAAAGCTGGATAGGGTAAAACACAGAGACACAGGGGTTTTTTCTTTTGTAAATACATGTGCATCTAAGTCTGTTTACTTGAGAACTTACTGGGTGAAGCAGGCAAATAGCTTCTTCTGCTGACTCTGATCAAAACAGTATAGGAATTAATCACGGATTTACAGGTCCACACTGTCCCACCCTCTCTGCGAGTCAACATTCCTGCACAGACCAGACCATGGATTGGGAAGTTTGCAGCTTCAGCGTAGATGGCTCACCCAAGAGATTTTGAAAGAAGAAGTAGTCAAGCCTACAGAACCGAGAGCAGGGTGGTAGGGAGGCCTCTGGGATGCATTTGGTGATGCCAAACATGGAATGTAGTCGGTCCACTTGGAGTTCAAAGAGTGGCATGATGTTCAAAGATGGCAGGCAGCCACAAATGACAAAAATCCGCTATGAATTCCAATCTACCTTTTTTTTCATCTATATTTCTTTTACCCAAACCTTTCATTCCAGGTAGCCTGATCTCTTTATTATTCCCTTTACATTCCACTTCCCATCTTTACAATAGGAGGCTTATTTAAATAATTTTCTCAAGATCACACAGCTACTAAGAATTAAAAATCTGGATTTGAACCCAAGTTCTTCCTGCATCTTAATTATATGTTGAGAATAGTTTTGAAGTCTATATCTTTTACTATGTCCCAAAGCACCAAGTTCATTGTACTAGATACTTAGTACCATGTACTAAGCAGATAGTAATTTAATTCATCTCAACAGATACGTTTTTTTAATGCCTGGAATGGAATCTTAGTTCAGCCAATTAGAAATTATGTAATGTTGGGCAAATTACTTAACCCTCAAAGTCTGTTTCCTCATTTACAGAGTAGGAATAATATTTTTCTCATGGGGTTGGTGACATTTTTGGAAATGGGAGCCCAAGTCAGGACGACAGTAGGCACACAGTAAATACCAGGTCTACACATACAGGGACACAAGAATAGGGCTGCCTGTCTGTGTGATTTCTATGGTCCTAAGAAGCCACTCCACCCCTCCACCAACCCCTCACTTTCACACACAGACTTGCAACCCAAACACACATTTGCCCACTGATGACTGGAGTTGGGAAATGCCAAAATCCAGCCATAAGGAATGAAGTGGAAGAGATCATGGATTTGAATGACCCATATTCAGATGGAAGTGATGGGTGGTAAGGTCCAGCTCTGAGAGCAGTTTTACAGAAAGAGGAGAGAAGAAGGCAGAGGACATTGGACTGTCTGGTGGTGGAGGGAGATGAGCACTACAGAGGGGCTGAATGGAGGCGAAAAGGGATGAGGCAGCTGCGGGAGTGGCCCAGGCATTCCTCAAAGTGACAAACAAGTTCTGCTTGACCAATGTGGAAGGCGAGCCGCGAATATATATGACCAGCAAGACTCAGGACAGTGGGTCACGGAAGATGGAAAGCCATGATGTCTGGGACCAACTTATTAGTCCCTGTATCCCCTTATAAGGAAAAAAACTACCCACAACTCCCAGGCACAGGTAGTCCCAGGAGTGGGGATTAGTGGGGGAGGCAACAGAGGAGATTTTACTCTATGAGGACCCCAGAGGCACAGTGTTGAATTCATCATCACTGGCCTATGAAAGATCTCCTTCATGTGCCCCCTGT
>VBSM01003169.1:21556274-21583241 GCA_008086735.1 Cheirogaleus medius
CTTTTACCTCCTTAGTTAAATATATTCCTAGGTACTTTATTTTCTTTGTTGCTCCCCTGTTTTCTTAAATGAAAACTTATACACTCCTCCCAGCATCTCTATTGCTTATGATCAAAAATAAAATTAATAAAAATACAACTGAAACAGTGACTTGAGCCAGGAACTATTAAGGAAAAGAATGGAATTGTGAAGACTTCATGGGTATGCTCAGACCAGACTTGCTCTTTCATTTATTTCTCTCTCTCATGTGATTGCCTTTCCTCCCTGTCACTACCTGATGAACTCCCATTCATCCTTTAAGACCCAGCTTAATTATCTGTTATTTATTGTGAAGCCTTCCCCCAAAACTCCAGAAGGAATTAGACACTCCCTTCCAAGTTGTCAGGGTCTTTTAGACTGACATTTATTACAATGCTTGCCTGTCTCCCCACTAGACAGTAAACTCCTTCTTTATTTCGCCATGTCATAGTTCTCTGTGTATCATAGGTTGTAGGCTATAGTATGCACTATGCCCCAGCAGCTAACACAATGTATAGGACTGTTAAAATAATTAATTGAGAGACCATCAGGCTGAGATGGCGCCAGCATGTTGGGTTCCTACATAAGCAAACCAAGCCATATTCAAAGTAGAATAGTCATAGCTTAGGAAAATGAAATTTAAGCTTAACCAATCAGAACCCACCTGCTAACCTCTAACTAGGGACTTCCCATCTTAATCAATCAATGTTTTCTTTGTCTTGCTTCTGCTAACACCTTATAAATGTTTTCCTGTTTCACTCCCTTGGTGGAGCCCAAAGTGATTGCAGTTTGGCACTGCCTGATTTACAAATTGCTATCTGCTTAAATAAACTCTAAAATTTTAATGTGCCTAAGTTTATTTTTTAACAGCACAGAGTTGTGCTCATAGACATTGATGAAATGACCAGCCCTGATCCTTGGTTCTATCTTCCCTTCATTGTGCGTTGTCCCTCTGGCTGGGCAACTCTTGCATTCTTCCTCTCATCTGCTCAGCTCTCCTTTTGACCCAGCCCCTGTAAAATACACTATCTACAAGCAAGTCCTCATCTCCGGCTTTACTAAGATATAATATTACAACAGTCTTGGTGGTAGAGGAAAACGCACTGAAGACCAAAATCCCACAGTCAAAGGCAGCTCTTCTAGACTCAACAGGTCGGCCTGGAAACAAGTTCCATTGTCACAGGATTATGGAAAGAGACAGTATCTAGCATGCTTTTATAACTAGGTAAGCACCAACTTATTAGTCCCAGAGAAGAAAAAATTCCCAAGATTGTAAGATGTTAGTCTGAAGGGCCATCTTTGTGTAGTGAGGCCATATCCTACATCTATCTAACTTAGCTTAGCATCAATAGCTAAGATAATTGAGTCCTCTCTTTTAAAGATGCACACCTATAGTTAGTTAAGTCCTTTCAGACTAGATGCTCCTAGTCACCTGGTGATCTATGGGGCTATTGCAGTAGCCAGTAATAATTTAGACGAGCCCTGTGCGTTGTCTGCAAAGGCCATAAATGTCTTATCATTTTTATTGGATTGCCTATGTCCATAGATACTGCTGCAATTAATCAAATAGAAACTCATTCTGAAATGTTACTGATTTTTTTTTTAGCTTTTAGCCATTATGTATCTTTTCTAGCAATAATATGCATCCTAGCTTGAAGAGTACCTGCAAATGACGTTAACATTATAAAGAGATGCCCAAATTCTAAAAGGTTGGCAGCCACTGTTTTAAGTGATATTAAACTAAAATAATATTGTAATTGCTCAATGATAGCTTCTAAACATCCAGTGCCCACCTATACTCCCTTAAACCTCTCAACAATCCTATAAAAGAAGGTATTATTAGTCCCATTTTAAAGATAAGAAAACCAATTCAGAATGTGTAGGAGACTTGCCCAAGGACACAGAGATTGTACGTGCTGAAGCTAAAATCGGGATTGAGGATCAAGACCTGTGAGCCCTTCCTGTCACTGTCATTCATCATTGAACAGGCATGTTTGGGGACATGCCATGTGCGGTATACTCTGGGTAAAGTACAGTCATTATCCAATCCTTGCTCCTTGAAAAATTTTCCTTTGGTCAATTTAATTCAATTATTTTGTTTTTCTGCTCAGCTTAAGTGGGTTTAAGGTGTAACATAATCTGACCTTCTCCTTTAGTTTCTTTTTGCAGCCCCTAGGATGTGTTCTGCCTATCCTTTTTCAAGGATTTCTTGCTCTTTTATTATCTGTTTGTTCTCTGGCCTCCAGCTCACCTACAAAGAAAGATGAAAGGGGAGACAGGCTCAGTTATTTGAGTCTCTCCAGATGCCCCCATTTCTTCCTGCTGCCAGGGAAGAGGGCTTGGGCCTACTGAAAGGAATCACAAAGTCGGCAAGAACAGAGGCCCATGGTTTCCAGCCACGCTGCCTTGAGGCACAGAGAGGCACAGAAAGAAATGCCTGGTCATGGTTTCTGAGTGTGCCCTTTGTGTTCCAGAATAAGGAGACCTGCTTCCCAAGCCTCTACATGCCCTCTTCCACCAAGCACAGCTAACCCTGGGCAAGTCCTCCCTTTAAAATGCCACCAGGGAATAAACCCAGCCACCCTGTCACTTATCAGAATGACCGTCGTCCCAGTGACAGTAAGGCTGAACCAAATCAACTTCCAGTAATTTGGAACATGTGATTCCTTAAGTACATTTATTTTTCACAATGCCCTGAGCCATATCCTGACAGGGATCCCATGATGAATGGCTGTTAAGTGGCAGAATGAACAGAGGTAATGTTTCTAGGTCCATCGACAGATAGGACTAAATGTAAGTGCCAAGGCAATTACAGGACATCTCCAGGAAACATTTTCAGGCATGCCTATGATGTCACAGTGACAAGGAAAGTTCAACATCACAGTACCTGCAGCTGGTTTTGATCAGGGTTGCCTTCTCCTGACTCAAAAGGGATGCAAAGTGACAAAATACACCTGCCCCAGAAGCTCAATTAACTCACTTATTAGATAAAGTTCTTGAGTCTTAGAGAAGCAGAGTGGCAAATGCCCGGTGACCCAGCAATTCAGCTCCTTAAGGATTCATCTTAATACATGCAAAGACTTGGCTACAGGCAGTTCCACACAGTAGAACATCATAGTGGAACACATTATAGTTGATGTGATGATGATAATGATGATGGTGATGACAGATCAAACTTGGCACTAGTCTATGCACTTTATGTATATTAACTCAGTTTGTCTTCATAGCAACCCTGTAAAATATTATTATTATAATTAATAGTAGCAACCCCATGGGATAAAATATAATTATCAATATTATTATAATTAAAGTATTATATTATCACCACTTTACAAATGAGCAGCAATCAAATACTCTAGCAGTCAAATAATTTTGTCAGTATGACACAGGCAGTAAGAGGTGGCCTGCCCTCAGACATGGCTCTCTTAACCAGCTATATAGTTGCAATAAAGTGATCACCCTGGTGTGTTCTATCTTTCAACTATACAAAGTGTTCCATTTTACACCCTTTAGCCCTGAACAAAAAATAATAGAAAATCTACGGTAATGTTCTTGTAACAAAATTACCATGCTACCTTTGAGTAGAAATAATATAATATTCAGGCAGAGTAAAACATGGTTTCCTTTTTCTGTACATATTTAAGCTACTCTGGTTGTCAGAAACCAGAACCCAATTCTTAAAATCGATATGCGCTATAGAGTGCCTTGTGATTTTTGGAAGTTCCTAGCTTTGATTGCATGAGTTCTCTGATTTTAGTTGGTGGAATGAGAAAAACGAAATGTAAAATAAGGTAACTCAAGGTTTTGAGTAAGTTTGATCACACATGTCATTTCACTGCTTCTCCATGAGAAGGCTTGGAGGTGTATATGATCAGTCCCATTTGCAGAGGTAGGAAAGAAAGGTTTAAGGAGAGTGAGTAGTTCCAGCAATGCTATGGACTGAATTGTGTCCCCCCAAAATTTATATGTTGAATGCCCAGCCCCCAATGTGACTATATTTGGAGTTAGGGAGTCATTAAGAATCAGAATCTTTGTGCTCTCTCTCTCTTTCCATTCCCACAGGAAAAAAGATGATGTGAAGACACAGGGAGAAGGCAGCCATTTACAAGCCAGAAAAAGCTCTCACCAAGAACCCACTCAGCTAGCACCTCAATCTGTTGTTTAAGCAGCCCAGTCTAGAGTATTTTGTTATGGCAGCCTGAGTGGCCCAATACACTCAAGGTCACACTGCTACCAAATAATCAGACAGAACCCAAACTCATGCTTTCTTCACCCCATCAGGCCATCTGTATTTGACATCATTGGTTCCCACTTGATAGTAACCACTTTCTTTCTTTCTTACTCAGAGAATCTCAGTTGAGTTCCAGCAGACTGCATGCTGGTCCTGTTCTTCTTATCAGTTGATTGGTTAAATTTGGTATATGTGGTAATCTGGGAAAAGAGGTAGGAGGGCAAGTCCACTAAAAGGCTTCTGAGAAAAAATTTCTTACAACGAAACATACAGGAAGAAATAGTCTTTCTTCTGCCACTGGATGTGAGCATATCTGTGCTTGAGAGCTGGAACCATGGCTGCCCTCTTGTGAGCATGAGGGGATTACCCTGAAGGAAGATGCTAAAGACCACAAAGTGAAAAGATGGAGGGAACTGGGTCCTTGTGGACATCATAGAGCTTCTATATAAACCAATTTAGAGTTTTCCTCTTTCTGACCTCTTTTTGATGAACTAATAAATCCTTTTATTGTTCATGCTATTGTGAGTAGGATTTTCCATTTTTTCTGTTCTTTGCTGACTGATAAAATCCCTATTCCAAGCCCACAAACACACAGCCATGCAGATCTCAGAAGGGACTATTAATTCCCAGCTAGACTGGCAGCTTCCCATATGTCTCTCAAGGGGCCAGAACCTGAAAACCACTCATGACTACGATTTCATCCCTTCTCAAAAGAGACCATGTGCCTTCTCAGTGTTAGAACTTGTTTGTGCTGATCTAAATCCAGTTGCCTGTGTTTGTTACCAACTGTTCCTACTTCCACCCACTAAGCAAATATCATCTCTGTTCTCTAACTTTTTAATTAATTCAATGAAAGTGTGTCTGGAGTCAGATCTGGGTTAGACAATGGGATGAGTAAGATGTGATCCTTGCTCCACTATTTACTCATAATTTTCACAATAGCCATTCAGACTTTGAAGATGGCTTTCTTACTTTCTATCCCTGAATTGTCAGCTCCCCAAGAACACAGACGTTATATATACTTCTTTTGCAACACTGGCTTTTTATAGCCACATAACAGATTTCATTGAATGAATGGATCAGTGAATGAATGGTAGAAGAAATGGAACATTTAACAAGCGCCAAACACAGCACCGTGTATTACTGATCATGCAGAAAGCCAGGAAGAGAAGACATAGATTTAAGAAAGAAAAAAAAAATGAAGAAAACAAAAGACAAAATTAAATTAGTGCCAATAAGTGTCATATTGCTTATAAGTGTTACTTGAGCTATGAATTGGTGTTAAAGAGACTATCTTCAGTCGAGGGGAAACTAAATTCCTTTGCCTAATATTATAGCTTGGATGTATGCTCATCAAATCTCATACTGAAATTCGATCCCCGGTGTTGGAGGTGGGACCTAATTGGAGGGGTTTGGATCATGGAGGTGGGTCCCTCATGAATAGATTAATACCCTCTGGGGGTGGTGGTGAGTGAGTTCTCATTCTATTAGTTCTCATGAGAGCTGGTTGATAAAAAGTGCCCAGTACTTCTCCCTCCTCTCTCTTGTTTCCTCTCTCACCATATGATCTTGCTACATGCCCAGATCCCCTTTGCTTTCCACCATGATCCCAATCTTGAATTTTTCCAGACATCAGAATCGTAAGTCAAATAAACCTTTTTTTTTTATAAGTTACCCAGTCTCAGGTATTCCTTTATAGCAGCACAAAACAGACTAAGACACCTACTTTGTCCCAAATACTACACTGGATGTTTTTACAGACATTCTTATATTTAATCTTCTAATAATGGTTTGGAAAAAGTATTGTCAGCCCATTTCTTAGACATGAGGAAACCCAGGCTCAGAGAAGTTCAGAAACATGTTCAGAGTCACACAGTCACTGAGTGGTAGAGCAGAGATTCAAACTTCCTGGTCCCCAAACCCACATTCTTTCTATCATTGAATGTTTCCAAAAGAGTATGAGTTTGTATCTTTAAAAAAAAATACAAACCAAATTTAATATTTCATTCCATGGTCTTATGAAAACCAGTAAATGCCTATACTCCATTTACCTGAGCACAACCTAAAAATCAAGATGAGTCTTTACCACTTACATATATCTGATCTCAAATTATCCCAATGAAAAGTAGCACAAGATCTCAACCTTTGTGTGCATTTATTTCACTTGTCTCTTTACCACTATTAACAGCCACAAATACTAAGTTCTAGTGGAGCTCCTATGACTCCTATGAGCTCCTATGATTTTAACAAACAAGGATAAAACTCAAAGGTGGGTTTCCTT
Organism: Cheirogaleus medius; assembly: GCA_008086735.1. Taxonomy (NCBI): domain Eukaryota; kingdom Metazoa; phylum Chordata; class Mammalia; order Primates; family Cheirogaleidae; genus Cheirogaleus; species Cheirogaleus medius. Next base: position 21,562,805 of record VBSM01003169.1, read on the forward strand.
AGAATGTAATGCCTGAAATGTCAGATTTTGTTTATCTGTTCCTATAAATGCTATAGAGGTTCAGCATTGGAGCCTCCCACAGCTAAATGCTTTTGCAGTTAATGAACTATTTCTTTGTGCCTCAGCTCATTGCCTGTTCTCAGGATACTCTTTGCCACATAAACATGCCATGTGGAACAATATCACCTTATAAACAGCTGGTGCCAAATTAGCACAATAATCTACAGGTCTAGGCTGGTGGCAGGAGATAGTCAGGGATGGGGGATTTGAGAGTTTGAGCTCTACAGACTGTTCAGGTTGCTCTGGAGTGTGGTAGAGGGTATGAGTTCTGCTCTTTGGAACCCTGGCAGCTGTACTAAGTGCATTTCCATTATCATTTCAACCTGCAATTTGCAGAAATCTGAATCCTTTTATGATGTTTGGCTATTTCAATAGTGAAACAAAACCAGCTCCTCACTTGGGAATTGAATTCTCATCATTTTTAAACTTTTGCTCCCCCCAAACCCAAAAATATATTTCCCAAATTTCCATCTTAGTTGCCTTTCTTCCTCATACTTCCTTAAACACCATTCCCCCTCTGACAAAATTCTCCCCAGACACCCACAGAATGGGACTTCACAATGTATTTCTTACAATCGCCCTGTCTTCATTTTGCTTCAATCAATATGCTTAAGGCGCAAGTTATTAAAATGCATGTTACTGACTTGATTTTAAGCTTCAAAAGTACAAAGTAGTCTTCTCTTTACCCCAGCTACTGAAGATGCCGAAAATGATCAAGCCTGGGATGGGAATATTTCAATTTCAGCCTTTTTCAGAGATTCCTCTGAAAAGAGAAGGTAAGTGATGCCAGAAAATAAAAGTTACCAGGAAGTATTTGCAGAATGTTCCTGGAGGCAGTTCTCCTCTGGAATCTGAACTGTCACCAGCACATGGAGCCTAGCTGACTTATGAAGAGTGTGATGTGGGATTGTTTGGCATTCTGCAAAGGCGGTGGCGTGTGTTGGGGGCCAAGACGTGTTGGAGACTTTGGGGTCTGCCAGGCTTTCACTTTCTCCAGATCACCCCTGCCTCCCAGCAGGGGCTGCCCCAGGCTTAGAAAAGGTTAACTAGCACAAACAGCCATCATTTGTGATGAGTGGGAAAACCCCATGTGTTACTCCATCTTCTCAATGTGAGTCTCGAGGGGTGGGTTTTCTCTGTTGTTTAGACGGTTGGCATAGTGTAAATACCCAGCATGCTTCTGCTTTAGGAACTGGAAGAGCCTGTCTCCAGGCAAGTGTTCAGGGGGCAGAAAACCACGCCATCGGAAACCCTCCCATTGCTAAAGTGGGGGAGGTGAGGGGTGAAGGAGGTAGGGAGAGAAGTTGGGTGCAGTGTGTGCTGAATAAATGCGTTCACCTAGACCTAATCGGTTCAAATGCCCTATTTTCAGACCCCATCTGCTTATCTCAAGGGAAGTTTGGGGAACAGCTCCTGTCCCATTGTGAGCCCATCATCTTGCAAATCTATTCCCGTCAGAGCTCTCATTATAACAGATGTCAGCAGAGGAATCTGAGCTGTCAGGGAACCGTCGACCATGAAAAGGAGGGGCAGAGGCTCAAACGACACAAACAAAACAGTCACCCCCACGACACACGTGAACAGGAATATTTGTCACAATATTTTCCCACATTGCCCAACAATTCCAGGGGACATATTTTGAAAGGAAGTGGGGAAAATATCACCATAAGAATAAAGAGGCAGAATCCATCAAGTTCATTTCCTCCAAGTTGAAGGATCTGTAACCTAGTCCTAAATCATCTTTCTCTGCAACTGAAATTGATAGATGTTTATTCCCCACAGGAGAGTTTCTTGATAATATTAAAAATGACGAGCTGGCTAACTGTTAGGCTGGACACCAATGTAAAGGGTTTAAGACTTCGATTTTGTTTTGCTTTTTCTTTTTTTAAATCCTGCCACATCCTAGGTTGTGATCAGCAAGAGTCCTAAAATGCTGCATCGTGTAGGAAGCAGAGCACGATCTCTCGCCAGCCCTACTCTCTGCTCAGAATGTTAGGATAATTCATGAAGCCTGCTGGTAGCAGGGGAACACAGGCCAGGGCTGTTTTCTTTGAGAACAGTTTGTCTAATCTGGGTTTTCTGTTGTCCAAAGAATGCAAAGAGTTGGGTTTTGAAACTGGAGATATTGAGATCACTGGATTTTTCTCCCAGCTCAGGATTTCAGTGGTTTGAGTAGCAAGCCCTTTTCACTACATTTTAGGTTAAAGAATATTAATCAGGCAGCTCTTAAAAATTAGCATTCATCAAAACATATTAATTTCTGGAATCTGAAAGACTTCCCTAAATTCCCACTCGATATCAAAGCCCATCAGTGATTTTGTTCGAAGACCAAAGCCCTCGCCATATCTGCAAATCGGAGCTTCAGTTCAACAGGTTCTTTGTTGGAAAGAAGACAAATCCCTAAAAGGGCAGGCTGGTTCTTTAAAAGTTTTATTTTAACCTAAGCTTTAAAAGCTGCATTAGGAAGCATCATGGGATTACAGTTTATACATAACTTGAATTGTGATGTTTGTTGGGATTTTTTTTTTTTCTGTTTTTAAGACCAAATGATTAAGGCAGACTCTAGTGCTGTGGCAATCTGTGAAGCATTAACATGTCATATAAACACCCCTTTAAACAAAAATCGTTGGCTATTGTATCCTGCTCTATGCTTCACAGAAACTCGCTTCACTTTCATGACAACACTCCAAGGCAGCCAGACAAATGTTAATATCCCTATTTTCTAGTTGAAGAAATTGAGGCTTTCAAAGAACTAAAGTTTAAAGCTATGTCTTCCAACCCTAACTCCTGATTCAGTCTCCCTACACCCCGTGTATAAAAAGCTCCATCAATTGTCACACCCATTTGCATGATGGAGATACCAAGCCGTCATGAAAAATCAGGGAAGAAAAGAATATTTATTTAATATGGGAAAATATTTATAAGGTAAGTGGGAAAAATCCAGATACCAAAAGTGTATATGGTATGACCTCAATTTGTTTTATAAATGGGTTTATTTAAACACCTTGATAAGAAATATGCACAAAAATATTAATTGTGGTTGTCACTGAACGGTGAGCATTTACTTTCTCTTTTATGCTTACTTTGTATTTAAAACATTTTATACAAGAAACTTATAAACTAATATTGTGTCACCAGAAAAAAATAGTGGATTCGACTGGCAGTATGTATCACAAGTAATGTTCTAAATTAAAGAAAATTTAATCAGAAAGGAAAATAGCTCTATTTTATTGTGTTTAATTCTCAATTTCTGCCATGATTACATAGAACATTTTTGGCTCTCACATCAATGACCTCCATAACAAAATGAGACATTGTCATCTGCCATTTGAATGATATGCTTATTAAATTATCATTAGTATGTGTGACCTACTAACTGTAAGACAGAACACAGAAAAATGAGGACGGCTGCTGCAGCCGTTACAGAAGTGTCAGGCTTGCCAGCCTCCTCGAACAACAGGGGTAGGCACAGAGTCGAGTCTTCAAAGAAGTCACATCAAAACGCACTTGCCCCACAGGCAAGGTGAAGCTCAGATCACACAGACAACGGGGAATTGTGTTTCTGCTGGCACGGCTGGAACCAATGCCAATCACACAAGAGTTCACCCCACGGCTCAGTCCTGGACAGAATGCGATCCCTTTCAGACTGATTCCGCCAACAGAGTGAGTTCCTCAACAGTTTCTGGCTGCATTTCATAGTACTCATGATGTAAATGAATATTTAGTGGAGAATATTAACTTTTCGCAACAATGCTGGTTGTGTCCTCTAACTCAATAATTGCTATACTTACTGAATACTATGGGAATTTGTCATTGCTGAAGACAGCAAATTAGTTTTGGAAAACTTGAATTTTCTTAAATTGTCCCTTTCCAGTCGGGAATTCATTCTGACAGTAGAAAGGTTAATATCGATAATACCCCAGAAGACCTTTCAGCTAATCTCATTCTCACTAATTCAGGGTCTTCAGCAGCTACTGTGGTCTTTATTATTACTCTAGTCCATTGTTCTTTTGGTCCTAGTGGGCCTCAGTTCAGAAACATTCTCTGGTCTCCATTTTCCACAAAAACACCCTCTGCATGACCCCCGGGTCTATGTAAACAGTAAAATTGCCATGCCAGGCATGGTCTGGGGAACCAAAGCACACGCTGTACTCAGTATATTTGCTGTTGCTGAAGCTACTTTTTGAGAGCAACATTTTCTGAGATGATGTTTACAGCACATATTTTATACTGAAATAGAGGAAATTGACATTTTTGTAGGTCAAAAACTTTCAAATATCAGTAATTTGATTTTGGCCAATCACACATTACTTCTCAAGCTACAGATTTTCAAATCACAGGATCAGATAATGATCAACTGAAAATGCATAACACAGGTTAATATTCTAGTCTCCTTCTCCATAAATGATAACCTTTCAACCCTGGCACTTTCATGGGCACATAACTCCTTTGTGCAGAGTCACTGTTTAGGTTTGGACACTAGTGCAGCATTTACCATCAGCATGGTCTTGGACAAGTCTTAATATCTCTCTAAGCCTCAGTTTCCTCATCTGCAAAATGAGCATAATATAGTATCTACTTCATAGGGGCATTGTACAAATTAAATGAAGTGTACTAAGCCACATGCTTAGGCATATAATCAATGATTAACAAATGTAATTCTTTAATTCAATCAACAAAAATGTGTTAAAGACCTATTACCTCTAAAAATACATATCCTCATGGAACTGACATTCTAGTGGGTGTCATTGTCTTATCAAAATTCTTTGATGGCTATTTAAAATTTTTTCTTAGACCAAAAAATCTGCTAGTCATCAGCCTAGAGATAGAGTTAGACTCAAATAAATATCACAGAAATTATTCTGAGGCTTACATGCTTACATGTTCTGGAAGAAGGGAAAAGGAGGAGAATGTTGGGATACCTTATAATTGCCACTCCTACTCCCGTAATTATGCTCCTGAATGCCTGCCAAGGAGAACCCAAAGAATCCACGACCCATTAGGGAGAATCCCCAGTATGGTTTCCCAGTTACTGCTCCAGCCTTGGATATGAAGAGCAATCCCAACCTTATGTCACAAGTAGAATGAGGGAGTTCATTCGTTCATTCATTCATTCCACAAATATTTACTTCACATTTACTATGCACTAGTCACTTTCCTACAGACATAGCGATGAATGAAACTGTCTTCTGCCCTCAAGAAACTTACAGTACAATTGTAGGAAATGTAAAATAATCAAGCAGTCACAGTAACCTGTAATAAGAGGCGTAACACAATTCTCTATGGACCTCTCAAATTTCACATAACTTGAGAGCAGAAGCACTAACTGCTCTTTTGCTCATAGTATCTTTTCAAGAATGTTCGTAGAGCAAAAAGCCTTGGAAGACAGAAACAGTATTTCCCTCCAAAAAAAAAGGGTAAGCTTATTTACTGTTCAGTATGATAAAAATAACATCTCTCCCTGGGGTAAACGTTGGGCAGCTTTGTTTTGCTTGCAATCTATTATAAAAAATACAGGTTCTCTAATCTCAGTATTTTTCTTTTCTGTACTATAACCCCCTGTATGTGCGAGGGTCACCTGGCCCTCATCACCTCACCCTGTGGAAAGTGAGCTCAGGGAACCAGGGCAAGGAAATGATGATACTCTGGCAACTGCTATTTCTGTGAGTGGCTTTCCTTTGTCTCTGAGCCAGGAGTCTTGTATCCTCTGCCAGAATTTTGGAGACTGGCAGGCTCAATATTTTAGAGTAATATTCCCAGAAGGAGGGATTGAGAAGCTAAATCCTGAAGGCTTGGTAGAGTTCACATATCAAAGGGGAAAGAAAGTTGCCTCAGATGGAAAGAATGGTATAAGTAATAGTCTGGTGACAAGACTGGGCATGGTAGGCTCATTCAGGGAACTGTGAATCATTCAAGACTACAGTATAATATATAAGGTAGGCGAGAGCACAAGAGTGAGGCTAGAGAGGGCAGCAGATCATGGGAGCCTTGTGTGCCAGGCTAAGGAGCTTAGATGTTATTCAAAGGAGGAGAGAGTATCATCAAAGTGTTTTAAGTAGGGAGGTAATATGTCAGATTTATTCTTCAGAACAATTAAAATAGCTACCTCTTGGAGAATGGATTGGAGAAACAAGGCTGGAGGATGAGATACTACAGGAAGTCACAGCAAGAACCCAGGCATGAGATGTTGAGGGCCTGAACTCTGCAAATAGCAGCAGGAATGGAGAGAAGTGCATCTAAGAGATAATAAGACAATAATTCTAAGAACCAACAGGACTTGGTGGTTGGCTGGGTTGGAGGTGGGAGTAGGGGCTGGTCAGAGGTCAAGGAAAAGAGTGAGTGAGACCCTCAGCTTTCTGATCTGAGCAGCTGAGTGGTTGATGGGACCATTCTCTGAGAGAGGAACACAGAATCAGGGTGGTTGAGGTGGGTGAGTTCAGATCTGCACATCTGGAGTTTGAGATGTCTGTGGCTCTCTAAGTGGTAATGTCTGAGATGCGGGGAATGCTATGGGTGTCAATCTCAGAGAACACATCTGGCCTGGGATTGAGATTTAGGAATCTTTGACATATAGATGTGAATTGAGGCAATGGCCATAAATGAGACCAGCCAGGGGAAATATACAGAATGAAAACAGAATAGTGCAGAGGATGAAACTTCAGAGAGCAGCCCTTAAAAAATGAACCTGAGAAGGAGGAAGGGGTTGCCAAGAAGGATGAGTCCATCCCTCTCCCAGCTCCACGTGTCCAACAGCTGGGGTAAAAGAGAAGGCTGCTACAAGTTCGTGGCAAGAAACCCACCCCAATGTTCACAGCCTGACAACCACCACTGTCTTTGAGACATAAGAACCAACCTCATCGTTTCCTTTCTCCTTTTCTTCCTTTGTTCACGTCACTCTCCACGAGAAGCCCAGGATGCCCGGGTGACTCCTCATCCTTAAACTCCCATCCTGGTAAGTGCTACCTCATCGGGAGGGCCTTCCCTTACCACTCTTAAAATTTCACTTTCTTCCAGTATCCCCATTCCCTTTCTTATTTTATCTTTCTGCATAGTGTTTATCACTGTCTAACATGCTATCTCTTTTACTTTTTAATTCATTGATTGTCTCTTCCTGCTAGGACGAAAACTCCATGAGAGCAGAGAGTTTTGTACATTTTATTCACTACCATCTCCCCAGTGTTTAGTGAGTGCTTGGCCGATAGCACATGTTCAGTTAATATTTGTTGAATGAATGAATGAAAAAATGAATCTAAAGAATATGGTATCTCGCTTCATTAGAAATAAAACTTGGTGTCTTTGATTTATGTTCTCTTTAGCAAAGGCAGCTTCCAACTCTAGCACAGAAGAGGAAGAAATAGGATTTTTCAGAAAATCTCTAAAGGTAGCCTCCTTCACAGGGGTTGATGAGTGGTTCCATTGTCTGGGGAAATTATTGCAAATCAGATAGTTTGAGTCTTCAAGGCTTATGAGAAAAACCTAGAAATCCCTAGTGGATCCCTTAGAAGGAAGGTGGTTTGATTTCCATGGGGCTAAAAGATACCAGAACCAATCTAATCCAACGTTTCTAGAGCTGGCTGACGCCAAGTGGTGACCTGAAGGATTTTTACCAACTCCAAACTGTGGGTTATGGTTTACAAATGCAGCTATAATTCCTTGGCTGTTCCTAAGTCTCTCATGTGTAGAATCGCTGAGAGAGAGGTATTTGTAGAACTACCACTTTGGAAGCCAAAGCCTGTAGAACCCTTAGTATCTTTTAGCTCTTAGTTCTGATCGACTGACCTCATTCTCCCTGGAAGAACCAAAGCAAATTCTTTATAGCACCAGTCTGTAACAAAGATGACATTGGGGCTGCTAGAAACAGTGTCAGTAAGTAACAAATTGAGCAGACCCAAGATCTCCCCCAACTTAGGTTTTGTAAGCTCTCAAAATAGCTGGACAATAGACAGTGGGATTTAGAAAAAGATAATGGATTTCCTATTAATTAGGCACAAGAGGGTCTTATTTAGAAAAAGGAGATTTGTGGCTGTATTTCTATTACATGAGTTTGTAGAATAATTTATACCAGTTTCATACAGACACTAAAGAAAAACAATTTCATGAAAAAGAGAGTAATCATTGGTATCAAATGCTCAGAGAAAAACAGGTTGAGTTAAAGTCTTAAAAGCATTTAATAGATTAAACAAGAGATCATTTATAATCTTGTTCCACATTCACAGGGAGATTGTGCAGACACAAGCCAGAATGAAATGAATTGAAGTAAAATTGAGAGATGAGAAAGTAGAGACAGGATGTGCAGACATCCTTTCTAAAAGAATTCTAGTAAAGGAGAAGAAAGCTAAGCCAGTAGCTTTAAGGAAACATGGAACCCAGAAAGGTTTCCTGAAAAGGTAAAAGGTTTCAGTATGTTTGAATACCAATAGGAAAAATATGGTAGAAAGGAAAGGTGGACAAGATATTTTTTATGTTTTGTTTTGTTTACTCACAAGCAGCATTCATCTCCACCCCTTCAATGTTTTCCTCTATCTCAAACCTGGAAGCTACATCTCCCAGAGTCCCGTAGAAGGGGTCTATTTAGCATTCAGCAATGAGGGGCACTGGCACAAAATTGAAAAGACAGAAGAGAAGCAGAAGCCATTACTGCCGTCATGGCAAGAAAGGAGGGGCATGAAGTTCATCAGACCTCCGGGCAGGAAGACAGAAACCACTCCAGGTCTTTCAAGCAGTTATAATACAGGGAATTGAAGGCTCACGATAACTGTTGGAAGGGCTGGGTGTGGGGGGATGGGTAATGGTCAGAAAAGCCATTACTAGCTTTCCAGAAAACAGAATATCCAGAAATCACAGGAAACTGCCACCAACCATCTCAGTTGTTGAATCACCAAAGTAGATGATTCACAGGAAGATGCCCGGAGGTCTGGGAGATGTAGCTTCCAGGAGTTTGGAGAAGCAAGACAGAGCAGGGCATTTTCTGGAATGAGGACTCTGAGATAATGGAAGGGGATGAGATTCAGAGTTTGAGTGAAGGCTGGGCCTTAAAGAGGTAAACAGTATTTCTTTAATTATCTCGAAAGTGAAGGAGGCAAGCATGAGTATGAATAAAGCAAAGTAAAACAGAAGAGCAGGAAAGGAGCAAGGTAATAATGATCATTGCTAACATTTATTGATCCCCCAATACATATCAAATAGTGATCTAAGTTCTTTAAATGTATTAGTTCATGTAATGCTCACCGCAGTGTAATAAGTATACACATATATATGTATACACATATATATGAAATCAATTGCACATAATTGGATTAATATTATCCTTGATTCTTATTTATTATTATATTTTAACCAGGAAAAAACACCTATCAACCCATCATCCAGTATATGAACCTGCATATTGACAAGTTACATCTACCTGTGGCTTCCCCAGGTCAGAACTCATGGCTCTCTCCATCTGAAATAATCACTATACTAAATCTTGCCTTCGTCATAACTTTACTTTTTAAAATATAGTCTTACAATACATATGTATATTTCTAAAAATGGTATGTTCAATTTTAACTTTTCTTAACTTTAATGAAAAGATGGCATGCTAAATGTAATCTTCTGAGACTAAATTTTTTACTCCATACTTTATGAAACATGAGGTCATGTTTATTATTTGCACTTTTCAATTCTTCCATATTATTACTGATACTTTTGTCTACCTGAATTATCAATTACTAAAAAAGAAATAGTAAAATCTCCCTAGGATAATGGTAGATTTTTCAGTTTCTTTGTAGGTAAATTTTGGTTCTGTGCATTTTGAGAGTATGTTGTTAGGCAAATACACCTTTAGAATTTTTATATTTTTCTCATGAATTGAATCTTTTCTTGTTATACAGTGAGTTCCACTATTTCTCATAGCCTTTTTTAACCTTAGCCTTAAAATCTAAAGTTATTATAACAATATTGCTATACCAGCTTTCTTATGACTGGTATTTGCCTGCTACATCATTTTTTTTCCAATTCATTTGTTACTTTTATTCATTTCCTATTCATTATTGTCAATTACATAAGCATAGTACTTTATATATTTTGCATGATTCACTTTGTTCATTAGAAACATTTGATTATTGAACAATTTATCTCATATTTATATGTAGAATTTGTCATGTTCTCACATCATTTTTTTATCCTTTTCATTCTTTCTGTATCTTGTTGTTTCAAATTTGGCTCTTTTAAATAGCATATGGCTGTATTTTCCCTTAACCCAGTCTACCAGTCTTTTTATATTTTAACTGGAACATTTAACATTTAATTTTCTGCAATGACAGATATGTTTGGATTTTCTCCTACCAACTTATTTTGTACTTTCTACTTTTCCCACCTTTTGTGTTTAATTTTTCCCCTTTCTTGCCTTCCTCTGGATTGAATGAATTTTTTTCTTTATCCCCTTTCTCATCTACTGATTGAGAAGTTATAGCCTAGCCACTATTTCTATTATTTTAAGATTTCTGTATAAATTACAGTATTCATATTTAAGTTGTCACAGTCTAAAATTAATCATATATAGTCATGCCCCCCCATAACAACACTTCAGTCAATGACTGAAAGCATATACAACAGTGGTACCATAAGATTATAATGGAACTGAAAAATTCCTATGGCCTAGTGACATTGTAACACAATGCGCTAGTCACACGTTTGTGGTGACACTGATGTAAACAAACCTACTGTGCTGCCAGTCGAATAAAGGTATAGCACATATAATTATGTACAGTACACAATACTTTCTCATTATGATAAATGACTACCTTGCTGGTTTATGTATTTACTATGCTATACGTTTTACTGTTATTTTAGAATATACTCTTTCTACTTACAAAGAAATGTTTACTGTAAAACAGTATGCCATGTTATGCCAGCAGCAGCCTCATACATTTCATATTTACCACATCTCTTGATTGTATTAGTTTGATTGCATTATATTCTCTTGTGCTTGATTTAATCTCATGTCGTTTGTTCATAATGGCCCCTAATTGTAGAAAATTCACATAGCTTATGTTGCCAGTAAGAGGCCACATCAAGTGATTGACCTGGAAACAAAATTAAAAGAGATTAAGAACTACAAAGGTGGAAAAGGAGTGATGATGATGGCTCGTTAGTCAGGCAATCCCTGTTCCACCATATGATCTTGAAGAACAAGAACAAAATGATGGAAGCTGTTAAAGGATCTGCTTCACTGAAGGCAACGAGACTAACAAAAATTCAAGAAGGGCCTATATCGGATATGGAGAAACATCTAATGATCTGAAATGAAGACCAGACATAGAAGTGTACCCCTCTCAGAACCCATGAGATTACATTCAAAGAAAAAATCGTTTGCAATGTTGAAAGAAAAGGCTGGGCCTGACTGCAATGTTGAATTTGCTAGAAGCTCTGGGTGGTTTAAACAATTTAATAACCATTCATTACATAATGTGAAACTGAGTGGTGAGTCTGTGAGTGCTGATGTGAAGGCAGTTGAAGAATTGCTGGAAACTCTAGATAAGCTGATTGTGGAGGGAAATTATTTACCAGAGCAAATCTTCAATATGAATGAAACTTCCTTATTCTGGAAACAGACGCCTGAAAGGATTTCCACCCATAAAGAGGCCAAGTCAAAGCTGGGTTTCAAGGTTTTTAAGGACAAAATAACAGTCTTACTTGGGGACAGTGTTACAGGCTACAAACTGAAACCCTTTGAGATCGGGCACAATGAGAAGCCCAGGACCTTAGAACATATGAATAAGCACACACTGCCAGCGGACCACAAGGGCAATAAGCAGTCATGGGTGACCCAGCTCCTCTTCCAAGATGCCCTCCTGAATTGCTATGGCAGCGAATGGAGTACTGTTTGGAGAATAACACACCTTTCAAGATTTTGCCTGTTGTTTATAATGCTCCTGCACATTCTCCTTTTGTTAGCGGTCTTCATCCTAATATCAAAGTGGTGTTTCTCCTTCCCAACACCATATGTTTGATCTAACCAATGGTCCAAGGAGGGATAGCAGCTGTTAAGGCCTAATACTTGAGGAGAAACTTTGCCCAGGCTATTGCTACAGTGGAGGAAGAAACTGATTCAATTCTGGAAGGATTGCAATGTCTATGACTGCATCAAGAGCCTTGCTTGGACTTGGGGTGGTGTCATCAAGGAGTATATGAATGGCACCCAACAGAAGACACCCAAAGGTTCATCCATGACCTCAGAGGATTTGCCAAGGATGAGGAAGTTGCAAAAATCAACAAGGCTGTGGTTGAGATGTCAAACAATTTTAACCTTGATCTGGATGAGAATGACATTGAGGAGCTCTCAAAGGTGGTTCCTGAGGAACTGACTGAAGAGGAGTTATTGGAACATGAATACACAGCTGGAGAATAGGCAGGGAAAGGGAACCTGCAGAAAATAAAGAAGAACCCCTAAGAAAATTCACAGTGAAAGGTTTAGCAGAAGCTTTTTCAGGCCTCAGCAAGTTCCTGACAAAGTTTGCAAACTTGACCCCAATATTGTAAGGTTTTCATTAATAGAGGAACCGTCATGGTACATTATCTGCTCACAAGCAGAAAATATAATGAAAAAAAGAAACAAACCAAGCAAACCACCATGGACATATTTCTTAAGAGAGTGACACCTCCTCAACAAGAGCCTCAGGCAGGTCCTCCAAAAGGTATTCCAGAGGAAGGCATTGTCATTATCATAGGAGATGACAGTTCCGTGCATGTTATTGCTCCTGAGACCTAGCAGTGGGACAAGACATGAAGGTAGAAGACAGTGATATTGATGATCCTGACCCTATTAAGCCTAGGATAATGTGTATGTTTGTGTCTTAGTTTTTAATTTAAAAAGTTAAAAAATAAAAAAAATTAAAAATAGAAAAAGCTTATAAAAAGAAAGAAACTATTTTGGTATAGCAGTACCATGTGTTTGTGTTTAAGCTAAGTGTCATTACAAAAGAGTCAAAAAGTATAAAAAATTAAAAAGTTTATAAAGTAAAAAAAAAAAATCCCAGGTTAATTTATTCTTGAAGAAAGAAAAAATTGTTTGTAAATTTAGTGTAGCCTAAGTGCACAGTGTTTATAAAGTCCACAGTAGTGTACAGTAATATCCTAGGCCTTCACGTTCACTCACCACTCACTCCCTGACTCACCCTGCAACTTCCAGTCCTGCAAGCTCCATTCATGGTAAATGCCCTATTTTTTCATCTTTTATACTATATTTTTACTGTATCTTTTCTATGTTTAGATAAACAAATACTTACCTTTTGTTACAATTGCCTACCATATTCACTATAGTAACATGCTGTCCAGGTTTGTAGTCTAGGAGCAATAGGCTACACCATAAAGCCTAGGTGTGTGGTAGGCTATCCCATCTAGGTTTGTGCAACTATACTCTGTGATGTTCACACAACAACAAAATCACTTAACGATGCATTTCTCAGAATGTATCCCCATCATTAAGGGATGCTTGACTGTATTTGTCCTCTTCCCACGCAATACGAATGGCTTGAAGCACTTTACAATCAACCACTTCCCAATCCCCCTGCTATTGTCGTGCCATGTATTTAATTCTGTCTCAGCCTATCACCATAAATGTTTCATACAATTCATGTGCATTTTAGATTTATATATATAAAATCTGGGACTTTTGTTACTCCTCAATATATCCTTTTAGAATTCTTGTAATAAGAGTCTGTTGGTGGCAAAATGTTTTAGTTTTTATTCTTTCTAAAAATGTCTTTATTTTACTTTAACTACTAGAAGATTCTTTTGCTGGATAATTCTAGTTTGATTGCTATTTTCTCATCCATTCAAAAACTTCCGCTGTCTTCTGACTTTAATTATTGCTGTTCAGAAGTCAGTTCTATTCTAATTGCCATTCTTTCGTAATTAGTCAATATTTCTGTGGCTGCTTTTAAGATATTCTCTTTCTTTGAGGGTTCTAAGTGTGTATTTCTTTTTATTTATCCTGATTTGGATAGATTGAATTCCTAAATATGAGGATTGATGCTTTTCATCACTTCCTGAAAAAGACTTAGGTATTATTTTTTCAAACATTCTATTTCCCTCGTATCTCTCTTCTCTTCTTCTAAAATGCCAAATATTAAACCATGGCAGTTTATCCTTTGTGTCTCCTAACCTTTCTTAAATATTTTTCATCTTTTTGTCTCTTTGTGCTTCGTTCGAATATTTTCTTTGAGCCAATTTTTTAATTTATCAATTCTCTTTTTCACTATGTCTATCTACCATTAAAATCTATCCATTGATTATTTCTCTCTTTATCTAGTAACAAGTTACAATGTAGGCAATTTTCCTCAATGTTTTCTATTTTCTATTTGTGTTTATGTTTAGTTTGCCCTAACATACTCAGCCTGTGTGAGCTTTTGGGTTCCCAGCTGTATCTGAGGCCTCCCTTTATACATCCGACTTTGGATAGAATCCAGCAGTTTTTCTCCTTTCTCCAGTCCCTAAAAGGCCATAAAAATAAAAACTCAACTTCACTGGGGTTTTAGAAAATGCCCTCAAAATAAATGTGTCTTCAGTAATCTGTTTACCTGTTTGGATCCTTTCCTTCCTACCAGCTCATTAGCTCATTAGTGCATTTCGGAATTTTCTTTTTTAATTCTGAATTTGGGAATTTCACTGAGAGGGTAAATCAGGATATCTTATGCACTATTCTTTCAGAAATTGAAAACTGGTTTGTTTTAAATTGGGAATAAGTGTAGACACCAACTCTAGCACATATTCCAGATTTTTAAAATGAACAATTGAAGCAGATGTTGATTATATATAAGGTATGAAAGTTGCAAATAAAGGCATATAGTATAACCCATTTTTTGTAAAATAAATATTAAAAATACTTAAATGTATACTTGTACATGTAGATGGGCTTAAAGAAAGATGTAAAAGGATGCATATACAAGTAATTTGATTACTTCAGAACAGCTAAGAAAGGCAAGATAGAGGGAGGGAGAAAATAAGGTAAAAAGGCTATATAAAGAGGAAATATATACAAATTCATAAAATGCATAATAATATTCTTTCAAATATGTAGAAGTTTAATCAGTCTATGGGCAAAGTCTAAAAGTAACAAGACAAATGTGTTGATACTTTAGGTGTTAACTTGTTCGACAAAAAAAAGGATTGACCTGATGATCTTGCACAAGTCTTATAAATCGCCACCTAGGTAGCCCTGAATGACAAGGCACCCACAGCATTCTCTTCACTTTCTCATGCTCAGTCCGGAACCACCTCCTCTGCCTTATTCTATACTCTACGTTCTAGACCTCCCACAGCACCTGCCTTGGTCTGCTCATAACCTTGGAATTCTTTCTTCTGTTTATGATTTTGCCTTGAGTCTTAATTCCAAAGTTCAATTCTGTTGAACTTCACTGTAGCTTAGCCTCTCCATCTGGACAGGGCGCCCCCAGTATAGGAGAGAGACAGCTAATGTATGTTGAGTACTTTCTATGTTTCAGGCCCTGAGTGAGTGCTGGCTGTATATGATTGCATTTGTCTTTACAGCAATTCTGTGAAGAAAAGTTCAAATGCTGAGAGAAAGCATCCTCGGGGAGTCTGATTACGAAGGAGGACAGGGAAGTCGTCCTGAGGAGGTGATGATGAAGCCAAGCACTAAAGAATGGGTAGGAGTTAAACCAGTGACTACATAGGAACTGAATCCAGGAAACTCAGTGTGTTGAACCATGGTTCAACATTAACTTTTTTAAATGGGAAAGTAAATGATACAGTTATTTTTTAAAAATTAGATTACAAATTTGTCCCTAAAGAGCCAATATCTGGGATCTCATTAAGCTTGAGTCTCTGACCAAATGGTCCTGTCATTGCTGCTTTTGGAAAGACCCAGGACACATCTTCCCTAAGGGGATGATAAGATCCATTCTATTTTTAAATTATCACTTCTTTTCTGGTTGCTTTTAGGTTTTGTGTAATTTTTTTGCTTAGATGATAGAACAAAATAAACACTTAGGAAAAAGAATATTTTCTAGGGATCTTAAGAGATAGGAGAGCATAAGAGAAAACATAACTTCAGTCCACCTGATGGTGAGGTGGTACAAAAAGGTGAGGTGTTTTGATGGACGTCATTATAAAATAAATGAAGAATTTCAAAGTTTGAACATATTAGAATTTAATAATCTATCATCTGAATGATAGGGTTTAGGACATGCTATCCCCAAAAATATGGTACCTTGGCATACTGAATATTTTAAGCTGAAGGAATTTGAGAAACAGCAGGTGCAGGAAGGACTGTCTGACCTGCCCCTAAACCAAGCCATAAAACCCTCATGTGAGAGGTGCCCTCCCAATAACCAGAAGAAAGTAATATTCTTATCTTAAAGACACAGGGACACAGTGAGGAAGTCGAATGAAGAGGCTTTCTAAATTTCATCCAGTTTAGGGGAGAGTAGCTCCTACCTTTATCCTATCACGTTCTTTCATGACTCTCCACTCGTCATCAAACCTACCAGCATAAAACTACTCAGGCTTAGCCACTCCTTCAGGTCTTCATTGCCTGATGAAGGCTCCAGTGCCATGCAAAACTTACATTAAATCAATGTGTATGCTTTTCTCTTGTTAATCTGTCTTTTGTTATGGGGGCTCCAGCCAAGAACACAGAAGGACAGAAAAAAAAGATATTTTTCCTCCCATACATGTCCAATGTCATAGTTACTAGCCACACATGGCTATTTCAACTAAATAAAATTAATATAAAATTCCTCAATCTCATTAGCAATAATTAAAGGGCTCAATAGACATTTGTGGCTAGCAGCTAATGAACAGGGCAACTCAGATTTAGAACATTTCCATTATTGCAGAAAGTTATATCAGACTAAGCTGAGAACTATGACTCAGAAAAACCCTCAGTAGTGTCCTGCTACACCCACATAGATACAATCCCCAGTGCAGGTCTAAATTGAAATGTCTTACACAGAGATTCCATCCACCTCAGTAAGCATTTTATTAAATCACCTTCCATGTGCCAGGCATTGAACAAACCACTGAGGGAACAGAAAAACGAACTAGACATGGCTACTGCCTTCAGGAAGTTTATAACCTAGAGAGGGAGAACGATATGTCATCTGCTTCAGGGGCCAGAAAAACTCAGAAAACTTTTCCTTAAGCATCAATCCTTCCAAGGCAAGAATTATAAAAGGTACTACATTCTAAATCTCCAATTTTAGTGTTGAACTGATGGGTTTTGGAGCTCCGGAGACAATGAAATCAGATCTGCACACTGTGACGACACAGGTCTCTAATAGAGAATCCAAGACCGGAATTTTTTTAAGCCTTCTCCGCTGCCCCATTTTGAGTATAGAATGGAGCGTGCTGGTGTGGTGTTGGGTGGTGCAATGTGGTTCAATATTGTATGAAACTATGGTAAGTAGGCTTGTCTCAGACTATTTCCTCATTTTTAAAATGAGCAAGTTGAACTGCAAGATAATCCATTCTGTTGCTAAAAAGAAGGATCTTGTTCAAACAGTTTATATATATTTCGATCTGAAAATATGAGGAAAAAAAATAAAATTTTGCTAATCTAACTTGACACTGGGCCCTCACCTGGGGCCTGTGTCAGGGTGTCTGTGGTCACATCAGGGGAGTGAGGAATCCCAAGGCAGGAGAAAGAGCTCCACAACGTGGAGGAGCCACAGCCCTTTGCTTCGAGCCTATTGTTACATATCACAGTTGTGGGTCCAGTTTGTAGACCTATATGTTATGTTAATTAGATAATCAATTCTTCCAAAATGAACAAGTGGTTAAAAAAATTCTGCCAAAGAAAACACAGACTGAAGATAATGCAAATAATGCAGCTATAGTTGAAACCACATGAAATAATCAACATTTGCAGTGTTTTTGCATTAACAAAATAGCAGTTTAATGTAATTCAAACTAATGCTTGTAAACAAGGAAATGCCACTATTTCAAGTGCCAGCCGGCCACACTGTAAGATAAAAACAGTGACTATCTAATAAGATTTAACGGAAAGAGAACCCAAAGAAGGTGAAATTATCAAGAAGACCATTTGAAATAGGAACATACATCCACTTCCCTTAACTACAACCCTGTCTCAAGCGTAACAAAATCGATACAAGTAAAGAAAAACATTTGTGACCCTGCAATATATTGAAATTTAAAAAAACTATAAACACAATAAGTATATATTGTGCCTTAAAATGGTAACTATTGATGGAATAAAGACATCTCATGTGACTTGTTTACTTCATCTTCACGTCATCTTTTTGTATTTATATGTTATAAGGAACGTGATGTATTAGCACAGCAGTGCTGCTCGGACACACAAAGCTTTGTGGCGATGACGCCATCTCTCCCACGGCAGGTCCTCGCGCAGCTTGGATGGGCATGGCTTATGTTCCACTGCCACCTCGTGGCGGACGTGCTCTGCGCACGCCTTTGGGAACAGTGGGGGTTCCTGGTTTGGATCCAAGAGCCCAAAAGAAAAGAATCTGAGTTCTCATGGCAGGGTCATCTCCTGCCACAACACCTGGAAAATTTCAAGACTGCAACTACTCTCACGACAGGTAACCTCACCTGTCTGAACTTACTGATTCCTCCACAACTGCTGATGATTTTCCAACTCTTGCTGAACTTCAAAAACACCAAAATGTCTGTGATACCAATCGTGTCACTGTTCATACTTTACTAGCTTCCAAACCCTTTCTTTATTTTCATTTTTTGGTCGGTAAAGAGCTGTAAAATCTCAGAATTAGTCCTCCCTTCAATGTCTCTGTCACATTGCATGCATGTCTTTCACAGTACTTATCAGGTTGGGTTGTTTTGGTTTGGGTTTTTTTTCTTTAACTTTTTATTTTCAAACAATTGTTGATTCATAGTAAGTTTTTTAAAACGGTACAGGAAGGTCCTGCATGTACTTCTCAGCCTCCCACTATGGCAGCACCTCACATAACTATAGTACACGATCAAAACCAGGAAATTGACATTGTGCAACCCACAGAGTTTGTTTAGGTTTCACCAGATGTACACGCACTTTGTGTGTGTGTGTAGATCTTTTTGTGTATTCTATCATTTTATATTCTCTGGTTCCTAGTACAGTGCCTGACAGATAGATGACTCTCCTTATATGTTGGTGAGGGGAGGTGGAGAGGAAGAAAGAAAGAAAGGGCAAAGGAAGGGAAGGGAAGAAGGAACTGTTTTCAATTAATAAAACAAATCAAACAACTGATAGATTCAAAGTACTGCTTTTAAAAAAGTCATGCTTAAGTAGATTTTCTTAACAGGGTAAACACCCAACTTTTTGCTCAGAATTGCAGTCATTTTTTAAAAAATTATTGCCCAATAGATCATTCAATATACCAGTCTTCAAGACAGCCACACAAGAGACATTCATACAAAGGACAAAATCTCTTGGAGGTTTTGAGTGCTTTTCAGATGGCTGCTGAGGCCCTAGCAAGCACTTTTTACTTTTCTTTTATTGTTTTGGAAGCTATTTTCAGAAGTGCTGCTGAAGGCCTGTTTTACTTTCGTGGGCAACTTCAGTCTCTGAGCCCCAGCTTTTCCATCTGCCAAAATGGTGAAGTTCCTTCTAAGAAATGACATTTTAGTAATTCCATGCTTTTATAGTATCAGAGCTTTCTTTTAGAAATTACTCTTTTTGTTATATATAAATGTGATAAACATTTTCTTGTAATGAAAATACCAAAAAAGTATGAAAAAAGAACGTTCAAATCACGTATAATCTCACCCACTGATGATACAGCATGAATTTTTTTTAATTTTTTTTACTTCAACATATTACAGGGATACAAATGTTTAGGTTACATATATTGCCTTTGCCCCACCTGAGTCAGAGCTTCAAGCATGTCTATCCCCCAGAGGGTGCTCATCATATCCATTAGGTATGTATATACCTATCCCCTCCTACCCCTCCCATCTGCCCGACACCCGATGAATGTTATTACTATAGGTACACTTAGTGTCAGTCGGTTAATACCAATTTGATGGTGAGTACATGTGGTGCTTGTTTTTCCATTTTTGTGATACTTCACTTAGTAGAATGGCTTCCAGCTCTATCCTGGATAGTACAAGAGGTGCTAGATCACCATTGTTTTTTGCTGAATAGAACTCCATGGTATACATGTACCACATTTTATTAATCCACTCATGTATTGATGGGCATTTGGGTTGTTTCCACATCTTTGCAATTCTGAATTGTGCTGCTATAAACATTCTAGTGTAGATGTCTTTTTTATGGAATGTCTTTTGTTCTTTTGGATAGATGCCCAGTAATGGGATTGCTGGATCAAAACATAGTTCTACCAGCAGCTCTTTGAGGTATCTCCATATTACTTTCCACAGAGGTTGTATTAGTTTGCAG
>VBSM01003169.1:21583341-21608831 GCA_008086735.1 Cheirogaleus medius
AGGGTTGTTTGATTTTTTTTCTTGCTGATTTTCCTGAATTCTATATAGATTCTATATGGGGTCTTCTGTGGTTCCATACAAAGCATAGAATTATTTTTTCTAAATCTCTAAAAAATGATGCTGGTATTTTAATTAGGGATTACATTGAATCTGTAGATCACATTGGGTAGTATAGACATTTTAACAATGCTGATTCTGCCGACCCATGAGCTTGGTATGGTTTTCCACCTGTTTATGTCCTCTGCTATTTCCTTCCTCATTGTTTCGTAGTTCTCCCTGTAGAGGTCTTTTACCTCCTTAGTTAAATATATTCCTAGGCATTTGACTTTCTTTGTTGCTATTGTGAAGGGTATTGAGTCTTTGATTTGGTTCTCAGTTTGTTGTTGGCATATAGAAATGCTACTGATTTCTGTACATTGATTTTGTAACCTGAGACTTTGCTGAATTTGTTTATCAATTCCAGTAGTCTCATGGCAGAATCTTTGGAGATTTCTAGATATAAGATCATATTGTTAGCAAAGAGAGATAGTTTGACCTCTTCTGCCCCCATTTGGATGCCTTTGATTTGCCTCTCTTGTCTGATTGCTCTGGCTAGGACTTCCAGCACTATGTTGAATAGAAGCAGTGATAGAGGACAACCTTGTCTGGTTCTAGTTCTAAGCGGGAATGTTTTCAATTTTTCCCCCATTCAGTATGATGTTGGCTGTGGGTTTGTCATATATGGCTTGTATCATTTTCAAGTAAGTCCCATTTATGCCTATTTTGTTAAGCGTTCTTATCATAAAAGGGTGTTGAATTTTGTCGAATGCTCTTTCTGCATCTATTGAGAGGATCATATGGTCTTTGTTTTTGCTTCTATTTATGTGGTGAATTACATTTATAGATTTGCATATGTCGAACCATCCCTGCATCTCTGGGATAAAGTCCACTTGGTAGTGATGAATTATTTTTTTGATAAGCACCTGAATTCGGTTTGCTAGGATTTTGTTGAGAATTTTTGCATCTATATTCATAAGGGATATTGGTCTGTAGTTTTATTTTTTTGTTGTGTACTTTCCTGGTTTTGCTATCAGAGTGATGTTGGCTTCATAAAAAGCATTGCAGAGGATTCCTTCCTTTTCAATGTTGTGGAATAATTTCTGCAGGATAGGCACCAGTTCTTCTTTGTGGGTCTAGTAATGTCCATTGCTAGAGAGCTGGTGTTCCCCTTTGGGGGTGTGCTTTCTGTTTGATTCTTCATACTTCCAGAGTTCTTTTGCTGATTCCTTCCCATCTGGATCAGCTGTTGCTCTTACCTTTAGATTTTCATTTGGATAACGCCCTGTTTAGTCTCTGAGCCAGTAGGTGGTGTTTGTGGGTGAAATTCTACCACACCCTGTGTGATGAGTCAGTAGATACACTCGAAGGCTGTGCAGAATGACCTCCCTGTCAGTAGGTGGCACTTGCTGGAGGAGCAGGCTGCAGTATTGTTTTTTAGTCCTGCAACCAGCTCTTGTTCCTCTGGAGAGACACTTTAGTGCCTCGGGTGGTGGGTGGGGTCCTGGGACTTCCACGTGTGTCCTTATTCTACACCTCAGCAAGGGCAGGTGAGGGAGTGAGGCTGGGCAGAGCTGAGTTGGGTGAGCCTGCCCTCAGTCACCACAAATGCTGTTTGTTAGCAGGGGTCAAAGGTCTGTTCTCTGCTTCTGGCCAAAGCTGCCAAGGAGGGGCTGGAATGGTCCCACTCAGCCGGAAAGTCTACCTGTGGGGGCGGGGCTGTCTGAGACCTGCAGTCTGGAGGAGGCCTTGCTCCTTTCCACCCTCCCCTATTCTGCAGTTTCTCCCTGGGCCTCTAGCAGCAGGCAGGACCTCAAGGCAGCAGATCTCCTCTGACTGTGATGTGGGCCAGATCACAGCCTGAGCTGAGCACACAGCCCTCCCATGGGAGGAGGGTTGCCCCTCAAGCAGGCTGATCTGCCCCTGAAGGCACACACACCTCAGTAGGCTCATTCACAAATATCCCTTCTGTGCCCCGGGGCAATGTGATAGAGACCTGGACCTATGGGATCTGATCTGCAAGCCTGTCCCGTGCCCTGGAGATCAATTCCTGACCCTAACAGGGAGAGGAGTGCTGGTCTCAAGTCACCCACAGGATTCCCAAGCAAGATAGATGTCTCTCCGCCTCAGGATTTGCCCTGTTTTCCTGGAGTCCCCAGGCAAGCGGCACCTGGGAGGGCTGACGGGTAGGGAGCTCACAGTCCAAGTACCCCTCAGTCTGTTGTAGGGCCCCAAAAGGAAAGGTCCCATTCACTGCAGATGCCTTGGGGTGGTGACTAATTGTCTCTCTGAGCAGCCGAGGGTAGGGACGGGGGAGGGGAGAATGAAGCAATATGGCGCCTGCCATCGGCTCAGGTCTGTGGGCCGGGAGGTGCCCTGAGGGAGCTGGGAGCCTGGTGCCATGTCCGCAAGAGGCTCACCGTTCACTGGCAGTGGCCGTCCCTGGGCTGGTGTCAGCAGGTCTCTCCAACTGCTCAGGAGCCCACCAGCAGTCCCACATGCAAGGGAGGGGAAAGTTAACCGCTCCACCTACCCCTGTCGCTGGTCTCCAAGCCTCTCCGGGGCCTTTCTCCTTCCAGTTCTCCTCCGCAACTTCTTCCCGTGGAGTCTCCTGTAGTTTCCAGCACCCTTCCTTCTGACCCTCATCCTCTCTGTGTTTGTCTGCATGTTTATTTATTTTTTTCACTTTTTTCTAAAATCTGTCTTTCTTACAGAGACACTCTGGCGGTTTTTCTCGTCCGCCATCTTGCCGCTCCAGCATGAATATTTTGAATATGCATTATTTCAGTCCTTTCTACATCTGTTCATCTAGTTTTATACAAATATATAAAGCCAAACAGAAAGAGAATATATTTGAGTTAATTCAGAATCGAACTGTACTCAAAATCGCAGAGCTCTGAGTTTTGAGTTATGTGTATTTTTCTGTTAAAATTATCTAGAAGCTCATGAAATATTCTTTCAATCTTTGTATAGTATTCCATCATCTTAATATACTGTTAAGATATTTAATCATTTCCATATTGTTAGACATTTAGGCCCCACTTTTTTTCCTATTATGAATAAACTTGATATGAACATGTTTCCATGATTATTGGGTCAAAATTTCCTCATTTCTTTAAGACTTTTGATACAAACCTATATTGATTAATTAGATTCCAAAAAAATAGTTACAATTTACATTTATGCCAAGTGCAAGCACATTCATTATACCTTTGCTAAAATAGTAATTATTTTTAAAACTTTGCCCCAGATTTTACAGTTGGAAAATTATGTCTCCTTGTTTACATTTATATTTCTTTGACAGTTAATAAAGTTATTCTTTTGTGTGTTTATCAAATAACATCTATTTATCAAATAACATGGTATTATATTTGTTAATTATGTATTATTTACCCTACATTTCTATTAGGATATTAGTGCTTTCTTATTAATGTCATATTAGTTCATATATTATGAATATTAACCCTTGTTATGTTGTGTTTTTCAATTTTTGCCTTTAACTATATTTATGATAACAACTATCTCAAATTTTCTTAATATTTCTTTCACTTCTTTTATTCTTAGAAATCTATTCTCTAGAATAAGTTAAGTACTTATGTACATTTTTTCTACACTTATAATTTTATTTTTGTATTCAAATCTGAGCACCTAAGAACTTATTTTTTATTATGGTATGCAGTGAGCTGCTATACCTTCACTTTTTCCTGAATAGCTCCTCTTCTCAAGAAGTTTGAATACAATCCCTTGCTTGTGTCTCCCCTTTATTTTTTCTTTCTTTCTTTCTTTCTTTTTTTTTTTTTTTGGCAAGATCTTACTCTATCACCCTGGCTATAATGCAGCAGCATCATTAACCTCAAACTCCTGGGCTCAAGCAATCCACCTGCCTCAGCCCCCTAATTAAATGGGACTACAGGTGTGCACCACCACATCTGACTAATTTTTCTATTTTTTGTAGAGTAGGGTCTCACTCTTGCTCAGACTGATCTTGAACTCCTGACCTCAGGCAATCCTCCCACCTCAGCCTCACAAAGTGCTAGGATTACAGGTTTGAGCCACCGTGCCCAGCCTCATTTTATTGTTTCTTGATCATAAATTAAGACTCTATTTCAGAGATTGTTTATTGATTCTGATTTCAATACTATACATTTTAACTATCATGGCTCTATATTTTAGTGTCTAGACAGACAAGTGTCTCTTTATTACTCTTCTTTTTCAAAATTTTCTATAGATATTTATAACTGTTTATTCTTTCAGATGCAATTAAAATAATAAGAATAAATGCCTTAGTCTAGTTAGGGTGATGATTCTTCCAAGTGAGATTTGTACTGGTCATGATTTTTTATCTTGTCATCATGACATTGAGTCCTGGCTTATTTGCAAGAAACTCGCCTGTGATATGCTGATTTTTTTTTAACTTAAACAGTTTGTTGTTATCTCTCATAGAATGAATGTAACCTTGTTTGCTTGTTTGCATTTTGTTATGGGAAATTTCATTTACTCACTCTGTGTTTGTTATAAGAAATTATGTTTGTTAGGTTATATGCTGTAGTAAATTAGTTTTGCTCATTTAAATTGTAGTGTGAATACCAGAGATATGAAGACTGACTATAACCCCTCTAGCCTTGTTTTGTAACCTCACCCCAGTATAAGTGAGTATTTAAGTAAATAAATGAGTGAGTAAATAAGTATTTATTTCTCCTGTTAGTCAGAGAGCACTGAAACTCTTTTTCTTGAGTGTTTCCCTTTAGGCCCATCTGAGGATAAACTTGACGATGCTATCAGACCCATTTATAAAAAGCCACAATAAAGAATTTCCATCAATACTTACTTTAAGAAGCCATAATTGGTAGGAATAAAAGACAAATAAATAATTGCCATGGAGTATGATTAGTGTCACAGAGAAGGGAGTACTTATTCCAAGAGAAGGGTGGTGATCAAGTGAAATTTAGGAAGTTGTCCTAGAAGAGACAATGCTTGAGGTAGGAACATTTGGCATTCGGTACAAATACTGGGTCTACGTACACCCTCACAAATGTTGCTGGTGAGCACACGAGTCTAATTTAGAATTTCTCAACCTTGGCACTAGTGACATTTGGGGCTGGATAATTCTTTGTCACAGGGGCTGTCCTGTGCATTGCAGGGCGTTTAGCACTGTCCCTGGCTTCACCAGCTAGATGTCAGTAGCGTCACTTCTCTCACTTGTGAAAACCAAAAGTGTCTCCAGACATTGTCAAATGCCCCCTGAGGGGGGCAAAAATCACCCCTGGGTGAGAACCACAGGTCAAATCCCACCTATTCTCTCTCTGACAGTAAAAATGAAAGTTTGGAGAAGCACTAATATAAGAACACCTAAGACTCTCAGGCTCCATTTAGTTATCTATCCAGCCTCCCTTGGAAATGGTACAAATAATAATACAGCAGTCCTTAAGGCAAAGAAAAAGCTTCTCTGAGCCACACAGTCTACAAGGAAGCATTGCAACCTCCAGGAAAGGTGGTTTCCATTCTCCTCCTGAGATGTCCAGAGTCTACCATAATCTCAGCCTCCTTCACGGGCAGCACTGTCAAATTCATAAAAATGTTTATATATAAAATTAGTGTATCAACAGAAGAAAACCATTTCATTAATGTTATTTATAACATTATAGTATTTTAGTGCCCAAAGTTCATTGGAAATTATTTAAGTCAATTTCCTGAACTCCCCTGATGCGTGGCAGACGTGCGGCCTCCCGGTCGCCAGCCCAGGCCCTCTTGCTGTGTCAGGGGTAGAGCCCCAGAATCTGTTTTTAGTAAGCGCCCAGGTGGTTCTTGTGACCTGGGAAGTTTGGGACAATGCTGATCATTTTACTAGAGGAGACAGGTGAGTTCTAGAAAAGTCACTTTTCCAAGTTCACCCAGACGAAAAGGGACAGACTCAGGACTCAATCAGGTGTGCTGACTCCTTGTCCAGTGCTCTTTTCCTTACACCAGCCTGAAGCAGGCAGGGTCAGCAAATCCCTCCGGAGGAAGTCTCGGAAACAGGCTCTCCCAGGTGGGGTGGCAGAAGGGCTGAGACGTGGGTCAAAGCAAGTCACCATACTTACATAGGTCAGGGGTCGGCAAACGTTTCCTGTAAAGGACCAGAGAGGAAAGAGTTTGGACTTTGCAGGCCATGTGATCTCCATCTTAACTATTCTATTCTGTGGCTAGAGCTCCAAGACAGCCATAGACAATCCACAAATAAATGGGCACGACTGGATTCCAAAAAAGAGTGTATTCACAAAAACTGGGTGCTGTGGCTTTCCTACCCCAGATATAAATGATGTTTTACCAAAATAAACATCAAGAGTAGCCTTGAAAGGAAAGGGGCAAAACTGCAAACCAGGAGGTGGGGAGAGAGGGGATGATGTCCAGCTCATAGCCCAACAGTTCAAAATCAAAGTTTTGAGCTACTAAGCTAAAAGCATCTAAATGATGCTTCAGCACAATAATGGTCAATAATTATGCAACCTAGATAAGCTGCACTCCTAGTTGGAGTTCTCCAGAAGCCGCCCTTGAGACCAGGGTTCCAGTGCAAATAGGGAGGCAATGAGAAATACGCTTAGGGAATCAGAGAAGTGAGGCCAGGATAAGAAGGCAGGCGAGAAACAGGGTGCTTTCCAGCCCACTGCCACCATGGGCTTACCCCTGCAGGGAAACTCTGGAAAATAGCGCAGCGCAGTGCTTCTCAAACTTGAGTGGGCACCAGAGTCGCCTGGGGGCTTGTTGAGGCACCAGTTCTCAGGCCCCACCCCCCAGAAGTTCTGATTCAGTAGGTCTGGCAGGGGTGCGCTCAGGAATGGGCATTTCTAGCAAGTTCCCAGGGCGTGCCAACCTGCTGGTCCAAGGATCACACTTCGAGCAGGTCTGAGACCAAGTGGACCTGAAGCACTGGCATCGCCTGGGATCTGGTCAGGAATGTTGAATCTCAGGTCCAACCCTAGACCTACTGAATCAGAATCTGATTTTGAACAAACCCCTCCTCCACTGTTTGTATGCACAAGAAGCCTGGTATAGAACACGCCTCTCAGAATTATACCTCCAGAGAGCTAGGGTGTTCATACACCACTCTCGCCAGTCACTGCTTGAGATCCACCAGGGGTGTGTGGTTAATGGCCCCTCCTAGCCTCCACCTCACCCCCACCCGCCACCCCACTCCACTTGAACAGCCCTCAGAAGCTCGGGAGAAAGCACCGGGTGAGGAGACACAGATGGGGCAGCTAGAAGTCAACCCTCTCTGCTGACCCAGTGAGGCCAGTAGGCACCAGCAGGATCTGCCGCTACCACTAAAAGACACACCCTAACAGAGTGTCCTATATCACTCGAGATACAACATAGAATAGCAGGAAGAACACGAGCTTTTGAGTCACACAGCCCTGGGTTCAAAGCCTGGCTGTCACGTATCAGATACCAGGGTCAGAGGTTGCTTTACCTTCCTGAGTTTTTGTCTTCACCTGAAGATGGGGATATTCACACCTTCCTTCCTTGATTTCTCAGTGTCTGGACCCATATAAGCATTCAATGATGATACCTATTACTGTTGTTTTGTTATTTCTACCAAGCCATGAACCTCTCATGGTGCATCCCTGAAATCTCCTAGACTGAAAACCAGAGCTTAGTCATCAGGAATACCAAGAACTCAGGAAACCATGTCAGCAAAGTCATCCTCCACCGGGGTGGCTCTGAGTGTTACTTTTTCAGAGGCTGCTTCTCCTGTTTGGAAAGTGGTGACCTATATTTTGGAGCAGTAGTTCCGAGGCAGAGAGGAGAGGGAGCAGCCTACCAGAATTAAACTGGCTGTGGAGAAAGCACATAAACCCATCCCCAAGAACATCCTTTAACTACATTTAGATGAGAATTTTGGACCCCGTGAATGTCAGAGGGCTTAAACTAATAAACCTCACAGGGTCTGCAGTAGGTTGACTGGCAACCCCCAAAAAGCTATGTCCATGTCATAAACCCCAGAACCTGTGAATGTGACCTTATTTATAGACAAAGAATCTTGCAGATGTAATTAAATTAAAGATCTTGGGGTGAGACCATCCCAGATTGTGCAAATGAGCCCTCAATGCAATGGCAAGTGTCCTCTCAAGAGACACACAGAGGAGGGACAGAGGGAGAAGAGGATGAGTCTTGTGAAGATGGATGCAGAGACTGGAGTGATGTAGCCACAAGGAGGGACGCCTGGAAGGATCCTCCCCGGGAGCCTCTGGAGGAAGTGCAGCCCTGCCAACACCTTCATCTCAGACTCTTGGCCTCCAGAACTGTGAGTATAAATTTGCAATCTTGTAAGCCATCCGATTTGTGTTAATCTGTTCCAACAGCTCTAGGAAACTAGTACAGTGTCCAAGAGCAAATAAAACAATACCCAATTCCAAGACACCATTTGAATTCATCCAGAGCCACACGAGAAGGAAAATAAAACGATAGGAAGAAAGTTTGAACTCAGTGGATGACAGAAAGTTTATAAACCACAGAGAATATGTCCAAAAGTTTTTTTAACATACACACACACACAAAAAATCTCAAAAATAAAGCGCCTGTGTTCACATGTACACATGTTCTAATCCCTCGAGAGAAAGTCTCGGCGCATTCTGTTTACAGGGCGTTTGAGTAACTGCCGATGTTATTTCCACCGCAGAGCAGATGTCATCCAGCCCCACCGTATGGGACTTACCACTGCAGCGCCACTCGCCCGACTCCCAGCTGCCAACACCTGCACCTCTTTGCCCAGAGGTGTCCTCTGGTCCCCAGAGCCTGCTCTGCCTGGGACATGTAGCAAGGTGATGGACTGGGGAATAACGGCTCCCAGGAGTGGCTGCCGAGCAGTGTGTGATTGAAGCTGAGGCCTGCGTGCCCTCCTCACACCCCCGCGCTGCGCTGGGATTCTCTGACAGTGGCGTTCCCGGGCAGGGCAAAGCCCCAGACGCCCAGAGCACTGAGCTCTCAGCGATGGACACTTTCCTTCCCCACTTCTCTACTGGTGCTTCCTGGGACCACCTCACCAACAAATCACTTCCCCTTGAATCTTGCCTCGATGTCTGCTTCTCAAGGAACCCGCACTAAGACAGATTGCACAAACACTAAGCCGGAAGCGATTCAGAACCAAAAAGCCTAACGCGAAGCCTTTATCTTCTTTAAGAATTCTTTCTAAACTGCTTGCCAATTTCACTTTCATATTAGAAAATGATCTAAAATGTTAAATTGGCCTTGCTTAACTTCAACACCTGCCACATTTGCTCCAAGGATACGCACACCAAGCTACAGAACTCCTCTCTTTTCTCAACCCAAAGCTACCTGTCCATCAAGGGGTGAGTTCTAACTCTAGAATACTTTTTCGATCAGTCCTCTACATCCTATTCCCACGGCCACCCCTGAGTGCATCCCACCGCCCTCACCTGCTAGACTGGTTATCACTTGCTAGCCTGTCACCAAAGCATCCTTATTGGTTCATCACTGCTTCCACTCTTGGCTGTTCTAATTTATTCTTTGCATAGCAACTAAAGAGATCTTTTAAGAGTGTAAATCAGTTGGTGTTCACTCCCTTCATGAAAACCTGGCTTCCATTGCACATAGATTGAAATCCCAACCCTTCTCTGGGCCTACAAGACTTCTCCAGCTCCCATTTTAATTCATCATCCCCTTAGCTCCCAGTGAGGGACCTCAGTGTCCTCTCTATTCCTAGACTGCAGATGTTCTGTTCCCAGCCTCCAGGCCATTGTGCTTGCCTTCCCTCTTCTCGAATGCCCTGGCCCAGCTCTGTGTATGTCTGATTCCTCCTCATCTGTCAGATCTCCTTCTCCAAAGGGCTTCCCCAATTATCTAATCTAAAACCATCCTCTCAGACACCCCACTGTGTCATTCTCCAGCACTGCATTCTATTTGTTTCTTTCATGGAACCTACAGTAAGCTCTAACTGTTTGGGGTTTTTTAATTTATTCACTTGTCAAAAAAATATATGCTCAGCCCCAGTTATCCTTATTAATGGACCAGGCTCAGGCCCCCAGCAGGTACGAGAAGTACACAAAACAGTGATCAAAAATACACCCTACCTACATCAGGGATAGAGTTTAGTGAGAGAGACAGGTGCTAAACAAATAATAACATACACAGTTTTAAAGCTGATCCTGTGAGAAGTGTTATGGACAGAATTCTACAAGAGCTCAGATTAGAAAAATGTGGCCTAGGTAGGGAAGGCATCCCCAAGAAAGTAAAAATGAGCTGAGAGCCTGCTCAGGAAAAGGTTAATGCAGCAAACCCGGGTTGTTCAAACCCTGCACGTTCCCAAGAAAGGCCTGTCTTTGGGACTGGCCCTGGAAGGTGAGCTCTGAGCCCTCACACTGTTTTGCATGATGAGAGTGTTTTGTACACCCGAGGCCTGGGGCCACACGGTACCAGCTTGATCGCATGGTTTAAGCTGACGATGTGATTTATGGTGAATGCCTCTTCTTGCTCTGGGAGGTTGAAGTCGCAGTAGCTGAGGTCAGCCACGCAGGTGCTGCATGCCAACAAGACTAGCCCCAGTTTAAATCCGGGGACACTCACTCAGGTGAGGTTCCTGGTTGGCAGCACTTCACTCACGCAGTCACACACTGTGGCTGGGAGAATAAAATGTGACTCCATGGGGAGAGGACACCTGGCAACTTGGGCCTGGTTTCTCTTGGACTTTGCCCCACATGCCTTTTCCCTCTCTGATTTTGATCTGTGTCATTTCATGTCATAAACAGTAAGCGTGAGTATGACAGCTATTCTGAATCCTGTGAGTTCTTTTAGAAAATCATCAAGCCTAAGGGTAGTCTCGGGGGACCCCTGAGACAGGGCCAAACAGAGCATTCAAAAGCTCTATGATGTCCCTGAGCACATCAATGCAAAAAGCACAACAAAAGCTAGTTAGGTGGAAATGGAAGAGAAATGGGAGTGTGACACCAGGTGTCCCTATTCTCTCTTCACCAGTGAATGGCAGCTCCACTAGGGTGGGCACCAGCCATCGTCACTCACTGCAGCATCCCCCACATACCATGATTGGCACATCACGAATGCTCAGTTATCTGTTAGATAGATGAATAATAAATGAACGAATGAGTGAATGGATGGATGAATGACTTTATGTGACATCCTTAGAGCAAAGGCAATTATTATTGATAGTTGTTACCTATAATCATATTTTGATACTTCCAGTTTGCTTTATAAGATGTAATTACTCAGTACCACTGCAGCAAGATGGTCAAAACACTCGAGAAAAAAATATACCTTAAAACATTTCAAACAATTGAAGTTTTCAGATAATTTCCTGAATGTATTGCAGTAATATATGGAAAATGTAGGCTTTATCTGCAGGATAGACTTTGAATTTTCTTTTGTAAATTCAAAGCCCTTTATAACTTCTGAAACCCTGGATGTTAAAGACACTGGTCATTAATGTCACCATTTTATAGATGAAAAACTACAAGGTTGACTGCTTTGTAAAAAGTCACGAGCAAAGGTTATAATTCTGGACTTCTAAATGCTCTTGGAACAGAGCCCATTACCTTCAGGGAAAAGCAACTTGGAGTTGAGGGAAGGAGATGAGGCTTGGAGCCAGAAGCCCTGGGTGCAAGATGAGGCTCTGACACTTACTAGCCCAGTGACATGAGACACATCCATTGACCTTGGCAAGAGTCTTCATCTATTAAATAGGGATAACAAAATGTATCCAAAACAGTCAGTTCTTAATCTGGAGATAATGTACTTCTAGGGATCCCTGGAGGAACTTCAGAACTCCATGATTCTGTGAGCAAAATTCATGTTTGTGTGTATATTTTACTGATGTAAGGATGCATCGCTTCCATTAAATTCCCAGAGTGGCCTGTGAGCCCCAAATGGTGAAGAAACAGCCACTGTCTCTTTGAGTGGTCAGTCAATGACAGGACAAAGAATAGTCGAGTGCAGGCACTGGAATGTGACTCCCGGGGTTGGTATCTGACTCTGCTCTTTGCTAGTTATACCCAAAATCCAGGACTCGGTTTTCTCATCTTTAAAATGGGAGTGAAAGAGTGCATGCCTCATAAAGTCACTATGAGATTCAACAAGATAATGCCTGCCAAGGGCACAGCATATGGTACCATCTCAATAAATGTTAGCTGCTGTCATTGTTCCCACCAGTCATCCACAACAGAAACCTTTTAGGGGTCACTGTGAGTCATCCTTCTCCTTCACCCTCAGCATCTGGCTGATTTGCAACCTGAAATATGTCTTGATTCATTCGCCTCATTTTGTTCATTTCTCTGGTTCAGGCCCTATCTTGTCTTTCAGCAGCTCTCTCTGTGCCTTATCACTCTGGAATCCTCCCTCCTCCAGAAGGATCAGTAGGCACTAAAATGCTTCAGGGACTTAAGACCCTTAGGGCTAAAGCAGAGTCTTCACACCTACTCTATGGGGCCTCTCAGGTAGCTGTAGGAAAAGGGGAGGGCTCCTGCCATTCTTACTTGAACCAACACAAGCCCCAGGTTTAAGGACTTTGCACACTGGGCTTCCTTCCAGTTTGAAGAAAGGGCTTATCTTAGTCAGTTCGAGCTACTATAGCAAATTAGCATAGACTGGGGGGCTTAAATAGCAAACATTTATTTCTCCCAGTTCTGGAGGCTGGAAGTCCAAGATCAGGGTGCAGTGTGGCTGGGTTCTGGTGAGGACTCTCCTCTGGGCGGCAGACCACTGACTTCCACTGTGTTCCCCCATGGCGCAAAGAGAGCGAGCTCACTCTCTGGGGCCTCTTCTAACAAGGGCACCTATCCCATTCACGAGGGCTCCACCCTCATGACCTAATCACCTCCCAAAGGCCCCGCCTCCTAACACCATCACCTTTGGGGTTAAGATTTCAACGTACCCATTTGGGAGGGCACACCGTGGCAGGGCTGCACTGCTTAAAACAAAAACCTAAACAAAACAAACAAAAAGACAAAGAATCCCACCCACATCCTTTTGAAAAACGGAATCCGAGGTCCCGGGCACTATGGCCACACGGCCCCAGCTGCATCTTTGCTCGTCTCACCTTTCTGCTTCCCTCCCCTCTGCCTACATCACTCGCTAGATGATCTGGGACAGAACTTTTCTAATTTGTTGATCGCAGGACCTCTTTCATGTTTAAAAAAGTATTGCACCTCCTGTTTTTGTTTTCCATTCCTGCTGAAACGAATGACCACAAATCTGTGCCTTCCACGGAGTTCCGGCCGTAGGAAGTCCAAGGTGGCCAGCAGGGCTGCCTTCTTTCTGGAGGCTCGAAAGCAAGTCATTGTTACGTGTTCTGCAGCAGGAGGATTTCTGAGTCAGGGTTTGCAGCGTCAATTTGTTATTCCAAAAGCTCCTTTCCATGGAGCTGTAAGTACAAAATTATAATTTCCACCTTTTCACCTTCTCCGGGCATCTCACACCATCCAAACTCAATTGCTGATGCTGGAATGGCTGTTCCACGTTAGGATTGCTGTATTTTCTTTCCTTTGTCATTCTAACAGTCTGATTAACAAAAATCTCACACCTCAGAACTGCTGCTGAAGCCATTTCAGTCTCTGGCCATGGCAATCTGGAAATGGCTTCCACGGATGGAGCTGGAGGTTTCCTGTCTACCTGGCATTGCGTTAGCACCTCCCCTGCCTCGTCACCTGCAGTCTTCACAGCAACACTTTGCCAAAGGACTGTCATTGTCTTCATCCCACCAGGAAGAGGGGACATGCAGAGAAGTCGTGTAACTTCCCATGCCACACAGAGAGAACACAGGTTTTGCTGACTCCAGAGAAGAGAAATCATCTCCTGTGACTCAGCTCATTGTCTCCACTAGTGTGACCCTCCTGTTTGTTCCATGCTCAGCACCAACGTAGCTTTGCCATTTCCGAAATTGCTTGCCAGGAAGATAAAGACCCAAATAACTACTTTGTTTGTTTCAGGAACTTTCCGAAAATCCATTTATCTGAACAACAGGCAATTCAACAAGCCCACATTAGGGTGATAGGCCTTTTCTCAGAACTCTCACTGGGGCTCATGAAATCATAGCTCACTCTTCCGGTTCACTTCCAAGGCTCACCTCACCATGTGCATCAATCCTACACCACATAGGTGGTGTCCCTGCATCTCGACGCGCGTCCCTGCATTGAAAGACCAAGCTAACCAGATCCCTAAAATGTTATAAATGTTGCCTTTGATCCAATACCTTCCCTGCTGTGATCCTACTGAGACTCTGTCAATGCAGTGGGCTCCCTAACTTGAATAAGCAAGAGATTTGGATTTGCTAGATCAAAGCTTATCTAGATAGTCTCTTCTAAGTGTCGGCAGTCTTTCTGTGGGTTCTAGTGTACCAAGTGTGTGCTCCCAATGTGTACCCATTTTCTCTTCAGGTCTCTTGAACAAGTAAATTTTCACAGGTACCTGTGTCCAGCACATCAGTGAATCACTGATAAGTGCATCTCTGGGACTTCTGCCTCAAGGTCACTCTGGTTCTGGTCTAGCCCCAAGAGTGTATATCCTGGACTAATCCCAGGTATTCTCTGATGCCTTTGTCAGTCACCATGATATGTTGCAACCAATTAGAGTCTACCCTAGAAAGATCTAGAAGTGCCTTGGAGGTCCCAGTTGCACTAAGAACAAGCCTTGCATCTAAGGGCTGGTACAAAAATAAAATTCCCTGGTTCCATGTATCAGTTTGTTTTCACTGCATAGCAAATATAACCACAAAACATCACTATCAGTTGGGTGCGGTGACTCATGCCTATAATCCCAGCACTTTGGGAAGCTGAGGTGGGAGAACTGCTTGTGGCCAGGAGTTTGAGGCCGCAGTGAGCTATGATGCCACTGCACTCTAGCCCTGACAACGGAGCAAAACCCTGTCTCAAAAAAGAAAAAAAGACCAAAAAAAAAAAAATCCTTCATTGTCATACAATAATTGGCATTTCTTGCTCACACGTTTGAGCTCAGCTGAGGTTTGGGCTGGGTGTTCTGCTATCTCATCTGAGAGTCCACTGACTGTCAGCTGATCTACACTGGTTCAGTTGGGGCTACTGGGATGACTCAGCTCTGCTCCACAGGGCTCTCACGCTCCAGCAGGCTGGCTCTGGCACGTTCTCAGGACTGTGGCAGAGGGTCAGGAGAGCAAGTCCTGATGCGCAAGGCAATTTCAGGCCTCTGCTGTGTCATATCTACGAACATCCCATTGGCTAAAGCAAATCACATGCCTGGGCCCAAAGTCAAGTGGGGAGGGTACTGCAAAGTTATGTGCAAAAGGTATGGACCCAAGGAGAGATAAACAACAGGAGCCAAACAATGGCCTCTCCTCCATACCTCCATCTTATAACACACACTTGTGTATAGCTCCCCACACAAAGGAGGTCTGTTCCATAAGGGTATCTATCTACCAGATAAACTATCTGGCTTTGGAATTTTATAAGCAATTCATTTAACTACCCAATATAAGAAAGCAGATGCGCTTGCACTTGTCAAGATTTCTTACTCCTGTCAGATGGGTACCATAGTCTATCTATTGTTTTTGTCCCTGACGCTTCTGTTTGTCCTTTCTACAAGAACCACAAGATACGAAAACACAAGATGGGTGCCAAAGAGGGAGTCTTTCTTGAGTACATTTGATATCACTTCCCCACCGATGTGATTACCTTGAAAAGCATCTCTCTCTGATTTCCTCCTTCGTCTCCCTGGCCTCTCTCTTTTAATCAATGTTGTACGTTAGGGAGAGTACAGGTTTTGAGTCAGTCTTTGGTTGACTTCTCAGCTTATTCACTTAAAAGCTATGCTATCCTGGGACGAGTTATTTCACATCGCTGAGCCCCAACTTCCTTGTCTGCACAGCTAGAATAAGATCTGCTATTCGGAGGACTGTTGAGAATGTTAAAGGAGATGATGTGCAGTATGGACCCAGCGTGTACCACAAACATTTGATCTTCTCTCCCCATTTCCTGCCTTCTCCACAAGGAGGGGCTGGGAAAGATGTTAGAAATATTAATAGGAGGGATGGATCAGGAAGAACGTTGCCTTTGCAAGAGATAGAGAACACGATTCAAAGCAGCTTAAGCAAAAAATTAATTATGGGCTCCATTAACTGAATATCCAGAGGCAGATCTTGTTGAGGACCTTACTGATAAGGCCCATGTCATTGGGGCCCCTTCTCTCATTCCCTTAACCTCCTAATTCTGCTTCCTCCCACACTAGGTTCTCTAAGGAGTGGATACTCTTCAGAGGGGACTCTGGGACACCAAACCCCACCCACTCCTCTCAGCTCCAAATCTAGCGGAAATCTTGCCAACCAAAGCATGCACATTCATAAGGGGGAAAATCTGATTCACCAGAGATAGAGTTGCCAGATAAAATACCAAGATGCCCAGTTAAATTTGAATTTCAGATAAATAGCAAATAGAGTTCTGTAATATAAGTATGTCCCAAATATTGCATGGGATATACTTATACTAAAAAAATGATCTGTCATTTATCTGAAATTCACATTTAACTGAGTGTCCTGTATTTTTATTTGCTAAATCTCATGACCCTAATCAGAGGAAAATGATAATACTCTCAATAGAAGGAAAGAGAATACTTAGGGAACCACATACAAAAGGAAGCAGACCCATTACAAAGGGAAACTGGTTTTAGTTCTATCTTATACTCCTACTTCAATCCTGAGACTTGCGTCCATTTTCAATTCACAGATCTTGCCAGGTATAGGAAGATAGCCTTTCATCTCTTCTCTCATTCTGATTTCTCTGGTGCAATTCTTACAGCAATAAAGAAATTTTCTAAGGTCAATTCCATGTCATAAAATTTTAGAACCAGAAGGAAATTTAAAATTTGTATCCATCAACCCCGTTATTTAACAGATAAGAATCCTGGGACCCAAATAAGTGCAAAGACCAATCCAAGGTTCCACAGCTCTTTGGGACAGAATTAAGTTTAAAATTCAGATTTTCTAAAACCTAATCTTTGTAATTGTTACTATTTCCCTGATAATCTTTGCTATAACATCTAGGGAAAAAAAAGAAGTCATTTGGGGCGGACTTCTGTTTGTAGCACTTAAAATCAAGACGAGAGAGAAATTCCCCTCTCATTCCATGTAACACTAAACACATGCCCCGCCAGAAAGAGGCAATCCATCCACAAAACGATTTGCTTACGTGGAGGCCAGGGATTTCCTCAAAACATGCCCACGACCCTGTACAACCCTTATTTGCAAAATGCAGGAGAATTCACACTCGACATCCATGTTGAAGAGAGTCCACTTCGTTTAACACGCCTCCCAAGGCAGCCTGCCCTGCTCCGGTTCAAATAGAGCTTCCTTTTGTTGACAGCAATTGCGCCAGCTGAGCGACTCTTTTGAGCCACACAACAAAAAGACACGAAAAGAGGCAGCTTTCAAGATCTAATCTATGGGTAAGACCACCCCTTCCCAGGCTAGCGGGGTGGCTGTCAGCTGTCGGCTGCAGGGCCGCATTCTGGGGTGGTGCAGCAGTGTGTGCCCTCTGCCCAGAGCTACCTCAGCTCAGCCTGATAAAGACCAGGCTCCGCGTCCCACAGGCGACATTCCTCCGCAGAGCAGCTGCACTTATGTTTCAACGCGTCCCATTGTCCTGTTGATTTAATGAGGCCTCTCGGGCACTGGGTTTGTAAATGACGGTCATCATAATGCCAAAGCATCAGAGACACGAGCATCTTGTGTTCTGCCATCTAAGAAGCTTGGACCATTAAAGGAAAGTTTTTTAATTTAAAAATAAAATACAATCATAGTAAAGCCCACATTATTGTCTGGTAGATTTTATTAATCTCATCTAGTCCAAGCAAGTCATTATGGCAAAAAAGAGCATGGCCTTGGAGGCAAAAACAAGTTTCAATTCCACACTCCCTAGCCAGGACAAGTTATTGAACCACTTTGAGGTTCAATTTTCTAAGCTATAAAAAGGACATTAAAATTGCACCTTCCTCAAAGAGCTACGGAAAGGCTATGTAAGATAATAAATGGACAGCAATCAGCATGGCAACTGGTACCTTGTAAGAGCTCAACAAATATTAGGTATTATTTCTTTTACCAAAATACATGTGATACTGGAAAATAACAGCCAAAAACAACTTTTTATATCACTACTAACTAAACATTCTCTTTGCCTTTCTTCACCAAGTCAGAGAAAGTGAGTTGCTCTTTGGAAAGTGATTAGACCAGTGGTTGGCACATGATAAATGGTATATAATTGTGATCTATTATTATTGTTGCTGTTGATATTATTATTGTTATTGAACAAAAAACAAACTATAGAAACTTTGGAACCAGAACTCAATTCAATTGATTAACTAGCTAATGAATTCCTCTGCTCTGAAATTTGGAGAAGAAAAGAAAAATGAAATTTTGCAAGGATGAAGAGAGAGGATGGTTAGAACTAGGTTAGAGCAGGGATGGACAAACTAGCATCCACAGGGCAAATTCTGCCCATTGCCTGTTGTTGTAAATAAAGTTTTATTGAAACAATCCCACTCATTCGTTTACATACTGTCTATCACTGCTTTTGCATTACCATGACAAAGTTGATTCATTGCCAAAGAGACATATGACCTACAAAGCCTAAAATATTTATTCTCTGGCTGTTTACAGAGAATGTTTACTGAGCCCTAGGCCAAAGAGAAGGGAATGGGCATAAAACAGCATCTGGCACATAGTAGGTTATTAGTAAATATTTGTTGAAAACAATGAATGAACTGAATAAATGAATAGGCAGGAAGCAGCTGATTTATCACTGGTCCTGACCTATCAAGGTCTTCATGAAGTCACGACCACTTCATATTGATATGTCAGCTCTATTATTGTCTTGGGGAATTGTTTGAGCCATTGTTGGGAATGAATAGTGCATAAATATCACTTGTAAATCAGACACAACAGTACTGGGTTCCTGCCAGTCGGCTCCAAGTGTTCCATGTTCTGCTCGATTCAAGCAGGAGTGGGAAAGAGGAAGCCGGTAATTGCAGAAAACCCATTGAACTTTATAATGAGATAACAAGAAGAGTAAAGAGCAAAAGGAACAGAACTTTAACCTATGGTTAAAGACTATAGAACTGTGCATTTGCCTCTAGTTGTAGCAAAGGAAATGGATGTATCTGATTCCCAATCCTACTTACCTGCTTATTACTACAGAGTGTAATAAGAAAAGTGGACCTCTACATTCAGAGAGATCAATCAATAGATGAGCACAATCATTTTGAAAACAAAAACAAGATAAAAGCTGGAGTTTAGATTTGGTTAGGGCTTGGGTTGGACTACATTATTTGAACACAATTGTCTGCTAAAACTTCTGCCAAAGTTCCCATTGTAAAAGTGAATGCCTGGTCATCCCAGGGCCCAGACCCACTTTTGATCACTATATCCATCCACAGAATTTAGCACATTACCCAGTGCACAGGCGGCCTTGAGCAAGACCAGATGAATGAGCAACTGGAATAAGTCCTCAAAGAAGTGGTAGACCAGCTGTCCCAAAAGACTACTAATGATGTACTTGGTTAAGAGGTCTAGACTTGAACTCCTGGCTTCATGACTTGCCCTGATAATTTGTCATTTCCTACCCAGCATCTCCCTCACCTTCTTGTATCAGTAACTTCAATTTGCCATGAGAAATTGCTCCTTCCCCATTCTCAGCTAAATGGTTCAGCTGATGATCTTTTCCAATTCCCAGAGGTGGATCCCAATTGACTTCCATATATCCCATTCCTCTAGCCACATTAACAAGCTATGTTATAAGAAAATTACCAAAATCTACATGACCTTATTATACTTGAGATTTATTTCTCACACTTATGAATAGATTCATAATTGATAAGTGACTCTCTTCCATGCAATGATTCAGGGACCCAGGCTCTTTCCATTTGGTTGATCCACTCACCTTAAACATGTGGTCGTGGTTTGAAGGTTAACCTGGGGGGCCTCTCCATTCCATTCTGCCAGAAACGAAAGAAAGCATCAGGATCATTTCACTTCTGCCCCCATTATCAGCCAGAATTGTGTCACATGGCCACATCTAACTGCAAGGGAGGTTGGGAAACACAGTCTAGCTTATGCAGAAAAAAGAGAAGCTTGATTTGGTCAACAATGAGGCAGTCTATGCCACAGATGGGCCTTGAACTTAAGCAGAGCCAATGATGTGTGCAGATAGGTTGGCTGGGAATTCTGGAGGAAAGATACCCCATTTTCCCATTGATTGGGTGTAGGGAAGAAGTGTGGCTGAAATCCTGGGGGGCCACTAAGCTCCCTGAGAGTGGAGCCAACCTGGAAGAAGCAGAGTTAAGACACAGACACTGGGGTCATCATTCAAAGCCTGAGTTGAGCCATGCCTGAAGCCAGACCTGTCTCTGAATTTTTCATTTCGGTGAACTGATGAATTCCCTTTTGGTTTAAGCCAGTGACTTGGGTTTTCTCTCACTTGCTCCTATTATATTATTGTCTAAGTTATACCATTATTGTCAGCCATCAATGAACCGTGCCCTTCTCTCATCCTAATTCTGTTGATGGCAAAGAGGTAGCAAAAAGAGAGGTTAAGAGTTGGGAATCTGTAGCCAAATAGCTTGGATGTGAGCCCCAAACTCCAGTGCTTGCCCTTAGGCACATCACATCTTTGTATCTCTGTCTCCTCATAGATAGAATGAAAAATAACAATAGTACCTACTTCACAGGATTGTTGAGGATCCATGAAGTAATTGATGTTAGCTCTGAGAATAGTGCATGACACTTAACACGACTATAAAAATACTTGCCATTATCACTGTGGTCATGTGCCAGACCTGAGTTGCTTCCTTTGCCTTCACTTCAGCCAAAGAAGCCATCTCCCTTCTCAGCTTCCAATGCTGCCCTGAGCCTCGCTTTCTCTTTTTCTCTCCTCCAAAGCCCACTCTTTCCTAGATAGCCAGTCCTCCTCCTATCTTAATTGGCATGAACCGTGGAGGGGGGAAATATTTTACTACCCAAAATAGATTGGCTAGCTCACCCTGGATAAAATGGGCTTTTTGGACCCTGGAGATGTCATATATTAGCAACCAGATACACGAGCCTAAACTCTCAAAGGCCCAGAGCTGCATTTTTCATCTATGGTAGCTGAAAACCCTCTCTTGGAAGGTGGCAGGAGGAAGGACCCAAGTACAAAATCCAAAATGCCCCTTTCACACTACAAAAATGTAACTGACATGAACCACTCCACAAACCAGAGGCAAATGTTTATTGTATTTTCTCAAATCACCTCTTAAAGACCCATGAACTTTATTTTTATTTGACATGAAATCCAGCATCTCTTTCTAGAAGATCCCCCACATACACCCCACTTTCGGATAGTCCACAAACTCCAGGGATTGTACAGTCCAAAAGGGGATTCAATACAACCCCCTGCCCTCCAGCCTGGGAGAAAAATGTGGTCTGTCTGGGTGCCGTCGTTACCCCTTGCCACCACACGGGGTCACTGTTCAGGGCAGTTGCAGCCACGGTGCCCGCGGGTCCTGGTTCCCGCGCCCACAGTCCTGTCCCGGCTCGCCCAGGGAAGTCGAGCCCAGCGCCGAGTGTAGCCGAGGGGGCCCGCTTTTCAGACAGGCTCCTTCAGTTCACGTGCCGCGCCACCTTCCAGAGCGTCAGCCAACCCCGGCTCACGAAATCAGTATCCATCCTATCGTGTACCAAGAATAGAATCGCTTCCCACCTTTACTTTGACAGCTTTACCATTTTGCCGGTATACTTCCCTTCTGAGGGAGACCATCCTCAGCGGCTCCCGGTGGTGTGCCTTTAGAAGGGACATCGCCCTCAGTGGTTCCAGGAGGCCCCTCTCTTGCTACAGTAAAAGGAAAACAACACATTTAAAACCAGGCGGCTCGTGCTTCTGCAAAATAAGTCGGTCTCTCCTCTCCCTAACTTCTCTTGGGCAGGAAGGGAAGGGAGCGAAGGATGGGACCTGCGGTCTGTGCAGCTCAACTTCTGCACCTCCAGGCCCACCCGAGTTTTTCTTCTTCGTTCTTCTTTCCTCTTCCTCTTCCTCTTCCTCTTCCTCTTCCTCTTTCTCCTCCTCCTCCTCCTCCTCCTCCTCCTCCTCCTCCTCCTCCTCTTCTTCTTCTTCTTCTTCTTCTTCTTCTTCTTCTTCTTTGCTGTCATTTCAAGAGATTGCTTGCCCTGTGTCCACTGATCTAACTCCTTGACTTAATTTTACCAAAATGACAAGACAACAAAGAAAATAAGTTTTGTGTTTATTTTTCCTGAAATACATTGACTCTCCTTTTTGGACCGTACAATCCCCGGGCCTTTGTGGGCTGCCAGGGTGGTGCATTACGCCTTTAAAGAAAAATGAGCCATTACTCAAGGACACTCGATCATTTTTTAACTTTTGTTTTCTACTTAATCTGCTTCCCAAAGCATGTAGCAAGCAATTTTTCTCACTACATTTTTTTCAATAACCCTTATGCGTATGAAACTTAGGTAGTTGTTAAAATCTGCAATATATTGTGGCAGATGTTGGAAGCGGGTGCATTTTTCAAGAGTAGGACTAGTAAGTCAGATCTTTGTTTTTTCAGCTACAAGAGGATTTTTTTTTTCCTGTTTTCCCTTCTCCACCTTCTTCTACCACTCTATCTTCCTCCCTCATTTTCTCACTCTTTTACCCTTTTGTTCCTTCAGTTTTTTGCTACCTTGACTGTTGGCCATATCAAGTTGAAATGTTTTAATTGATGTATTTATTGAATGAAATGTAATATTCCATGTTCTTTAAGAAACTCCCTTAGTGGAACTTTTTTCTACATCAAAGACACAAAACTATCAAATTATGAAAATGTAAGAGCTAAAACTATTAAACTCTTAGAAAAAAAACATAGCAGAAATATTTAAAGACATTGAATTTGGCAATGATTTCTTGGATGTGATGCCAAGAGCAGTGGCAATAAAAGAAAAAATAGATAACTTGGATTTCATCAAAATTAAAAACTTCTGGCCAGGCGCAGTAGCTCACACAAGGTGGGAGGATTGCCTGAGCTCAGGAGTTTAAGATCAGTGTGAGCAAGAACAAGTCCCTGTCTCTACTAAAAAATAGAAAAATTAACCATGTATCATGGAGAGCACTTGCAGTCCCAGCTACTTGAGAGGCTGAGGCAGAAGGATCGCTTGAGCCCAGAAGTTTGAGGTTGCAGTGAGCTACAATGATGCCACTGCACTCTACCCAGGGCAGTAGAACAAGATTCTGTCTCAAAAAACAAACAAACAACAACAACAACAACAAAAATCAAACACTTCTGTGCAACAAGGGACACGATCAACAGAAGGAAAAGACAACCCACGGGATGGGAGAAAATATTCGTAAATCATATTCCTGATGAGGGACTAATACATAGAATATATAAATAATTCCCATAACTCAACAATAAAAAATAACCCAATTAAAAATGGGCAAAGGACTTTATTAGACATTTCTCCAAAGAAGGTATACAAATGGCCAATAAGCACCAAAAAATATTTTCAGTATCCTTGATCAATAGGGAAATACAAATCAAAACCATAAGTGAGATGTCACTTTACATCCATTAGGGTGATTACTAGCAAAAAAAAATAGAAAATAACAAGTGTTGGCAAGGATGTGGAGAAATTGGAGCCCTTATACACTGTTGGTGGAAATGTAAAATGGTAGTCACTTTGGAAAACAGTACAGTGGTG
Source organism: Cheirogaleus medius (assembly GCA_008086735.1). NCBI lineage: Eukaryota > Metazoa > Chordata > Mammalia > Primates > Cheirogaleidae > Cheirogaleus > Cheirogaleus medius. The sequence continues at coordinate 21,607,067 of VBSM01003169.1, forward strand.
CCTCAAAAAATCAAACATAGAATTACCATATGATCCAGCAATTCCATTCCTGGGTATATACCCAAAATAATTGAAAGCAGGGACTCAGAGAGCTATTTGTACACCAATGTTCATAGCAGCATTATTCACAAAAGTTAAAAGGTAGAAACAACTCCAGTGTTCATCAGTGAATGAATGGGCAAACAAAGTGTGGTATATAGGTACAATGGAATACTATTCAGCCTTAAAAAGGAAAGAGGTGCCGACGCATGTTATACAATGGATGAACCTTGAAGACATTCTACTAAGTGAAATAAGCCAGACAAAAAGGACAAATATTGCATAATTCCATTTATATGCACATCCTAAAGTAGTTAAATTCATAGAAATAAAAAATAGAATGGTGGTTGCCAGAGGCTGGGGGAAGGGAGAGTGGGGAATTTTTGTTTAATGGATATATAATTTTAGTTTGGGAAGATAAAAAACATTCTGGAGATGAATTGTGGTGATGGTCGCACAACAATGTGAATGTACTTAATGCCACTGAATTGTACACACACAAATAGTTAAACTGGTAAATTTTGTGGTGTGCATATTTTACCACAAGAAAAATAGAAAGAAAAGAAAATGAATTGCCTTTTTTTTTTTGCTACTTTGTACTCTGATTTTTTTTCTTTTTTTTTTATTTCAGGAAATTATGGGGGTACAAACATTTTGGTCACATGTTATGATTTTGCCATATCCCAACCATGATTTGAGACATGCCTTTTCCCCCTTAAAAAACTCACCGCATCCATTAGTTGTGAATTTACCCTCCCCCAACCCCCTACCCCCCCAAAATATTACTACGGTGTGAGCCTTTTGATTTATGCACCCTTAAATTATATTTTTCGTAGGTTAATCATTCTCAGTTAGAGAGAAAAGCCAAAGGAAAATGAAAAAAGAAAAGAAAATTCCTCCACAAAGACTCAGAGAAGTTACAGCGATAAAAAGTCAAAACCAGAATAGACTCAGGTTGAAAAATCCAAGGACCTTAACATTTATGTGACTTGTGCAAGATTACACAGCTTGTTGATGGGAGGGCCAGAACTAAAATTCAGGAGAATGTGTGATATATTGGTGATGATTCACATCTTGGAGTAAGAAATTGGGAAAGGTCTCTTTCGAAAGATTTTTTTGGATCTTGTCTGAAAGTCTATGACAGCCTCACATCTCCCTGTCTCCAGCAAAGGCATTCACTCCAGCAAAGTGCCACAGGGCGGGAAGTCCTGGAAAAATGTGAATGCCACCAAAGCCACTGAAGGCTCCAACTCTGGAGGACCAACCCTGGGGCTGGGGCTCCAGTAGGGAATGTGGGGAATGTGTAAAGGGAGAAGATGGATGGAGTTGGGGCATAAGTCATTGGTTTGTGGGTATCACATTGTCTGTAACAGACTTCAAATTACTTAGAATAGACAATATGGGGTACGTTTGTGTGTGTGTGTCTGTGTATATGTAAGTTTTGATCTTTATTGGGGGGGAGTAGGGCTGGTGAAAATTTCTCTCTCTTCTACCTAGAATACATGCACTAGGAATAGTTAGTTAACATTTGAATGCTTCCAAATAGAAGCCCACCAGCACTTCAGATCAACTCCTGATGGTAAATTAATCATCCTGATGTAGACGGGGTTGGTATTTAATATAGAAATTAATGGTGATCATCATCAACTTTCCTTCTGTATTGGAATATCCCCAGAGGGGCGGAGCAAGATGGCGGACGAGAAACACCGCCAGATAGAGCGTCTCT
>VBSM01003169.1:21608931-21655882 GCA_008086735.1 Cheirogaleus medius
ACAATATTTGTACCCCCATTACAAGATGGAATAAAAAAATTATTAAAAAAAAATGCTGTTATTTTTCCTATCTTTTAAAAATCTTTTTTTGATTCATTTTCAACCTCCACCCTCCCCGATTACTGCCTTATTTCTATGCTCCCCGTTTGCTGCAGAACTCAGTGAAAAAGAAGTCTACTGTGTCTCTGATTTCTCCCCTCCAATTCTCTTAAATCTACTCCTTTCAGGAGCTAGTTCTTTTCCTGCCTCTCCACTGAACTTGCTGTTGTCAAGTTCACCAAAACCTCCAAAGGCAGAGCATTAGCCTTCGTCTCATCCCACTCCTCATCACCATTTGACACAGGTGAGCACAGCATCCTTCCCTCCCCCCCATCCTAGTTCCCCTGCACCTCCTAATATCAGTGTCCTGGAACCTCATTCCACTGTCTTCCCACTCTCATTCCTTTGGTGATTCACTCTGTCCAAGGCTTTAACTATGACCTGTAGTGTGGATGTCTTTCAAATGTGTATATTCAGCCCAGGCCTCTCTCTGGAACCCCAGACTCATTTATTCAACTCCTCCTTGACATCTCCATTTGGATATCTAATAGACACCTCAAATCCAAAACTGAATTCCTAAATCTCCCTTGCAAAACACTGCTTCACTCAGACCTTCCCATCTCAGTGGGTGGCAACTTCATTCTTTGAGTTGCTCAGGCCAAAAACCTTGCAGTCATCCTTGACGCCTCTCTTTCTTAGAAACCCGACATCCGAACTATCAACAAATTTTGTTGGCCCCCCTTGTGAAATATGTCAAAAATCAGACCCCTTCTCCCCACCTCCAGTGCTCCCACCCCAGTTCAAGCCACCACGACCTCTCGCCTGGTTCGTTGCAGTAGCCTGTTGAGCAGTCTCCACTTGCCCCTGCACAGAGTGTTCTCAACACAGCTGCTAGGGTGGTGGTTTCCTAATAAAAGCCAGATCGTGTCTTTTCTCTACTCGAAACCCTACAACACCTCACAGAACCCTTCCCAAGGCCCCTCCCCTTCCCTCTCCCATTGCCACTTCCACCGAAGGGCCTTTCCTCTTTCCGCTCTCTCTACCTAGAGGATGTTCTCCTCTGGGATGTCCACTTAGCAATGGCCACTTCCTCCCGGCCTTTAAGCCTTCCTCACATTTCACTTTTCCCTGAGGATTACCCTGAGCACCCTACTCAATACACGTTTCCTAGCTCCCCTTACCCAGCCCTGCTGCCTCAGCCTTGCAATGCTTCAGAATGTTTTTACAAAGGGCCCTGCATTTGCATTTTCCACTGGGCCCCACAAGTTATGGAGCCAGCCCTGCTTAGAGATCTCTTCTTACCTCAGTTTTCTGATTTGTAAAACAGAGATAATGATACTACGTTCCCCATGGGAGATTTGAGAGGATTAAATAATATATGTAAAGTGCAGAGCACCTAACAAATACTTACGAATTCATCAGCAATAATGTACCCATTGCCTGCTCTGGATCAGGCACCGTTTTAGGCACTGGGAAAGCACCGGTGGAAAGTCAGTGGGAGAGCGACAGTAACAAACGAGACGCTGTGACATGGAATGAACGCTGCGACATGGAATGAACGCTGCATGAAGAACTAAAACGAGGGTGCGATGGAGTAGCTTAATGACCACATCAGCTTGGGTGGTCAGGGGTGGCTCTTCTGTGAAGTAACATGCAAACAGCAGAGGGAAGAACATTCCAGGAACAGGGAACAGCTAGTGAAAATGCTGAAGATGGGGATTCACTTGGGGTGATAGAGACCCAAAACAAAGGCAAGGTGGCTCTAGCAGAGTGAAGCCAGAGAGAAGACCAGAGCTCGGGTAGGACCCAAAGCCACGGCAAGGGGTTGGTGCTCGATTCCAAGCCACTGAGGAGTTTTAAGCTGGGAACACTTGGTCTTACTTAACCCTTTAAAAGACAACTCTGATCGCTGTTTGCAGGATGGATTTTAGGAGGCAAAGTGGGAAAAGGGAGGTCACGTAGGATGCTACTGCAACAATGGAAGCAGATGGTGATGGGGCTTAAACCACGGAGGGCACCGTAGGGATGTAGAGAGGGGGCTACATTCATGATCAGACTCTACCTGTTGAAGGTAGGATCAGTAGCAGTTACTGGTACTGGTGGTGAGGAAAAGAGAAGAAACAAAAACCACTCTTGAGCAATTGGGTAGATAAATGTTCACTGTGACTATGTAAATACCAAATAATTCATCTCAGTCCACTAGGAAATAACATCCTAACCAGAAAGGTGTCCTGGGCATAGTGAGCCCCTAATAAATGTCGCTGGCTTGAATGGCTGAGTGGATGGGGGAGGGAGGATGCTGAAAGGGAAGTGGTTGGGGGTGCTGGAGAGGAACTTTGCCTACTTTACACTTTTGCTTAGAGCAGGACCTGCTGACTGGTCTCCACAAAAAGGAAAAACAATAATCACCAAAAAAGAAAGTTTGCTGCGTGGAAAGATTTAATCTAACAAAGGAAAAGGAAAGGGCCACGAGGGGAGGGATACACGTGTTTGGACACATCCCTTGCTTGGAGAGCTGACTCCTCACAGGGCCGGGATCTGATGAGTGTGCAGGAAACCCGACTGCCCCGTCAGTTCCAAATAATAACCGAGTGCATTTATTTATCCTCTCGAAGCAAGGGGCAGAGGAACCAGAGAGGGTGGCAGGGCCAGGTGAAGGCATGGACATGTGCTCATTGGCTCATTTGGTCCTCTCTGCAGGATGGGAAGCATTGCAGAGAGGCGGCAGCTTGGCCCCATGTACATCCTACCTGGAGACACACACATTTCATTCAGAGCTGACAGTCTCTTGAGCCCTGATATCTGATTCTCACAATAAGAACCCTCCTAAAAAATTCAGTCCCTGAGAAACGGTAATGGACTAAAAGAGTGCCTCTCTATGAAGATTAAAAGTTTAGGGCTGGGTGTGGTGGCTCACACCTCTAACCCCAGCACTTTGGGAGGCCAAGGTGGGAGGATAACTTGAGGCCAGGAGTTCAAGATTACCCTGAGTAACATAGCAAGACCGCCATCTCTACAAAAATAATAATTAAAAAAATTAGCTGGGCATGGTGGTATGCACCTGTAGCCCCAGCTACTTGGGAGACTGAGGCAAGAGGATCGCTTGAGCTCAGGAATTTGAGGTTGCAGTGAGCTATGATTGTGCCATTGCACTCTAGCCAGGGCAACAGAGTGAGACGCTAGCTCCAAAAAAAAAAAAAAAAGCTTAGAATATTTTCTAAGTGTGACGGCAAGGAGCATCCAGTTCAGAGAAGCCTTTTAATGACTGAATTCAATGAACCACAAGGTAATCCACGTGTTAGTGCTGGCACCAGGTAACAGGTGGTCTGCCACAACAGGCTCAGCACATAACTAGAGTAAGATTACCTGGCATCTATTACTAGTTCAACCACATACTAACTTGTTGACCCTGAATAAACCATTCAGTTCCTTTATGCCTCAATCTTTACAGCTGCTAAATCAAGATAAAATACTCCTTGCCCAGACTAATTCACAAGTTGTAATAATATTTAAGTGACATAATATATACAAAAGTATGCTGGAAGCTATTAATATAATGCACAAGGACATATGGCTTATCTACCTCTAGTCCTCAGAGCCCAGCACAATGTCTGACATTCCATAAATGTTTGTTGAGTGAATAAGTGGATAAGTAAAATTCACAGTGTGATAATGACCAAGAAAAAAAATCATCCTATTTGATATGACCTATATCTACACAATCAAAGTAAAGGTGTACATTGAACATAGCTACCTACATAAATCAAGCCAAATTAAATCTTAGATTTTCACTTGAAGACTTTTAAACAAGTGTTATTTCAAAACATCATTAAAAAGAAACTACAGACTACTCTCAGTTTAGCTCGTTAAGTCCTTTAGTCTAAAAAAAAATACAAGATATTCTTACCCAAAGCAGGGAAGAGAGAAAGGTAAAGAAAAAAAAAATGCGATATTGTTCATAAAATCAGTACAAAAAGATATTTAAACAGGAGAAGAAGAATGTGAATTCCTTTTTAACAATTCATGTATTTGGAATATAAATAGCCATTGAATTGTCTCGATAGCACAATAAGATGTAAAGGAGAAAAGAAAAATATTCTGTACACTGGCCAAGATGTTTCAGGTGCCAAGAATCCTGCCCAATGAGTAGACAGAAAGAATGTCTGGCTGAATTTAACACCAAGCTATTTGTATAATAAAGTTGGATTCCTACTCAGGGAGAAATCCACAAGCCAGAGCAGAAAAATCTCTCTCTCCTCCTGGAAGATTATTTTTTAAACTACTTGAAATCATGAAATGAGATTTTGAAAGCTTGTGTTGTTAGTTCTGTTTGCTCCACCTTGGCCAGAATCTAAATTTTATCAAGGGCCACACTAGTAGTGGAGGCATCCATGGAGGCATGTCCAAATAGTTCCCACTGATTTCTCCTCCTGAATGTTTTCAGGGACTGGCTCTTGTTATCTCTTCTATTATAAAATTGTCACTTCCCAAAGCACCACTTTCTTTTGGAAAAAACTCTAGGAGCTGTTGGATCTGTTGAAACTCTGTAAAGCAATTTTTTCAATTTTCTAGCTAGATGTTCAAGAAAGAGCAATACCTTGCTGCTATTCTGAGATCTTTTTCTTCTTCAGTTTAGCAAAAGCTACTGAAAGAACAAAAATAAATGAATTTTAACCAGAAAAATTAACCTCAGATTCCCAATTTCTGGGCTTTTTTTTCCCCTGCAAAGCAAAAGATACAATTGATCCCCACATGGATAGTTAAGCTTATTCTACTTCATAAGAATAAACTCTAACCCTCTTGGCCATCTCACAAGGTCTAAGAAGACCTTGCTCAAGATTCATGGAGGACCAAAGCAAGTCAAGTGGAAGGCTCAGTGAATCCACACTGCCTGGGTCCAAATCCCTGCCCATCACTTACCAGCTTCGTGACCTCAGACAAGTTACTCATCCTCTTTCTGCTTCAGTCTTCTCATCTGCAAAATGGGAATGATAGCAATACTTACGCATTTGGCTTATGGTAAAGATTAAATAAGTTAAATTCAATAATTTAAATTTAAATATTTAACTTTATTAAATCAATAAGAAGATTCAATTAAGATTACTTAAAATATTAAATGAATTAAAAATTAGAAGAGTGCCTGACACATGATGAAAGCCATATGTGAGTTTGCTCTGATGATGATGATGATGATGATGATGATAAAGATGCTGAGTCCCCTTTCTTGAGTCCTATTCAAAGCACACCCGAAATTTTTTATTACTTAAAGTGACCAAGGGCTAAAAATTCAGTAACAAGCATGGCATAGAGAAAGGAACAGTTCGACACTAACAGCCAGAATCCTACAGCCACGGAGGATGCTCCACAGTGCTCCCCAGGAGGCTTCCAACCTTCCCCCCACTTTTTGTTTTCCTTTTCCAATGTGGGAAAAGTCTCTTCAGATTCCAATCAGGAATTACTTTTCCCACCCAAGAGGAAACTATAAGCTCTCACCCTGCCACCATTGAGGACAGGGGAAAGGAGGTGAGTATCGATCCAGGAAGACGCAAGGAGCAAGCACTGAGAGCAAACGGCAGCCCTGGAGAGAGGACAGCCATTCCCAGGTCCCGAGTGACTGTCCACAGCACAGAGGGGATATGGAGACGGGGCAAACTGCAAACTGCCTATGAAATATTACTGATTAAACACCACTCTGAATGAGTGGAGATAGGGATTGCAACAATCTGCAAAAAGGAATATGGACCACAGTAAAGAAAGTGACATTTTGCCCAGTAAGGGACACACAGATCTGCAGAACTGGGACAATCCAGGACAGGGGAAATCCACACCCACTTCAGAGCTACAACTGCCTAAGAGGAGAGCTCTGTGTAGTTGTTGCATTCATTTGCATATTTAACTGCATAGTTATGGTCACGAGTGCCTGAGCACCCACTATGTGGCTCATCATTCTCAGCTCTTTACGTGTCAATTGTGGGGCGATAGGGATTACCTTGAAGAATAACTTGAAGACTCTCTGTTCATAGCAATCAAAAGAGCCTAACAGAAACAAAATTAATTAATACAACTATTCAGACAATTTCTGAACGATGCCATGTGAGTTATAGGTTTTTTTTGTTTATTATTTTTTAAACTAATTGATAAACCCTATGCACAGGTCCAGACTGTGGCCAGGCTAACTTCTACTTCCTGGCAATTTAAAAATAGAATAGTCTACCTGCTAAAGTCTAAGGCAGCATTTCCGTAAGAGAGACTAATTGGACACAAGATCTGGAAGTAGTCAATATGAATCTGTGAAAAAAGAAAGCATCCCTTGGTCTCAAAAGTTAAGGAAATACAGCCTTAAGCAAAGTTAAAGTGTCTGGATTTTATTTTGTCATGTTGTTTTACTGCAGGACTTCTCAGAACCTTTAATGGGCTAACGAGCATGATTAATCCATGAGAAAGGGACATCAGAGACAAGGTTTCCCAAATTGTCTGATGAGAGAATTTTTCCCTAATACTCCTATGACATCTCCCAGAACTAAATAGTGTGCAGTGAAACACTATTTGGGAAGTGCTAGTGGGCGTTCATTTTATTATTTCACCTGGATTCTAGCCCATTCCAAGCACCAGATAGTTTTCTATGTCTGTCAGAAAGAAAAGAATCGGAAAGAAGAGTCCATCGTATTTCCCTGGTGCAATATTCAAGGTAACACAGCTACTGTAACAAACGAACTTCAAAATCTCATTGGCTTCACACAGTAATTATTTCCTCCTCAAGCAGCAGTTGGATGCAAGTAAAATCTCCCAGGAATCTTTGGAAAATACTCCTGCGCCCCACTCTCAGGAGTTTTGGTTTGATTATTCTGGAGTAGGGCCAAGCATCAGGATTTATGTTTAAAGCTCCTGCAGGATTCTAATGCACAGCCAAGGGAGTATAAGGACGTCCTTACCTGCCCATTTAGACCTCTAAGCTAGCTGCTGAGGGGCCTGTCTGTGTTAGAAAAGTTTCCTAGATTACCGCTCAATATAATGTTGTTTCAAAGGTTCAATGAGGGGGTCAGGGGTAAGAGATTCTTAGTAGAGAAAAAAGGATTATTTAACCAAAACTAGCATCTGTACTGCATGAGTCTCCCAGTTAATTCAATGTCACGAGATGTGCTTTGTCTGGTTGATATACACAGACTTTATTCTTCCTGGTGCTGGGTCTGAAACCTTCCCATCACGGTTTCCAGTTGTACTGGCACACCACCTACTATTTATTTATTCATCAAATATTTATTGTTTCTGGCGGTAGAGGGTAGTGGTTGGCAGCACTGGCTCTAGAGCCACACGGTTTGAATACTGGATTCACCTCCTCCTAGCTGTGGGACCTTGGGTAAGTTGCTTAACCTCTCTGCCTCAGTTTCCTCATCTGTAAAATGAGGAGAATAATCCTGTTTCACCAAGTGCTGTGAGAATTAAACAAGTAATTCCACGGAGAGGTCTGGAATAGTGAGTGGCATGTATTAAGTTTTCAAAAAGTGTTGGCTAATATTATTAATTACTTTTATTATCTTCAAGTACAGGTCTCTGCGCTAGGCTTCAGGGGTTACAGGAAAGATGAAGGTTATGCCCCTGTCCTCAAGGAATTCACAGTTGGGCATGGGAGGCAGACAGTGAATTATGATAGATGAGACTGGGCTTTCACGGCATTGTGTGCAAAATTCTGGGAGAGTCTACACGGTCATGTGCAAGGGCAGGGCAGGAGGGCTTCCTTGAACAGGTGGCATTCGGTCCAGGCCTTAAAGGTAAGATTAGACCTAAGATCTCAGTCACTTGCTACCGAGTGATACAGAAGAAAGAGTGAGTCGAAAACACAACAGTTAGCGTCTGCAAGGAGACATTTCTTTGCAGTAGAGTTTGCCACCTGCCCAGGGTAAAGCTACCCCCTCTTCCAAGGCAGGGACCCAGGCTTCTGCAGCATCCCTCTCCACACCTGGGCTTGTGCCCACGTAAGGGCACTCCCACAAGCGCAGCTCAGCAGCGAGCTTGGACCTTTGCGTCTGGACGGAGAGGCCTGCGGTGTTGCACGGTGTGGTTGTGGAAGCGTTGGCAGGTCGGTGCACCAGAGGCGGGGGCACAGCAGAAGGGGGACAGGAACTGTTCCGGGCCTTTCACAGGCACAGAAACTCCAGGCCAGGCCTCCGCCTGAGCCCCTTCAGGATATCCTGTCATTCGGCCAGGATATATATACCATTTAGTGTGGCCAATTTCACCAAGACCCCTGGATTTGACATTTTTTTCCTATCCAGAGGCAGGTTTCACCTTTCTTCTGGTTAAATCCAAGAAAAGGAAAGGATTTAAAAGTAAACACTGAAATGAGAAAGAATTCGCTGGGAGTCGAGTTCATCAAACTAGGTTAAAATACCTAAATCATCCTGACAGCTGCCTGGCCCAGGGAAGGAGCAAATATTCCCTCACCATGCTACAACATTCCAGAATTTTTTTTCTCGGATTGCTTGCACAAAATTTCTGCTCCCCAGCTGAAACCACAGGGCAGGTAAGATGAGATTTTCATATTTTTAATTGGTTAATTTTCACGATGTGATCAAAAGCCTTTTGTTTGCCTGTATTGTCATGGGTAAAAAGTGCTCTCTGGACTTCATAAAATAAATAGAAAACTTGTGGAGATTCTAACGGTGAGGAAGCATCTTTCAGAAGGGGTGCTGGCCCCGTTGTTTCTATTCCTGTGCTAAAACACCAGTTGAGATCTCTCATTTTAGTGCTGACATTCCTTTTTCCATTACAAATTTTGGTATCCTAATTTTTGTTTGTTTTAATGGTCTCATTATTGTGACTATCTACCATCCCATTTTTCTGACTGGAGAAAACAATTATGGTTGTGGAAAGATGGGTGTAGGGAATTCCAGGGTGGATGATATATCACTAAAAAATACAAGTATCGGAAATATTTACAAAAATCCATCCCTTCTGCCTTCCACAGAGCTGTGGTGAAAGTGCCGAGGGCAGTCTTATCAGTAGCCTTCGTGAAGTACGTCAGCACCTTGAACTCTCAAGCAAAGACACACAAGTTAGACCATCACAGAGTGAGGCCGACTATCAGTGAGCCCTAATCTGGGGTGATTTATCTAAAATGTATTTCACATATATGATTTGTGATCTATTGAGAATAAGTCTTAAACATGATTCTGCACCTGGGCCAGGCAGGTTTTTATCAACACCAGTTTGACTCCAGTTGGCTGTACTCTGATAATGCTTTCACGAAAACACGGGGAGATGGCCTTGCGGTTAAATGTTCCAGCTCTGAAGTTAGGTAGGGGTGAATTCGAAATGTGGCTTTCATTTGTCTGTTTAACACATATTTCTGAGGATCGGTCATGGTGCTCCACAGCTTACTAGCTGTTGGACTCTGAGCAAGTTATTTAATCTCTCTCTAAGCTTCGGTTTCTCCCACAAATGGTAGTAATTATCATCACCATCATCACCACCACCATCATCATCATCATCACCGAGTGCTTACATTAGTGCAGAAATCAGGTCTTGACTGATGCTCAAAGTTGAACTTACTTTTCAGAGGAGATAAATTTGTAAATACTGTAAAAGAGGTAGAATGAGTCTTTCCATTTGAAAAGGGCAATTTGAAGGTCAAAAGATTTCTTAAGAAGAGAGTTTTCAATCTGGCCCAGTAAGAAAGAAAAGACAAAGTGATGTAACCCCACACACTTATCCAAATGGGAAACTCTAATGTAAAGAAAAGCCTGCTTTAAGAAAACGTAGACGTGACATGCCAATTAAAGGAGGTTAATTCAAACTGTTTCTAAGTGCAGGTTTTGTGATTAGACCACAAAGAACATTCCAGTGCTATTTTGGTTCAGAATGATCACCAAATGAAAGCTACCAGTAAAAACAGAGATTTCATTTTTCTATTTGCCACTCAGGTGCATAGAAGATAAAGGGCTAATTAAGGAATAACAAGACCAGTAACTTACAGGGTGACCCTGGGCAAGTCACTGCAACATCCCTCACCTCCGTTTTCTTCTCGCTAAAATGAGGAAGGTGATACCTGTCCTAGTTATCTTTAGAGTGGTGAAGATCAAATAAGATAATGCTTCTTGAAGTGTGCATAACCACAAATCGTTCTGTAAATGTAAAGTTTCTTCCTACGCACACTTCACATATTTCAGTAAAGTTAGAAGAAGCGATGACATTTCCACACACCTAACCTAGCACTGGGCCCATAGGACGAGCTGGGGATCACACAGAAGTGGGAGACATGATCTTCCCCATCAAGAGGTTTCTAAATGGACAGCAAAGACCAACAAAATGTGCTCCACTCAGTCAGCCACAGAAGTTGAGAAAAAGGCAAGAGATGAGTGTGGTTCTGTGGAACAGGTGGACTTAAGCAGGGCCCTGAAGGATGTGGTTTGGCTAGCCCAGGGTAAGGGAGAGAATGTGCCAGTCAGGAGAGGCAACAGGCAAAGCAGAGTGGGAGATGAATAAGAGTTACAGGAACTAGCATTTACCACCTATGACATTGTGCCAGGTAATTTGCACCTGTTATGTCATTTAAAGGTCTCAATAACCTTGAGAGTAGTTATTAATATCTTCCCTTTACAGGGTTAGAAATTCACCCAAGATTGTACACTTAGCAAGATAGAGAGCTTGACTTCACACTTAGGTCTTTTGACCCCCAAGTTCAGTCTCTCTTCATTATACAGGGTTGCTTCTTCTTGCGTTTGATGGGGAGCTTAAGGACACTTGAGAAAAGGTCAGTCTCCCAGATGGATCTCCTAAAGACAGGGCCAAATTTGGTCTGAATCATTTATTTTAGCAGTTAATTCTCTGCTACCTTATGTTGCTAAATAACTGTTTTTCATGTGTCTCTCTAATTTCCCCAATTTATTCATTAATCAACAACTATTCACTGAGCACTACTATGTGTCAGACACTATTCTAGGGGCTCAGGGTACAGCATGGACAAAACAGAAAAAGATCACTGCTCTCCTGGAGCCTACTTTCCAGCTGGATTGTAATCTAAAGATTGCAAAAATCTTTGGTACAGGAACTGCATCCTCACAGCATTTAACATCATGCTGGCCCCAGAGCAGATACTTCTGTGGAATCAATGATGGAAGAATATCCTTGAGACCTATTGATCTATGACCAATTGACCTTGAATAACCTGCTTTATCAATTTTCCATTTGAAAGTGTATTCTGCAAGATACTTCAGATTTCCCATTTGGATATATATGTGCAATAACATTAGCTTACCTTGCTGGACTCCAGACTCCAGATCAGAGATAACAAACATATAGTACAAACAAAGCCCCTTCCCCAACCCACAGCCATGCAGACATTGCTTGCTGATTGATCCCATCACTCTGTGCAGATAAGGCTGAAAGCAGCAAATCAGTCATGACCAATCAACCTCATTGCCATCCCAGACATTCCACTGAATTGAAGCCCATGGATAAGCTTGGCCAAGCTAGATATTTTGCAAGGCTCTGATAATGGGAATTGACGTTTTCTGGGTTTTTTACATTTGCACAGGCAAAAAGATGCGATAAGAAGTCTCTTCTAACAATTAGGACCGAGTGCCGATCCTGCTCGCTCAACTTTGAAGTCAAGTGCCCAGACGGTTACACCAAGATTACCAATGGCTCTGTAGGGGTTCGAGATTGCAGGTATTTCTCATTATGAGAAAATAAGTGTGCTCCAATCTTGAAACTCAAGGAATTGTGAATCCAAACTGAAACTCCCTGTCTCAAAAACTGCAAAGCATTTCCATGGCTTTTCTCTTGCTCTAAGACAATAATGAGCCCAAACTTAAGTAACTCACAATTTTTGAACTTGAGTCTAAAATCATATATTATTATCAATTCACATTTTAATACAAAATTGACTACATTGCATTGCACATAAACATTCTCCCTTTATCTTGCCCATCTTTACTTTGAAAATCTGGGTTTTGTTTCATTTGGAAAATGTTGTAGTCTTGAACATGTTAAGGTTCAGGTCTGGTAGTCATCTCACTAACTAGCTGTCGATGCTGATAGTAATTAGAACCCAAAGAAGGAGGACAAATGAATTACAGCATGATTGCATTTTATGTAACCTTGTATTCTTAAAGACTTCTTAGGATTCAAAACTCTTGTAATTCAAGACTAATCCTGGCAAAGGATGACAAAGAGTTCTGCTCACCAACTAATAGAAGCAGCCATGAAGTTCAACTGCAAATGCAATTTTGTATTTACTCAATCTACTAATTTAGAAATTAGACAGTATTCAATGAATTTGTTTTTAATTCAGGGCTGAAGGATTAGTATTATTTTTTATTTTGAAATGAAATGAAACCTTAACACGGTTATATCACAATATTTTAAATTCACATTTGCTTAATATGACCACGCTATAAATAATATATATTTATAATATTCTATTATAAAACCCAAATCATCATTTTTAGTAAAAGTTTTCCAGCATTAACTGGCCTAAAATTAGTAAACATATGCAGCAGTTAACAATGACCAAAGTAGGCGCACATTTGCAACCTATTTCAATTTATATAAGAATAATATCATAAAGATTTAGGGTTAAAAGTTAAAATTATATGGCTACTTCACTGGTAATTTTTTTGTACTGGCTACTTTTTTGTTCAAGGCCAAGATAGGCACTTGGTTATATCCCTTCCACCCCCAACACACACACACACACACACACACAGAGGATAGAATTTTTGCATTCATGCTCTAGTTTAGAATTGAAGACTTTGATCTGTCATTCATCTCTGCTAGAACAAACTCAGATTGGTTCTTTGGTTATGTTTTATGTTTTGGGGTTTTTTTTAAATCACTTTATTGAGGTATTATGACATGCAAAAATCTGTATATATTTAACATATACAACTTGATGAGTTTGGAAATAAGTATATACCCATGAAACCATCATCACAATCCATTATCCATTATCTCTAAAAGTTTCCTCCTTCCCTCTTTTTTGTGTGTGATAAGAACACTACGCTGGGCAGAGTGGCTCATGCCTATACTCCCAACACTTTGAGAAGCCGAGGCAAAAGGACTGCTTGAGGCCAGGAGTTCAAGGCCAGCCTGGGCAACACAGCAAGACCCTGTCTCTAAAAATAATAATAATAATTAAAAATTATCCGGGTATGGTGATGTGTACCTGTAGTCCCAGCTACTCAGGAGACTGAGATAGGAGAATCATTTGAGCACAGGAGTTCAAGGCTTCAGTGAGCTATGATTGATTGTGCCACTGCACTCCAGTCTGAATAATAGAGCAAGACCCTGTTTCTAAAAAAAAAGGTTGGTTGTTTTTTTTTAAAGAAACAACACTTAACATAAGATCCAGCCTCTTAGCAAATTTTTAAGCATATGTTACATTATTGTTTACCCTTGACCAATACTTTCTCATTTCCCATCCTTCCAATCCTTGGCTACCACCATTCCACTCTCTGCTGCTATGAGTGTGAGTATTTAGATTCCTTACATAAGTGGGATCATATAGTGTTTGTCCTTCTGTGTCTAGCTTATTTCTCTTAGCACAACATCCTCCAGGTTCATTCATGTTGTCACAAAGTGCAAGATTTCCTTCTTTGCAAAGGCAATGAAAAATATTTCATTGTGTGTACATACTACATTTTCTTTAGCCATTTATCCATTGGTGGATGTTTAGATTGCTTCCATGTCTTGGCTATTATGAACAATGTTGCAATGAACATAGGAGTGCAGATATCTCTTTGAAATTCTGATTTCAATTTTTTGGGATATATATCCAAAAGTAGGATTGATGGATCATATGGTACTTTTAATTTTTTGAAGAATCTCCATACTGTTTTCCATAGTGGCTACACCAATTTACATTCCTATCAATGGTGCACAAGGATTTCCTTTTCTCTACATCCTCAACAGTGGTCCTTTGTTTGTTTGTTTTTTTATGATAGTCATCCTAATAAGTATGAGGTGATATATCATTGTGGTTTTGATTTGCCTTCCCCTGATGATTATTGATGTTGAGCATATTTTTTACACTTGTTGGCCACTTGTGTGTCTTTACAAAATTAGTTCCTGAGGGCATGTTTGGTTCTGCCCTTGGGTTCTCCCTCTGCCCACCTTTGTGAAGGGACAGATGTCAATGCCAGTATTCTCGAAGTTTCAGAAAAATAAAAACCTCAGTTCTATTCCCACCTTGACTGTCCATAAAGCATGTGGCTCTGCTGTTAATCAGCTACGTACATTTCAGGGACTGGTTTGGGAGGACAACCTTGAACTCACCATCACACTATTCTTAATAACAGCCCATTTGAAAAAAACAATATTCATGAAGGATCGTCTCTAGATGCACTAAAGTCTAATCCTGGAATAAGCCATGGCCACAGTGATCCTTATACATAGACAATGGCATTTAGCCTCCATAGAATTGCTATTCCAGAACTGTACCTCAACCAGTACTAGAAACTGTTATAAGGAAGTCATCATTATATCTCCTAGTAGGATATTGTGGTGAATATTGCTTGCTACATTACACTACCTCTGCCATAGAAATTTCTACATCTACAGTATCTGCAGTAAATATGCTAATCCTGAGTAATAGATTTGTTTTAAATCCACAGATCTTGTATACCATGTAACTCGTGGTCTTTCTCTTCTTGCATTGACTGCTAGGACACTCCCTGACAAGTTTGAGGCCCACCTCTAGCATGACCCTAGGGCCTAATATCATTTATTTCATCTGCTAACTTCACTTCTAATATCACTTTAGATATTTACCCCCTATTTTCATTGTTTCCTGATATTTTTCATCCATTTCTTATAATTAAACATAATTCATAATTAAGTTGTATTCCTCCTAGAAAGGCAAATGTGTGCAATTCATATTTTTTAATGACATGAAGACCTAAATAAAAATCTAGGACAATCCTACCACTTAGAGTTAACTGCATTGTTCTTGTCATGTGTTAATGTCCTCTCTTTACCTTCCAAGGTACACCTTTGAGGTCAGGACATACTCTCTGTCTCTCTCCGGATGCCGCCATATTTGTAGGAAGGAATATCTCCAGCCTCAGTGTTGCCCAGGCCACTGGGGGCCAGACTGCATGGGTAAGTGGTACAACACTTAGACTTTGAGACTTCTTCTCAGTGTCCCATTTCACAGAAAACAGAGATGAAGGAAGCCCTACAAAAGGAAAATATAAGCATCCTTTTCTAGAAATTTTTGTTCCAGTCTATATGTAAAAAATCTTTCTTGCTCTGTCAGCTTTTATGAAGAAATATGCTTTACTGCAGTTAGAGATCTCTCTTTAAGAGAATTCCTTTATAAGTCAGAAAAAGAGACAACTGAAAAAATATCCATTTTTATTTTTTTAAAAAAAGGCAAGTGGTCAAAGAGAGGAAGTAAAAAGCTGGGCTATTATAACCCCGGATACAATATTTTTAAGAAGAAATTTTATTACAATATCTTGAAGACTGTAATTATTGTTTGACAACCAAAATAATTATTAAAAATTCTAAAATTTTAAATCTTAGAATGGAATATCACAATCTATAATAGTGGACTTAAGACACATCAATATAAAGAAACTGTAAAGTTATATGCAAATACATATAAGCATAAAAATTAATTCTGACCGGGGTTTCCTGTAAGAAAAATTGCTAGCAAGGTCTGAATCAATGGTATCATTAGACTTCTGTGATCAAGCATAGCATTTGATACCTGAAATTGAACTTTTATCCTGATTATAGATGTTAACACTCAAATAGTGACTACCATATGCAAATTATGTAAAATCTCTCTCTTTCTTTTTTTTTTTTTTTTGTAGTCGAAAACCAGGCATTTTAATTCATGAATTTACCATTTGTTCCCCATCTTCTAAAATGAAATGAAAATATCTCCTTAGGATCCACATAAAGAGAGGGATTAGTTCTCTTTTGCTTTGTTTTTATTCTTATTAAAGTAATATAAGCAAATTTTGCACAGCTTGTAAAGTTTAGAAAAGAAAAGAAAGAAAAAGTATCAACTTATATTATGTCACACATAGAAAATCTTAAATATTTTGGCATATTTCAATCTTGGTGTTTTTTTCCATATAGCTTCTAAATAGTTGAGCCCATATTGTATGTATAATGTCTCCTGTTTGTTTAATGATTAAATGAATAACAGCTTCCATTTATTCAACATTGCTGACATTAGGTACCTGAGAGGTACTCAGCTTATATTATCTGATGCACTTCTGACTTAGACATTTTTATCCCCATTTTGCCTGTGAAAAATCAGAATTTAAAAATTAAATGCCATTGCCATTTTCCTTTGGATTGGTAAATGATAAAGCAAGTTCAAGTTCAAGGCTGCCTGACACCAAAGCCTGCTTTCTTTCTACTCTGTCCAACTGCCTGGAGCAAACCTTATCCAAAAGGAGAGGCTCAAGATGTGTTTCTAATGTCTCTTTTGGTTGGTAGGTCCTTTCAGCCTTCCCAGCAAATGCCTGGATTACACTCTTTGTCCTGGAAAGATCAAGGTTTGGGGTTTAAGATATCCTGGCCCTTGTCTCTGTTAACTGCTCTATGTTCAGTTTTATCCCAGCATGTTGGTACAGCATTTTTCTAGGAGTTAAGTAAATCTAAATAAAATACCCAGATGCAGGTCTTTTAAAGTGATTAACCCAGATTTACAGATTTCAAGGAATTGTTTTAGGGCCAAATATGGTCATAATTACGTCCAGTTCTTATAGACATTCTGATACAATAGAAAGAACTTTTAGATTTGCTTTCCTCTTCCTAATTCATGAAAACTAATCTGATGCTAAGTTATGAATCAGACACACTGTAAGCAAGAATAAGCTTTGTCCAAGATGCAGTACGAAAGTCAGCATGTCCAATACAGTGAGTAATGGACCACAGTCAGGAGGGCAAAAGAACACAGGATCTGCGACCAGAAGTTTTAGGTGTGAACTTAGTCCCCTCACTTACTGGTTTGTGCAAATGACTTCCTGCCTACTGCTTAGACTGCTCCTCTGTCAAACAGGGGTAAAAAAACCTTCTTTATAAAACTGCAGTAGAGGTTTTAAAACGTCAATCTAGATGACAGGACTTGGCAAAGTGTATGACACAAAGAGGGCACTTTATAAACGTTTAATGAATAAATGAGTGAGTGGATCACAGTCAAACTAGACCTCTGATAATGAAAGGCAAATAAATTGACACTTTCTCTGAGCCCTTTTTAACAGTGGGTAACTCTTAAAAGGTGAGCAGGCAAAGGGGGTCCAAAATCCTTAACGGGTTTCATGCCATCGCACCGTGCTATGTGCACACAAAGTGGCAAGGTTCAAATCTGCGATCAAGAGTCAGAAAGAATTCTTTGACGGCTCAGGCATTTTTTTCAAAGAGGTCTCAAAGCCAGCGAAGCAAAACATATAAAAATGGAGACCTGGATATTATTTCTGCTGTCCTTTCACTGGGGCAAAAGGGCGCGTCCCTTTATCCTCATCTTCCAAACCTACTAAATGTCTTAAAAGGCTTCCTTCCTTTGGCTCAGGAAAAAAGATAAATACTCCACTTAGCTGTGTGTTTCGCCTCTCACATTTTGTGGTGATGACAAGCAAGACCTTGACAACCACGTTACATTTCCGCAAGGATAAGGCCATTGCAGAGCTGCTGACATGTGTCCATCCTTCTTTTGGAGGAAACACATTCCCAAGCTCCAGAATGGCCTTGTTTCCAAAGCAAATGGAACATCCACTTCCTTTGTAATGCATTGAAAAATACATTCACACCCAATACCTCTGGATTATGTTGAAAATTATTTTAATAGCATCTTACTCAAATTAGGAAATAACTCTATGATCAATACTGAAAACTTGGAAAATGCAGAAAAGCACAATGGGAAAAAAAATCATCTTCTAAAATTAAGAGTAAGACATGAGTTCCCACTTGGGGAGAAAAAAAATATCATCCTGACATAAGTAAGGTGTCTCTACCCAAATTTAACCTACTTCTCCCTAATTAAAATTTGAACTGCTTTATCAAATGTGCATATGGAGGTCTTTTCTCATTAGCACAAAAACATATTTTTAACTTTGAAACTTAATCACATTTGAACAGCCAGTATTCTATTTGAGATGAAATAGATTTTTTTATTTGAACATCCCTGTTCTTTTTACTCTTCTATGAACATTCATGGATTTGTGCAACAACTCAAAGTAATGGAAAACAAATGTGTGCAAAGGGGTTACACCTAAACTCAATGTGGCCAAAACAATCTGGTTATTTCAAAGAGAAATGCTCTTGATTTTTTTTTTTAGGTCAATGTCATCAAATTATCCACTTTTTTTTTTTTTTTGTATCATGTTATTTGCATTTCCAGACCCCTTTTCCTTTCTCACTGCATGTTTCTTGCCATTCACTGCCCAGGTTGCAAATATTGGACTATATGCATTTGAAACCATTCTTTTAGGCGTGTTGCTTTGAGTGAAAAATGATGCTGAATTCACATTAAGAACATATTTCACTTCAGTTTCCCAGGCAGACAATTCCAATGAGGGCTATAAATGGAATACAGGACATATTTTCTGCCTAGTACTGTGCACCAAGTTCTTAAACAAAGGGGATGACGTGGAATAGACCTCTAGAGTTTCTTTGCAGATAGAGTTCAGGGAAGTCCTTGGCCTCTTGCTGGACAGGAAGTTTATTATCTTCCTTTAAAGAAACAAATCAGCTGGTGATTTGCTGACAGCTCATAATGGTTAAACCTCCTGCGTGAGGAAAGTCAGGACACAAGAGACCACCAGAGTAGTAGTGACCCAAGGGAAATGTGATAATGACCTAAAATAGTCTTATCAGCTGCTTGAGCCTCATGATGCATCAGAAATGTGCCCTTGTAGCAAATTCTATATTTCTTTCAAGCATTGTTGCTGAGAATGTCAATTTTATCATCTTTTTCCTTAATGGGAAATGATTTGAGAAGCAGGAAAGAAATTTATACTTTTGCTTTCAAAATTTGACTTAAAACCAAACAAGTAGTTTTCATTAATTGTTAAAAGTTTATTTAGGCCATAAAATGAGGACTCCCCACACCCCCAAACTCCTGCTACCCTTTTTCCGAAGTTCCCTCCAGGGTTGGCCAACTCATAAAAATCAAGCATTCATTGAGTGCCTACTATATGCTGCCTATAATCACATACATGATAGGTGCTGCTCCTGATCGCATATATGACAGGTCTCTACCCACAAGGTGCTCACACACTCCTGAGGGAGGTGGACACAAAAGCAGGAGAGGAATAACAATTATACCTGTGAGCCCAGGTAAGGATACTGGGGCTTTGAAGAGTTTGCAGCTTGCCCAGAGAGAACCAGCTAGTAAGTGCAGAGCCAGACTGGGAAACAAGGGCTATTCCACTGCAAAGCCCTGGCTCTAACTCATTACTCTCTCCTGCTTCCCCAAATATCTGGTCTCTCTATTTCATTTTGTATAGTTACTATTGCCTGTCTTTAAGTTCACTAATCTTTTCTATACATCATAATAAAATTCTTTACAATCAGTGATAAAGAGAAAATCTTAGGAGCAGCCAAAAGGAAAAGACACTATGTTAAGAGGAACAAAGATAACAATGATGACAGATCTCTTGTTAGAAACAACTTAAAGTTAAAAGACAATGAAACGACATCTTTCTCAGTGTTTAAACTGATGAAGCTCTCTCCCTCCTCTTCCTCCTCACCTCCTGCTGCTCTTTAAACAAAGACCAAAATCTTTAACAAGGCCCTTCTTTAATGATGTGGCTGTTGTCATCTGTTGGGACCAGATGTAAACCAACTGGGCCATTCAGCATTAGGTTGCTTTGTGTAAATATTGGTATCATCCAGTAGGTAGAGTGATGAGAGCTCTAGGTCTCTTCCCATAATAACCCTCATCCCAGTTTGTAAACCAGTATTACCTGGTTGGTTGTCTATTGAATCCATGACTCTCCCCTCGCTAGACTGGTAGAACCATGGAAGTAGGAACTGGGTCTATGTGTTCACCCATATACACCCAGGACCTTACATGGTGTCTGGTCCAAACAGGTGCCAAATAAGTTATTTTCTGAGTGTCATTAACTGTTATAGCACCAATCTGAAACAATAAAAACCAGGGAAGAAGAAGATCTGCTCTAAATAATAGCAACTACCATTTATTGAGCACCTAATATTTCCAGTCCCTACAAAAACCTGCCTAGAAGACAGCACTGTCCCAGCATACACTTGAACTGAATCTCGGAGCCAGGCATAAACTTTCCCAAAGGAAAAGTAAAGGGCTGAGCTGAGATTCAAACTCAGGACATTCTGATTGCCTGTCCCGACTCTTCCCCTGACACCATAAGCATCTCACATAACCATGGGCCAAGTTGGTGAGAGCAGCCCTAATCAACATCTTGTTTTTCAAAGTGACTTATAAATATTAGCTATGCATCAGCATGTTTTCTCCCTCCCTCGCCTCTCAAACACGTCTGTTGTCTGTGCTGTGGTCCTGGGCTATAGAGATGCCTGATGAGGTTGGGTTGCAGTGAATGGTATCAGGGACTTGGGAGCCCCTGCCTGGGTTAGAAGCCTGGCTCTGCCACTGCTGTGGAAAGAAAGAGACCACAGACTCAAAGTAGGCAATTTAGACCATGTAGTTTGCTAATATTCAGTATGCAAGGAAAAAATGGAAGGAGCCAGAGAGAAAACCGTCTACGGGTGAACAACATGACTCTCTCATCTCTATAGCACCTGCAAGTTACAGATGTTCTTCTAAAGAGCTACCCTAGTAGCTCAAGTGAGCCGCCAGGGTCTCTTTCAGAGATCTACCTCTCTCTGTGTTTACTCTTTTTCCAACAGCTGTTGTGATGGTCTGAATGTTTGTGTCCTCCCAAAATTCATATGTTGAAACCTTGTCCCCAATGTGATGATATTAGGAGGCAGAGCCATTGAGGGGTAATTAGGTCATGAGAGCAGAGCCCTTATGAATGGATTAGTTCCCTTATCAAAGAGGCCCCAGAGAGCTACCTCTCCCCTTCCACCACGTTTGTTCCTTTGTGCCTGTTTCCTCATCTAGAAAGTGGGGCTAAAAATAGAACTTAAATTCAGAGGATTGCGATGAGTAGCAAATACATGCCTCCTTTAGCAATTTGGTGGAAGGCACTTGCTTTGGAATAACATTTGCCCCTGCTGCCTTTACCTGGACACATTTCATGGTCACAGCATGATTTCTGCTTGGTGCTTGCAGATTGCTTATTTCAACAGTCAGATTTCACCCAGTTCGCATTAAACCTATGTCAACTCAGCCCTCAAAGTGTAGAACAACCGCAAGTATAAAAATAAACAGATATTTTTTCATCCTCATCACAGTAGTACCTTAGACTTCTGTCATTTACCATTATTTTAAATTCTCTGTTTGATTTTGAGCATTGCAACATCTGGCTTTTTAGCTAAACGTCCCTCTGCCCCAACATGAAATATAATGCTTGGCACATAGTAGGTATTCTCTGAATGTTTAGTGGATGACTGTGAAATCCTCTAATAAATGTCTATAAAAGCTCCAATTTGGGTCTAGCACAGCCCAGAAATGCAAAATCCATGCTTGTTTGGAATCAGCTTCCAAGTGAAATCTAGATTCCCTTTCTTACCTTGCCAAACAATTAATTGGCCCCAACTACCCTATTATACCTCATCACCCACCCCCCACTCTCACACCCCAGCTCCCAAGCCCCACCCCCCCAAACTCTATCATTCCCAGAACAGGCCAGGCCCTTTTACAACTCTTAGGCTTGTACCTGCTATTCCCTCTTCCTGAAAAGCCCTTCCCTTTTAAGCATGGCCAACTCCTACTCTGCCTTCAAAACCCCAGCTTAGATGATTCCTCCTCTAATATCTCTCAGATTCCCTAAGGCAGCAGCAGTAGCTCCCTTCTCCAAGCTCCCTCAAAATGCTGTCTGGCACACTGATTAAGAGGCATGGCTTTAGAGTCATGCCAAGAATTGAGCTAAATTCCTAGCTTTGCAACTTAGAAACTGTGAGACCTTGAGTGAGTTATGTGACTTCTCTAAACTTCATCTGCTAATGAGCACCAACAGCAACTACCACAGAGGAATGGGAATGATTCGATTAGATCACTGTAAAGTGTATAGGCAAATGCTCAAGAAATGGTAAACAGTGTGATGCCTTCTATTACAGCATGAGGCCACACTGAGATTCCCCTGTTTACATGTCTCCCTCCCTATAAAACCCTAAATGACACCAATGGGCTGTGCAATTATTTCTTACCCATGGCAACTAGCACACTAGCTCATAGTGGGTGTTTAAATGCATCCTTGCAGAATGCTTGTGTGCAGTCATGAGTGAATGAATCTGGGCTGTTTGATTCTCTAGAGTGCCCAGGAGGAGCAGGGTCCCCCTGCAATGGCAGAGGCAGTTGTGCTGAAGGCATGGAAGGAAACGGAACCTGCTCCTGCCAAGTAAGTTCAGACATGTGTTCTCTCTGCCCCAATTCTGCTCCTCTTCTTCTTACCTGTTGATCCTCCTTAAATACACACTCACTAGGAGGACTCTCTAAGAGATAGAGGTGTTAATAAAAAAATTATGCAGGCCAGGTGCAGTGGCTCACACTTGTAATCCCAGCACTTTGGGAGGCCAAGGCAGGAGGATCTCTTGATCCTAGGAGTTTGAGACCAGCCTAGACAACATAATGAGACCTCATCTCTACAGAAAATTTAAAAATTAGCTAAGCATGGTAGCCTGTGCCTGTAGTCCCAGCTACTTGGGAGGCTGAGGCAGGAGGATCACTTGAGCCCAGGAGTTGGAGGCTGCAGTGAGCTATGATTATGTCACTGCACTCCAGCCTGGATGACAGAGAGAGACCCTGTCTCTAAAAATAAAAATAATAAAAATAATTTTTAAGTATGCAATTTGCAACAAAATGATCTCTCAGAGTCTAGGGACCTTTAGGAGAGTCAATTAACTGCTCAGCCTTAAGCATATCCACCTGCAAAATGGGTTTGAAACAGTGTCTATGTAATAACATTTGTTGAAAAAGTAAAATGAGACCATGTATGTGAAAATCCTTTGTGAAACTATACAGAGCTATAGAAATTGTTGTCGTTGTTGCTATTAATAATCACCACTGTTAGCAGACTACCCTTTGGTGCTATCCTTAGCATCCTTTGTGAACCACCGGGTCTGCCAATTGAAGATTTTCTTTGTTATCCCATGAAAGTGACTTTTTGCAAGTTTCAAGCCTTAGGAGAATTAAATAAAAGAAATCCTTCTGTAAGGGATTGGGCTCAACTGTCTTCAGAAATGCAAAACTGAAAGTTTTCCTTTCACCCCTGGGTGACAAAGCAGCTTTCTTCTACAGAGCATCAGACTCTTAGTAAAAAAAAAAAAAAGGAATAATTTTGTGTGCATTGTAACACACAAAAAAAGCAAAGAATAAAGGAAAAACAGAAAGAAGGAGCTTTAGGAAAGGCACACAGGGAAAATGTATTTCAGAAACAAATACTGACCACACCATCAGTTGGAAATCCAAGTGCTTCCTGGTTATCGTGGGTCACCTTGAGTCTAATGTCTTGCAGGAAGGGTAACGTGGGTCACCTTGGGTCTAATGTCTTGCAGGAAGGGTAACGTGGGTCACTTTGGGTCTAATGTCTTGCAGGAAGGGTTTGGTGGAACAGCCTGTGAAACCTGTGCTGATGATAACTTATTCGGATCCAGCTGTTCGGCAGGTATGTCTGATTTTTGTGTAATCAGAGCATTTGTAAAGGTTGAAAGTCCCCAGAGAGATTATTGCTTGAGGGGAAAACACCAAATGGTTCTATATAACTGCGTCTACACAGCAAAAACAAAAAGTTGACAACAAATCTGATGAAATGCCATCATTGAAAAGGGAGACAGTGTTCCCTGTGGTTCTCAGCACTTGCCCTCAGCTGCTCAGCAGTGATGCTTTCTGGCATCCTTACAATTCCCTCTCTCCGGACTCCAGGATCCAACAGGTGCCTATTCCTTGCCCACCCAGCTTTTCTCTGGGGTCTTCCTGGATCCTGGTCTCAGCATAGAGCCTAATTCTACCATAGGTCCCACCTAATTCTAATTTCTCCCTTCCTTTTGGGAAAGGAAATAATTGTGTGAGATGGTGAGAGATTGGTCTGAGATTGGTGGTCTGAATTGAACAAACAAACCTGAGATTGGCTGTCCACTCTCTTATTTTTGGTTGCCCCCAGAAGCTGACCCTGAGACAGGCATTTGAGTTCAGTGGTTTATTTGGATGGTGATCCCGGGAAACACTAGGGTGTGGGAAGTGGCAAGGAGGAAACAAAGGGTGTGTTATCCGGCCAGGTACCACTGCAGACACCCTGGGGAGCCTTGGGAGTTGGTGTAGAACACACGTCTCAGAGTCATCTCACCCCAGGGGACAGGCAGCCACATGTGGTGCAGAATAATGGCTCCCCAAAGATGTCCACATCCAAATCCCTGCGACCTGGGAGTATGTTACCTTACATGACCAAGGGGAATTAAGGTAGGAGATAGAATTAAGGATGCTAATTAGCTGACCTTAAAATAAGAGATTATCCTGGAATATCTGGGTGGACCCAGTGGAATCACAGGGTCCTTAAATGTGGAGGAGGTAAGTAGAGACGGAGTGATGACATGTGGGAAAAGACTCCACCAGCCCTCGCTGGTTTTGAAGAAGGAAGGGGCCATGAACCAAGGCATGTGGGCATCCCCTAGAGGCTGGAAAAGGCAAGGACACAGATTCTTCTGCAGAACCTCCAAGAAGGAACCCAACCCTGCCAACACCTTGATTTTAGCACAGTGATTTTGGATTTCTAACTTCTGGAAATATAAGACAGTAAATTTGCGCTGTTTTATGACACTAAGTTTGTGGCCGTGTGTTCCAGCAGTGATAGGAAACGAATACATGAAGTCCTGGGGGGACAGTTGTTCTTTCCCTGGCACTTCCAGTGCCCAGTGAGCGCCTGAGAAGAGCAGGCTCCTAAGGCTCACACCAAACCCTCTGGCAAAGAGCTGTGGATGTGGGGATTCAGCTGGAGTGTTTGCAATCCTCAAGGCCTAAACAAAGTGGTTGTGATGGGGACCATGTTGGCCAGATCCACATCTCCCAAAAGAGGAATGTACTGGGTGGCCTTTCTCCAACACCACTTTGGTTCTGGCTTTTATGGAAAAATTAAATTCAGTACACACTGCTTTGATTCAAAAGTTTTTTGCAAGAAAGCCAGCGCACACACACATACACAACACGTCTCCGTAAGTCTGCATGCTTAGATAGATTTCATTTGCAATAGCAGGAGCACTGCTTTGTTCTAATCCACAGGGTCTTTGAAGGCTGGAGCTGTTGTATCTTTCTCTCTGGTACCTTCTATACACTGCCTGCATGCTAGACACTCACTACACTTTTGTTGGATGAATAAATTAGTGAAAGAGTATATAAATGGATGAATCAATGATCTAATTCACTCAGGCAATGTTGTCCTGACCCCGAAGCATGGTTTTAGAACTCAGGCTTTAGACTCAGGCTAGGTTTTAGCTTCAGGGCTACTTTAGCTTCAGGGCTAATTGTGGGAACCTAGGTAAGTTAACAAATTGTACTCTCTGTTTTTGTCTTCATCTGTAAAAATAAAAATAATTTTGCCTCCTTTATGGAGGATTTAATGAAATAATCAGTGTACAATAAATGTTAACAATTATTATGATCACCTATTATTTCCTTAGTGTCCCCTAATCATAGGTGTTTCTTCAAGGGCAGGGTATTTAACCTCCCTAAGCCTTCCTGATCTATAAAACAGGAATGATAATACTTGCCCCATGGGGTTGACAACATAGCAAAGGTCTTAGCTCAAGCACTCAAGCAATGAAAGTATGCATTAAGTGAGGACAAAAACAATTCAACAATAAGCAAGTCATCAATGAGTGAATAAATGAATGAATGAAAGACTCAGAGATGATCATTTCCCATTGACAAGGATAAGAGGAACTTGCAAACATTTTCAACCAGGTGTCCACTGGGTGCCAGTGTTGTTTCATCCAATGAGGTGTTGTCCAGGGAGGTGACAATTCTGCCTGTAAGTAGGACAGCTCTATTAGGTGCAGTTTATTTTTAACGCTGGCTGGAACCTGCTGCCAGAGCGCTCTCCTACCAGACTGCTTATTGGTTTAGAGATGATATCGAGCTGCACCAGCCAAAGGTTTTCATCTCCGTTGCCAATGCCCTTGCCTGTTCAGTGCCTCCCTCCCAGCTAGGGAGATTGCAAATCAATCCCACGCCATGCATCGTTAATAAGGAGAGCTAGCATTTGCTGAGTGCCTCCTGTGTGCCAGGAAGTGTAAGAAGAGGCTTCTTTCGATCCTCACACAACTCTTCAAGAGGGAGGGTTCTCACTTTACAGATGAAGAAGCAGAGAGGTCACTCAAGGCCACACAACTATTATGGGAGCAGAGGCAGGATCTGATCCCAGGTCTCTGACTCCAGAGCCTGGGCCCCCAGGCACTGCACCCTTCGGCCCCTGGTGAGCATCCACCATGCATTATGCCCCAGACAGGTGATGGGGATGCTAAGACAGATGAGCTTATGTTCCCAGCCCCAAGAACCTGGAGAAGTGGGAGACAACTGTGATACAGTGTGCGCAGCCCACACAGGATGATGGAAACGCAGCTGGGGAGCAGCTCACTCTGCCACGGGGCACATCACAGGGGGCTGTATGCACTGTCCCTCTGACCAGAATGGCCATAGCTTTGACCACTTTAAAGTCACACTGCCCACGTTTCACAAGTCTCTAAAGCTTTGCTGCGCTGGTTCACAAAGCACCAAGAGCTCTTTTTATGACCATCTGGGAAACCCTCTGCCACTCCTCCTTCCCAAGGACACGTTCTTGGCAGCAGCTGGCAGCCCAGCAATGCAATGTTAGAGGCTTCCAAAAACTGCCTATGCCAAGTTAGTTAATCCAGTACAGAAGAAGATGGGACGCAGGGAGAAGTTCACGCCAGGAGGTGGGGATCTTACAGACAAGGACGACACTGCAGTTAGCATATGCATCAGGAGCAGAGACTGAGTTCCCCTTTGCCTCCCCTCATGTGTCCCTTCCCATCCTCCACTGGCTGCATGACAGCACTTAGGACAAGAATAGTCACTGTACCTCTTAGAGCCTGGCTTCCCACTGTGCTGTGAGCTCCTTGAATTGAGATATTGCCAGTTACTCATATCTGTATACCTAGAGCCTAGTACAGTGCCTGCTGCTAGGTAGGAGCTGAGTAAATATTTTTACCTAAGTTGGATTGAATCTTCTCCCTTAAGCCCATAGGACACCCCTCTCCTCACCCCGGTTATCTCCATGACTAACTTGACTTCTCTCCAGGACTTGTCTGTCCCCAAAATCTGCAGCCATAGGTGAACAACAAAGAGCTTTGCTAAAGTAGAAACAGTTGCAGTTGAATTTTAGAAGAGGGGATGACACTTGCAAAGCCAATTTAATTCTTCGGTTATTCGAGTGAGTACCTGAGTCAGTCACCTCCTGTCATATTTTTCATATGTGGTACAGAAATAATAAGGATACCTGCCTCAAAGGGTGTGGTGAGCATTAAATTAGATCATGCATGCAAAGCACTTGAAAAATGCCTAATAGATAGTAAGCACTCAATAAAATCAAGTGTAGGGCCTCGGGTGCAAAATTTAAGGAGGCATCAGCAGCCAAGAAAAATAACTGTATTAGTGCCCTAGGGCTGCTGTGACCGAGTACTACAAACTGGGAGACTGAAAACAGCAGGAACCCGTTGTTCTCAGTTCTGGAAGCTGGAAGTCAAGAAGCAAGGTGTTGGCAGGGCCACACTCCTTTCAAAGCTTCTAGAAGAGGATCCTTCCTTGCCTCTTCCAGCTGTGGTAGCTCCAGATGTTCCCCAGCTGTGGCATTATCACTCTAATCTCTGCCTCCATCTTCACGTGGCTTCTTCCCCTTAAATGTCTGCATCTTCTCCCCTTCGTACTGGGACACTAGCCATATTGGATGAAGGGCTCAGCCTACTCCAGTATGGCTTCATCTCAACTGATTACCTCTGCAATGGCCCTATTTCCAAATAGGGATGTTCTGAGGTGCCGAGGATTGGGACTCCAACATATTCTTTTTTTTTTTTTTTTTTTTGAGACAGAGTCTCTCTCTGTCAGCCAGGCTAGAGTGCAGTGGCATCATCATAGCTCACTGCAACCTTCAACTCCTCAGCTCAAGGCATCCTCCTGCCTCAGCCTCCCAAGTAGCTGGGACTACAGGCATGCGCCACCATGCCTGACTAATTTTTTCTATGTTTAGTAGAAACAGGGTCTCGCTCTTGCTTAGGCTGGTCTTAAACTCCTGAGCTCCCGCCTCGGCCTCCCAGAGTGCTAGGATTACAGGCGTGAGCCACCGTGCCCAGTCGGGACTCCAGCTTATTTTTTGGGGGGACAAAACTCAACCCATAACAATAATACCTTTAAAATATGGAACAAAAGATGAAAATAAAGACAGGATTCAATTCTGCACTTGCATTCCTCTGCTTACTCTCTTCACCCTAATCTCAGGCCTGCCGGATGCTGTCTGTATCTAAAAGTTAGTCGTGTGGTTGCTGATCTTGTTATAGGGCACTGTAAGAGATGGTGTGGGAAATACAAGGTGGGAGGAAGGCCTTCCAAGGGGTTCCAATCTAACAGGGGAGAAAATGCACAGATTGGGAAAGAAAAAAGCAGCCCTGACATCTGTCAGCTGGTTGCTGGCCTAGTTGCTGCCAGCAGGCTCTGGTGTCCCCTGCTGAGCATAAAGAATTTCACGGAATATCACCATCAGACAAACACTGGCTGTAGTCATGGTGGAACACAGCAAAAACTAGGCCATTGAGTAATTACGTCTGAACAGAGAATAAACAACAATGGACACCCCCAAAAATAACCCAACAGCTGCCTCTCCAGGCTGACATGAGTGCTTCTTCCGTGAGGGCTCTCCCGTGCTGCTGACTTTGTTTGACCGTGGGTGTGTTCCTGGTGGTCGCTGGCTGTCAGCCATCGACAGAATTAATAGTTGCAGTAGGATGCGAAAGTGGGCAAGGTGTAACGTGCTGCTGGAGCCCAGAGAAGCGCAGATTCTGCTTGGGGACGACAGGGTGGTACCACAGGAGTGGGGGCTTTGGCTGGCCTTCAAGGAGGAGGAGGATTTCAAGTGGCACACGAAAGGGAGCACAGCAGAGACAAAAGCACGGAGGTGTGAAGGCGAAAGCTGCCTCTCTCCTGCGACTTCCACCTGGCGTGGTCTTCCTAGGCCAGCCCCAACCCATCTCTTCCTGGTCAACTCCCATTGGTCTGTCGTGTCGTAGCGTTTATCCCCCTGCACTGTGATTGGCTGTTTTCTCCTGCCATTAGACTGTGAGCTCTTGGAGGGCAGGAACTTTGTCCTGTTTCTGTATAGGCAGATTAGTCTCCAGCACAGTACCGTGAACATGGTAGGTGTTCAGTAAGTGGTTTAAGGAAGGAAGGGAAATAGTGACCTAGAGTCATCTCACATGCTGGGAATCTAGGATGTATAAAATAAAGTGGTGAAAGATGACATTGAAAAATTATCAAGGCTGCAGTCAGACTAGAGAGATCTTTGCTGAACTGAGGAATTTATAATTCATTTGGTTGGCAATTGAGAGTTGTTGAGATATTTGGGGGCAGATCACTCTGATGTCATTGCTAATAAAATGAAATGAATGGAACGGAAGGTGAGAAATTGGAGCCAGCTAGGCTAGGGAAAATGCCACTGCAATAATCCAGGTAAAACATGATAAGAACTTGACTAAGGATGGTACCAGTGGAGACAAAGAACTGAAGAACAAGGTGGAAGGCATAGAGAATCCAAAGGACTTGATGGATTATCAGATGCTTGGAATACTTAAAACTTGACTAATCCTTGCTTTTCTGGTATTGTTGGTTAAATTTTTAAGCAGGTGTGTCTTCTTAATTATGTTTCACTTGAGTTAATATTAAATTGGCTTGCATGCATGGACCAAATGTGTGGTAGGAAGAACAATGGCTGCCAAAGATGTCCATATCCTAGTCCCCGAAACCTGTGAATTTGTTAGGTTCCATGGCAAAGGGGAATTAAGGTTGCAGATGGTATTAAGGTTGCTAATCAGTTGATAGGGAGATTGCTAATCAGATTAATAGGGAGATTGTCCTGGATTACCCAAGTGGGCGCAGTTAGAATGGTTGTTATAAGTAGAAGAGGAAGGCAGAAGAGAGAGCCAATAGAGATGGTAGCATGGGAAGAACTTGGCCTGGCATTGCTAGCTTTGAAGACAGAGCAAGTGGTTATGAGCCTAGGGATACAGATGGGGTCTAGAAGCTGGAAAAGACAACAGAAAAGATTCTCCCCTGGAGTCTCCAGAAGAAATGTATCACTGTTGAAACCTTGATTTTTTTAGTTCAATGAGACACATTTCAGACTTCTGACCTCTAAAACTATAAGATAAATCTGTGTCATGGTAAGCCACTAAGTTTGTGGTACTTTGTTACAGCAGCGATAGAAAACTCATACAACGTGCTTCACAGAGGGTGCCACGGATGCTAGTGGCCCAGCCTGACAGCAAATCTTGCTACAAATGAGTCACAAACTGGATGCTAACGAAGTGACCATTTATTTCAAATGTCCTTCATTTGTTGTCCCTGAAATGATTTGTCGCTGGGCTGAAAATTCATCTATTTCAAGCTAGAAAACATGGCATAATTATTCCAAGCCCTTCTGAATTTCTTTTTTCTCCTTACATTGCCCCATCATTCAGGAAGTAGGATTTATTTGCATAAATGTCTGCGATCAACAGTGACTGAGTTAGTGGTAGCTTTTGTTTCTTAAACATAACAGGTGTATATAAGACACTAAGTTAATTCTCCTGTTGAGGTATCCAAAGAAGAAATAAATAGTTTGAAAGTAGAAAAAAGAAAAACTCCAATGCCTATGATATGCCAGTTATGCTTTATATACATTATCTTACCTAATTCTATAGAAATCCCTGGAGTTAGGCATCGTTATCCACATTATATACATTTTTTTAAAAAACTGTTGCTAATAAAAGGAAGATGAAGCCAGATTCAAAGTAGGATCTCTAGGACTTCAAACCCATGGTTTTCTCCACCTCATCATGCAGATTCCCAGTGAAGACTATCTGAAAATATTACCCTTCTAGAATCTTTAGATGCAATCTCTATCAAGTAATGACAATGCCTCACTTCCCGTCTGCAGTGTGCAACTGTGTGCATGGGGTTTGCAGCAGTGGAGTAGATGGTGATGGCACCTGTGAGTGCTACTCTGCATACACTGGCCCCAGCTGTGACAAGCGTGAGTACCATTGGTTTCCTTAAACACCACACCAGACCAAACAGGCACAGATGCACACATTTCCATTTTGCTCTACGGGGCGAGGTACCATCAAATGTTTGCTAGAAGGAAACCAAAAATTAAAAATAGAGGGTAAAAGAAAAAAGGAGGGGAGGGGAGAGAGAGAACAGAAACAGTGTGGTGACAAGGCTACAGCTGTGTTTTAGGGACATCGAGCTGGAGGCAGTGCATAGAGTGGAATGGAGAAGGAAATCCTGGCTCTGGGGAGGCAGTGGAGGCCATTGCAACAAGTTAGTCACTTAGTGAAGGACATGAGGTATATTCTCAATGCAAGTCTCAAAGGCAGAACACGGGAAGGAGAAGGAGGAAACAGAGGCTCACCAAGCCTAAGTGACTCAGCAAAGATCACACAACTCGTGAATGAGAGAGCTGGGACTCAAATCATTTGACTCCATTAAACGATCTATTACACTGGATCCAATCAAGAAACAGAAATCACAGGGTAATTTAAGCAAGGGAAGTTTAATTGGTAGAATTAGTAAACTGTAAGAGAAGAGTAGCCATAAAAATGCAAAGAGAACTCTGGGGATGATGGAGTACAACAAAGGAAGGATAAACTTGGAAGGGGGTGGGAACCCCAAGACTGGGTTCAAACCTTGATGGAAAGGGTATGGTGCATGCTAAATATTTTAACAACAAAAACATTTTGTTAAAAATATCATACAAATAAATGTATAAATTAATGTATTACATTGGTTGTTGACATTGGTAACTTTGGGAGTGGGATTGGAGTAAGAATAAGAAGACCATTTTTCCTTTATGTTTCTATATTTTTTGAATTATTACAATGAGTCTGTACTACTTTTTAATAAAAGGGAATACTGTGGTTTCGGGTTTTTAGGACTGTTTATTCTACTAATGCGAGTACCTCATCAATCTTCCTCTGCAGCTGTTCCCGAATGTGCAGCCTTGCTCTGCCCAGAAAATTCCAGATGTTCGCCTTCCAGTGAAGATGAAACCAAACTAGAATGCAAATGCCTTCCCAATTACCAAGGCGATGGCAAATACTGCGAGCGTGAGTAGAATTAGATCCCGCTGGTTTATTCATTGAGATATTAAGGTTATTTAACAGGAAAAATAAATCCTCGCAAACTTTTTAATATTAACACAATGACAGTTTTTATTTCTCTATATATAGTTGATTGAAATATATAAAAAGTGCCAAGCAAAATGTTCATCAGGTGGTAGTCCTCAACAAATGGCAATTTCTCCTTTTATTATCAAATCAAGTATATATTAATAGATTTTTACATGTTTTTATATCACCTTAATCAATGATGGTATATAATTGAATACTTCCTCTTTTTTCTTTTCATGCTTATTCACTTTTTAAGAGGCTGTATTGTATATCAGTTAATAACATGGAGCCAGACTGCCTGGGTTCAATCCAAGATCTGCCTTTTATTAACTGTATGACCTTTAATCTGCCTGTGCCTCAGTTTTTCTGTCTATCAAATGGGGATAATAATGGTACCAGCCTTAGGGGATTGTTGTAAGAAGTAAATGAGTTAATATATAGCAAATTCTTAGAGTAGGGCCCAGTTATATGGGCCCAGGGCCCATATTATAAATTCTATTAACCATTAGTTTTTTTCTTTCATGCTATTTTATAGTTAACTACACACATAGAATGGCATAGTAATATATGAACACCATATCTGTAGTTATAATTTCTGATGGCCATACATAAATCTGTTCGGTGGAGGGAGAATGATCAGATGGGTTGAGATGAAATATTTGTTTCTCTCTCAAAACTGTTGAATTACCTTTGTGGCCTTGACGAGCTATGATCCACTGCCACTCACAGTTCAGTTTTCCTTCTCCATGCCTGAGTGTGCTAACCGCCTTTCCATTTGTCACTGCCTCTCAAGCCATCAATCCGTGTTTACAACAAACCTGCCACCCTCACGCTCACTGCACGTACCTGGGACCAAACCGGCACAGTTGTACATGCCAAGAAGGCTACCTCGGGGATGGCCACGTGTGCTTGCCAGTGGACCCCTGCCAAACTAACTTTGGAAACTGCCCTACAGAGTCTACCGTGTGCAAGTACGATGGGCCTGGACAGGTGAGCAAATGATGCAGGGAACTGATGTATCTAGAAGGTAGAGAACCCACCGAAGATAAAATCATGCCATAGGTATCGGCAGTCTTCTATACCATCCCATTCACCCTTCCAATGCTCTATTTGGGCTTCCTCTCTAGAAAGGCCTCCAGGTGCTCAGGGCCTGACTGCAGTGCCCACGCCCACCCCGTCTGTCCTCTGAACTCACACTTTCCCACTCCCCCATAAAAACCTAACTGTCTATGTTCTCTCCTATCACAGTCCTGTATGGTAACTGGCAAATTCAAAAATTAGATTAACAAACGCACAGTTAACCAAGTCTTGGGTGAATATATGATTGACTTTCACCCCAAACCCTCCATTCTCTGTAATGTCTTTTTAAGTTAAGAGGGGCTTTCAGAACAAACATTACCCTGTTCCAAGGGAATGAAAACTGAGACTGTGTCGGGCAGCACTGACAGATCGTAGGGAATTGAGAACATCCTGGGGTGAGACACTGCCCGTCTGAATCCCATCATGACCTTGACTGCTAAAAATCAGTCTGGTCAGAGATCTGTGCTGAGGATTTCAGTTGAAAGAGCCCATCCCTAATATTGCCTTCATCCATCAAGTATTTAGTGGATGCCTACCGTGTGCATGACTGCACATCAAGTCTTCAGTGGAGGGAATCTATCCATACAGAAGGATATTGCTGCACGGGTAGGAGGAAAGGCTCAGCGCCCGACCCAAACACAGCCAGGGTCCCTGCAGTCTAATCAGCACCCTAATGGGAATGTTCCTGAAATTCCCTGCTGAAAAATCTACCCATTCTCACCCCCAAGTAGAAAGAGTATTTCATGCAACATTTTTGCTATCAATTTCTGAGGCAGGTATGCAGACAAATTCAAGAGGCTAAATCCCCAATCTCAAAATGAAGGTCTTAATGGGAAAATACATTACGCCATGAATGCCAGGGCCTTGAGAGCAAGATTTAAAATATGCTTTGTCTCATCAAAAATGGGTCCCACAGCAGATTTTCAAGTCATAGAAACCCTCCATTGCTCACACAGAAGCAGGGCATTGCATTATTCCAGAGCACATTCTCCACCTTGGAATTATTAACATTTGGACTGGATATTCTAGAGCAATACTACCTTTCATTTGAGCATCAATCTCTGCTCCCTTATAGACAATCTAAAACCAGGACTATGGAGCCAGAGAGGTCAACGGTTAGGACACAAGAAAACGGAAAAGCTAAACTTTACAAACGAGGGTTATGAGCTTCCCAACGGGTGAGATATATGAACATGATGTCCTCTCCTGGATACTTTGACAAATTTTCAGTTTAAGCCCACACTTCAGACCTACTCTGAGTTAGTTTTATTGGAGAATAAAAACATGAATGAAAGAAGAAAGCCAGCAGAAGTGACTAACTAGCATCCTATGTGTTTTTCTCTCCCTGTCTACTGAAGTCTCACTGCGAGTGTAAGGATCATTACAGCAATTTCGTACCTGGAGTGGGGTGCAGTTTGACCAATATCTGTGAATCAAATAACCCATGTCACAGGAACGCAAACTGTACCACCGTCGCACCTGGACAAACAGAGTAAGTCTTTTCTATTCCGCCGCCAACTCACCAGGGGGTGAAAGTGGTGGCCATTCAATGCTGTAAGTTCCTGGAAGGGGAGGAAATGTGTCTTATTCAGACCTGTGTCCACCACCAACTGACAAAGTAGGAGCAAGGATCATAGTGGGTACTGGACAAATCTTTCTTTAATCAACAAACCACTCAGCAATTATTTCCTTCATTATGACCATTAGAACATTCTGGAACATTGATTTGCCTGATAGCTTGGTGTGAAGTGGTCAGAATGTGGGAAAAGGAAACCACTGTGACTGGGGAAACAAGTGGCTGTTGAGATTACAGGGCTATAATCTCTGATGTACGTGCCTGTTTCCTCACTTGTGAAATATTACTTGCTGGTGCAAAACAAGACTCAGGAAAGCGAATTAGCACTCGTGGTGTTTCCTTTGATTCCAGGTTTCAGAAGAAGGGGCTCACTGTGAACAAAAACATGTGTGTGAAAACTCCTGAGGCAGAGGCAGCTCTCTAGATAGGAAGGAGATGGATTTGGACTTTAGAGATGTGGGTGGACCTGCCAGATGCATGACCTTGGGAAAGGGGCACCATCTTGCCAGCCTCAGTTTCTCCACATACCAAATGAGCACGATGATATCCACTCCATAAGGCTGTGACAATTATGTGAGACAGTTTTTCTAGAAACTGCTACACAGATGCATTTTTATTAGTAACTTAATTGAAGCTAGAACCCGAGGCTTTTGACTCCCAAGCCAAGGTTTTTATCTCTGTGCCACTTCCCGTTCTCATTGTCATCAGCATCTGCAAAGGACTCATACTGCCGCTGTGAGCTCAAACCCATGATCAACATTGAACCATGCAATTATAAAGCAGTTTCTGTGCTTACAGAGCCCCCTTCTATATTTTTTTAATTTCATGCCCTTTAGTATTAGGTTTTCATTGTGTAGATTTGCCCAGATGGGTTTTATGATCATTATGTTCTATCAGGACAAATACGTAGATCTGTACTCACTGTGGATGGAGTGGAAATAGCTTGGATATCAGAACACACGGGTTCAAATCCTAGGTCTGCCACTTATCTTACCCCCTCTGAACTGAGGTGGAGAGTTATACCTTCCACCAGGGTTGTGATGAGGATTAAATGGATATATTTGTCAATCAATGAGCTGGACCTGACACATAGAAATCACTCTATACATGTGAGTACACACACAAACACACCACGGCCATGCGTGTAGACACATAAGCACCTGACATGCACATGCATACAGGTACATCCTCTCCTCCAACATAGATTCTGGTAATACTGATAACCAAACAAGCCAGTGTACACATTTTTTAACATCCTCTGAGTAAGTCTGAGTAGAATATCTTAAGTAATTTCTTTCCTTTGTGCTTGAGAAGACAAAAATCTAAAAGTGAAACAGGAACATCAGAATAATATCAGCTATATCCAAACTTGGGTTTAGAATGGCAGTGGAACTAACAGTGGATTTTAGAGCTGCATGTGTTACTCACACACATTTCCTCCCCCATCATATTGACTGTGTTCAGCTGGGAAGAGGAAGAGTTATAAAAGATGGCTACGTTATATTGATGAAATATGAAGCCATTGGTCCTCACATAATTCAGCTTATCTAGGATATTTATTTTGTTTATGCCTCTTCCATATAGTAATTAATTTATGCAGAATCTTCAAAATCATGCTGCATTAGTCACAGAAGACCACCTGATCAAGAAGGATGAGTTCGAATGTAGGCTCTACCACTCACTGCTGGGGTGACCTTGGACAAGTCTATACCTTTCTGATCCACAGTTCCCTCACCTGTCAGGGAGCTGGAAACCAAGAATATCTCCCTGTGAAGGGCTGTGGAGCTCATGTACATAAACATGCTTTTAAAATCTATGCTCCATCTTGATTATTGCTAAGAAGAAAAAATAGCTTCGTGCCTGTTAAAGTTATGCCTTTTTATTTTTTCTTATTAGTAAAGGTAGGAAGTAAGGAGAAAGAGAAGAGGAGAGTATTTCTCTCTTATTTAATTCAACTCAGCTGAAAAAAAAGACCAGCCACGACTGAGCAGGCATGTTGGAAAATGCATGGTTTACATTCCACAGAAGTTACAATAAACAGCAGTAAATTGTAGAGACTCTTGGAACACTAGTGACATTGATGATCCTCAGTGTTTATACAAGACTTGTACAGGTTTAGATGTCCTTTATGTGAGTAATCTTTCCAAGAATCCTGTCCAAGGCAACATGGTGCAGTAGCAAGAGGCTTTCCCAGATGGCTCTAGGTTTAAATCTCAGGTCAGCCACTTCCAGATGTGTTTCCAGCAGTTCAACCCTTAGACTCTTAGTTTCCCTTAACAGGGGTCCCTGCCCTGGGCACAGCATTTCAGAGAGTCTCATTCTGGCCCTCTCATGGCTACACCAGGGCAAAGAGTCTGAAGGGCCAAGGGGACATGCCCTCCCAGAGCCTTAAAGTAATTAGAGTACACTAAGAGTACTATAATTCCCTGCCCGAATGGCTCCAAACCAGCTTCCAGGGCCTGGACCATCCCCCGCCCCCGCACCCCCAGAGTATGGCCAGGGTGTGGCTGTTCGCAGCAGGTGAAAAATGAGCCAACGTTATCTCTGCCACGCTCATGAGCACAACCTTGGCTCAGGTTCTACTGAACCACGTACTGTTTGTCTTAGTCCATTTGGGCTGCTATAACAAAGTACCTTAACCTGGGTGACTGACAAACAATAAAAATTTGTTTCTCACGGTTCTGGAGGCCAGAAGTCTGAGATCAGGGTGCCAGCACGGTCAGGTTCTGGCGAGGGCTCTCTTCCAGGTTGCAGAAAGCTGCCTTCTCATTGTCTCCTCACATGGCAGAAAGAAGAGTAGAGAGCTCTCTAGGGTCTCTTTCATAAGGGCACTAATCCCATTCATGAGGGCACCACCCTCAGGACCTAATCACCTCCCAAAGGCCCCATCTCCAAATACCATCACCTTGGGGATTAGGACTTCAACAGATGAATTTGGGGGAACACAAAGTCAGTCCATTGCACTGCTCTTCAAACATGCCAGGATATTACCAACTCAGGGACTTTGCACACACTCTATCTTCTACTTGGGATATCCCTGCCCCCTCCCCCTGCCCTCCACCCACCTCCTTTGAGTCAGGATAACATCCTGATCCTTCAATGTTCAGTTCAACTATCTCCACCTCTAGAATGCCTCCGCTGTCCTCCCTGGCCACTCTGATGACCCTCCCTCTGGGCTCCCAGAGCACCCTGAAGGCTTCTCTTAGAATGCCCAGAACTGTGATGAGTGCATAGCACAGAGGTGGTGAGCACGGGCATTGCCACTTACAGGCTGTGTGATCTTCAGTGAGATACTTAACCTCTCTGTGCCTCATTTTCTAAAATGGGATTAATAACAGGACTCCCCCCACAGGGTTGTTGTATTAAATGAGATACCATAGCAAGGTTCCTATAAGAATACCTGTCCTAAGAGCTATTAATAAATGCCAGCTATTATTGTCATTACTGACTTCAATCCCCAACTAGAATAGAAAGTTCTCTATGGTCCGCATCTTATCCATCTTTGTTGCAACAGCTCCTGTCTCCAATGAAAACAGTGAAATGAGTGAGAATTTGGAGGAATAAATGAATCAATGAAGGAATGATATGAACCAGTGAAGAAATGAAAGAAGCAACTATACTAAGAATTTATAGACACCCTATAAACTAACTAAATCTCATCCAGATTTAAATATAATTAATTCCAACCCAAAACTTATAAACTGCAAATGGCTTATAGGTGTTTTTTAAGCATTAAGACAGAAAGAGACATTTACTCCTAATAAAAAACCAATTTACAAAAGATGCAATGCTGGGAATGTACCATGGCTCAACTGAGAACCATTAAGTCAGAAATTGGTCTCATAAAGTCTTAGACTTTGGACCAAGATTTATAAAAGTTAAAAATACTGATTTCTCATACATTCCACTCAGCACCGAGGCTACTAAAATACAATTCTCCTGCAACCCTTAGGAAAGACAGGCCAAGTCACTTTACACAAAACAGACCATTGGCCTCCTAACAACTTAAGGAAATTTTAGAGAGAAACATACTTAGTGGTTTGTAAAGGTTACCTGTCTTGCTGTCAGCAGTTGTCTTCAGATGACACTTGTATAAGTTATAGCAGGATTAATTTTCAGCAATGACTATTGTATCACTTTCCAGAGTCACCAGTCTCCCCCTTTCCCTCCTTAAATTAGCATGGCACTGTACTCGCAGAAGAAGTCGACAGTTAAGTAGGAAACTGATATTTGATTGCATTAAAATAGACTATTATTTCATGGTTAGATCTATCTTAGTGATTTCTCATAACAAGGTTTCTCAGCCTCAGCTCTGCTGGCATTTTTGGCTGGACAGTTCTTTGTTGTTGGGGGGAGCTGGGCTGTCACTGGAGATGTTTAGCAGCATTGCCAGCTTCTACTTACTAGATACTAGTATATCCCCATTCCAGTTAAGACAACCCAAGATGTCTCCAGAGACATCTTGAGAGATGGTT
The DNA here is from genome assembly GCA_008086735.1 of Cheirogaleus medius. Lineage (NCBI taxonomy): Eukaryota > Metazoa > Chordata > Mammalia > Primates > Cheirogaleidae > Cheirogaleus > Cheirogaleus medius. The sequence goes on from VBSM01003169.1 coordinate 21,648,589, forward strand.
GAGAGCCACTGCTTTACAAAAAAAAGCAAAGGCTCCATCAGTAAAATAATCTCCCAATCATTTGTCTGGCAGGGAAACTCATATGTATCCTTCTAGTATTAGCTTAAAGGTTACTTTCTCCTAGAAGCTGTCCCCTATTTCTCCAGGAAAAATTAGTCATTGCCTCCTCCATGCCCCAGAGCATCCTACTTGATCTTCTATCACAGCGCTTCCTATGGAGCTTCAGTTACCTGTTTAAGGGCTGTCCTTCTATATCCCAACACCTCTAGGACACTGTTGTCATGGCCACCACCTCCATCATCATGGTCAGCCTTGTCTTTGTCATCATCATCATCATCATCATCTGCCAAGCACTGAGCTTTTCCTATGTGTCTGTCACTGTGCTGATTTTCTTTCTTTATCTCTTCTAGCAACAGCCCCGAAGGTGCTCTTAAACCCATGTTGTAGATGAGGAAACTGGGATTTAAGGACGTTAAATGGCCTTCTCATGTTGCTATAGCTATTTGTTTTCAGATTCATCTCAGCATAGGACTCTAAAAGGCAAAGTGTCTTTTATTATCATTTTTATAGCTCTCTTACCTAGAAGCTTCCTAGAATTAAGTAGGTACTCGGTGAGTCATCATTAAATAGGTAACTCGGTAAGTTAAACAATTTGGCGCTGTCCCAGGTGCGGGGATACGCTGATGAGTAAGGTGAGATCCATGTTCTAGGAGAGCACCTAGCTAGCAGAAGAGACAATGTCTCAAGAGGCAACTCTGGTGGATCGGGTTGTAATGACAGTTACCTACAGGATGATCACTGGCAGCGCCCAACCCAGCTGCAGGAGGTCAGGAGATCAGACAAGGCTTCCTGGAGCAGGTCACACCTGAGAGCTAAGGTGAGGGTGGGAGAGCACTCCTGGCAGGGCAGATGGCCTGAGAAATGCATAACAGCCTAAAGAAAAAGAAGAGTTTGGTGCTGCTGGAATTTCAGTGGGCGGCAGGAAGAAGACAGAGCAGGACCCCACTGCTTACGCGTTGTCATGTAGGTGAAAGGAGTCGGTGAGAGCTGTCAGTGCACAGGTGCCAGATGTCCCTCTTGGAGGGATCACTCAGGAGATTATGTGAAGGACCGATCTGAGAGACAAAGACCAGGAGGAAGCCACTGTGGCAACCCAGGCAAAGGGCGATGGCGCCCTGAGAGGTCTGTGCAACAAACTTGAAAATATATATATTTGCAGTGGGGGACCAAATTTAGAAACACAGCTGGATTAATGAGTGTATATTTATTCTTTGGAATGCTCTCCCCAAGGTGAGTCACATCTGTGGTATGGGGTGAGCGCAGCATAGTTGTGACTCAAGTCACAGCACGTCTTCAGCTCTCTACATCTCTCCTCTCTGAAGTTTTCTTCCTCTACCTCATTTTGGTTCCTCACTCATCTCCAGGATCCTGGTGAAGGTCACCTTCCTAATCACCTTGTCAATTTCTGCCAGCTATCAACTCTTTGCTAGGTAGTCATGGCCTGCTACAGCCAGGGCTTACTGACTCACAAGCACTAAGTGCTAAATTTTCAGGAATTTTTCAAGCAAGTCGGCATCATGTTGATCAGCTTGAAATCAGCCACAGTGAGAGTATGAACCATGGAAATTGGCAAATGCTACAAATTAGGGCTTTATCTTTCCCCCCTGGAGAGCTGGTTGTTAAACCTTTACCAGCACACCACTACTAGTGCATCTCTCTTATGAAACTAAACTATTGCATAAACTTTCTGTGGCTTTCATTGTTTACATATTTATTTTATTGTTTATACATTTATTTCATTGTTTATATTATTTAATGTAATTTCTACTTGTTGTACAACTATTAATTATGCACCGAGTCTTGTGCTAGATTCTGTGGTTCCAGCAGTGAACAAACACACACATAGCCCTTGCCCTCACTATTTTCTCAAATTTGATAAGGAAGCAGATATTAATCAAATAATCACACAGGTCAGGATAAAATTACAGCTGCTACAGAGAAGAGCTACAGGCACCATGAGAGTACACGTAACGGGACCTGATTTACAAGTGAGGGAGCAGAGAAGGAGGCGTGCAATCAAGGAAGCCTTCTCTAAGGAAACGGCAGTTGAGCAGAGATCCCAGATAGGAAGGGGACAGGAGGAGAAAAGTATTCCAAGTAGATCAGTGGTTCTGACTCTTCACTGTGCTGTAGGCCAGTTTCAGCAGCTTGTTCTGATTAGTCATTCGACAGTAGAACTTTAGAATCTACATTTATACATACTAAGCACTCCAGGTGGTTTTGATGTGCATCGTCTCTTGATCACACTTTGAAAAGCACTGAGACAAAGAGCATACAGAGATAATCCTGTGTTTATAGAGACACACAGTTTATTAGATATCCATTTCTTGAGGACCAACGAGATGTCAGGTACTATTCTAGGAATGCTTACCTGTATTTATGCCTCTGTTCTGTTTTATTCTGGGCATTTTTTGCTTCATCTGTGAAATGATGGCATCGGACTATATGATCTCAATGTTCAACAGCTCTACGCCCCTGAGAATGTGTTTTCACTCTCTCTGTAGATGCACTTGCCAGAAAGGTTACGTGGGCGATGGTTCAACATGCTATGGGAACATCATGGAGCGACTCAGAGAATTAAACACTGAACCCAGAGGACAATGGCAAGGGAGGCTGACCTCTTTCATCTTGCTCCTGGGTACGCAGCTATGGGTACAGACTTCCGCATTAAAAAAAAAAAAAAAAAAAAAAAAAAAAGCCCTCTTTCAGGCAAGGGCAACTTCAAGGCACAATTATTTGGAAAGGGAAGGGCTTGTCTATTGGGATCAGCCCTTCTAGGGAGAGGCCACACAGGTGGGAGGGAAAGGGCGGGCAGCTGTTTCCAAGCAGCCAGGTGGGAGTTAGTGCCAAGAGATCTAGCAATGCAAGGATTAGTAGGCAGAGAGCTGAGGACAGATTCCTGGGGTCACTATGGATTAACAGACCTGCAATAGCAGTAAGACAAGGACAGCTACTGATGTGAGGATGGAGACCATTCCCCTTCTCCTTGACCTTACAGGTCCTCGGGTATGAACAAAGCTAAGCAGGTAATACTGGGAATAGAGAGTGACTGAGACCCCAGGGCAGCATTCATGTTCCTCAGTGGAGATGTCATTTGAACTTTGGGCTACGTTTGTTGTGTGCAACCATCTCAGCACCCTTGGTCTGCTAGCCACTAACTGCCTATAATGACACATCCTCCCCAAGTCCCCCAGGCAGAGTGACAGCCTAAAACACCCTCATATATTTACAAGCACCTCTAGAGGCCATTACTCCACACCCCCTTGAGAATGATATATTATAACATCATAGTATTGGACAGGACTTCCAATGAAACACAAACTTGGCCAATCTTCAAAAAATAAAACACAGATTTGGCCAATCAACAGAAGCTTTAAAATATCAGCATTTATATTAGAATTTACCAGTCACCAAAAATGATTTCCCAGAAAGAACACAGACAAGGAAGTAAGTGTCACTGGTGGGTCCATGCTGTGTTCTCTGCATAGTCTTAATGTGCATCCTGCATAAATGTCCCACTCTTTCCAAGGCACCCTATGGTGAGTCAAGCATCACTGGCTTGCCTTGGTCTCGGGGACAATCTGCCAGGCTCTCATAACCTTCCTCTAAGAACTCTCAGAATATCAAATGGGAGCAGATGGTAGTGAGGGGATGTCCTAGGCAGACTGGGCGCTCAAATGTTTCCCTGGACAGAGTTCTGTTGACCTTTCACCTTCCCCATCACAAAATCCTGGTACATACTGCCTCCTGTGCAAGAACACAGGGCTGTCCTGCCATCCCGTTTTCCCCAGGGTGATGGAACTGGGGAACTGGCTACGTACTTTGCGGGGCCCAGTGCAAGATGAAAATGTGGGGTCCTTTGTTCAAAAATTATTAAGCATTTCAAGATGGCAACAGCAGAGCATTAAACCAACCATGGGGCTCTTCTGAGCTGGTCTTGGATGGAAATGAGGGCTGCATCTTTGCTCACTGAGATGGTGACAGTTCAGAAAGTCAAGCACAGGTCAGGGACTATGGGGTTGTCTGAGGACTTTGTCCTGCCTGAACAGCTCATCATGGGGGAGCCTTGAAGTCAAGGCTGCGGCTGCGGGGAAACTCTCACAGCCTTATATGCAGAGCCTCCTGGGGCCATGGCTTCAGGGTACCTTGCATTCTTAGAGAGCTTCCCAGCTGACATAGGGCCTGCACAGACCCATTAGAACCCGTTAGAGAAGGGCATGAAAGGACCAGACATCACCTGATTTTATTCCTCATGTGCCACTGACCCATTTGGTGTTTTCTTTCTTTGTGTATTTTGACTCCTAAGACAAAGCTTATGCCTGGCCACTAAGTAACCTGGGCCCATTCACGGTGCTGTTGCCCACAGACAAGGGATTGAAAGGATTCAACGTGAGTATCCAAAAGAACTCTACACCAAGGGGCTGATGTGAAAAGCCTTAGTACGCAGTACCTGCTTTTCTTTAAAGCAGGAAACTGCCCCATTAAAATTAAACCTACTGATGGTGATTTTTTGATAAACTTCTTTTAGTGAAATATAACATTCTTACAGAAAGTACCCGAATTGTCAGTGTACAACTCAATGGATTTTACCAAAGTGAACATACTTGCGTATCCAGCAAGTCCTTACCAGCCCCTTTGTGCCCCTTTCCAATCATTACCCGCTAAGGTAACCCCTGAGGGTTCTTAACACACAGTCATGTGATAAATAAGATTTGCATAATGTAAAACTGCTCACTTCCCACAAAAAGAGTTAAACTAATAGGTAGGTATCTGTTTTCTTAAAATCATTAGAAATGGTAATAGTAATAGGTTAAACAAGAAGAAAATTTCAGTCTTTAATGTAAGCACCTGTTGTTTGAGATAATGTTCATCAATGTCATACAACTGTAATGCCTGGTGGAGGTGTGCTATCCTGACAGTATCAACGAAATAATTATATTTGGTTTAACATAAATAATGGACATATTGATTTATATAAAATTGGATTATCTTAATCCAAGATATTTTGCGATAATAATTTTTGGGTTTTGAATCAAAACCTAGTAAATTCCAGGCTCTCTTACCCTAATATCCCACCATCATTAATCTGTCTGAGATCCATCTACCTGTTGTTAACCTTCAGAGATGTCCTTATACCTCTCCTGCTGGGGAGAACTAGCAAATATCGAATACCTCTGGGCTAGGCACTTTGTGTGTGGTCTCTTGTTTAATATATAGATTAAGTTTACACAGAGTTAAAAAGTATCGATTGATTGTTGACTATGTAATAGCAACAAAATATAGATTTGGGCCAATGGATTTCAAATATCTTAACTTTTCTATTCAAAAACGCCATCAGTCCACTCACTTTACCTGCTTTTTTCACAAAACTTCATATTTCGTTCCCATCCACTTCCTGGGTTCAAGATAGATTTCTTGTTCCTTGTTCCGTCTGGTGCCATTGCTGTGCTATGCTTTCCCCACTGTGTCAGTTTCAGCGCTAGAACAGCCTCCTGTGGTTTGTGAGTGTACCAGACATCGCCCCCAACTCTCCAGACTTCTATTCCCACAAAGGCCCAGCCCACGGCAGTTGCGCTGGTGAAAGTCTTCCGTGTCTGAAAGAGCCCAAACCCAAGTTAGGGTGCCCTGGTGTTGATGTCTTTAATACTAAGTAAGGCAGAGCATGCATTACAAAACGCATTTTCTCCTTCAAACAGCAGTGGAACTGGCTCTATTGTTTCTTAGGTAAATGAGCTTTTGATGGATAATGAAGCTGCTCAATACTTTGTGAAACTCCACATAATCGCGGGGCAGATGAACATCGAGCGTATGAGTAACAGAGACACCTTTTATACCTTGACTGGAAAGTCCGGGGAAATCTTCAACAGTGATAAGGTAAGAACGTCTCTGGTTTTCACTCCCAGAACAAAGTTGTCCGCCAAGCCAATGCCTGTAGCCTTCTTGTGTTTAGGGTTTGTGAAAGATCACTAAGAACTTCTTTCCTTATTTCTTGTTTGCTAAACACCTGCTACAGGAAGAAGCAGGGAGCACCACCAGGAAGAGCCAAGGCGGAGGGCCAGGGAGGAGGGGTGGACTGTTATGTAAAGGGGGTTGCAAAGCATTTGATTTTGGTCTGGTCTGACTTCGTTTTCAAGGCGACATCATTCAACTGCCAGCAGGAAGGAGAAACTTTGCTGTAAACCTGTTTCCTGGAAGCATCAGTACAAAGCCAGATCAGCATTCCTCTTACAAAAGGAAATTGGGTTATTTGTTTTAGATTGCTGGAGTTGGTCCATCTTCTGCAACTTAACATTCCATTTCTCCTAATGCCATTAGTTCTTCTTGTATTTTTAAATAAAACCACCACCCCTCCTTTCACAAATAACTCTTATGACTTTACTGAGCTGGGGGGCAGGTGATTAATCAACCTGCATGTGTATAGGCACAAGGTCTTGACTGTCGCATTTCACCAAACATCAGTAGTTAATAGATCATTGAGTACTTATTCTATGCAAAGTACTGGGATTAATCTTTATTAGTCCTATATAAAACTCACAACAGCCCTGTGAGGGAGGTACTATCATCATTCCTGCTGTTCCAATGGGAAAGCAGAGAGGTCCCACAGTAAGTGCCAGACTCAGGATTCAAACGTGGGCCTGCCTGACTCCAAAGCCCACATCCTTAACCAGTCTGCTGTACTGTGTGTATGAAGATAGATGAATAAATGGATGGATGGATGGATGGATGGATGACAGATATGAAGATGTGGCTTCCTTTCTCATATGGACATGCATGTATTCAGTTATTCATTCATTCAACAAATATTGCTCCGTCTATAACTTATAGGAGTCACATGGGAGGAAAAGGGAACTAGCTTTGGTTATTCATTCAACAGATATTTTTATTGTGTGTCTTCTCTGTACAAGACACTAAAGTAAGTGATGAATTTACGGAAAATTGAATAGTTTTGCCCTTATGGAGCTTGTAGTCTTTTAGAGGAGAGCTTTATTTATGCTTTATCCACATTTAGCATATTATAGTTGTCAGTGATTTCACACATTATCTCATTTGCTACAAATGAAAACCCTGTGAGGTTAACCAAGCAGATACTTTCATCCCCATCTTAGATTAAGTGACATCTCAAAATCGCATAACCAATAAGTAGCAAGACCCAAAGACTCAGGACTTCTGGTTTATTGTCCAGTACTTGCCCCTTTTAGGACAACACATTAATTTTATTATATCTTTCTTTTTT
>VBSM01003169.1:21655982-21692102 GCA_008086735.1 Cheirogaleus medius
TGCTTCTTTCTTCTAATATCTTCTAGAAGCTTTCTTTTCTGCAGAGACGCTCCAACTGGCGGTGTTTCTCGTCCGCCATCTTGCTCCGCCCCCCTTCTAATTTTATTATATCTTTCTTTGGTGTTTTAGGATAATCAACTAAAGCTTAAACTCTATGGAGGCAACACAGTAGTGAAAATTATACAGGGGGACATAATTGCTTCCAACGGGCTCCTGCACATCCTCGACAGAGCCATGGACAAGATAGCGCCCACGTTTGAGAGCAACACTGAGGTGAGAACTTCCAGGTAAAAGTCATATCAACCTATATCCATCTTCCTTTGTTCCCCGGAGAGTCACATCCAAGAAGAAAGCGTGCGCTATCACTCCATGCTTATCCTTCACTTGTACTAGGGGCTCATGCATAGAAAATATGGGACAATTTTCCATTTTTAATAGATTTCTGGGTATCTCTGCAGAAAGAAAGAAAGGCATACAGTATGTGTATGGGAAAGATCTGGATATTTTTACCTCTTTTTTTTTTTTTTACTACATCAGACAATTCAGTCCAGTGACCAATTGTCATGAAAATTTACTCCTTAAAGTGCTTTATGGAGGAGGGCAGTCATTGCTGCAATAAAATTTATTCCCTCTGACCTATATGATGAGAGCTGAAGGCAATTCAGAACATGCAGGTCTGAGCTACCATTTAAATAACAGCAAACATTTGCATAATGCATTACCATTGACCAGGTCCTTTCATTTATATCCACACTTACCCATATACTCTGTCATCAGTCTTTTAATGTTAGGGTTTGTATTTCTTAAACCACTTTGTTATTTTTTTACTGATTTTTAAGCAAAATGTCTCTTTTAGCGAACTGTCATGACAATGCTACAACCAAGATACAACAAGTTCAGATCTTTGTTAGAGGTATGTACTTTTCATGAATTTTTGAAAAAATTTTATGTCAAGTTCTTTATAAAATGAGCAGGAGTGTCCATTATAAATACTTACTGGGAAACGACTTCAAATATTTGTCTGAGGTAGGTTGCAGATACAAAGTTTCATTTGTCAAATGCAGAAAACCAATGTGGGACCTGCCTTAGATGAAGATGGAGTTGGTGGACCATACACCATTTTTGTTCCAAGTAATGAAGCACTGAATAACATGGACGGCACTCTCAATTACCTCCTTTCTCCAGAGGTACTGTACCCTGCTTACTGTGATGGCATCGTATCAGCTTCACTGTCTCAGTCTGTGGTCATACAAGCTTTTACTAAACTAAGGAGAGCAAATAAGTAGCACATGTATTATCTCCTATCCTCCCACAACCAAGGCAGACATCACTAATCAATCACAACATTCTGAAACGAAGCCTGGATATGGCTTCAGTCTCCTCAGTAGAGTTCCAAGTAGCTATGATCAGTCAATTAGATGCAACAGGAAATAAAATTTATTTGCAACCCCAGGTCTAGATGGTTGGTTTGATTTGTCCTGGCTCTTCTAATATTTCTCAGTAATAAAATTAACATTTATATTTTAAGTTTCCTACAACTCTAAAACCATCTAGAGAATGAAACCTAAACTAGGCCATCCAGAGCCAGGCCTAGGCTAAACTTTAAAAGTAATAAATGTTATTTTCAGATGCTCTAGGCTTTCCTTTCTATTGTTTTCATCCCTCTTCACAATAACTTTTTTCTTACATACCAAGAGCCTTCAATTCTTTCACATTCCCTTCTAAAAAAGAGATTATTGACTCCTTCATACCAGGCTATAAATGACTGAAACCATTTAAAGTGTTTCCTCTTCCAAAAATAACAGCCTTAATCTGAAGAGGAGAGCTAAATATAGAATTTTGTTCTTAGAACATCAAATGGTGGAATTACATGAAGGGCCACCAGCTTTCTTCCAGTGGCCTAAAATCATGCCGCCATCTTGGCAATACAGCAAGATTACCTATGGCTTCATATAGATCAGTGTTGATTATACAGAATGGGAGTAATGTCCAAATCTTTTAGGATATTGATTCCCAAACTATTGATTGCCAAAGCCCTACCCCAAGCACTCTGATTTAGTGGTGCTAGAATGAGTCCCAGAAATAGCTATGATGGTCAGCACCAGCTTTCTAACTCAGGTAGTACCAAGCCACACTGTTTGGGGGACCCTAAAACTTGTTACCTGTTTGGTTTCAGGGTTCACATGGACACATCCCTTTCTAGAATACTGTCAGGTATTTACAGAGACATCTTGCTTTCAAAAAACTTTGGATTAAAAAAAAAACTTATCAAGAAGATAAATCAGAAGGTAATAATCTCTTACCCTGCAAACAGATGTTCAACGTATGAAAGGATTCGCTGCAGGTTTCCATAGAAAATGCCAGATCTCCCAGGGTCTTCCAAAATAGGATATAATTTTAAAAATATGATTCACACTCCAATTTTCTGAAACCTAGCTATTGCAGAAAAACCGTTAAAACTCTCTTTAGAGCTCACATTCATACTTCAAGTGAGCTAAAAAAGTAATGTTGCTCCCCTGGGAAATTATTAAAATCCTGAGATTATACAGCCTCCCTGAGTGCATAGCTTCTAATTTGACACAGATTTTTTTAAAAAATAATAATACTGAAGGACTCCGCAGGCACTAATCAGGTATACTTAAAATTACAATAAAACGTTTTAATTAAAGTAGGGGGAAAAAATCAACCTCTCTGCTCTTTTGTCAGACACCTTTGTTCAGAAAACTCTTCTCTCTCTCCTCCCTTGTAACTGTTTCCAGTGGTGGCTGGGGATGGTTCATTCAGGCTCTCAGACTGTGTGCATCTCTCCCCAACTCTGTTCAGCAAGATCTTGGTAGCTGGAAATTAGCCTTTGGTAAGACTATTTATACCACAGAAACTGGCCAACCATGCCACCACCCCTGGCTCTCAATTTCATTTCTCTCAAAGGCAGTATCTTGCTGCCTGCAAAGAATATAAAACTTCAGGTCTCTTCGTTTTGAGTGAAAAATTGCTTTTCCACTTCAATTTCTAGGTGAGAAGCGGGATGATCATTTCTGCCTCTTTCTCGGGTTCAGAGCCTGTGCGGGTTAAAATTTCTCAGCCTAGGGAAAGCTCTTTCCCTCCCTGTCTTTCTTAATAGCATCTTTTAGCTTTATCTTCGGGGAAGAACCTCAGCTGGAGACAGGAAAGTCCCCATAGGCTGCTCCAATGAAATGGAAAATAAACTGGTTTCATTAGAAGAAGGGTTTCTAACTCTAACTTTGGAATGCCGTGTTTCCTTTCCAGTGTATCTTTTTTTTTTTTTTTTGGCATTTGCAAAACTGTACTTTTATTTATTTTTTTTATTTTTTTTATCTTTTTTTTTTTATTTCAGCATATTATGGGGTTACAAATATTACGGTTACGTATATTTCCCATGCCCCCCCCCAGTATCTTTTTACTTTTCCCTGAAGCAAAACTTCAGGCTAGAAATTATCCCATCCCCGCAGAGACCACAGCTTCTGACTACAAGCCCATTTTCTGGCTTCATCACTGAGCCAGACAGAAGTCAGAGCAAAGAGAGCAAGAGGCTGGCCCGTGCCAGTTCACACATACCTTGCAAGTACAACGGGAAAAGGGAGGTAGATTTACAGAGCTCAACGTCATATGAACAACGTGGGAGAAAAACTCTCTTTCTGCCTCTGCCACCAAAGATTTTGGGTATTTTGTTTGTTTGTTTGATCTAAAACAGTAGGGAGGAAGTTAAGTGTCCTCATAAAGGAAAGATGTCTCTTCAACAACAGCAGCATTGGGGAGCACATCCTGTTGATCTGAGCCATAGTGGAGTGAATTCTAACTGAACGATGGCGCCCACCCCCTAGCATGGCCCAGTACCGGTTTGTGGCCTGTTAGGAGACGGGACATCCATCACCGCCCGAGCTTCACACCACGCCACTCCCCAACAACACCCTACTCCCAAGTCCTTGGAAAAATTGTCTTCCATGAAACTGGTCCCTGGTGCCAAAAATGTTGGGGACCCGCTGCCTAGACAGATAAGGCTCCAGGCGCACACAGTGGCGGAAGTGATGCTAATCAGTCCCTTTGTCCCTTTCATTCTCCTGTTCCTTGTCAACAGGATTCAACGCAAATTAATTCTTGGGGCTTTATAAGTGGATTATCCAGTTGATAAATGCTTTCCTGTAGAATCAGAGGGCTGGAAGGGCTCCATAACGGTCCCTTTATTTTGCAGACAAAATCTACGACTCCAGAGTTAAGTGACTTGCTCAAGGTCACACACAAACAGAGCCAGGACCAGAGTTCTGATTCCTGAGTTCCACCTCAGCGCTTGCCCCAGAACCCCTCCCCAACTCCTTTTAGTGTAGTGGCACAAATGTTGACAGAGAGCCTACTCTGTGCCCATACTGTGCCGGCTGGGGACGTGGCGATTAATAAGCCAGACAGACCCAGCCTCTGCCTTCCAGGAGTTTGCAGTCCAGATTGCTCTGATGTTTCCCAACAGTCCCCTCTTTGTCCCACCCCTTCTGCCTCTGAGCATAGAAGCATGTAATAACTCTGGACATGTTTCTGACTGTAAGTCCCCACTTCTGAATACCATGGAGTAGCTCCCAGGGGAAGCTGAGACCCTGAGGCTGGGTAACTTGCTCAAGGTCATACATTAATAGTAACAGAACCAGGGCTACAGAAACCATCACTTCCAGGGCTAACTAGTGGTCAACTTCAACATTCTTATTGAACACCCTGCTCTGCACAGAAAGCTATTGGCTTATAGATATGGTGGCCATGTAATTTATCATCCATACCAGGACAACAGGCATAAGCCAGGGTTGTACCAGACAAGCCAGGTTAAGGGGTCCCCCTGCTTACGGGTAACTCCCCTGGCATAGTGACCAAGTACAAATGCAAAGAAGAGGCTGGTTAGGGGAATTCAGGTTCAGCAGGGCTTTCTTTCAGCCTGGAACTCACACTGTTGGAACTTGTCCCTAGAATGGTCAGCCTCTTGGGTGGTTACTAAGATCTTGATTTGTGATCCTTCACCTTTCCAAGCCAGAAGGACTGTGGCTGTGCCACTTATGGGCTTTGAAGCTTGTAACTCTTAGCTCTGACTCAGCTGGGATATTGCAGGCATACTGCAGGAGACCCCTGCAGCCACTGCCTTCTTTTCCCAAGTAGAGTGGTCACCAGGCTCCTCGATTCTGCAGCCTCCCTCCAGGGAACCCTACAGGGACTGCTTGTCCTGTCCACAGTCTCTTCTGTGTGGCCATGACCCTCTTTATCTCCACTGCTGCTTCAGTTTTCTGAAGCAGGAAAAACCTTGGAAAGGTGTTGAAGGAGGGATGAGCTTCTCGTGTAAGGGAAAGGTGGCCAGGATCCCTGTGACTGTATATTCCTAAGTGACAAGTATGTGATCTGACAAACAAACATCATACATTTATTTATGGAGTAAGTGAAACAGAATCATGAATGGAGGCTGTCTTAGAAAATCCAGAATGTAGCCTTAGATGTTCAGAGTGATGAGAGCCAGGGCTTATTCTTAGGCTCGCGTCTTGTATAGCTCTGTGGCCTTGGACACGTCTTTGAAACTCTGTGTTAGCACACGTGAGATGGGTCAACAGTAGTTGCTAGCTCACAGGGCTGCTGGGAGGATTACATGGAATGTGCACATTATGTTTGCAGAGCAGCTTCTTCCCAAGAGTGGAAATTTGGTGAATGTTAGCTACTTTGGAGATGGGATTTTTCTCACCCTAGATTTCCCAATAAGGAGATTATGGGTCATTTATTTTTCTTGATTACATGTCCAGAGTCATTTGAAGAAGCTCTCACAAGAGGGGAAATGTTGTGTTTTCATCATTGACTAAGGAAATATTTTGCTTCCTTTGCAGGGATCTCGCAAGCTCCTGGAACTTGTCAGATACCACATTGTCCCATTTACCCAGGTGGGCCCTAGTTTTCCTGCCACGCCTTTTTCTCTGCTTTCAAGATATCTCACCTGAATTCCAATATTTTGGTGCTTAAAAAAATGTGACATTTGTTCTTTTTCTGTAGCTCTGAGAGAACCCTCAGCCATGAATAATGAGTCTGTTATCAGAGAGATCTGCAAAGCCACAAAAACTCATGACATCAAAATTCCCATTATTTATTTCATAAACTTTTAAGGCTATTTTTTTCCAGGGACGACATTAAGAATTCGGGGCTCTGTGTGTGGCCCTAAATGTCTCTGTTCATTGTTTTCTTCTTGCTGTAGCTTGAAGTGGCCACTCTCATCTCAACCCCTCGCATTCGGAGCATGGCCAACCAGCTCATACAGTTCAATACCACCGACAACGTGAGTGAAAGCGCCGCCGCTGCTGTCACTACTCGTGTGCATTTTTGCTCTGATGATGACTAGTCAGCAGGCCATCCTGCCTCTACACTAACTCGCAGGCTTAAAATCTTTATGATTATTTCATTCATTTGTCACTTCCTTTAGCAAATATCTGCCGAGCAAACACACGTGTAAGAGTCCGCACTACATGCCAGGGATAAAGCAATGAAAAAGACAGACATACCCCAGCAGAGAAAACAGACCTTAAACAACGCAATAGGCAATCAGTTAATTATTTAATTACAGTTGTAATGATTTCCCCCAAGGGGGGAAGGTCAGGGAGCTGTGAAATCACCTATGGGAGGAGTCTGGGAAAGTCTGGAGGTCAAGACATCCTCAGTGAAAAGGTGAGAGTTTGGTCACACTTTGCAGGATGAGTGGAGTGAACTTGGGCAGAGGTGAATAGAAGAGAGTCCCAGGCAGGAAGGAGAGCATGTGCAAAGACCCTGAGGTAGGAGCGAATGTGACTTATTTTAAAAACTCAAAGAAGGCAAGGATATTCAGCTAACTCCCTGGGGTTGTAATATCAGCAAAAGTCTGGCAGCACAGAGGTGGTGTCTCCCATTGAATCACTGTTGAAGGTGGCGATGGTGATCTCATCCTTTCAACAGGTATCTATTGAGTGCTTGCTGTGTGCCAGGCACCATTCTAGGTCCTGAAGACAAACCAATGAACAAATAGACAAAAGTCCCTGGTTGCATAGAATTTCTGTTGTAGTAATTAGGAGGATAGACAAGTTAAATGAGTAAAATATATATTAGAGAGTAGTGAGTGCTAAGAAGAAAAAGAGCAAAGCAGAGAAGTGTTATGGAGAATGAGGAGGGGCTGACATCTTAACTAAAGTGCCTGAGAAGTCCTCATGGAGAAGAAAACATCAAGACCGGAAGGAATGGGGGAACAAGCAGTGTGAATATTCATGCAAAGGGCATTCCAGAGGAAGCAGCGAGTGCAAAGGCACAGGGCAAGGAGTGTGCCTGAGCTGTATGAGGAACAGCAAGGCCAATGACTGGAACAGAGGGTGCAAAAGGGAGAGGGAGAGGAGTCCAGGCAGCAAGAAGGAAGAGGTGGGTGTGGGGGGCAGGTCACAGTGACCTAGGAAGTCAGGGAAAGGATCCAGGCTCTTATGTCAAATGAGATGAGAAGCAATTGGAGCACTTTGAGCAGAGGAAGGACATGATCAGACACATGTTTTGAAAGGCTGGTTAGGAGATTTGATTTGATTGCAGTAATCTGGAGAAGAATGATGGTGACACAGCCCAGGGTGGTAGCAGGGACATGGGGAGAAGTGATGGAATTCTGAAAGTATTTTGAAGGTAGACTCAGCAGAATTTTCGGATGGACTGGCTGGGGGTGAAGACAGATAGAGCTGGGAGGATTCCTGGGTTTTGACTTGAGCAACCAGAAGGATGAAGTTGCCATTAATACCACAGGGGGAGCAGGCCTGGGGGGAAAGTGGGGATCAGAGACCTTTGCTAATGGGTACATTTTCTCTCTCTCTACTGGAACACAAGCAGGAACTTGTCTGTCTTTTCCCTGATGTATCCCCAGCACCTAAGGCAGAGCATAATTCAAGGTCAATAAATGTCTTTGAATGAATCAATCCCCATTTCACTACAGAGAGGCAAAACAATTTGCCCAAGGTCTCCCAGCAAATGCATTGCAGAGCTGGAATAATTATACCTCCTCCCCATGCCTGCAAAGACCATTTCTGCAAGGACATCCTTGCCTGGTGTTAGCCAAGAATTCATTTGACAGATTCAATCTCTCTCTGTCAGCCAAACCCTTCTGATAGCAACCTTCTCTCCAATGAAAAGTTGAGTGACCTTGAGGACATTTTAGTGAATCGCCACCATTCCGATCTGCCTGAGGATCACTGCTGTTCCTGCAAGACAGAACAAAAGATGTCGTTGCTTCTTTCCAGGGACGGCTTCTGGCAAATGGCGTGGCCATGGAAGAAATTGATGTTGCTGCCAAAAATGGCCGAATCTACACACTGGCTGGAGTTCTCATTCCCCCGTCCATTGTGCCGATTCTGCCCCATCGGTGTGATGAAACAAAGAGAGAAATGAAACTGGTAAGAAAACTAGGAAAATAAGTAAGGACCCCCAACAGTCCCCGAGAGCAGACAGCGTCCCGCCCCTCACAATTCGGAGAAAGAGAGTTTTACCATGGACATTCTGTCTCATAAACTGTGAACCGAAGTTCCTCGAAAAGTTTCTACAATGAAAGATGTTTCCCAAGAATATTAGCTTCCTAGGACTGCCATGACAAATTATCACAAACTGAGTGGCTTAACATAAGAGTAATTTATTCTTCACAGCTCTGGAGCCACGCTCCCTCTGAGTGCTCCAGGGAGGAAACCTTCCTCGCCTCTTCCTGGTTCTGGAGGCTTCCGACAGTCCCTGGCAGCCTTTGGCGGCAGCTGCAGGACTCTAATCTCTGCCTCCACCTTCACACAGCCTTCGTCCCTGAGTGTGTCTCTATGTGTCTTCTCCTCTTTTCATAAGGGCATCAGTCATTGGATTTAGGGCCCACCCTAACTCAGTAGGACCCCATCTTAGCTTAGCTAATTATATCTGCCAAGACCCCATTTCCAAATACGATCACATTCCGAGGTTCCGGGGAACATGCATTTTTGGAGAGACACTATTTAACCCACTACACCAGAGCTCCACGATCAGATCAGCATTTTCTTTCTTCTGGGATTTAGGATCAATCTCCTACCACTCCCTTCCTCTGCCCCTGTCACCTGGGACCACCCTACTCCAGGCCCATAGCTTTTTTTCTCTCTAAGAGGGACTTAAAATAGAATCCCTTCCCAGGTAGATGCTCTGGCCTGGCCAATCAACCATCTTTCCATGGCTCTTTTCAAAAACCAAACTTTCTGTTTCCCTATGAACTTCTGTACCTCTAATGGCCTTTCCTATTTTCATAGCGACATTTTGGCTCAGCCAGTTTTAATCAAAGCACCCCAAATTCCAGTACTGCTGTACATGCAATCTTTCAATGCCCTGGAAAACTATAACCCCAAATTGTAGCAATAACAAGTCTGAGTTTTTCCTTTCAGGACACTTTAAGAATACATCAATGATTTTTCTCACAATATCCTTGGAACATGGGCATTGGACAAGCGAAGATGGCCTCACTTTATTAATTATTTTAGTTTAGTTTAGTTTATTGATCCCTCTTATTGTCATGAAGGCTGGAAATAGCTAGCTAAGCACCTGGCACAAGACTGTGGCTTATGCTTTTGATTCTAGATGTCTTAACTGATGCAATGACTCTGATATGTTTTAGGCTATTGAGGATGGTACCAGTCCTCTGTGCCAGTCAGATAACATCCAGAGATTTGATTCCAGTCTGAGCACCCTTTTAAGAGGTTCAGAAACATGGTCACTTTCATAGCTAGTCCTTGGCATTCATTCTTTGGAAACAAGCACCAGCAGGTGCATCTCCTGGCTTAGACGAGGGTGAGGATCAGAACAGTCCAGCATCTCATTTTCTAGCCCAGAGATGAAAATATTAGGACACAGGACCTCTTCACAAAAGAGGAAGAGACTAAGAGTCAATAACGAAATGTGTTCTTCAGAACTCCCCTGGCCCAAGCAGCTGCTGTCCAAGTTCAGGGCAGGGAGTCTGTGGAGGGACAAGGGCAGCCCTAACTGCCTGCCTTGTTGCAGGGTTGTTCTGTTTCAGACTGTTCAAAAGCTTATTCTCCACGTCCCTGAAGGACAGAATCAAGATGTGTGTTTGAGCTGCAACCCAAAGAATTTTGGTTACAAAGAAAAGTTCTTTGGAAAAACAACTTCCCAGTAGCTCTCTTAGAATGAACTCTTTCTTTACTATTTTCTCTAAATTTACAGTCAAATCTATCTGCTCTGCATGGTTTGGGATGGTCTTGTTTGGGTCCATTAAAAGTCCAAATACATTTTCTGGAAAATATTTAAGACTAGCAAAGAGTAGGAATAGCAGCTGGCACCTTCTAGAAGTCTCAGTTTTCACCAGGCTGAACCCATAGCTGCCTCTGGGCTTTTATATTTAATAATAACACTCTGTATCAGTTAGGGTCCCTGCAGGAAACAGAATTTATCCAAGATGGTCCAAATGAAGAGACTTCAGTGAAGCAGCTACCGTAGAGTGTGTGGGCTAAACAGGGCTAAGGAAGCAAACACAGTCTGCCAGAGCGTCCAGGGAGAAGCGATGGCAGGGGACCACTGCCACTAAGGACCAAAGCACCCGGGACAGCACATGGAGTTACCCGAACCCAGTGAGAGCAAGAAGAGTGGAAGAGGTGACATCTATCAGGAGCTGTAGGGACAGTGCCAAAGCAGAGAGGTAGCAGGGAAGAAATCCTTGATTTTGCTCTTCTCCTACCCACTGAAATCCTGCTGGTGACTCACGTTGGCCAAAACCAGCTGGAAGCTGGCAAGGGAGTCCAAAGACCATCCTTTGTTGTCTACCTGCTGGGGCACAGAGCCAGGTAGAGACGGTCAAAGAACGGATGTGGAGAGATTTGGAGGCATATGTCCCAATCCTGCTCTCTTGACTTCAGAACCAATGCAGGAGAATCCAGGAGACTGAAAGACAAAGATTCAACGTTCACCCTTGGTACTGCTAAGTTAGTTGGAGAACAAGGCCTTAAGTCTGTGGCCCTGGCACAGATGGACAACTGCAGTGTCCCCTCTGGGACAGGTGCCTCCCAGCCTGCAGACAGTTGATCAGCAGCCTGCAGCCTGTGGACAGGCTGGTTCTGGCAGAGGGAGAGGAAGGGGCTGCCTCTGGGTAGACTCAACTCCTTCTCCCAACTTCCCCCCAACTCCCAGGACTTACTTTGCTCCATTCCCTGGGAGGTGGGAGAGAGACCTGGAGTGTGGCTCTAGTGGAGCTCCCTGCACAAGGAGGGACGCATCAAGCCAGGGACAGGGACACATGTACTGACCTACTGCCTTTCCTTCCAGGGCACCTGCGTGAGCTGTTCCCTGGTGCACTGGAGCAAATGTCCTGCCAACTCGGAGCCCACAGTGAGTGTGACAGCTTCGCGAAACCACACCTCACCCAAGCAAGCCCACTGGTGTGGTTTCTCAGCTTTTCTACCTTTCTTCTTTAAAAGATATTGATTGCTAATAGGATTAGCTCTTAGCCCATTATTATATGGAGGGGATGGTAGAAAGAGAACCCTCAGACCTGTGTTTGAATCCTTGTTCACTGACCCTAGGTGAGTTGTTTAACCGTTTTACTCTGATTTTCTTCATCTGTAACTAATAATAACAATGACAACAACAATAGGATTAGCATAGATAAAAAAAAGAAAAGCACAATTCCTAAGTCGAGTAGCCACTCAGTTCCTCTCTACTTTTCCCTCTTAGATAAAATCCAGTGATTGTATTTGCTCTTCCTAAGCATAATTCTGAAGAGAGATAGAAGAAACATCAGGCAAATGATACTGGGACTATCAAAAGCTTTCAAGTTTGATTGAATTCTGTGCATTTATTGAGGATTGCTCATGTATTACACATAGTGCTTGGTTCCAGAGGCATAGGATGAATAAGATATAGATTTTTTTTGTTTTGCTCTTGGGAAGCTCCATTTAAAAAGGAAAACAGACCATCATACAACAATATCTATATAATAATCTATACTTTCTATGCCAAGTACTCTCCTGGTTACAAAAAGCAAAGTGTTCTAAGGTAAAAATGATGATAGAAATTTCTGCCTGTGAGTTCATCATAAGAAAGTACTTGCCAACCAGAAGTTTCATTAAACTGATTAAAGATGATTGTGGAAGGTGATGAGCTCTTTAATGTAATCCTATC
Organism: Cheirogaleus medius; assembly: GCA_008086735.1. NCBI lineage: Eukaryota > Metazoa > Chordata > Mammalia > Primates > Cheirogaleidae > Cheirogaleus > Cheirogaleus medius. Next base: position 21,668,139 of record VBSM01003169.1, read on the forward strand.
ATGAAGTATTTGATAAAACAAAACATTAAATTAAATAGGCACAGGTGTTCATATATTTCATATTGGACTTAGTGAAGCCATCACCCCTGCATCCTTCAGGATGCTACCAGCCAGGGAATACGAGAGGGAGGAGAAGAGGATGTGGTGTTGGCTAATAGCACAGTGAATGCTGAGTGCCAGACATTGTCCTCAATGCTTTATGCTTTATGCAGCAATGCCTTGAGGTAGGTATATTGTCATCATCACCAATGCATGATCGGAACTAAGGCAAGGAAGCAAAATACCTTGCACAAGGTCCCACAGCTGACATGTGGCAGGGCCCTGGTTTGTTCTGTGTTGAACCACCATCCTCAAATAGGTAGGAGCCAAAAAAGCTCCTCACTCACTCCTCCCCAATCCCATGATCCACACCTGGTTAATTATCCTGAGACCCAGGACTGTAATGTTCCCTCCTCGGTGACCTCAGAATTCCTTCATATATCTAAGATTTTTGTATTTTATACCCTGGGAAGATCTCATTTCTCTCTTCTTGAACAAGAGCCTAAGATGAAGGAGTAAGCTTGACATACACATTTATCTAACACAGAAATTTGAGCCAGGGACTAAATTCTTACGAAAACTTGTTATCAGCATTATTGTCCCATTTCACAGATGAGGCAGCTCAGGCCCACAGAGACCACATGACTTGTCTATGATCCTAAAGTCAGTAAGTGATAAGACTCCTTCTCTGGACCTTATACTTGCAATGTTTCTTAGGAAAATGATGTAACCTGTCTGGGCCTTGGTTTTGGTTTCCTAATCTATAAAAAAGGCATGAAAAACATCCATATGGAGTTGAAGAGTGATGCCCTCATACATGCAATGTGCCTGGCCCACAGTAAGTTCTCAGAAGTGGTAGTTCTAGATAGTTAGGACTGGGCACCAGGGTTTAGAGAATGGACGGGTGCATTTTAATCCGCCCCCACTCCTAAAAGAAAACCCAGACTATTGCTATTTTATTTGGTGGATTGTTCCCAAAAGTATAGGCAGACTTTTTACTGGCTCCAACATTTCTATACAGGAGGAGATTAGGGACAGCTGTAGATTGGAAGGAGAGGCTAGGCCACACCCAGGATGAACAGAAAATCATTCCTGGTCAATTAGAGATGTCTGCCGTGGCATGAGACGGGACACAAGGTACATGAGCCATGGAATGTGCAAACTCTGTATCCCACCGACAAGGAAACAGGCCTAGAGAGTGCCCAGGCTCTGATGGGTGTTGGTGTGGTCCAGCGCTCTCTCCTCATGAGTGGGAAGTGCATGTAGAAGCTGAGTGATGCCCAGAGGACCTTGACATGCAGACTGCCTCACTTTCTTGGCTTTCTTCCAGGCACTCTTCACACACAAATGTGTCTACAGAAGCAGGACAAGGAGCCTAAAGAGTGGCTGTGCCCAGTACTGTAATGCCACCATGAAGGTGAGGAGTGTGTGGCCAAGGGACTGGGCCAGGCCAGCAGGGCAAGGCAACCCCAGGGCCATGCTCTTGGGCCCCAGTCTACATGGTCACTGGTGGCCCATGGGGTCTTGGCAATGTCTTCCTGCAGGAGAACCGAAGGCTGGATTCTCTACATGGTGGCCAGGTGACCTCCCCACCTGTGTCACACCCTCCCATGGTCCCCGATTCCCTTAACACAGAGCCCATTCCCAACACCTCCCCCCGTGGCCCCCCCTCTGCCTGTGGCTCTGAACTGCCTCTAGCCCTCATTCCTACCTAGAGCACTTGCCATCCCCCCCCTCAGGGTATACTTCCAGATTTCCCTGTGGCTGACTCATCTTCCAAGCCTCCACTAACTGTCACTGCCTCTGTCCCCACTCAATCCGAAGTGGCCTCCCCAGCCCCACCCTCCAAACCCTGGCCCTACCTGCCACCACTGTATTATAGTACTTTGTTTTCCCAGCACTTACCATCCTCTGAAATGATCTTCTCTTATTTTTTCATTTGTTCATTTACTTATTATCTGTTCCCCGGCTTAGACCGTTGGCCCCATGAGAGCTCGAGCCGTCATCTGTCTTGTTCACACAGGGTTAGGGCCAGGCTGGCAGCCACAGGCGGTGCTCAGTAGACTCGTGGTGACCAGATGGCTGAGTACTAGCCGTGCCATCATCTGCCAAAGGAAACGCCACGCTCATGCAAGGGCTGATATGGTTTATTACAATAATGGAAATTAAAGTAGATCCCCTTTGAGGAACTGGAGCTCTGCTTGGGGTTTCAAAGTGCAACATGCATTTTGTTTCTCAGATACCAAAGTGCTGCAAAGGCTTCTACGGGCCCGACTGCAGCCAGTGTCCAGGAGGCTTCTCGAATCCATGCTCGGGAAATGGACAGGTGAGAAGGACAGTCCACGATGCACACTTTTTCATGAATGCTGAAGGCTGGCCTTTCTTAAGTCAAGTCAAATTTTTAAATAATTTTTAAAACTGCTAAACCAAAGAGTGATACAACACTGGCTGCTATTCCCAGGAAATAAAAGAAACCAGTCAGTTACTGAAAGGATAGAGGTGTCTGCAGTAGAAGGCTCTTAGTCTTGACAATGGGAGGATGGAAGGGGGAGGGTCCAGTGATGTCGCTTCTAGTCTCTGCTTTCCTATTGCCGACGGCAGGACCTTGGCAACTCCCACTTTCCTTGTGGGAGATATCAGGGTTGACCTGCATTGGTCTCTAACACTCCATCGAGGACTAAGATTTTATGATACTTAAAAAATATTTTAAGGAAAATCACTGCCCAGGGATTGCCTTTTTAACTATCTGCTAAACCTAGTGAAGTGATGAGGCCAAAACTTAACTCTTCTGGCTTGGAGGCCAAAGCTAAACAAACAAAGGTAAAAGTAGCTGTGATTCATATGGGGAAATTATAGATCTGGGCATTTAATAAATCCACATCTAAAATATGGTTCTTTCAAGGGGAAGGAAAACTCGTACACCCATGAGTGGGGACACCATGCAGACAGGGAGGACAGGGAGAGGCCAGTCTAACGACTGTGGGCACGGGGTCGGGAAGGCAGTGGAGCCCAACTCTGATGCACATCAGGCAATATAAACCTGGCCTTGCCTGGGCTGGGGAGGCGGGAGGAAGGTATGTTTACCACTGAAGAGAGCAAACACCGCAGTGTGGAGTTACAGAGCTAAGTGAGAATGCAGAGAGAGAAAGGCCAGTCACTCACTCTGAAGGGCCCGGTCTTACCACTTATCCCATAAGCGTTGCTTGAAGGTTCCTGATTCAACATCACGACCCCCCTTCAGAGACTTCCCTTAAAGTCTAAGTCCTGGCTGGGGATGCCCAAGCTGGTCACTGTTTTAACATCCAACCCGACCCCAACACAACTCAACTTTGCACAAGGAGTCCCAAAGACTCATTTCAAGTGAGATTGAACCTGAGTTCAAAGAAGTCAGGCCATGAAACGAAAAATCTAGATGAACGTTTCCTCGCCAGCATGTGCCCTAACAGCCCACGGGGCCTGCCTTTGCCCCCAGTGTGCAGACGGCCTCGGTGGCAACGGGACGTGCATCTGCAAGGATGGCTTCCAAGGCTCCCGGTGTCAGTTCTGCTCCGATCCCAATAAATATGGACCTCGGTGTGACAAAAGTAAGTGGCGCTTCCAGAGCTCCCTTCCACTCTTAAGCAAGGGTCCCCCTGCGCTGGCGCAGGCTGCTGGGGCAGGCCGGGTGTCTTGTGACCCCTTTGCTTGGGGGTTGCCATCATCCCAGGGCATTTCTTAAGCTCTGATTCTCAAACTAGAGCATGTGCCAGAGGGCTGGGTCCCACTTGCAAAGTTTCTGCTTCAGCAGGCCTGGGTGGGGCCTAAGAATCTGCATTTCTAACAAGCCCTCAGGGAATGCCAACGCTGCTCCAGAGACCACACTTTGAAAACCAGTCTCTCAAGGTTTCCCCACATACCAGAAGTGATAGTAGTGGGTTCAGTATCAAGAATAGATTCACTCCCTACCTTTCAAGCAGACCTCTTCCATCAGCTCCTCCATGTGCAAGATGTGTGACCTTACTTGGGCAAGTCACTACACTTCTCTAGGCCTCAGTTTCTTCATCTGTAAAATGGGGGTGATAATAACAGTAAGTGCCTTGAAGGGTTAGTACAAATTATTAATGGAAAGCACTTGCTTTAGAGCTATGCCTAGCACATAGTATGTGCCACAAATATGCTATTATTTATCATCGTTGTTGCAGCGACATAAAAATCAAGAAGCTTATAGAACATGTAGAAAGTTCCACAACAATAGGTATGGGGAAAAATGCACTTACACAGTCTTAGAAAGTACATTATGTTCTTTAAAATGATTCCCTGTGTATATTTAAATATATGTGTATATTTTAGATGTATATTTCTAAGATTAGAATTTAATGATTGAGTCAAACGAATAGATAAGAACTTTCTGTGGAGTCAGACCAACCCGAATTTAAGTCCCCACTCTGCAACCTACTGACTATGTGATCTTAGGAAAATGTCTCTCAATTTCTCCAGCTATAAAATGAAGATAATGTTGGCACTTATTTTATAGATCGTTGGCAGGATTAAGTTAGACCATAATTTGGGGCTTTTGCCACAGAGCTTGCACCCAGCACATAATCAGTAAACAAAGCCACTCTTGTCCCTGTCACAAAACACACACCCTTCCCAGCTCCTACCTCCGTTGATCTCAGAGTTCCCTCCCAACATGGACAGGAAGCCGGAGCACAGCAGGGTCCGGGCAGCTGAATCCTATTCCAGTGTTCTTTTTGCCAAATTAGATTTCTGAGGGGAAAAAAAAAAATAGGGGTTTATTCCAAGACCAAACGACATTGGCATTGGTTTGAGGCTAGCGGGACGGGATGCTGAGGCTGGGGGGTTGCCGGGTCTCGCGCCTCTCATCCCGGGCCTGTGGCTGCCTGGGTCTTGCTCCTTGGAAAATAAGCCCTGACTTACTTAGAATTGTATAAAAATTCTTTTTTGTTTCAAATCCAGCTGTGATTTTCCAGCCCCCCTCACTGGTGTCTGTCTTCTCTTTCCTGGATGTTGGCTCCACGCACCCACGCTAATTCCTCTCCCATCGGTCCCTCCTGGGGCTAGACCCCAGACTCCTTCACTTCTGATCGTATTTCAGGACTCAAATCCTTGCCACCTTCCTTTGAGAAGTTCCCTATCTTCCTTTTCGCTCCCATGTGCGTAGGAGGCTGAGTTTGACGAGCTGGCTCATGCAGCAGTTTTTACATACCTATTGTCAAAAGCAAATTGAGCAGCTAAAGGTTAAAATGGTAACAGGGAAGTGGAAACGCCAGTTAACATAATGGTCTACTGTGTGTATACGTAGTCCCTAAGAGAAACGGACTTTGAAACCCAGGTTCAAATCTCTGCCTGGGAACTTCACAGCAAGCTGGGAATTTGCCTTACCTCCCTGGGCCTCAGTTTCCTCATCTGAAAAATGGGGATTATAAAAGTATCAATACCTACCTCCTGGGACTGGGGACTGTTAATGAGATGGTGCATGTGAAAGGCTGACCCAGCGCCTTGAATGGAGTCAGTTGCCCGCGCATCGCCCATTAGTTACCACTGGTCTGTCGTGATAGAGTGATGAGCTGCACGTCAGGGCCCTGCCAGCAAGAGAAATCACTTCTGTTTGTGCCAGAATAGCTCATGAAAGGTGAGGCCCTCCCAGGCTAAGCTGTCCAAAAAGGAAGTAGTTGAAAATTGAGTTACTCGGCCTCTTTCACAGCATCTCACCCACCCCCTCCCCGACATCCCCTCCCACACGCATGTGAAGTAGCCCGGGGCCACATTCTTCTGCTCCTGGCTGGGGAAGTCACCAAGGGCCATCCCAGGCCGCTGAGAAATGGCTGAGACCCTAAGAAACAGCAGTCCAAGCCGTCCCCCAGTTCGATGTCCAGGCTCAGCTTTGACGGGAGTGTGAGTGGGGGAGGGGTGGTCGCTGTCCCCCAGGATGCTCTGCCTCCCCGCTCGGCTTGTCCCCCAAGCCCTGACGTCCCTCCTCCTCCTCTTTCAGAATGTCTGTGTGTTCACGGAACATGCGACAACAGGATAGACAGCGACGGGGCCTGCCACGCCAGCACATGCAGAGATGGCTCCGCTGGGAGACTCTGTGACAAGCAGACCTCAGCCTGTGGGCCCTACGTTCGGTTCTGTCACATCCACGCCACCTGTGAATACAGCAATGGGACAGCCAGGTGGGTCTGTGAGGAGAAGGCCCTTAACCACTCGAAGCCACCGTGTTACCTGCAGATGGAGCCAACCCATATCTCAGCTCTGTAAACTAAGGCCTGTTCTCCCCAGCTGACAGTGTGGTTTTTGTGGGCAGAACCTCAAATTACAGCACCTCCTGCTTTGAAACTTACCAGCTGTGTGGCCTTGGGCAAATTACTTAACCTCTCTGAGCCTCACTTTCCTCGTTAGAACAGTAAGGATGATGATATCTGCCTAACAGGGCAATCATGAAGAGTAGAAGAACTGAATGGAAAAGCACCCAGCACCAGGGCTAGCACATCGCAGGTGTTCCTTCATGGAAGCCATAATTGCTGTCACCACACATGTGAAAGAAATGAAGATTTGTCCACCAACTTTGCAACCTTTGAAAACGCCTTAACTTCCTAAGGCTGTTAATAAATAGCTCCCCTGTTAAAGCATCTTGCAGGAAATTGGGTCTTTAAGCAATAGATCAACATTTGTTTTCTTAAAACTAACATCTGCAGTGGGTTTGGGAAGGGGAGGGGAATGCCAGAAGAAATTTTCCTCTCTGGGAATATCTGGTTTTTTGCTTACTTGTTTTGGTCTGCCTCCCCCACTAGACTGCAGACTACGCGCGAGGCCACAGGCTGTCTTTGCTTTTCCATAGTTTACGATAGAAATGTGTTTTGCTAAGGAGTTAGGATCTACACCAGAGCATAAGGCAAAAGCAAATATAACCAAAATTACCCTTACAACTTCCTAAATCACCCGCAAAGGGCTGTTGGTATGGGTCCGTATGTTCTGTATTACCTTGGGTAAGTCAAACAGTATTGCAACAGATCAACCTGTTTCTTCATTTGCACACCAGCTGAAGTGTTTAGTTCCTCTAGGAAACTTGATGCATGAAAAATGTTTTTGTTAATTTTTGTGAAGCCCATGAGTGAATTGCAATAGGACATGGGGACATGATGGGGCCACACAGTGTCCCCAGCATCTATCACAGGGCACTCAATAAGCATTGGTTGAACCAATCAATGAATGAATGGCTCACATTCAGTAGTGAAACATGGGACATTTTGAGAGGAGTGTCTGAAAGGGGGATGGGTCAGGAATTTATGTCAGCTCACAGAATGAGGCACCTGAGGATGTTGTGTTTGGGGGAAAAATATATATATATCTGAGGGACCAGAGAAGAGAGAAGTCTCACCTGTCATTTTCAAATATTTTAAGAGTTGTCACATACAAGAAAGGACAGAGCTGTTCATAACTAGCATTGAGCAGAAAGACTTATAAAGAGGCAGGTGCTGGTCCAATAAGAGCAGAAATGCTGCCAGGTGTTGAGACTTACGGAGCGTAGGTGTTCTGCTGAAAGCTCCACACGCATCCGCTCATTCTATCTTCACCACAGCCTTATGCAGGAGGGGTGTTATACCCATTTTCCAGATGAGGAAACAAAGTCCCCCAGTCATTAAGGGACTTGTGCAGGGTCACACACAACTGCTAAGGGGTGGGGCCTGGGTTCCCAGCCAGGTGTGTCTGACTGCAGACCCCAGAAGTACCCCTGACCACATGTGAACCCTGGCTTCCTCCGCACGAGCAAACTGTCCAGCCACCTGGCCGTGAACCGCTTCACCTCTGGCTGGCCGGCCCTCTGCTGGGTGGGTGGTGCTTACATTTCTGGGGCTGATTTTGTGCACTTCTCTCTGCAGCTGCATTTGCAAAGCAGGCTATGAAGGAGATGGAACTGTCTGTTCCGAGATGGGCCCTTGCACGAGATTAACCCCAGGAGGCTGTAGCCGCAATGTGAGTGTTGGTCTTTATTTCCAAGCTGCCTGGGTTGTTTTTTGTCTGTTTGTTTGTTTTCCCGGTTTTGTTTGTTTGTTTAAGAAATCCTGAGGGAAGACATTCCAAAAGGCAGTGTCTGATCACGTTTCATATGCATGAAGCATTTGCATTTGAACCTTGAATTTTAAAGACAGCTGCCGGGTACTTTCTATGAGCCTCCACTTTCCAAATCCAGATGTGCAGGGGGCTTGAAAAACCACAGCGTGAGAAGCAGATATTGAGATCAAAAGTAATACCTCCTGATGCAAACTTTACAGCTTACAAGGGACTTTTATGTGCCTGATCTCATTTGCTCCTCCCACCAACCTGGTGATGCCAATATTGTTATCCCCATTTTACTGATTAGGAAACAAAACCTTGGAGAAGTGAATTACCCTAAGTTCTATTGTTGTTTGGAGTGTAACCAGAACACACTATTGCTCCCACTAATACCTTTCGAATGTCACCGCCACCACCTGCCCCTAGTCACCTTCCTTTCTTACCCACGGGTTTAATAATGAGTCCAGTTGCTTCCTGTCTTGCCTACCCACAGTGCATTGTCCACTCACAGCCAGAGTGGCTTGAAGCAAGTCAGATCGTGCTTCTCCCAGGCATAACCCCCTCGGGTAACTCCCTGTGGTTCTGAGGATAAAATCTAGACCCACCTGATTCCGCTTGGGCAAGCCTTACCCCCTCCCCCCCAGCCTCATCTCAACAATGCATCTTATACCTCTCTGTCCTTCTCCCCTGCCTGCCCCGCAGCCCCCTGCTGTGTCCTCCTGAGAGTCCCGGAGCTGGTATAGGGGTTAGGCTCCTCACCCCACATTTCAGAGACCTGGGTCCATGCCTCTTTGTAGCTGCATGACCTTGGGCAACACCTGTTTCCTTATCTGTAAAATAGAGATCATAGCAGTTCCTTCCTCAAGATGATTGTTTATACCTGCAAAACAATAAAAACAGTCCCTGGCTTAATAAACAGCATAGTGATGTTAGTGGCGGTGGCCCTTAGCTGGCCAACTCCAAGCAATTTTGCCCTTTAAATCATCTAATATTTTCATTGATCTCAATGCAAGTTAAGCATTTCAATCATTTCCACTGCACCCAGTGCAAATATGTGTTTCTAGAACAAATCTCTGAAAATTCTTTTTTGCTTTTGGAATCATGCGGCTGAATTGAGGTTTCAGAGGCTGTGCTTTTTTTCCCTCTCCCAGGCAGAGTGCATCAAGACTGGCGTGGGCACCCACACCTGCGTGTGCCAGCAGGGGTGGACAGGGAACGGGAGGGACTGCGTGGAGATCAACAACTGCCTGCTGCCCGGCGCAGGTGGCTGCCACGACAATGCAACCTGTTTGTACGTAGGCCCTGGGCAGGTAGGTTGGACATGGTAGACGGCAAAGAGGAAGCAGGATTACTGCGGTGACTTTTCTTTCTCCAAGACTCAGAAGTACTTTGGCTAGAACTTACTGCAGCATTTTTTATCATTTGTAGCAGTGAGAATGAGTTCATTGTCACAACAAACCTATGACGAGGTATTATTATTATCCCACCTTATAGAGGAGGAAACTGAGGCACAGAAAAGCTAAATAACTTGCATGTGTAACATAGAAAATAAATTGTGGTGCCAGATTCACACCCAGGGTGATTCTTTCTTAGTCACCACCCTGGACCACGCTCTGTAGCTCATTGGTCACTTTCACTTACCCTCATTTAGTGGAGACCAAGGCAGAGAAGGCTACTGCTTAGAAATTAATCAGCTCCAGGGCAGGGGCTCCCAACTGCACTGGGATTCTGGCCATGGACAAGAAGAGGTGACTGACATGGATCCCTTCACATCCATCCCTCCTGCTTCCACCTCCTGCCACAGGCAGGACCAGCGAGTATGTTCTAGAAGGCTAAAGAGGTCAGAAGACATAGAAGATGGCTTTGAAATCATCCCTTATCTTTTGAATCTTGATATAACTTTTCGCTTTCATGTTTTAAGGCTGGACTTTTTGAAAACCTCCAAGTTATTTTCTGCTCTTTGAGAAGCGTATTTCTTCCGTCGATGAGGGCCTAGCCTTGCTCACCACGGTGCCTCCCTTTTGGTCCTGAGCCTTTTGGTTCTTGGACCTCTCGTTTCTGTGCACATCTTAATAAGTACAGAAACACAGAGCTTGAATGGAACTTGATGGGCTATTAAAGCCCACCTCATGCCTTCTCTTTCCTTTGGGGAGAAATTCACCCAAAAAGTGGAGATCTCTGGTCTGTTGAAAGATATCCAAGAAAGAAGTCTCTAGGACCTCCCTCTGCTGCTTTGGGCAGCTGTCCCGTTCATTCTTCCTCCACTCTGTCAGGGATGAGTAATGGAGCCTCGGTCCCATGAGGCCAGCGCAGGGCTGAACACTTGTGTAGGTACGAATGGATGGCCAACCTCAGACTGTCAGAAGTGTTGGGGCCTCTTGGGGCCCAAAGCTACTAGAGAAGATGATCTGTGTGATAATCTCTCCAAGGAGATCCCCACAGGGGTTTAAAGGGTGGTAAACATGATTAGGAGCAAGGATTAAAAGAAATGGAATTATTAATACTTGGCCAAGAGCATGGCATGATATCACCGTAGCCCACTTCCCACTCCTCCTGAAAACTGATAGGAGATTAAAGCACCACCCCAGGCAAAGCCTCAAGTTTTCTGCATGTTTATATACCACTGGGGATTAATTATTTTAATAGACCACAGTAGGTGCTTCTCTGGGGAGGGACAGTTGGCGATGGGGGGGGGGCGGTGGGATCTGTATCAGGAAGAAATCTTTTGGTTATAACAGAAAACCCAATTACTTGTGCAGTGCTGGTGGGAATATAAAATGGGGCAGCTGCTATGGAAAACAGTATGGCAAAAAAATGAAAATAGAACTACCATATGATCTAGCAATTCCACTTCCAGATATATACCCAAAAGAACTGAAAGCAAGGACTTGAACAGACATGTGTACACCCATGTTCATAGCAGCATTATTCACAAAATAGTCAAAAGATGGAAGCAACCCAATGTCCATCCACAGATGGATGGGTAAACACGATAGAATACTAATCAGCCTCCAAGAGGAAGAAAATTCTGACATAAGCTACAGGGGTGAATCTTGGAGACATTATGCTAAGTGAAAGAAGCCAGACACAGAAGGACAAAGAGTGTGTTTGATTCCACTTATCTGAGGTCCTTAGAGTAGTCAGACTCATAGAGACAGCAAGTAGAATGTGATTGTCAGGAGCAGGGGCGTGGGGGAACGAGGAGTGGTTTCAGTGGGTATGGAGTTTCAGTGTGGGAAGATGAAAAGTGTTCTGGAGACGATGGTGGTGATGGTTGTACAATGGGAATGTACTTAATGCCACTGGACTATACATTTTTAAATGGTTAAAATGGTAAATTTTGTCTCATATATGCTTACCACAATTCTTTAAAAAAAAAGAAAAAGAAAGAAAAGGAAGAAAACCCAATTAAAATTGGGTTAAAAAGAAAGAGAAATGTTTGGGCTCACCTTCCTGTACAGTTCACATGTGGATCTAGCTGCAGGTACAACAGGATTCAGGGCTCAAAAGGCTGCATGAAGGGTCTGTTTTTTGGCCCAGCTTCTTCCAGGCTCCTGGGGTGAGGGATGGCCTCCGTCAGCTTCAGATTTACACCGTCACAACACTTAGTCAAGCAGACTAGAGAACGTTTTCTGGTAACTTCCCCCCAAACTCAGGATTCATTCTCTTTTGCTGGTTCAAACTGAGGTGCTTTCACCTCCATCCTCCTTTCCTGCCGTCAGCCCTGTAAGCAATTACAGAAATCAGGCCATGGGTGACCCAGGGTACGGAATGCAGCGATAAGCTCAGGCCAAGGCCTTGAACCCTCACCCTGGGGTGGAGAAATCAGCCACATGTTATCTTGTGCACCAGGAGAGGGGGAGAGATGGTGTCCCCTGAAAGCCAAATAGGGGTGCAGTTTCTAGAAAGAGAGGGAACAGGCACTGGGCAGACAAGATGAAACAGATGTTCACATATCCATTCATTCACCCGCTCATTCATCCAGCACTTCTCAGGTGCCCTCTCCGGCTCAGCCACTGAGCTTGGTGGCAGACACAAGAGATTATCATGGCCAGGGCCTTCAGCCAGCCTTGCAGAAATGCAATCTTGTACAAGGTGACAGACAAGCATATGGCACATGCATAGTGCAAAATGATAGATGTAAAAGCCACATAGAGTAAGCACCGTTGTTCTGCAGCGTTTAAGGTCTACTTTCCTATTTATCCTTCTGGTTTCTCTGACAGGAGTACCTCCTTGTGGATCTGGAGAAATTTAGCTTTAAAACGTGGCCACAGGAATCCTAATCATGAAAGAGCTCATTGAAGTCTTAAGTCTTGCCAAGCATTTAGTGAATGATTGCATTCGTTTTGACTCACTTGAGTTGGCAGACTGCATCTGAGAAAAGGAAAAAAAAAATGTCTTAGTATCTGTATTAGTTTTCTAGGGCAAACTAGGTGGCATAGAGCAATGAAAATGTTTTGTTTCGCAGTTGTGGAGGCTGGAGATCTGAGATCAAGGTGTGTCGGCAGGATTGGTTCCTTCTGAGGGCTGTGAGGGAGAATCTACCCCATGCTTCTCCCCTTTCCAGTTTCAGGAAATTTGCTGGCAATCCTTGGTGTTGCTTGGCTTGTGGAACCATCACCCTGATCTCTGCCTTCATGTTCAGATGTGCTCTCCCTGTGTGTGTATCTGTCTCCAAACTTCCCCCTTTTATAAGGATACCAGTCACACTGGATTCAGGCCCCACCCACCTTAACTATTGACACAATAGCAACCCTATTTCCGAATAAGGTCACATTCTGAGGTACTTGAGGTCAGGACTTCTACATATGAATTTGGGGGTGAAGGGATACAGTGCAACCTATGCCCATATCTACCCCCTCTCTGCTCTGTCCTCCTTTCTGCAGACAGACTTGAAAAACACCCTGATGGGAGAGATAGAGGAAGAGGAGGGTCTCTCTGTGGTGTTATATGAGAAATAGAACAGACCACATCTAGGATTGCCCTCGGCTGGTACTTGTTGTCTCGAAAACATTTAGACATTCCAGATAGGCACAAATCCTGATTACCAGGAACATTACTTTAAAAAGACAAACTACATTTGGACCAGCTATGCCAAGGGGTGGTCAGGGTTGGAAGTGCGTGGATGTGGCACCCCAACACCAGGTGGAAAAGATTAAACTCCCTTGTTGATAAGGTCTTGCTCTACACATACAGTTGTAGACATGTGCTTCCATAGATAGTATACACGATACACACATTTTCCTTATAAAGCATAATAGCAGATAATACTTATGCTTTTAAAGATAAAAATCTATAAATAGAAGTTCTATTCATTTCTTCCCACAACCTTATGGGTTGTCTTGTATCACGTCTGGGGTTCATGTATCTACTTCCAAGACCAGTCCTTACATAACCCTTCTCCAATCAAACACACATGCTTTCCCACCTCAGTTTGTTTCTAGGCATTTGCCCTAGGCTCAAATGCCTTCCCCACCTCTCCTGTTCTCTCCCAAGGTCCAGCCAAGCCCCCTTCCCAGAACATTCCCAGCTGATCCCATTCCTCTGATCAACAATAGTCCTCATCACATAAGCATCTCATGCATGGGCCAGTTAATCCATGAAATTTATAATATCTCTTGTTTTCTAGTGTTTTTTTAAGGTTGGACTCTTCTTATTTACTTTTTATGGACTTATGCTTTGTCTTCCTCTAGGTTCATTGCTAGCTCCATAATATTAATAGTTTCATAATACCCATTTTTTAATCCACTGAAAATTACTCCTTTTAAAATTATGTTTTAAATTTCAAAATATTGCATAATAATAGAAAACATTTTGGAAAATAAAATCATAGGAAAAAAATTAAAAACATTCACAGTGGCCCCCTAGCCTATGGGGCAAGTGGAGGGCTCAAATCCAGCCTGCACCCTGCTCACCAAAGTATGTGCCCTGCTGTGGGCCTAAACTGTCACAGAGGAAGGAGTCCTTTTTTGTTGTGTAAAGCCCACCTGCTGAGCCATGTGCCTGTGGGCTGTCCATGTAGAGGTGATCCCTTCCTCAAATGCACCTACTCAGGGGATGCCTTTTCTAAATTGCACAAAGGGCCTCATAGGCTAGCAATGGCCTCATGCATGGATCTCCACCAAGTGCATACCCCACAGCTTGCTTAACTTTCCTCTTTCTGTAGAGGGGCCAACTTTTCCAATGTGATTCTTTTTAGGGTCTAAGTTTTCTCTGAGACTACCTCCATAGGCCCTTCTGGGACAAAGAATTAAAAAAAAGGGCACCAAGAAGCTATCAGATTGGAACATGTAATGTAGAATATGGAGGCCAATAACTCTGGAATCTGAGTGTAACAAGCAAAAGACACTAACACTGTTCTCTAAGAGGGCCAACAAGTAGCTATGGTTTCCATAGTTCATTTTCCAGTGCCACATGAGGTCGAGGCATGGAAGGCACTTGCTTTCAATAATCCCCTTTGACTCTGTTCTTGAAATTACAGAATGAGTGTGAGTGCAAGAAAGGATTTCGAGGAAATGGGATTGACTGTGAACCCATAACTTCATGTTTGGAACAAACCGGAAAATGTCATCCATTGGTGAGTTACTTGAATTTTTTGTTGTTCTTGTTAATAACCAAAAAAAAAAAAATTTAAAAAGTGCTTCAGAAAGAAAGAAAGAAAGTAAGGTTATTTCTTGTCCAAGCCTTGTAATGAACAAAATCTTTTACCCCCAAAGGGAGTCCCTAAGCAGAATGTGAGTAGCTATTGCATCTTTCACTTCATTCCAAAGCTTAGAAGAACCATAATATGATTTCCAGATAAAATACAGAATTCCTGGTTAAGTTTATATTTAATAAATAACAAATAATCTTTCAACACAAGTCCCAAATTTTGCATGAAGAGAAATTTATGCTAAAAATTACTCTTCATTTACCTAAAATTGAAATTTAACTGGACACCTTGTATTTTTATTTGCTAAACCTGACAACTCTAAACCAACAGGACAGTTTAAAGTGTAACTGGACTCCAATTTTGAATGTCATAATACAGTTTTACCCAAATTATTGATGAAAATGCCCATTCAAGAGGAGCTTGTGCCTTGTTTCTAAATTTTGGAAGAATAGACAAAGGTATTAGAGCTGGTCATGTTCATGTTTTCAGAAGAACATCACTAATCACTAAACATCAGAACCAATGAAAATGACACCTTAGTCACAGTACTTGGGTTACAAGTAACAGAATCCATGCAAGTCAACTTAAGCAGAAAAGGAATCTGTTGGGAGTGGCCCTACAGTAGCTGTGGACCTTCAGAGGCAGGAGGTACAGCTAGACTTCCCAAGGGTCCCGGATCAGGATGTGAAAACACCGGAATCACCAGGATCAAAGCAGCTTCTTTCCCCAAACTTCCAAGACGATGTGATCTCTCATTTTACCTCTCTGCATTTACTTCCCCTCTCTCTCTCCTGACTCTTAATGCTTCTCTGCACATCTTGGGGTAAATGGCTCCCCCCTACCAGCGATGCCCACTAACTTATCAGCACCCCACATCCCAACTCAAAATCACAGGAGAAAGGATCCCGCTGGCCCAACTGGGTCCCAGTGTCCTCATATGAGCCAGTCAATTATGGCCAGAAAGTGGGTTTGTTATGAACGTAGCTTCCAGGGCCCAGCCCCATATGTGTGCAGGGCAGGGGACAGTTCTCAAGCATGAAAAATGGTTGGAGGGAGATACTCCCAAAGTATCTATTCCCCAAGAATCACAAGAGCATTATGCAAAGCTGAAAGAGCGCCAACACTCCTGCTTAATTTAAGCTCAACCAAGCCCTGACATTCCAAATGTGAATAATTATTGCAACTTTCATTCCATTCCAAAGCTTGGAAGAACGAGCTAGGGTTGCCAGATAAAATACAGGACCCCAATTGAATTTAATTTCAGATACACACGTATGTGCTGAATAATTTTTCACCACAACTATTCCCCAAATATCACTGCATGGGACAAACTTATACTAAAACTTATTCATCATTTATCTGAAATTCATATTTAACTGTGTATCCTGTATTTTTTATGTGCTAAATCTAGCAGAAATGAAAAGAAAGAATTTTATTGTGATTAAATAAGAGCTGGACGAAACATGTAAAGGGTCTATGGGTTACATCCCCTATTTTTCAGCCCGAAATTTGCAGCTCTCGCTTTAGATAGAGCCTGTTGTCTCACGGATGTAACTCAGGTCTAACACTTTGTATAGGAAAACAAGCTATTTCTTTCATCTTGGTTTTATCAGGCAAGCTGTCAGTTTACTTCTGGTGTCTGGAGCTGTGTTTGTCAAGAGGGCTACGAAGGAGATGGCCTTCTGTGCTATGGAAATGCGGCAGTGGTAAGTCGTCTATGACCCACCCAAGTACACAATGATAAAGACAAAACCCTTAAAGAAAACTCTTAGCTAAGATGTCTTTAAAGTGCTCTATCAAAAATCACTTGCTGTAGGAGATTTTACGTGAAGCAAGCTGCTTCTTGCAGATGACATACGTGCTCTGTGGGTCACACATTGTCTACAGGCTGAAGTGAGCTTACTTTTATTTGGCACCTTTTGTGTACCAAACAGTCCTGACTTCTCTCTCTTACCACTCTACCTCTTTCCATTCCCAAACTTCCCAAGTGAGCAACTAACTGGCCTCTGCTGGGCTCGCTGGGCTCTTCTGTCTGGGCCTCCTGTGGGTACCCAGAGCACCCTGTGCTTACCCCTATCTGTATGTGTGTGTGTGTGTGTGTGTGTACACCTTTTGTGTACCGGGCATCTTGCTAAGTCCTTATCATGAAATACTGTGTTTCCCCAAAAATAAGACAGGATCTTATATTTATTTTCCTTCAAGAAGACACCTAGGGCTTATTTTCAGGGGATGTGTTATTTTCCCCTCAAAGTCTCAGCTTGCAGCACGCACAGGATGGCTGGGACCTGACACGGGGAGCCGACCTTGTTGGTGGGGCTGCCCGCACCTTTCTGGTCACCTCTGGGATAGTGGCTGTCATGATGGGGCAGAGATGAGAAGGGCTGCTCATCATCTTTACCACTCTGCGACAAAATGCATGGGTTGTGCAGATACGCTGCGTAGCCACGCCCATCACTAGGTCTTATTTTCGGGGTAGGGCTTATATTGCACAAATGCTTAGAAATGCTGCTAGGGCTTATTTTATGGGTAGGTCTTATTTTTGGGGAAACATGGTAGCAACCCATTTAAACCTCACAACAGCCCTCTAAGGTTGATGCTGTTATTATGCCCATTGTACAGATGAGGAAACACAGACTAGGCAAACCTGCCCAAAGTCCTTCAGCTCCAGGCTGTGGAATCCAGCCCACAGCTGTCTAAGTTGGGTGCCCAAACACCCAACCACCAGTGTAGAGTGCTCTATCCACACGGTATGGGTCACACCAAATCAGCATGGCATCTGCATTTGTCTATTTCAACCATAAACTCTTGAGGAAAGATCTTTGTCTTATTTCCTATGTCATTCCCATTGCTTATAAATTTTTGCCAAAATGAGAAATAAAGTCAACTGACAAATTTTCTCATCATCTACTTTTTGTTCAGCTCACTACAGTTTGGTTTCTGCCTCCTCTCAGCTGAAACGATAGGCCTAACAATCCCCTAGGAGACTCGCCAGAGTGCCTGTCCCTGGGCTGCCTGCAGCATCGGACCCTTGGGAGGCCCTTCCCACGCTTCCCTCTCCCTGCTGACTGTGACTTCTACTCACCGTGTCAGGCCAAGGAGCTGTCTCCTGACACCCAGACCACAGAGCACAGACCCTGGCATTTTCTCTGCACTGGCTATGGGTCACATTCCCTAAAACCCTAAAACCCTAAAACCCTGCTTTCACGATGGCAAGACGAAGTCCCAATCCTCGGCCTGGTCCTCCAGGCATCTTTGCACAGACTTCACTCACATTTCTTCCAAACAGCCCTTCCCTCCAGCCTAGCTGTCACCTTCCTGTCTCCAGGCCTAGCCCTGTTCCTCTCTCTCCAGGCCTGGCCTCTGGGCTCTCTGCCATCAGTTCAGGTCCAACTCAGCCCTTCTTTCCCTTAAAACATCCCATCTAAGGCATTACTCAAGCAACTCTGCTCTTGTACTTATTCATTCACTTACTAATTTCCTTTTTAACAAACATGTATTCACTAACTTGTTTAATAACCTCAGTGTCTCAGGAATTGAAACAGCACTGAAATTTAGTATCTTTATATAAATTTGCAGATGATAATTGTTATTGCCATTGCGTGGTATTTAATAGTTAAAATTTTTTTCACATACATTAAAGCATTTATTTTTCATAATCCCAGGGGGAGGGCTTCATCATATTCATTTTTCAGATAAGGCACTTGGATTCTCAGAGAGTTTAAGTGACTTGCCCAAGATCACACAGCCAGGAAATAGCAGATCCAGGAAACTGAACCCATTCTTTTTTTAACTTAAAGTCCAGAGCCTTTTTTTTTCTTAACTCTGTGGCACCTTCAAATGTCACTACTCTGCTGGCGATGGCGGTCATCTTTTCAAGGCTAAACTTCCCCAAAACACCTGTAAGTTGTGCAGGAGCCATTGTTTCCCCTCAATATCTTACATCCTCCCTTCACTCCACCCCTGGCCAACTGGGGTAGCTAGATATATATTTTTTCCATGATGAATGAATTAAAAATGAGTGGCTAATACTGAGATTACTGCCTGCCGGCCTCCATGCTAAGCACTTTAAAAACAATAACGCCTCTATTACTCACATTAACCTATGAAGGAGAGCTTTTATTATTCCCATTTTACAGATAACAAAATTGAGGTCCATTAGGTAACTGGCTTAAAGAACTAGGAAATGGCTGAACCAGAATGAAAACCCAAGTGGTTTGATTCCATGTTCCCAGCCACTACTCAACGATGGCCCTGAAAGGGGACTATTTGCTGAGCTCTGTGACCCTCCTTAGGGTCTGGGTGGCCGTTTTTTTACAACCTAAATTCTGGTTTGAAAGAACTTTCGGTTATTGTTTCATTTGAAGTTTCTGGAATTACTTCTTAACCTCTAATATAGAGGATAACCAAGCCACCTTGGTCTGAAAGAAGTGCCCTGCTCAGGCACCACGCGCAGTGACGTGGGCACCCGTCTGTGCCAGCACTAGAGGGGCTGGCAGGGAACACGAGCCCAGCCCCAGGAGGCCAAGTGCAGATGACCCAGAAATGTGCTGTGACTGTGCTTCTCATTGTTCTCTCTCTGTGTTCTCTCCCGTCTCGCCCTCCCTCCCTCGCACCACATGAATAAGGAATTGTCATTTCTCGCCGAAGCAGCTATATTTAACCAGTGGATAAACGTAAGTACCTTTGTTGGAATTGGAGATGTACATAATTTTATAAAGTTGGAATAGATATAATAGAAAACTGAAAATGCAGCTCTTAAGGAAGGAAGCAGTGGTTCTCAAGCCCACCTGCACTTTAGAACCGTGTGGAACACATGTTTAAAATACTCCTACCTGGCTCCCACCGTGAACACTCTGATTTGATTGGCCAGAGGTTGCCTCTGGGCATCAGTGTATTATAAAAACTTCCCAGGTGACTCTAACATGCAACTAGGGCTGAGAACTTCTGGTCTAGGGTAAGTTGGGGTGGTCAACTTTTCAACCAATTCGAATATACATGTATAGCTTCATTCATCACAGAGGTCTTTGGTTTTGTTTTTTTTTTTAAGTTAACATAATTCATCATTGTAATTCACCAAGTTAGATTTGGGATTTATAGCTGCAATCCAGGATACTTCATATGTGCTTGGCTGTCAGCCCAACAGGCCCAGAAACACTATCCCTCACCCCTGGAAAGTATCATGACAAAAATCCAATCCACATCCTACCCTGTTGTCTCAATCTCTGTCCTCTTTGATTGAATGGACCAAGGCAGCTGGCCCAGCCAGCCATAGTAACAAATGGTTTATCCCATTTAAATAGATCTGTGTCAAAATACGCCATGCCCATGCCAGGATGGCTCCCTGTTGCCATATGGGGCCCCTCTGAACCCCCATCCTTCACGTGCAAGAGAAGAGACTGAGCACCCCCTCGAGCACGCTGACTTTCGTAAAGACGGACCATGCTTGGTCTCACCCACGTGCAGAAGTTGGCCCAGTGGTGTGCTGGACCCGGCTCATCCCAGCTCCCAAGAGCTGACTGTGCACACTTTTTCCCAACTCCACTCTCAGTGTTGTCGTGTCGATACCTTGAAATCAGCCCTGGTGAGAGTATTTACACCAGAGAAATCAGTAAATGCTACAAACCAGGACATTGTTTTTTCACTAAAGATCCGATTGTTAAACATAAACATGCCACAGCTTCTACCCAGAACTGGCTCTCTAGGCAAGAACGAAAAGTAGGTAAAGTTTCAGTTCAGGCCTCTCATCCCTCCCATGCTGAAACTGTTCCTGAACTCTCCCCACCATCCTTACTCCAAAGACATCCAAGAATTTTCAAGAGTCTTTGCAAATACACACACATACACCCACGCTTGCACACATGCACACAGGATCCCATCCAGACTATTTCTCTGGCTCTTCCTTTAGACTAAGGTGTAAAGAACTTATAATGACTCAAAGTGTGACCTCATCAGGAAAATTCGCATTTTGATAAAACTCACACATTTGAATAAAAGGAGTGAGTTTCAAAGAGAATAAGAGACATCAGCCAGTGAGTAGGGTGGATTTGGGAAAAGAAGCCCTGAGACCTTCCCAATATCCCTGAAATTAAATCACATGAGAAATCATCCTCTCTGCCAAGCATCTAAGTCAGCCCTACTTGTCCCCTAAGATGAGTCAGATCACTTTATGCTCCTTCTCTGATCCAGAATGCTTCTCTGCAACCCACACTGTCGGTCGCCTCAAACCTCACAGTCCTCGTGCCTTCCCAACAAGCTACTGAGGACATGGAGCAAGATGAGAAAAGCTTTTGGTTGTCACAGAGCAATATTCCAGCCCTGATAAAGTAGGTATTATTTATTTTCTTCTTTATGATATCTGAATGAACATACCTTAGAAGTTCAATGTAGGGAAGCCACATAGTCCTTCAAATTCATAGAACTGAGCATATTCTAGAATTCCCCTCACCCCCTTCCCCAGGGGAGCAATAGTTAGCAATTACAGACAGCCAACCACTGTTCTACTGCTTTATGTATAACTCAGTTAATCCTCCCAACAACTCTATGAGATAGCTGTTATAATTATTCCCATTTTACAGATGTGGAAACAGAGGCACAAAGTGTTTAACTCACTCAAGCAAGGGGAACTTGAATTTTGAATATAGCAGTCTGGCTCCAGACCCTATTCTCTTAACTACTCAATTACACTGCCTCATGTGTTGATATTTACTTAAAGCCCTTTTGGACTGTTATTTTAGGTACCACACACTACTAGGCACCTACAAAGTGGCAGATCTGCAGACCCTGTCATCTTCTGACATGCTGGCAACATCTTTGCAAGGCAACTTCCTTCACCTGGCAAAGGTGGATGGGGTAAGAGAGCCCTGTATTTGTCTGTTTGGTTGAAACATGGCACCCTATAGTGTACTTTTTAAAATTTTGTGTATGGGAATTTCCAAACGTGCAAAAATAGAAAGAATAAAACCCCCATGCGGGCATCACCCAGCTGCAATCACTATCAATATATATGAATACGCGCACAGACACACGTGCTCACATAATTTTACAGCAGTGGTCTCTCTGCCCACTGATCAGCCACCGGCTCCTCTTGGCAGACCCCAGAATGATCCAGAAGGGTGAAGGATATGCAATTCCACAGCTTTGCTTCTGGTAGTTAATTAAGAGCTGGTTATTTGTAACCTACTAATTGAGTCTTTATAGGTAACTAAAATTTTACATTAAGTTAGGGTCAATCAATAAATATTTATTGGGCACCCACTATCTTCCAGGCACAGATCTGGGAGCTAGAGATAGAGCAGTGCCCTGGGAACAGCCGAGCCCCATGAGAAACTCACCACCTGACATTTTCTACAGTGTTTCAAGGACTCAGATTCAGAATTCCAAGAGGAAATCTGTCCACCCTGCTGCACGTGGCAGCATTTCAAAGCTTTTTGTGTGAATTGCACAAGAAGAGAATGAAGATTCCACTGGAAAGTGAGAACTGCTACATCACTAGACCGTGGGCCATAGTCAAAAATGCTTAAGAATTACTGACTTAAAACATTTGTACCTGCCTGTTCATCACTGTGAGCACTAGGACAAGATCTGTGCCCACTATTACCTGAATATGTGCAACTCATCAGATAATTTCCCTTAGAAAGCAGAAAACACTATATATGGTTCCATGGGTTTTTTTCTATATCTTATGATAATTCTGATGATATTGCAGTTATTTTCCATCTTTTTAATATAAAAATTATATACATTTAAAGTGTACAACATGACTTTTGATATACATATACATTATAAAATAATTCCTATAGTCATGCTAATCCATTGTTATTTTAAATCACTGATTTTCTTAGCAAGCATTAATTAAACACCCATGGGGGCAGGCGTATCCTATAGACTCAAAGATAAATCAGTCAAAGCCCCTGACCTAGAGGAGCTAACCATTAAGGACATAATTTTAATAAGTTCATTCCTATGTCTGATATAAATATCTCCATTTAACCAAAAGAGGTGTGCAAGGTGGCCAGGAGTGTTTTCTTCAGGATCTCCTTAGGGCCCACCCTGAGGACCTCATTTTAACTTGATCTATGAACACCTTGTCTCTAAATAAGGTCACAATCTGAGGTACTGGGTGTGGGACTTCAGCATGGGAATGGTGACAGCAGGGGGACACAATTCAACAACTCAACCCATAACATGATCTATGGCATTTTTCAAACTGTAGGGTCACTTCAATGAGCCTCAAACAGCACTTTTTTATGAAATAGAATAGAGCGTAATGGATGATCAGAGTATCTACCACACAGTAGGGGAAAATACTATCTCATTTCACATGTAGGCACGTGTGTGTGTGTGTAAGACATGTAAGGGCAACAATTTAAAGGTATTTGTTGCCTTGGGTCATGACCCAAAAGCATGAAGGTCACGCTGTTCAAAAAGTGGCAAACCCAGAGATAACTGCAACCCCTAGGTGTACTCTCTGGAGAGTCACATTCCCACTGCGTTTTGCATTTACAGAATATCACAATAGAAGGTGCATCCATCGTGGACGGTGACAACGCAGCCACAAATGGAGTGATACATGTCATCAACAAGGTACGCAATTCCACCCTCCTCCACTTGTGGCATGTTCTCTCCCTTCGTTATTTATCCTCTTATATGGTGTCTTTTTTGGAAAATGAAAAAAAAAATACTCAGCCTTATGTAAAAGTAACCTGTATTGTGCTTCATTACTTTCATTTTTAAAGCATTTAGAGGCTCTATTCATTCATTGGCTCAGCCTATATTCTGCAACAGGTCGTATAGCAAGTGTGGCCACACATATTAATATTATCTTTCTTCTTTATGGAACCATCTCCAAAGGCACTGAGAAGTCCACACATGCAGACAGATATACACAAGCACTGGAGGAAAGGCATATGGTTACCCTATAGTTTTCAGTTACTATATTAGGATCTTCATTTAAAATGAAAGTTAGAATTTAGGGTACACTGGGAACTTTTGTAAGGTGGAAGATTGGAAAAAACAATTAAGTAATTGTGTTTTAACTAAAATTGTTCTCAGTTGGCACTTATATACTCGCTTTTTGATCTTTAGTTACAGAAAAGGTCAACTATTTCTGTTCAGAAAACAGAGGCTATTTATAAAACTCTTGGGTACATTACTTTGCAAAATCTTGCAATCTTCCTGTATTACCAGGGAACATTAAGAAACACAACTTTTTTTTTTTT